>CM042409.1:31885981-32633481 GCA_023634145.1 Thymallus thymallus | reverse complement strand
TCCAAAAGTCTTTGGTATAAATTGCACTGAAGGATAAGAGGGTGTGTATGTGGTCATGCGCTGCTCAGTTGGTAAGAGCGTACAGCTAGCAGTGCCAAGGTTGTTGGTTCAATTTCCGCTGGGGATCAAATGCGCTTACTCTAAATGCAGTGGGGTCAATTTGGATAAAAGCAAATATTGTTGTTAAATTACAGAGCAGTAGGTGTTTGTTGATATGTTTTGCAGTCCGGGTGAAACAGAGTTCAGGTCTTCTCTTTTTCCTTCCAGGGGTGAAATATCTTCAGTGGAAATTCCTCTGGTCTGAGTTAGCATGCTCTCTAAGTAAGTGAGTGTGAGATTAGATAAAACATTACTTCATTCTCCCCGAGTCAGCTAAGATCAGTGAAAGGCCTAACATGAAGACCAGTGTTGATCAAAGAACAACTCCCGCTCGCTGTATCATAGAGGAACATGATGTCTTGTTGGCTATTGAAGTCCCCTTCCAAGCCTTGAACAAGGACTTGTCTGTTTCCGTGACAACTAGCGATAAGGGAATCGTTTTGGTGTGTGTGTGCATGTGTGTATGCTTGCGTTTGGTCAGGTCTTGTTAATTGCATGCGTTTGAATGGCTTAAGATTTGTTGCCTTTACACTGAAGGCTTCTTGCTTACTTTGATCCTTGAAAGTGCTGGTACAGAAATACCAAACAGCTTCAAAGGAATTATATTATGGAAAACAACACATCAGGAGGAATGAGCTATAAATCAATCCCTATACATAACAAACCAACTGCACCTGTCGTGTCGAAACACAGATTCCCACAACACTTTAATTCAATTCAAACTTTATTTTCCGGAATTTAAATTCATTCTGCAGCCATGCTCCAATTTGGCATAATTAATTCAGAAATCTATAAGTAGCTAACTGTTATTGCTTGAGGGAAGCTGAATGTGATTAATATAAAATATAAATGATCAAGTGTATATGACATTGTCTGCACACTGTGTCCTTTCAGCCAATGTGTGTATGTGTGTGCATGTGTGTGTGTCGCTGGCCGGCAGGGTGGCACTGAATCGTCCCTCTGCCCTGGCCCTATAGAATTAGCCATGTCACCACTAGGATGATGAGTGGCCTCAGCGGTCAACACACTCAAGAGACACACAAGATACAGAGACCGGTATAAATCTTTATTCCCTATATCAGGGAAGGGCAACTCCAGTCCTTGGGGGCCTGATTGGTATCAGACTTTTGCCCCAGCTAACACACCTGACTCCAATATTCAAGTAATCATGGTCTTCAGTTTAGAGTGCAATTAGTTTCATCAGGTGTATTAGCTATAGGGCTGAGGGAAACGTGTGACACCATTCAGGCTCCTAAGGACTGGAGTTGCCAATTCCTGCCCTATATACAGTGCCTTCAGAAAGTATTCAGACCCCTTGACATTTTCCACATTTTGTTACGTTACAGCCTTAATCTAAAATAGATTAAACAGGTTTTTAGAAATGTTTGCAAAATTATATATATATATATATATATATATATATATAAAAACAGAAATACCTTATTTACATAAGTATTCAGACCCTTTGCTATGAGACTCAAAATTGAGCTCAGGTGTATCCTGTTTCCATTGATCATTCTTGAGATTGTTCTACAACTTGATTGGAGTCCACCTCTGGTAAATTAAATTGATTGGACATGATTTGGACATGCACACCCCTGTCTATATAAGGTCCCACAGTTGACAGAGCATGTCAGAGCAAAAACCAAACTATGAGGTCGAAGGAATTGTCCGTAGAGCTCCGAGACAAGATTGCGTTAAGGCACACATCTGGGGAAGGGTATTGAAGGTCCCCAAGAATACAGTGGCCATTCTTAAATGGAAGTTTAGAACCACCAAGACTCTTCCTAGGGCAATCGGGGGAGATGGGCCTTGGTCAGGGAGAAGACCAAGAACCCAATGGTCACTCTGAGTTCCTCTGTGGAGATGGGAGAACCTTTCAGAAGGACAACAATCTCTGCAGCGCTCTACCAATCAGGCCTTTATAGTAGAGTGGCCAGACGGAAGCCACTCCTTAGTAAAAGGCACATGATAACCCCCTTGGAGTTTGCCAAAAGGCACCTAAAGACTCTCAGACCATGAGAAACAACATTCTCTGATATGATGAGACCTAGATTAAACTCTTTGGCCTGAATGCCAAGTGTCACGTCTGTAGGAAACCTGGCACCATCCCTACGTTGAAGCACGGTGGTGGCAGCATCATGCTTTGGGGATTTGTTTCAGTGGCAGGGACTGGGAGACTAGTCAGGATTGTGGCAGAAATGAATGGAGCAAAGTACAGAGAGATCCTTGATGAAAACCTGCTCCAGAGCGCTCAACAGCTCAGACCGGGGCGGCGGTTTACCTTCCAACAGGACAACGAAACTAAACACACAGCCAAGACAACGCAGGAGTGGTTTTGGGAGAAGTCTCTGAATGTCCTTGAGTTGCCCAGCCAGAGCCCAGACTTGAACCTGATCAAATTTCTCTGGAGAGACCTGAAAATAGCTGTTTAGCAACGCTCCCCATCCAACCTGACAGAGCTTGAGAGGATCTGCAGAGAAGAACGGAAGAAACTCCCCAGATACAGGTGTTCCAAGCTTCTAGTGTCATACCCAAAAAGACTTGAGGCTGTAATCACTTCAACAAAGTACTGAGTAAAGGGTCTGAATACTTATGTAAATGTGATATTTATGGCCAGGAATTATCATTATGGGGTATTGTGTGTAGATTGATGAGTCTACACACAATACCCTAAGAGCCTTAGGGGCCTTGGTCAAAGGTAATGCACTGTATAGGGGATTGGGTGCCATTTGAGACACACCTATGGTCTTCTTGATGTCACCGGCTCTTCATTGGTGGAATCCTTGCGGTAGCAGCTGTTCTAGAGACATGATTGGTTGATGAATGACTTTAAGGACAGAGCAAAGGCAGACAAGACAGAACTAGAAGCCAGGAGGAGAAAACATTCATCAAGCCAGCGAACAAATGTCAGATTGGGGAGAAAACTGAGAGGCGCCTTGACTGTTAGAGCTGGAGGACTTTTGCAAAAACCCAGTTTCACCTTGTCAAAACGTTACTCAGACTGGCTGGCTTGAGCACACACACAGCACACCACACAGCACACACACACACAGCACACACACAGCACACACACACACTCACACACACACACACAAGCATGCACACACACAGCTAGGTACACATGCACATACACAAACACCAGTGGAGGTTGCTGAGGGAACAGCCATGTATGCATCAATGCATACATTTTCAAATCAAACTATACATTTGACTTTGTTTTTACCAATCTAACTACAAGACAACATAATGGTAATCATTGTATTTTAATGGTAAATCTCTTTATGAACTACAGTCGTGGCCAAAAGTTTTGAGAATGACACAAGTATTGGTCTCCACAATGTTTGCTGCCTCAGTGTTGATGATGGCCATTTGCATATACTCCAGAATGTCATGAAGAGTGATCAGATGAATTGCAATTAATTGCAAAGTCCCTCTTTGCCATGAAAATTAACTTAATCCCCCAAAAACATTTCCACTGCATTTCAGCCCTGCCACAAAAGGACCAGCTGCCATGATGTCAGTGATTGTCTCGTTAACACAGGTGAGAGTGTTGACGAGGACAAGGCTGGAGATCACTCTGTCATGCTGATTGAGTCAGAATAACAGACTGGAAGCTTTAAAAGGAGGGTGGTGCTTGAAATGTTCTTCCTCTGTCAACCATGGTTACCTGCAAGGAAACACGTGCCGTCATCATTGCTTTGCACAAAAAGGGCTTCACAGGCAAGGATATTTCTGCTAGTAAGATTGCACCTAAATCAACCATTTATCGGATCATCAAGAACTTCAATGAGAGAGGTTCAATTGTTGTGAAGAAGGCGTCAGGGCACCCAAGAAAGTTGATTCAGCTGCGGGATCGGGGAACCACCAGTGCAGAGCTTGCTCAGGAATGGCAGCAGGCAGGTGTGAGTGCATCTGCAAAAGGTACAGGGATTGGACTGCTGAGGACTTGGGTAGAGTAATGTTTTCTGATGAATCCCCTTTCCGATTGTTTGGGCCATCCGGAAAACACCTTGTCCGGAGAAGACAAGGTGAGCGCTACCATCAGTCCTGTGTCATGCCAACAGTAAAACATCCTAAAACATTCATGTGTGGGGTTGCTTCTCAGCCAAGGGAGTGGGCTCACTCACAATTTTGCCTAAGAACACAGCCATGAATAAAGAATGGTACCAACACATCCTCCCGAGAGCAACTTCTCCCAACCATCCAAAAACAGTTTGGTGACGACCAATGCCTTTTCCAGCATGATGGAGCACCTTGCCATAAAGCAAAAGTGATAACTAAGTGGCTCTGGGAACAAAACTATGGCCAGGAAACTCCCCAGACCTTAATCCCATTGAGAACTTGTGGTCGATCCTCAAGAGGCGGGTGGACAAACAAAAACCAACAACTTCTGACAAACTCCAAGCATTGATTATGCAAGAATGGCCTGCCATCAGTCAGGATGTGGCCCAGAAGTTAATTGACAGCATGTCAGGGCGGATTGCAGAGGTCTTGAAAAAGAAGGGTCAACACTGCAAATATTGACTCTTTGCATAAACACTTATGGGATACTTGTAATTATACTTCAGTGTACCATAGTAACTACTGACATAAAGATCTAAGAACACTGAAGCAGCAAACTTTGTGGAGGCCAATACTTGTGTCATTCTCAAAACTTTTGGCCACGACTGTAGGTACATCAAGATGGCATAGGCCTACTCACAATACAGGTGAATGCATATTCAATAGGAGTGTGTATATGCAATTAGTTCTTTAGCTTTTCTGGACTGATCAGTGGAGTCTATGGTGCTACAGATGACAAACAATCTGTTTGCCTTCCGTTTGGGACTTATATTAGCTTGCTGATCAACACATTTGCATAGAACCATCACTCCAGCATGTTACACCTGTGAGGAAGAACATCAAATAATGGTCCCTGGTCCTGGAGTGCCGCAGACACTTCATGGTTTAGATTAAACAAACCTATAAGACCAGGTGTGTTGAATTTAGGCAATCACTGAACTGATCAATTAGCTCAGTTGGTCAGGTGTGGTACCTATGTTGTATCCAATGTAACGTCGTGATTTGTGATTACAGATGCTTATGAAATTTCTAGTAATTTTCTGTGATTGGGAAAAAAACAATCACAGATTGTAGCAGTAGGATGAAGTTGTAACTTCATCCTACTGCTACGATTGGGTAGAGTGAGGCTGTAACTCCGATCCCTTTCTCATCACGTCTCTCCATTGCTCATATCACTTGCCACAGCTCCTCTCTGATATCTTAGCACCATGTTAATCTAGCCAGCTAGCTAGCATAGTAGAGCTAACACCACAGATGAAAGGGTTAGTTATCAAAATCTTTGCTAACAGGTCACATAGCTATCTGCGTAGCTAGCTTGCTTATTACATGCATGTCCGGGCATGTGGACACAAGCCTTATTTTGAGTGAATTAACTAAACTAATATTTTCAAAAGGAGCTCTGTTTTGGTCACTGTGTCAATTCATCAGTTTCTAAATACTGCACCTTTCTGTTGGAGAATGAGCTAGCTTGCTGCTTGTTTGCTGCTGATTTTTCCCAGCTAGACATTCCTCAGCATTGTGCAGCACTGGCATAGGAGCAGCTTTGTTATGTAGAGGGACTATCGGCAAAGCCGATAGAAAAGGGCCTAGAAAAGGCCAATATCGGCCCGATAAATTGGCTCGGCAGAAAGCCGGTGTAATACCACAGTGTCAGTCAGTGCTCTGATCCCAGTGTTGTGTCTGGGACTCAGGACAGGGTGAGGACTCAATGACAAAACAATTGAAGCCAGGCAGTAGTTTGAGTCGTGATCATTTTAACAGAGAAACGGAAGCTCCACACTGAACATCATCTGCCCAACATTATAACATCATGGAGGATGTTCCAGATAATCTGAACACTCTTAGTGTTCCATACTGTCTCAATGCTCTTAGGAAAACTGCTAACATGTCCACTCTTTCCTGTAATGGGCTCTTTGCCACACAAGAGGTTAAACCATTATGGCATAAGCACTCTCAGCTCCATCTTTATATTGCAAAGGCATATTCAGCATTGTTCAAACTGCTTCTATTAGTGCTGCGGTGTACCGTGGACAAGCCACCAGAAGGAGACTCACCGAGGCCTGGTGACTGACGGAGTCTACATCACGCGGTGGTGGCTCTCTCTGCTGGAAGTGCCAGGTATCAACGGGTCCTCCGGCCAGGACTAATTGAGGCTAATTGAGGCTGGTGAGTAATCAAGGGGCTGATTGCTCACCAAACGTACGGGGCCCATAGGTAGTGAGAGGTTGCTACCGGACAGACGTCCTCATGGTCTGATAGAACCAAGGGGCTCGGTGTTCTACCCCAGAGGAGACAGCATTCCCCGGAGCCCATAAGGCGGTAACCCGGAAGAGGTCTCCTGGAGGACACTGGTTTCTTTTCTTTTTCTTTATTGTTTTAAATAAACACCTTGAAATTGAGGTATCACACTTGTGTCTGATCTGTGTAAATGTCTTGATCAAACCCCCTGTTCTGCGTGTTGGAGAATGCGATCGTGGTCAACGTGGTCAGACCAGGGTTGACGTTTACACAGTATCAGCATGGATGAGTTGATAGCTCAGTTCGTTCGGGCCCAACAAGCGCAACAGGACATTAAGGAGCGAATGCTGGAAGAACAGCGTCTACAGAATGTCCGCCTGCTGGAGGAAGTCAGGAGAAACGCAGACCGAATCGCATCGCAATCAGTTTTTAATCAGTCTAATGGAGGATGACGACATCGAGACCTACCTCTGTGCGTTCGAACGGTCAGCACTCCGGGATGGATGGCCCAAGGCAAAAGTGGGCATGTCTGCTGGCCCCGTTCCTGTCTGGAGAATACAAAAAGGCGTATTATGACCTCAACACCAAACAGGCAGCTAACTACTGTCTCAAGAGGGAGGTACTCAGCTGCTACGGGTACAGCCAGCCCTATCGGGGCCAACTGGTCCACGACTGGAGGTTCTTGGCCGAAGCTTCTCCCTGAGACCAGATGAGCGATCTACTGCGTATCACCAGGGCATGGCTCCTAACCGAGCCATGGAGACGCACCCACCGTACTCCCCAATCCAACAGACAGCCGGGCTAAAGGACTGCAGATCTGCGGAGAGACAGCTGGGGGAGAGCCGATCCACGGCCGACGACCCCAGGTGGATGAAGACCAAAGGAGGTGTTTTGAGTGTGGCGCCCGGGGACACCTCGCATGGAATGGCCCGGGTCAAGAGGAGTCAATGCCATCAGCGGGCTCCGGAGACGAGCCGGGTCACCCAGTAAACTACGTCACCTCCTGTTGGACCCACAGCAAACCACCAGCACCCATGGTCCCAGTGAAAGTCGGCGGTCAAGACACCCACGCTCTGTTAGATTCCGGGAGTGTGGTAACACTCGTACAAGCGCACCTGCTGGCCCATCTGACCGACCGTGGTGAGGAGCTATCCGTCTCCTGTGTCCACGCGACACAAAGCGGTATTCGACCGGGCAGGCCACCATCGTGACGACACAAGGGAGCTCCACACATGAGGGTTGGAGGTAGAGAGGTTGCTACGTCCGAGGGGCTCGGTGTTCTACCCCAGAGGAGACAGCATTCCCTGGAGCCCAGGGAAGGCGGTAACCCTAAAGAGGTCTCCTGGAGGACACCGGTTTTTATTTTTCTATATTGTTTTAAATAAACAATAATGCTAAAAAGCCTTCCACCACTGCCACAGCCAGGTCGCTCAAGATCCAAGGCAAAATTCTATGTATGTCCAGATACCCAGGACGTCGGGAGATGACTTCAAAACTGGCCACTAGGGGCAACAGTGAGCACTATTACCATCAAGCCATGAGCTCCGGCTCCGAGGGTTGCATTTTAAATCCCAGTGCTAACCCTTACCTTAACCATTCGGAATTAATGCCTACACTTAACCGTCAAGTTGTTTTTGTTTTAACCCTATCCCAAACCTTAACCCTTACCTTAACCACTCGGAATGAATCCCTAAACTTAACCTTTGAAATTTGACGTTTAAGGACAAATGTTGGATTCTGAAGTGAGACTGTGAGAGCTTGTTGTCACTGCTGCCATGCTAGAACTCGCTGCTGTCTTTCCTGAGAATCGTCTGTGTGTGTTATTGTGTGTGCGTGTGCGTATGTCTGTCTGCCTGTCTGTCTAGGTATATGTCTGTCTATCAGTCAGTCCTCTGTTTTTGTCTATATTGTTGATAAAGGAGTATATGGGTGGCTCTGGTTGTTGATAAAGGAGTATATGGGTGGCTCTGGTTGTTGATAAAAGAGTACAGTTGTTGATAAAGGAGTATATGGGTGGCTCTGGTTGTTGATAAAGGAGTATATGGGTGGCTCTGGTTGTTGATAAAAGAGTATATGGGTGGCTCTGGTTGTTGATAAAGGAGTATATGGGTGGCTCTGGTTGTTGATAAAGGAGTATATGGGTGGCTCTGGTTGTTGATAAAAGAGTACAGTTGTTGATAAAGGAGTATATGGGTGGCTCTGGTTGTTGATAAAGGAGTATATGGGTGGCTCTGGTTGTTGATAAAAGAGTATATGGGTGGCTCTGGTTGTTGATAAAGGAGTATATGGGTGGCTCTGGTTGTTGATAAAGGAGTATATGGGTGGCTCTGGTTGTTGATAAAGGAGTATATGGGTGGCTCTGGTTGTTGATAAAGGAGTATATGGGTGGCTCTGGTTGTCTTTGTTATAGTTTAGATTATGCCCGCATCTGCCTCTAAGGGTCCCATTGATTCTGTAAAACTCATTATCACTTCACACATCCTGGCTGAATCTCAAAATCTGTTAAGAGGTGACAGACTAGTGCCAACATCACACTCACACACTCCTTGCAGGTGATGATCAGAGCTTCCCAGATAACTGACTGACTGGATGATAGGAGGATGGTAACATGGACCAAGATCTGTTTGTGCTGGCCCACTCCTACGCAAATGGATCTGGGACAAGGCACAAGGGATTTTCCATTTCACTCTGTTTGGAGCCAGTGTGCCCTACAGAGGAACTTTGGTCTGGCAGGTGTAAGCCTCAGCTGACCAACACGAGGACCATCACTGATCTTTAAGCAACCGAGCTGGACTGTATGATACGAGGATGGTAGATTTGGTCAGTGTGGGTTTGGCTGTGGTGGACAGAGTTGGACAGAGCAGAAAAGCTCTGTAGCAAGGTGGCCTAGAAGTTGAAACCCTCACCAAATGGAGGAGGACCATCATTAACCAGGTTTCCATCCAACCATTTCATGTGGATGAAAAAAGTCACGACCAGGCTGATATAAAAAAGAAAACAATTTCTTCAATGTCCACAGACAATTTGTTTCGTTCGACTTGGTGGGACCGTTTTGTGTCTGTAAAATTAACTATGCAAGACATGCAGATTGCGCAAATATTTATATAATAACCATCATGTCTAAGTAAACTTGGAGTCACGTGATAATATGTTGTGTGGTCCACCCACTATGACTCAAGAAAACATGCAGATTATTAGGCTACAGATTAAATAAATTGTGAAAAACTTCACAGGGTGATGAAAGTGGGCGCCGCCCTGAGTGGTCGCCTGTTAAGCAGCTCCCGTTGTTCGTGCATAAATTGTTGTTTTAGTTAGTTTTTTTTCGTCTCTTTTCTTTAGTTTATTTTTTATTTTGCTACAGTTGAACTATAATAGTTCAGGATTATGGATTTTATGGATTTTATCGCAGCTGAACGTCGACAGGAGTCGTCAACTGTTATTGTTTACAACAGAGCCCAGCTCCTGGATTTAGCCCACGCAGCGCTGCTGCTCCCCAGGGAAAAGTTTGATATTCCGGACGAATTGAAAAGACGACGCCGTGGACGCAGGGCGGGATTGAAATGTAAGGCAAAGGGGAGGAGGTTCAAGTACAAGCCGGCTATACCATCTATTATTATGGGCAATGTGAGGTGTCTACATAACAAGATGGATGAGTTGGAGGGACTTAGGATTTATCGTGAAACGAGCCTAATGTGTTTTACTGAGACTTGGCTGAACGATAACATCCCCATACAGAACGTCACTATCGACGGTTTCCAGACCATCAGAGCGGACAGGGATCGCGTCTCTTCCGGTAAGAGTAAGGGTGGTGGGCTGGCTTTATTAGTTAACAACAGATGGTGTAATCCGAAACATATTACTCTCAAGGAACAGTTTTGTAGCCCGGACATTGAACTGTTAGCCGTTAGCCTGAGACCCTACTATTTGCCGAGGGAATTCACGGCGGCCATTGCTGTTATTGTTTACATCCCGCCTTCCGCGGACGCAAACACAACGTGTGACGTCATCCACTCTGTTATCGCGAGGTTACAGACAGCGCATCCCAGTGCTTTCTTTGCCATTTCGGGGGATTTTAACCATGCATCTCTCTCTTCAACGCTGCCCACGTTCAAACAGTTTGTGAAGTGCCCAACCAGGAATAATAAAACTCTGGACTTGTTATATGCTAATGTGAAGGATGCATACAACTCCACTGCACTCCCTCCCCTTGGTAGATCGGATCACAACCTTGTCCACCTCACCCCACTCTACAGGCCTTTGGTCCAACAGCAGCCTGCAACCACCAGGACTATTAGGAGATGGTCCCCGGAGGCAAATGAGGCCCTACAGGACTGTTTTGAAACAACAGACTGGGATGTGCTCTGTGAGGCTCATGGGGAGGACATCGATGGACTCACTGACTGCATAACAGACTATATTAATTTTTGTGTAGACAACACTGTACCCACCAGGAAGGTACGCTGTTTCCCAAACAATAAACCCTGGGTCACCAGCGACCTGAAGGCCCTGCTGAATGAGAAGAAGAGGGCCTTCAAGGAGAGGGACAAGGACAAGGACAAATTGAAATGCGTCCAGAGGGAGCTGAAGTTGCGGATTGCTGAGGGGAAGAGAGTGTATAAGGAGAAGATGGAGGACAAGCTGAGGCAGAGCCAGGTGAGAGAGATGTGGAAGGGAATGAGAAATATCACTGGCTTCAAAAAGTCAAACAGTGGGCAGACGGAGGGGACCCAGGACAGAGCCAATGAGCTGAACCAATTTTTTAACAGGTTTGATACTGGCCCTGTCCACCTCCCCTCCAGCTCCCCAGACCACACACCCTCACGGCTGTCCCACCCCCACTTTGCTCACAGCACCTCTGCTGAGACAATCAGTGACCCCACCTCCACCCCTGCTCCCCCTGGACTGAACCTCAACACCCCCCTTCCCCCCACCTCCCCACCTGGGCTGGCTTTCACCACCAACCAAGTGAAGAGAGAGCTGGAGAGACTACATCAGTGGAAAGCGGCGGGCCCTGATGGCATCAGACCAAGGGTGCTGAGGGTCTGTGCTGACCAACTGTGTGGAATACTCCAGCGTCTTTTCAACCTTAGCCTGAGCCTAGAAAGGGTCCCTGTGCTGTGGAAAACATCCTGCCTCGTCCCAGTGCCCAAGAAGGCACACCCCACTGTCCTGAATGACTTCAGACCTGTAGCGCTAACATCCCACATCATGAAGACCCTGGAAAGGTTAGTCCTCGCTCACCTCAGACCCCTGGTGTGTTCATCAATGGACCCCCTGCAGTTTGCATACCAGCGCAACATCGGGGTGGATGATGCAATCATCTACCTTCTGCAGAGGGCCTACTCTCACCTGGACAACGCAGGTTGCACTGTGAGGGTTATGATTTTTGACTTCTCCAGTGCCTTCAATACCATTCAGCCCCTGCTAATGGGTGAGAAGATGAGGACGATGAAAGTGGAAGCACCCTTAGTCTCCTGGGTCACGGACTACCTGACCGGTAGGCCACAATTTGTGCGACTACAGAGCTGTGTGTCAGAACGGGCAGTTAGCAACACAGGGGCCCCCCAGGGTACGGTCCTGTCCCCCTTCCTGTTCACCCTCTACACCTCAGACTTCAGATATAACTCTGAAACATGCCACCTACAGAAGTTCTCGGATTACTCTGCTATTGTAGGGGGCATCAGGGGTGGGCAGGAGGAGGAGTACAGGAGCACAATCAGTGACTTTGTGTTGTGGTGTGAGCAGAACCACCTTCAGCTCAACATCAGCAAAACAAAGGAGATGGTGGTGGACTTCAGGAGAACCAAGGCACAACTGACTGCAGTCCCTATACAGGGGATGGATGTGGAAATGGTTGGGTCATACAAGTTCCTGGGAGTCCATATGGACAACAGGCTGGAATGGGCCGGTAACACCGGGGCCCTGTACAAAAAGGGCCAGAGCCGACTCTACTTTCTGAGGAGGCTCAGGTCCTTCAACGTGTGCAGTAAGCTACTGCATACCTTCTACCAGTCTGTGGTGGCCAGTGCCATCTTTTTTGCAGTGGTGTGCTGGGGAGCAAACATCAAAGCCGGTGATGCTTCTCGGGTAAATAAGCTGATCAGGAAGGCTAGCTCTGTCCTGGGGATGAGCCTTGACACTCTAGAGGAGGTGGCGGAGAGACGGATCCTGGCCAAACTGCTGGCCATCATGGACAACGTCACCCACCCTCTGCACGCTATGGTTATGACGCAGAGGAACACTTTCAGTCACAGACTGATCCCACCACGGTGTGCCAGAGAGCGATACAGGAGGTCCTTCCTGCCGGCGGCTATTAGACTATATAATGCCTCACCGGGGTGCCGTGCCGTCGGCAACATAGATCTGGAACTGCTGGGGTGCTAGGAGCTAGTTTAACAATTATGCATCCATCCGTGAGTAACTCTGGTCCGTCAGCACTCATCCACTCAGGACCTATTTATTCATACAGGTCTGTATATACATACTCATGTACAGTTGTTATATTATATCACATGCAATATTGTAAGTAATTATTGGACTTAACCTACGTAGGCATTCACTCAGGAATGCATATTAGTATCCTGCCAGTTGCACCTTTTCTCATTGCTTTTAGTATATCGAATGTGCAATACGTGCAGTTGTCTGTAATTAAACCCTGCGCACTAAGGACTGTATTTTAAGGGAATTACTATTATTACCCCAAATGATATCATACACACATTTAGCTATTAAAGTATCTCTTCCTGTCATTTACCTGTACAGTTTGTGTAAACATGCAAGTATTCACTTATCTGTAAATATAACTGTATACCTAACTGTACAGCTAATTTAACCATGCAAAATTTTCACTTACCTGTTCATTTACCCAGTCTGTCTATTAAGTAAACTATTATTACCCTCGCTCATATCATACGCATTTTTAGCTACTGAAGTATTTCTCTGCCATCGACCTGTATAGTATAGTTAACCATCCAACATCCACCAATGTATAGTGTACATATTCAGCCAACCACTCATACTATGCAATGTCTTTTTATAGTTTTTCTTTTTGCACTCCAGATATCTTGTATTTCTATACTTTTTCATACTGCCGCTCTATGTATCATGTATCGTGTATCTGTCTTTTGTGTACTTTCGTTGTGGCATTTTGCACCTGCCCTGTGTTTTGTTGTAGCTGCTTGACAATGAAATTTCCCCCCCGGGGGATCAATAAAGTACCTATCTATCTATCTATCTATCTATCTATCTATCTATCTATCTATCTATCTATCTATCTATCTATCTATCTATCTATCTATCTATCTATCTATCTATCTATCTATCTATCTATCTATCTATCTATCTATCTTATTCTGGTGACATGATGATCGATGCTTGGCTACCGTTTGACAAATAAAAGTAATCTTATCTATAATAATCTCATGTAGGCTATCCTACCTGCACTGTATCTGTGATCTTTTGGCTAAAGCCAGAGTGGGCACATTTGCTATATAACTCACGTTTTTTTTGTGATGAAACCATCAGTAAAGTTGAAAATGCGATGGAATCCCATTTAACTTGTAGATTGTTTTCAGTACATGGGAAAGTCATTTTTATGTGCATTACATCATCACACACAGCCTTTTATCCAAAACAAGTCAGTTTGATGGAAACACATCCAAAATGCGCATATTGATGTTATGTAGATTTTTTTTTTATTCGCATGAAAAGCTTTCGCAATTGGATGGAAACCTAACTAGTTTTGATCACCTACTTTTGGTCTAAAGCAAATGTTGGAAAATCCACTCTCACATGTCATGGTTCTTGAATTAACAGGCATTTTTTTGGCCCATGCCAGGAAGGAGATTATATCCTGATATCAGTTGTGCATCACATAAAAACTCATTTGAGCTCATACTTTAGATCTGCTACTAAAGGCAGCCTAGGAGCAGCAGCATCCCTGCCAGTCACTCTTCCCGTCCCCTCCGGGCATCCATCCATCCTGTCTCTTACAGCGGGAGGGGGAGGGGCTGAATATACACACACGCACACACAGACACAACCTCCTCCCCCGCCACCCCCTCCACACACACACGCGGTTCTAACTACATCCTCTTCCTGGTGGGATCACATCAATCTCCTTCAGACCCTCAGCGGGGGGAGCAAGGACCAGAGGACCAGACCCTCAGCGGGGGGAGCAAGGACCAGAGGACCAGACCCTCAGCGGGGGGAGCAAGGACCAGAGGACCAGACCCTCAGTGGGGGGAGCAAGGACCAGAGGACCAGACCCTCAGCGGGGGGAGCAAGGACCAGAGGACCAGACCCTCAGTGGGGGGAGCAAGGACCAGAGGACCAGACCCTCAGCGGGGGGAGCAAGGACCAGAGGACCAGAACCTCAGCGGGGGGAGCAAGGACCAGAGGACCAGACCCTCTGCCTGCTGCTTCTATTTATAGGACTCCCCTGGGCTTGTGTGTGTGTGCCGTGTGTTTGTGCCGTGTGTGTGTGTGCCGTGTGTGTGTGTGTGTGTGTGTGTGTGTGTGTGTGTGTGTGTGTGTGTGTGTGTGTGTGTGTGTGTGTGTGTGTGTGTGTGTGTGTGTGTGTGTGTGTGTGTGTGTGACAGGCCGGCAGTCCGTGAATGGTATAAATATAGACCTCTGCTGAGTCTGGATTCTCCTCCTCATCTTGCCAGGCATGAATAATTGAGAGGAAAAAAAGGAGAGAGGAAGGAATAATTGAGAGGAGAAAGGAGATGGGATGGGAATGGTTCAGGAGATGGAGATGAATGGTTCAAGAGATGGAGATGAATGGTTCAGGAGATGGAGATTAATGGTTCAGGAGATGGAGATGAATGGTTCAGGAGATGGGATGGGAATGGTTCAGGAGATGGAGATGAATGGTTCAGGAGATGGGATGGGAATGGTTCAGGAGATGGACATGAATGGTTCAGGAGATGGGATGGGAATGGTTCAGGAGATGGAGATGAATGGTTCAGGAGATGGGATGGGAATGGTTCAGGAGATGGAGATGAATGGTTCAGGAGATGGAGATGAATGCTTCAGGAGATGGGATGGGAATGGTTCACGAGATGGAGATGATTGGTTCAGGCAGTGTCTTTCTATCCAGTTGCACACATGGATTAGTGACATACTGACTGACTGATACTGTGCTGGGTGTGTGTCAGAGAGGGAGAAAGAGAGACTGGAGGGTGGGTGTGTACGTTGATTATTTGGTGATCACAGCTGCATTCTATCCCTGTAGTCTCCGGGGCGATTTGGCCACAGCTGTATCAACAATGCCCCAGTCTTGGCTGGTATATGGTCTTCTTGGCTGGCTTGTGGGTTTGTGCCTGTGTTTATGCATTTGTGTGTGTGTGTGTGTGTGTGTGTGTGTGTGTGTGTGTGTGTGTGTGTGTGTGTGTGTGTGTGTGTGTGTGTGTGTGTGTCTGCTTGCGCGTGTCTGTTTGTGAGTGTGGTTGTTCAAGCCATCACGCTGTGGGAAATGTGGAAGACACGATCTCCTCCCGTATCCATGGTAACCCTGTCCCTTTCAGAAAGGCAGGAAGGGAGGAGGAGAAAGAGAGAGGCCTGAACTGCTATTCACAATTAGGAGGCTGTATTACGTCACACTATCTAACGCTCAGCAGTATTACACAGTATCACTCGGATGTTGCCAACCGCTGCATCGCTTCTAGCAACCTGGATCAAAATGTTCTGCCATTTGCAATGAATCATCATATCCCCATGCATATGCTATGATTTTACAATGAGATGTTCAAACACGGAGCAGCTTGCAAAAATCTTGTGAGTCATGTGCTGCTGGCAGTTCTCTGAGGGTTTGTTGTCTGGAGAAGAGCATGGATGGATAGTCCCTCAAGCTAAACATATCACTGTCACGATCAATACAACTGTTTCAATCGGACATGCAGCCGCAGACTAGTTCAGGTTGAAGGACTTTATAACCTTCTAGGTTTATAAACAGTAACCATAACAACAAAGTACCTCTAGTTTATGTGTCAGCTGAAAAAGGAAAGGAAGGGAAGAGAAAGGAATGGAAAGGAGGGGAAGAGAAAGGAAAGGAAGGGAAGAGAAAGGAAAGGAAGGGAAGAGAAAGGAAGGGAAGTGAAAGGAAGTAAAGAGAAAGACAGAGAGAAGAGAAATAGCGAGGAGAGAGCTGAAGGGAGCGAGAGAAGGAGAAAAAGAAAGAGAAAGAGAAAGAGAGAGAGAGAGAGAGAGAGAATGCTTGCGTGTGTGTGTATGTGTGTGTGAGACTGTCAAACTTGCTTTTCACAAGCAGCTCCAAGTAGCTACCGCCTGTCGAGCATCAAAGTGGTTGTCATGGCAAAGGCAGCTGCTTGTGAAAAGCAAGTTTGACAGAGAGGGAGAGAGAGAGAGAGAGGATAGAGATATACTCAACATGAGCGATATCCCTGGGTAGTCTCACAGTTCCTTGAGTGCCAGTTGTGTACTGTGAGGTTAAGGGCAATGACGGAGGTGGGATTCTTAGGAACAGCCTGGTTAGAGACAACACACACACGTACAGCACTCAGCTGGGCCTGCTAATGAGAGGGATGCCAGTAGGAGCACTGGGAGTCTGGGAGTTCCTTCCTGTGCACAGCCCTCTGGGACGGCAAAACACTTCCCAGGATGTACACTCCTGCATAACACCCCTGCCCTGATCAGAACAGTTTGAGCTCGAGCCTATTCAACACACACACACACGCACGCACGCACGCACGCACGCACACACACACACACACATACAAACAGGACTTTGTGAGCTCTATATTCCAAGTTCAAGGTTCAAAGTTCAATGAAGCAGGGGTTCAGAGGTGTGTGAGACATGCAGACAGAGGCAGTCAGGCACCTGACCCTGAATAACACATGCACAGGCAGACACGCATGCACGGACAGTGGAGCAGAGGATGAATCATAGCTACTGGGACTCGACATGCAGGGCATCTCCTGAGAGAGGGGAGTACACAGTCTGTAGGAGAGAAACTAAGAACCAACTGAAAACCGAACTGTTGTCGGGAACTCAAGAAGTGAATTAACAGGGAAAGGTTTGGATGCTTATCTTTCTGTGTAATGCAGGAGCATCTTGAAGGAGGAAGTAGTTGTGTTAAGTGGTACACATCCTGTAATAATACACTGTAGAACCATTATACTTTGAAGCCTTTTAGAGACCATCAGAGTGGAGCATCCAGTACAGAAAACTCTGTTTGCATCCCAAATGGCACCCTGTTTCCTATGTAGTGCATCAGGGCTCATAGGGCTCTGGTTGAAAGTAGTACACAATGTGGGGATTATGGTTCCATTGGGGAAGCAACCCTATGAATCGTATCATCATGAAAGATATTCAGGGTTTCGTGAATAAAGCCTTCAATGAGCTTCCATTTCCTTTGACTTTAGGTCGTCATTGTTTGTCAAGGAAACATCACTCAAGTGTGCATCTTGTCAATGACACAATAATACATAGTATACTACATTACTCCAGTACACCAGTACAATATTAGTGACTATTAATGGCTGTATGCTGGCAGACTAGCCGTTCCTTCAGAGCTGTTTGGTGTTGTGTTGTCTGCTTATCTGGACTGGTACGCCCACCAACAATGTCTGGGGAATATTCAGAAATAGCTGGTTGGAGGTTGGGACGACCTTGTCTAATACAATGTCTAACACAACGTTCTCTCTACTATACTGTGTGATGAGAGTGCTGTGGTGGGCCTGGTGCGGTGGATACGTGACAGTTGATGAGAGGGCTCCGGGTGTGTATATTCTCTGAGTGGCAGGTGCTGTCAATCTGGTGTGTCACAATCAGGCACATCCCCCCCCTCTGGCTCTCGGCTCTCTCTCTCCCTCCATCTCTCTCTCTCTCTCTCTCTCTCTCTCTCTCTCTCTCTCTCTCTCTCTCTCTCTCTCTCTCTCTCTCACTCACATCGATATTCACTCACATAGCCCATTGACACACAGACAGCACAATACATATAAACAAACAGCAGCAAATATTGGTACGCTCAGCTTCATCATGCATTTTGCCTCAGGGTCCAGAGTTAGTGCATATCACCAGTCTGCCCTGCTGTTTACTGTCTTCTGTCACAAACAGTAGTACAGCCAATTACTTTCTCTGTGTGTGTGTGTGTGGGGGGGGGGGGCTTTGTCATGTTTCTCTATTACAGTGCGATTACTAACAACCCACGGCCCACACCCTAGAGAGGAGAGGGAGGGGAGAGAGAGAAAGAGAGGAGAGAGAGAAAGAGAGAGAGAGAGAGAGAGAGAGGGAGAGAGAGAGAGAGACCGAGGGGGGGCGGGGCGTGCGTTGCCCCTTGAGGCAGACATTGTCATGTTTCTCTATTACAGTGCGATTACTAACAACCCACGGCCCACACCCTAGAGAGGAGAGAGAGAGAGAGAGAGAGGAGAGAGAGAGAGAGAAGAGAGAGAGGAGAGAGAGAAGAGAGAGACCGAGCAAAACAGAAAGCTATAGAGCGTCATGTGTAGAGGGAATTCCCGTTAGTTGGCAACAAGGGCAGGAGGTACCAGAGGGAACACAACGCAACACAACACAGGCTTCCTCCTATAGTGGAACATGACCTCATAGCCACAGCAGCAGCAGAGGCAGCAGTGCCAATATTAAACTCCCTGTCTTAGCAACCTTTTTATAGCAGCCTCCCAATCCTATTAGCTCTATCCTTTCCTGTCCTGCACGGACACCTCTTCCCCACAGGCCACACTCCCGGGGGCCACACACACACGCATAGACACAAACACAGTCACGCTCCCGGGGACCCACACACACACACACACACACTGACACTGTCTGATGGACGCTTACACACACACGCAGAGGCACACACACACACAGTCACGCTCCAAGGGACCCACACATACACGCATAGACACATACACAGTCACGCTCCAGGGGACCCACACACACACGCACACACACACTGACACTGTCCGATGGACGCTCACACACACACACACAAACCCACATGCATGCACACACACAGACACAAACACACACATGCAACACACACATTGTATATTTAAGTGCACGCAATGATGTCATTTTGATTTCTTGTATCATCATTCTTCCATACCTACACACTTTTACAGTAATAGACACACTAACATATATGCAACACTACTGTCTAATCTTACACAGCCAGTCAGTCATAATTCTCTTATCTTCACTCTTGATACTGGTTTTATATCTGGCCTTTCAATCCTGTAGCATCCCCTGAACCTACACATACAAACACACTGAATATGGATATTATCACCATAGTAGATTTGTAAAGACACAGAAATTGTTTCAGATCCGTACTGCCTGCTACTCACTGCCTGTTTTATTAGGGTAACACATTTCCAATCCCTGCAGCCCAGCCACCACCCTTCTGTCCCTTCCTGCCCGTCACACCCCTCCCTCCACACACACACCCCTCCTTCCACACACACACACACACCAGTCTCCAGGCTCTGGCTGCACCTCTCCGCTCTGGGAGCGTTTGATCCAAACACCAGATTTCCACCTGGGAGGGAGTTTAGGCTGACGGAGAGAAGAAGAGAATGGAGAGAAGGAGCAGAAGAAGACAGAGTCATTATTCACGTCTGCCGTGACGCTATGGCAACAGCGTGCTCTGACTCTGATTGGTTGCAGATAATGCTGCCTGGCTGGCCATCACTTCTCCTCCTGGGAGACTGAGCTGGCGAAATGATGAGACTGCTTTTAAGGCCCTCGCTTTCAATCACTTCTAAACAACCGCTCCTATTACCTTATTTAGCTCTTTCATCAAGCAGTGGAGCTATACATATGTGACAAATAAAATTGGATTTGATTTAGATTTGATCTGTGCCTGTGTGTGTGTGTGTGTGTGTGTGTGTGTGTGTGTGTGTGTGTGTGTGTGTGTGTGTGTGTGTGTGTGTGTGTGTGTGTGTGTGAGAGAGAGAAAGAGAGAGTGAGTGAGTGAGTGAGTGAGTGAGTGAGTGAGAAGAGAGAGAGAGAGAGAGAGAGAGAGAGAGAGAGAGAGAGAGAGAGAGAGAGAGAGTGATGGCAGAGCCAGGCCCATGTAAATCCATGACTCTTGCATGTAACATGCGACTAACATAGACCTAGACTTAATAAACCATCATTAAAGTAAAGTGTTGGTCCCATGTTTCATGAGCAGAAATAAAAGATCCCAGAAATGTTCCATATTCACAAAAAGCTTATTTCTCTCAAATGTTTTGCATAAATTAGTTTAGATCCTTATTAGTGAGCATTTCACCTTTGCCAAGATAATCCACACAACACAATGCCACTGATGTCTCAAGTTTTGAGGGAGCGTGCAATTGGCATGTTGACTTCAGGAATGTCCACTAGAGCTGTTGCCAGAGAATTTAATGTTAATTTCTCTACCATAAACCGCCTCCTGTTTTAGAGAATTTGGCAGTAAGTCCAACCATCCTTACAACAACAGGCCCCGTGTAACCACGCCAGTCCAGAACCTCCACATCTGGCTTCTTCACCTGCGGGATCGTCTGAAACCAGACACCCAAAAAGCTGATGAAACTGTGGCTTTGCACAACCAAAGAATTTCTGCACAAACTGTCAGAAAACCGTTTCTGGGAAGCTCATCTGCGTGCTCGTCATCCTCACCAGGGTGTTGTCCTGACTGCAGTTTGTTGTTGTAACTGACTTCAGTGAGCAAATGCTCACCTTCGATGGCCACTGGAATGCTGGAAAAGTGTGCTCTTCACGGCTGAAACCTGGTTTTCAACTGTACCGGGCAGATGGCAGAGAGTGCGGGCAACGGTTTGCTGATGTCAACGTTGTGAACAGAGTGCCCCATGGTGACGGTGGCAATTTGAACGCACAGAGATACCGTGACAAGATCCTGAGGGCCATTGTCATGCCATTCATCCGCTGCCATCACCTCATGTTTCAGCATAATAATGCACGACCCCATGTTGCAAGGATCTGTACACAATTCCTGGAAGCTGAAAATGTCCCAGTTTTTCCATGGCCTGCATACTCGCCAGACATGTCACCCATTGAGCATGTTTGGGATGCTCTGGATCGACGTGTACGACGAGCGTGTTCGAGTTCCCGCCAATATCCAGCAACTTCGCAAAGCCATTGAAGAGGAGTGGGGCAACATTCCAGAGGCCACAATCAACAGCCTGATCAACTCTATGCGAACAAGATGTGTCGCGCTGCATGAGGCAAATGGTGGTCATACCAGATACTGACTGGTTTTCTGATATAAGCTTTACCTTTTTTTTTAAGGTACACTACATGACCAAAAGTATGTGGTCCCCCTTTGCTGCTATAACACCCTCCACTCTTCTGGGAAGGCTTTCCACTAGATGTTGGAACATTGCTGCGGGGACTTGCTTCCATTCAGCCACAGGAGCATTAGTGAGGTCGGGCACTGATGTTGGGCGATTAGGCCTGGCTCGCAGTCGGCGTTCCAATTCATCCCAAAGGTGTTCGATGGGGTTTGAGGTTCAGGGCTCTGTTCAGGCCAGTCAAGTTATTCCACACCGATCTCGACAAACCATTTCTGTATGGACCTCGGTTTGTGCACGGGGGCATTATCATGCTGAAACAGGAAAGGGCCTTCCCCAAACTGTTGCCACAAAGTTGGAAGCACACAATCGTCTAGAATGTAATTGTTTAATGTAGCGTTAAGATTTCCCTTCACTGGAACTAAGGGGCCGAACCATGAAAAACAGCCCCAGACCATTATTCCTCCTCCACAAAACTTTACAGTTGGCACTATGCATCCGGGCATGTAGCCTTCTCCTGGCATCAGCCAAACCCAGATTCGTCTGTGGGATTGCCAGATGGTGAAGCATGATTCATCACTCCAGAGAACGCGTTTCCACTGCTCCAGACTCCAGCCGACGCTTGGCATTGCGCATGGTGATTTTAGGCTTGTGTGAAGCTCCCGACGAACAGTTGTTGTGCTGACGTTGCTTCCAGAGGCAGTTTGGAACTCGGTAGTGAGTGTTGCAACCGAGGACAGCCGTTTTTTACGCACTACTCGCTTCAGCACTCGGCCGTCCCGTTCTGTGAGCTTTGTGTGTCCTTCGACTTACTTCTTCTAGACGTTTCCACTTCACAATAACAGCACTTACAGTTGACCGGGGCAGCTCAAGCAGGGCAGAAGTTTGACAATCTGACTTGTTGAAAAGGTGGCATCCTATGACCAATCCTATTCCAACCAATGACTATTCCAATCCAAAATGAAATCTAGAATCGGCTTCCTATTTCGCAACAAAGCCTACTTCACTCATGCTGCCAAACATGCCCGTGTAAAACTGACTATACTACCGATCCTTGACTTCGGCGATGTCATTTACAAAATAGCCTCCAACACTCTACTCAGCAAATTGGATGTAGTCTATCACAGTGTTTTGTTACCAAAGCCCCATATACTACCCACCACTGCGACCTGTACGCTCTCTTTGGCTGGCCCTCACTGCATATTTGTCGCCAAACCCACTGGCTGCAGGTCATCTATAAGTCTTTGCTAGGTAAATCCCCGCCTTATCTCAGCTCGCTGGTTACCCACCCGTAGCATGCGCTCCAGCAGGTAAATTCCACTGGTCATCCCTTTAAGCCAACACCTCCTTTGGCCGCCATTCCTTCCAGTTCTCTGCTGCCAATGACTGGAACGAATTGCAAAAATCATTGAAGCTGGAGACTACCGTCTCCCTCAATAACTTTAAGCACCAGCTGTCAGAGCAGCTTACCGATCACTGCAACTATACATAGCCCATCTGTAAATAGCCCACCATACTACCTCATCCCCATATTTATTATTATTTTTGCTAATTTGCACTCCAGTATCTCTATTTGCACATCATCATCTGCACATCTATCAGTTGAGTGTTAAAGTCACTGAACTCTTCAGTAAGGCCATTCTACTGCCAATGTTTGTGTATGGCGATTGCATGGTTGTGTGCTCAATGTTATACACCTGTCAGCAACGGGTGTGGCTGAAATAGCCGAATCCACTCATTTGAAGGGGTGTCCACATACTTTCGTATATAATTTATAGTGTATCTGTGACCAACAGATGCATATCTGTATTCCCAGTCATGTGAAATCCATAGATTATGACCTAATTAATGTATTTACGGTATATTGACTGATTTCCTTATATGAACTATAACTCAGCAAAATCTTAGAAATTGTTGCATAATGCGGTTATATTTTTGTTCAGTGTAATTACTCTGTCATTCTTAAATTTATGTCCCCCCCTTCCTTAACTTTTCCTTACTAAGTCTAACACACTATCGTTGTTAGAATCTTGTGCTATAAACAGTTTTAAGAGGACTTTAAAAAATCTGCCAGTCAGGCCTGTGCAGCTGCACCTAAACAAAAGATTAAGAACACCTGCTCTTTCCATGACAGACTGACCAGTTGAATCCAGGTGAAAGCTATGATCCTTTATTGATGTCACCTGTTAAATCCACTTCAAATCAGTCTAGATGAAGGGGAGGATACAGGTTAAATAAGGATTTGTAAGCCTTGAGACAATTGAGACATGGTCTGTGCCATTCAGAGAGTGAATGGGCAATACAAAATATTGAAGTATATTTGAACAGGGTATGGTAGTAGGTGCCAGGTGCACCGGTTTGAGTGTGTCAAGAACTGCAACGCTGCTGGGTTGTTTCCTGTGTGTATCAAGAATAGTCCACCACCTAAATGACATCCAGCCAACTTGACACAACTGTGGGAAGCATTGGAGTCAACATGGGCCAGCATCCCTGTCATAAAAAACTCTCTCAAATCCCCTCTCTGGCCCTGGGACACAGAGGCACAAACTTTAGAGAGAAATTCACCAGCCCAACAGAGGCTACTCTCCCCTGGTTTCACACCTCTGGCCCATTAGTTAGGGGAAACTCTCTCCTGGCCTACTAGTCTATTTTACTGGTCTCTATTGTACCTTATATACTGTATGCTATTACCTATAGCCTGAGACCTACTAACATAGCGTGCTAGCCTCCACTGTATATACTTTGTGCTACTACCCAAAGCCTGTGACCTGCTAGCGTAGCATGCTAGCTTCTTTTGTATATCTTGTTTATCATACTAGCCGCTAATTGTATCCTGTGTATTACCCTATGCTATGCTAGCCCAACTGTACAGTGCATTCGGAAAGTATTCAGACCCCTTGATATTTTACACATTTTGTTATGTTATAGCTGTATTCTAAAATTGATTATATCGTTTTTTTCCCTCATCAATCTACACACAATACCCCATAATGACAAAGCAAAATTGTATATATTTTTTACAAATGTATATATACATTTTTTTTTTTAATCACATTTTCATAAATATTCAGACCCTTTACTCAGTACTTTGTTGAAGCACCTTTGGCAGTGATTACAGCATTGAGTCTTCTTGGGTATGACGCTACAAGCTTGGCACCTGTTTTTGGGGAGTTTCTCCTATTATATTCTGCAGATCCTCTCAAGCTCTGTCAGGTTGGATGGGGAGTGTTGCTGCACAGCTATTTTCAGGTCTCTCCAGAGATGTTCGATTTGGTTCTAAACTAGTGATTTTGTAAGACTGCATGTAGTATGGGTGAGCAAGGACGTAATACAGGTGAGTAATACTACAGATTCAGATTCAGTGTTTAACAGTCATATGTGCAGGGTTGCAGGTGTGATTGCAGGGTACAGTGAAAATCTTGGGCTCCAAGCTCCAACAGGAGTAAGTGAAATAAAATAATAAATAAAACAAACAACAATATACAGATGAGTTGGCAAGTTGTCAGGGTGAGTTAGGGATAATGAACGCTGAGTTGTTGGCTAGTAGCCTAATCTACTGATGAGTTGTAAGCCATAGAGTAGCTGTAGCCTAATCCGAGTGTGTGAGAGAGAAGATAGAAAGGTGGATATCTGGACCTTGGAAAAACGTAAGCCTATAGGCATTCAAATATTTCTAAAGTAAGTCTTCTGGCTCTAGGAGAGACTGGATTGGCTGGACTTTTCTGGACTAGCTGGACTGGACTAGACTTGACTGAACAGTCAGCGGGACAGACACAAACACACACACACACACACACACACACACGTGGGAGCACATTAAATACAAACAGCAATTACCCATCATAACAAACACACAATGGTTGAAACAGAAGCAGCAGCATGCTATCGTTATAATAGCTCTAAATCCATGTTTTAAAGCACATATCAGTTTATGCTTCTCTGAATCATTAATACTCAGTCAAGTCACTACAGAGGCCTATTTTATTGTAACGTCTGGGCTGACTCTGGGAAATCATGAAGAGAAAGCATCGACTGGATTTGTGCCTCTCAGGCTATGGGATTGAAAAGTGCTGATCTCCTCCTAATACTCTTATCAATGGAAAAGGACTGAAGGCCAGATAGAGTGATATCCTGAATGGTCAGCTAGCGGGAAACATTAATAAGTCACTGTGAGCCAGGCAGACAGACCGTAAACTGTTCCCCAGTGTGTGTGTGTGCATGTGTTCGTGTTTGCGTGTGACGTGGGAGACTATGAGCATGGCCTTATTTCTATTACAGCATATTGGAGGACTGTCATTCATATTCCATTAACCCAGCTCAATGTAACAGCGGTAGGTTTAGGCTACTACATGATACTCATATGTTCACTATACCCATCATGAGGTTAATACAACCTAGCCTATGAATGAAAGTTTACAATGCAGGTGCACACAAGTCGAGCGACATATTTGATGTGACAGACAGTTACACATTCAATACCACCTATTCTTTGATTAGGTGGACATGTCAGTTGATGCTGCAAGAGCTCTAATAGGTTGGATGATGTCCTCCGGGAGTTGTCATAATTACTGTGTAAGTCTATGGAAGGGGGTGAGAACCATGAGCCTCTTAGGTTTTGTATTGAAGTCAATGTACCCAGAGGAGGAGGGAAGTGTTTTAATCAATTATTTGGTGAAATTAATATACTTATTATAGTTTTATCTAAAAAGGATAACCTTTTAAATGAATAACTATTTTTTATGAAGGATGGTCCTTCCCTTCCTCTGAGGAGCCTCCACTGGTATACACACACATTCCATACATGCTCTGGAGAGATGGATTATATCCAATGTTACTACAGTTAACCTGTAAAAGCACTACTGCTGTTGGATAACATCAAGATCAGACAGATCAACAGTAAACTCGGGACCTATCTTGGCATACAGAGGGTGAAATAAGTATTGAACACGTCACCATTTTTCTCAGTAAATATATTTCCAAAGGTGCTATTGACATGAAATGTTCACCAGATGTTGGTAACAACCCAAGTAATCCATACACACAAAGACACCAAAACAAATAAGTTCAGATATTAAGTTATGTGTAATAATGTGAAATGACACAGGGAAAAAGTATTGAACACACTTACTGATATTTATTTAATACTTTGTACAATAGCCTTTGTTGGTAATGACAGCTTCAAGACGCCTCCTGTATGGAGAAACTAGTCGCATGCATTGCTCTGGTGTGATTTTGGCCCATTCTTCCACACAAACAGTCTTCAAATCTTGAAGGTTCCGTGGGCCTCTTCAATGAATCTTGATCTTCAGTTCTTTCCATAGATTTTCAATGGGATTTAAGTCAGGTGATTGGCTGGGCCATTCTAGCAGCTTTATTTTCTTTCTTTGAAACCAATTGAGAGTTTCCTTGGCTGTGTGTTTGGGATCATTGTCTTGCTGAAATGTCCACCCTCGTTTCATCTTCATCATCCTGGTAGATGGCAGCAGATTTTTGTCAAGATGTCTCAGTAAATTTGCCCATTCATCCTTCCTTCAATTATGTGAAGTTTGCCAGTACCATTTACTGAAAAGCAGCCCCACACCATGATGTTCCCACCTCCAAACTTCACTGTTGGTATGGTGTTTTTAGGGTGATGTGCAGTGCCATTTCTCCTCCAAACATGGTGTGTATTATGACATCCAAACAGTTCAATTTTGCTCTCATCTGACCACACTATATTCTCCCAGTATTTCACTGGCTTTTCCAAATGTTGTGCAGCAAACTTTAAACAAGCTTCAACATGCATTTTTTTCAGCAATGGAGTCTTGCGTGGTGAGCGTGCATACAGGCCATGGCGGTGGAGTGCATTACTTACTGTTTTCTTTGAGACAACAGTACCTGCTAATTGCAGGTCTTTTTGAAGCTCTCCATAAGTGGTCCTTGGCTCTTGGACAACTCTTCTGATTATTCTTTTCACTCCTCTGTCAGAAATCTTGCGAGGAGCACCTGGTCGAGGCAAATTTATGGTGAAATGATCTTTCCACTTCCGTATTATGGCCCCAACAGTGCTCACTGGAACATTCAGAAGCTTAGAAATGCGCCTATAACCAATGCCATCATTATGTTTTGCAACAATTAGGTTGCGAAGGTCTTGAGACAGCTCTTTGCTTTTACCCATCATGAGATGTGTCTTGTGTGACACCTTGGCAATGAGACCTTTTTGTAGGCCATCAGTTGGGACTGAACCAGCTGATATTAATTTGCACTGACAGGGGGCTGGATTGCTTTTTAATTGCTGATAGTTTTCAGCTGTTGTCTTGGCTTTCCATGCCTTTTTTACTTAATTTCTGAACGTATTTGTTTTGGTTTCTTTGCATGTATGGATTACTTGGGTTGTTACCACCATCTGGTGAAAATGTCATGTCAATAGCACCTTTGGAAATATATTTACTGAGAAAAATGGTGACGTGTTCAATACTTATTTCACCCGCTGTATATACAATACCATTGGAATTCATTTGTATTTGAATAGAGCTGGAATAGTTTGGAATAAAGCAACTGTTATGTATGGCTTGTTTGTTCTAAAACAGGGTTCGTTTTCAACCTTTTAGATAGAGAATAAAATGTAGAAATGAATAATGCAAAAAATAATTAGCATGAATTTACATTTAACAATAGGACCTTTATGCATGTGTGTTCCCTTACGCTCTAAAAGTTGTTACCATCCACTGTATGACCTTTTTGTATTTTGGTTGAACTGTCAGATTTATGTTGGCTAAGCATTATCTCCCACTCTAATGCTCATTCATAGCTAGCAGACAATTGTAGTCAGATAAGTGGGTCATGAGTTAATAACTGTTCCAAGTCAGTCCTCCTGCAATAGGCTAGAGCTTCCAACCAAACACACACAAATACTTGTCAGCTGTTTTATTGTGGGGTGGTTGATTGGAACCAGCACACTGGCTTCAAGAGAGCATTTTTACAATAGTTTCTACACTAACACTGGACATACAATAACTATGCAAGGTAAAGTTGTATTTTTATTTTCATTTCAATTAAATATGTGACAGATGTGTACACTCAAAATAGAAAAATAAACATTTCCAATTCACATTGTACCATAAAGTTGTTGGTTGTTTTGCCATGCAAAGTGCTCACATAGCAAGAAGCGAGACAGAGGTTATCTCCACTGATGCTTTCTCTGATAATGCACTCAGACATGCACTCACTGAAGTACTTTTGGAAGCGATTACAGCATTGAGTCTTCTTGGGTATGACGCTACAAGCTTGGCACGCTTGTATTTGGGGAGTTTCTCCCATTCCTCTCTGCAGATCCTCTCAAGCTCTGTCAGGATGGATGGGGAGTGTTGCTGCACAGCTATTTTCAGGTCTGTCACGAACGTGGTGAATGGCAGACCAAGACGCAGTGCTGATGTAGTGCAACATGATTTATTTAAATCAACTGGCACAAAAATAACAACGAGAAACACGAACGTAACACAGGTAGGCTTAAACAGCACTAAACCAAAACAATGATCCACAAGAGACAGGTGAAACACATTAACTTAAATATGGCCTCCAATTAGAGACAATGAAAAGCAGCTGCCTCTAATTAGGGACCAACACAAAACCAAACATAGAAACAGAATACATAGATCTGTCAGGCTCTGACTATAGAAAACTAGAGGGAGTCAAAGGCTTCCCTATGATCAGAGCCTGACACTACCCCCCCCAAGGCGCGGACTCCCGACCGCAAGACACTAAAACAATCACAAAATGGGGGGAGGGTTAGGGAGGGAAAATGCCGTCGGTGGCGGTTCTGGCCCCGGTGCAGTTGACAGCTCCGTCAGTGGAGATGGGCTGACGACCGGTCCCGGGCTGGGCACCGGTGGTGTGGACGGCTCTGGCTCTGGAGCGGGGCTGACGACCGGTCCCGGGCTGGGCACCGGTGTGGCAGGTGGCTCCGGCTCTGGAGCGGGGCTGACGACCGGTTCCGGGCTGGGCACCGGTGTGGCAGGCGGCTCTGGCTCTGGAGCGGATGAGGTGTGGAGACGCACCGGAGGTCTGGTGCGTGGGCCCGGCCCTGGAGGCACCGGGCTGGACACACGAACTGGAGGTCGGTTGCGGGGAGCCGGCACAGGACGCACCGGACTGGACACATGCACTGGAGGCCTGGTGCGTGGAGCCGGCACAGGTTGTACCGGACTGGTTTCACTCACTTCAGGGCGAGTGCGGGGAGCCGGCACAGGTTGTACCGGGCTGGGGAGCTGCGCACTGAAGGTCTGGTGCGGGAAGCGGACACAGGACGTACCGGATTGAAGAGGGGGACTGGATATCCGGCACGGGAGGTTGGCACACTATGACCCGGACTGAGGATGCACACTGCGGGCACCATTAACTCCAGCTCTGCCTCGTCGTATACGTCCTCCTCCCCATGCTGCCAGCATTGCTCCAGCACTTCCAATAACCTCTCCTTTATGTAATCCTCCTCCTCCACCGACTTCGACCCCCAGTTGTGCTCTGGCTCCTCTAAATCCCACGTGGATAGTGGTACCGGTACGTCGTCCACTTGGCCCGACCACCCCCATAGCCCCCCCCCCCACAAAAAATCTTTGGGTTGCTTTGGGGCTGCTGTCCGGGTGGAGCCCATCACCGTTGCCCCTGCTTCCGCGGTATATCCAACACCCCAGGTAAGCGCTGCTTGGTCCTAGTTTGGTGGATCATTCTGTCACGTACGTGGTGAATGGCAGACCAAAACGCAGTGCTGATGTACTGCGACATGATTTATTTAAATCAACTGGCACAAAAATAACAACAAGAAACATGAACGTAACACAGGTAGGCTTAAACAGCACTAAACCAAAACAATGATCCACAAGAGACAGGTGAAACACATTAACTTAAATATGGCCCCCAATTAGAGACAATGCAAAGCAGCTGCCTCTAATTGGGGACCAACACAAAACCAAACATAGAAACAGAATACATAGATCTGTCAGACTCTGACCATAGAAACTAGAGGGAGCCAAAGGCTTCCCAATGATCAGAGTCTGACAAGGTCTCTCCAGAGATGTTCGATCGGGTTCAAGTCCAGGCTCTGGGTGGGCCACTCAAGGACATTCAGAGAAAGCACCAGTAAGCCAGTGACTCAGCCCCTGTAATAGGGTCAAAGAGAATCCCAATGGAGAGACGGGAACCGGCCAGGCAGAGACAGCAAGGGTGGTTCCAGAGCCTTGCCGTTCACCCTTGCACCCCTGGACTACACTAAATTATAGGACATACTGAAGAGTCTTCAGTAAAGACTTTAAGGTCTAGACGGAGTCTGCATCTCTCACATGGATAGGCAGACCATTCCATAAAAATGGAGCTCTATAGGAGAAAGCCCTGCCTCCACCTGTTTGCTTAGAAATTCTAGGGACAATTAGGAGGTCTGCGTCTTGTGACTGGAGCGTACGTGTAGGTATGTACGGCAGGACCAAAACTGAGAGATAAGTAGGAGCAAGCCCATGTAATGCTTTGTAGGTTAGCAGTAAAACCTTGAAATCAGCCCTAGCCTTAACAGGAAGCCAGTGTAGAGAGGCTAGCACGGGAGTAATATGATCAAATCTTTTGGTTCTAGTCAAGATTCTAGCAGCCGTGTTTAGCACTAATTTAATTTTATTTAGTGCTTTATCCGGGTAGCCGGAGAGTAGAGCATTGCAGTAATCTAATCTAGAAGTGACAAAAGCATGGATTAGCTTTTCCGCATCATTTTTGGACAAAAAATGTCTGATTTTTGCAATGTTACGAAGATGGAAAAAAGCTATCCTTGAAATATTCTTGATATGTTCATTAAAAGAGAGATCAGGATCCAGAGTAATGCCGTGGTCCTTCGCAGTTTTTTGGGGAATGACTGTACAACCATCAAGATTAATTGTCAGACCCAAAAGCAGATCTCTTTGTTTCTTGGGACCTAGAACTAGCATCTCTGTTTTGTCAGAATTGAAAAGTAAAAAATGTGCCGCCATCCACTTCCTTATGTCTGAAACACAGGCTTCCAGGGCAGGCAATTTTGGTGCATCGCCATGTTTCATCGAAATGTACAGCTGTATGTCGTCCGCATAGCAATGGAAGTTAGCATTATGTTTCCAAATGACATCACCAAGAGGTAAAATATATAGTAAAAACAATAGTGGCCCTAAAACAGAGCCTTTAGGAACACCGAAACATACAATTGATTTGTCAGAGGACAAACCATCCACGGAGACAAACTAATATCTCTCCGACAGATAAGATCTAAACCAGGCAAGAACTTGTCCGTGTAGACCAATTAAGGTTTCCAATCTCTCCAAAAGAATATGATGGTCGATGGTGTTAAAAGCAGCACTAAGGTCTAAGAGCACGAGGACAGATGCAGAGCCTTGGTCTGACACCATTAAAAGTCCATTACGAGTGCAGTCTCAGTGCTATGATAGGGTCTAAAACCAGACTGAAGTGTTTCGTATACATTATTTGTCTTCAGGAAGGCAGTGAGTTGCTGCGCAACAGCTTTTTCTACGATTTTTGAGAGAAATGGGAAATTCGATATAGGCCGATAGTTTTTTACATTTTCTGGGTCAAGGCTTGGCTTTTTCAAGAGCGGCTTTATTACTGCCACTTTTAGAGAGTTTGGTACACATCCAGTGGAGAGGGAGCCATTTATTATGTTCAGCATAGGAGGGCCGAGCACAGGAAGTAGCACTTTCAGTAGTTTAGTAGGAATAGGGTCCAGTATGCAGGTTGAAGGTGTCACGAGAGGGTGCATAGGGAGACCAAGACGCAGCGCAGGGATAGTAGTTCGACATTTGAATATTACTATGTAGGATCCCTAATTAGATACGATGCGCTGCAGCTGCCTCTAATTAGGGATCCCACACAAACTACCATAGAACTGTCAGACTCTGACCATGGCTACATAGAGAAGCAAATGGGCTTCTCTATGGCCAAAGCCTTACAGTGCCGTCACCCCCCCACCGCCCCCCCCCCAAGGCGCGGACTCCCGGACGCCAAACAAAAAAAACACAAATACAAGGGGGGCGTTAATAGGGAGGGAAGACTAGTCCGTTGGGGGCGGCTCTGGCTCCGGCGAAGTGGACAGTTTTCTCCCGTGCCCCCTCCTTATGACCGGGCCCGGACTGGGTACCGGTGGGGCAAACGGCTCCGGCCATGGAGCGGAGCAGACGGCTGGACCCGGAATGGGCACCGGTGGAGCAGCCTGTTCCAACCCCGGAGCGGTGTTGACTTTGGGAAGTCTCGGGCTACGGACCTTCGCTGGGGTCTCCGGGCTGCGTACATTCACTGGAGGTTCCGGGCTGCGGACCTTCGCTGGAGGTTCCGGGCTGCGGTGGGGGTTCCGGGCTGCAGACCTTCGCTGGGGGTTCCGGGCTGCGGACCTTCGCTGGAGGTTCCGGGCTGCGGACCTTCACTGGAGGTTCCGGGCTGCGGACCTTCGCTGTAGGCTTTAGGCTACGGACCTTTGCTGGAGGTTCTGGGCTGCGGTGGGGGTTCCGGGCTGCGGACCTTCGCTGGAGGTTCCGGGCTGTGGACCTTCGCTGGAGGTTCCGGGCTGCGGACCTTCGCTGGAGGTTCCGGGCTGCGGACCTTCGCTGTAGGCTTTGGGCTACGGACCTTTGCTGGAGGTTCCGGGCTGCGGACCTTCGCTGGAGGTTCCGGGCTGTGGACCTTTGCTGGAGGTTCCGGGCTGTGGACCTTCGCTGGAGGTTCCGGGCTGCGGACCTTCGCTGTAGGCTTTGGGCTATGGGTCTTTGCTGGAGGTTCCGGGCTGCGGACCTTCGCTGGAGGTTCCGGGCTGTGGACCTTCGCTGGAGGTTCCAGGCTGCGGACCTTTGCTGGAGGTTCCGGGCTGCGGAGGGCCGGCACGGGACGTACCGGACTGGGGAGGTGCACCGGATGTCGGGTGTGTGGAGCCGGCACAGGAAGCACCTGGCTAGGCGCACGCACTGGAGGTCGGGTGCGGGGTGCCGGCACGGGACGTACCGGACTGGGGAGGCGCACCGGAGGTCGGATGCGTGGAGCCGGCACTGAAAGCACCTGGCTGGGAGTGGAGACGACGAACGGACCCGGACTGGGCACCGGTGGAGCGGACTGCTCTGGCATGGGGGTAGAGTAGACGATCGGACCCAGACTGGGCACCGGTGGAGCGGACTGCTCTGGCAGGGAGGTGGAGTAGACAACGGGACCCGGATTGGGCACCAGTGGAGCGGACTGCTCCGGCCCGGGAGTGGAGTAGACAACCGGACCTGGACTGGACCACTCCGCCATCTCCCTCTCGACCTCCTCCTCTATCTCCCTCAGTTCTTCCAGAACCTCTCCAAAATGCTCCTCCAAGTACACCTCCTGCTCCTTGCTCTGCGCCCCCCATTTGTACCTCGGCATCTCCATGCTCCACGGGGGGGGGTGGTATTTGCTCTTCCTCCCCGTAGCCAGACCCCATAGCCCCCTCTCTCTCTCTCTCTCTCTCTCTCTCTCTCTCTCCAGTTACACTGCTTGGTCTCGTAGTGGTGGGTCGTTCTGTCACGAGAGGGTGCATAGGGAGACCAAGACGCAGCGCAGGGATAGTAGTTTGACATTTTAATATTACTATGTATAACAAACACCAATGACGAACTACTAAACAAAACAAAACACGAATTACAAATGTCACGTTAAAACAAAACACAATATTTAAACGTAATACATATAACGATAACGACCCACAAACCCAGTGTGAAACATACAAACCTATGTAGGATCCCTAATTAGATACGATGCGCTACAGCTGCCTCTAATTAGGGATCCCACACAAACCACCACCAGAAACAGAAATAATAGAACTGTCAGACTCTGACCATGGCTACATAGAGAAGCAAATGGGCTTCTCTATTGCCAGAGCCTGACAGAAGGTTTAGAGGCCATGACAATTTTCATGAATGTGTCAAGAGATATCGGATTAAAAAACTTGAGTGTTTCCATTGATCCTAGGTCCTGACAGTTCTGTGCAGACCCTGAACTTTGGGGAAATACGCAGATTCAAAGAGGAGTAATAGTTGAAGAAGTTCATGAATTCATCACTGCTGAAGTGAAAGGCATCCTCTCTTGGGGAATGCTGCTTTTTAGTTAGCTTTGCAACAGTATCAAATAGAAATGTAGGATTATTCTTATTCTCCTCAATTAGTTTGGAAAAATAGGATGATCGAGCAGCAGTGAGGACTCTTCGATATTGCACTGTACTTTCTTTCCAAGCTAGGAGGAAGACTTCCATTTTGGTGGAGCACCATTTCCGTTCCAGTTTTCTGCAAGCTTGCTTCAAAGCTCGGGTATTTTCTGTGTACCAGGGAGCTAGTTTCTTTTGGCAAATGTTTTTTGTTTTTAGCGGTGCGACAACATCTAAGGTATAAGCAAGGTTTATTTAGATCCTCAGTTTGATTGTTAACTGATTTTTGTACTCCGACGTCCTTGTTGTTGGGTATCATCAATGCTGCAGAAATGCTTTGGTAGCCTTCCCCAGTTCTGTGCCTCGACACATTCCTCGGAGCTCTACCGACAATTCCTTCGACCTCATGGCTTGTTTTTTGCTCGGACATGCACTGTCAACTGTGGGACCTTATATATACACAGGTGTGTGCCTTTCCAAATCATGTCCAATCAATTGAATTTACCACAGGTGGACTCCAATAAAGTTGTAGAAACATCTCAAGGATGATCAATGGAAACAGGATGCACCTGAGCTCAATTTTGAGTTTAATAGCAAAGGGTCTGAATTCTTATGTAAATAGGGTATTTTTGTTTTTTCTATGTCATTATGGGGTATTATGTGTACATTCATGAGGAAAAATATAAATGTAATAGATTTTACAATAAGGCTGTAACTTTACAAAATGTGGAAAAAGTCAAGGAGTCTGAATACTTTCTAAATGCACTGTTTGTGTACTGTATATATACAGTACCAGTCAAAGATTTGGACACACCTACTCATTCAAGAGTTTTTCTTTATTTTTTACTCTTATTAATAGTGAAGACTTCAAAACTATGAAATAACACATATGGAATCATGTAGTAACCAAAAAAGTGTTAAACAAATTAAATATATTTTAGATTCTAGATTCTTCAAAGTAGCCACACTTTGCCTTGATGACAGCTTTGTACACTCTTGGCATTCTCTCAACCAGCTTCACCAGTCTCGATGGAGTTGCCACATATGCTGAGCACTTGTTAGCTGCTTTTCCTTCACTCTGCGGTCCAACTCATCCCAAACCATCTCTACTGGGTTGAGGTCGGGTGATTGTGGAGGCCAGGTCATCTGATGCAGCACTCCATCACTCTCTTTCTTGGTCAAATAGCCCTTAAATCAAATCAAATCCAATTGTATTGGTCACATACACATTTTTAGCAGACGTTATTGTGGGTGTAGCAGAATGCTTGAGTTTTCCAGCAGTGCAGTAATATCTAACAAATTCACAACAATACACACTAATCTAAAGTAAAGGAATGGAATTAAGAATATATAAATATTTGGACGAGCAATGTTAAAGCGACATGGACTGAGGTACAGTAGAATAGAATAGGATACAGTATATGCATAGGAGATGAGTAATGCAAAATATGTAAACATTATTAAAGTGACTAGTGTTCCGTTATTAAAGTGGCCAGTTATTTCAAGTATATGTATAAAGGGTAGCAGCCTCTAATGTACTATTGATGTCTATTTAACAGTCTGATGGCCTGGAGATAGAAGCTGTTTTTCAATCTCTCGGTCCCAGCTTTTAATGCACCTGTACTGACCTCGCCTTCTGGATGATAGCGGGGTGAACAGGCAGTGGCCCGGGTGGTTGTTGTCCTTGACAATCTTTTTGGCCTTCCTATGACATCGGATGCTGTAGGTGCTGTAGGTGTCCTGGAGTGCTGTAGGTGTCCTGGAGGTGTGTTAGGTCATTGTCCTGATGAAATACAAATGATAGTAACACGAAGCCCAAACCAGATGGGATGGCGTATCGCTGCAGAATGGTCAATACCACCTTTGGATGCAGACGCTGCAGATTTGAGTCCCTGGCGGCGTAGTGTTTTACTGATGGTAGCCTTTGTTACTTTGGTCCCAGCTCTCTGCAGGTCATTCACTAGGTCCCCTCGTGTGGTTCTGGGATTTTTGCTCACCGTTCTTGTGATCATTTTGACCCCACGGGGTGAGATCTTGCGTGGAGCGCCAGATCGAGGGAGATTATCAGTGGTCTTGTATGTCTTCCATTTCCTAATAATTGCTCCCACAGTTGATTTCCTCACACCAAGCTGCTTACCTATTGCAGATTCAGTCTTCCCAGCCTGGTGCAGTTCTACAATTTTGTTTCTGGTGTCCTTTGACAGCTCTTTGGTCTTGGCCATAGTGGAGTTTGGAGTGTGACTGTTTGAGGTTGTGGACAGGTGTCTTTTATACTGATAACAAGTTCAAACAGGTGTCATTAATACAGGTAACGAGTGGAGGACAGAGGAGCCTCTTAAAGAAGAAGTTACAGGTCTGTGAGAGCCAGAAATCTTGCTTGTTTGTAGGTGACCATTTTCTGGAAAAGAAAATCTCATTTTGTCTCTCATAGTTGAAGTGTACCTATGATGAAAATTACAGGCCTCTCTCATCTTTTTAAGTGGGAGAACTTGCACAATTGGTGGCTGACTAAATACTTTTTTGCCCCACTGTACTACCGTTCAAAAGTTTGGGGTCACTTAGAAATGTCCTTGTTTTTGAAAGAAAAGCACATTTTTTGTCCATTAAAATAACATCAAATTGATCAGAAATACAGTGTAGACATTGTTAATGGTGAAAATGACTATTGTAGCTGGAAACGGCAGATTTTTTTATGGAATATCTACATAGGCGTACAGAGGCCCATTATCAGCAAACATCACTCCTGTGTTCCAATGGCACGTTGTGTTAGCTAATCCAAGTTTATCATTTTAAACAGCTAATTGATCATTAGAAAACGCTTTTGCAATTATGTTAGCACAGCTGAAAACTGTTGTGCTGATTAAATAAGCAATAAAACTGGCCTTTAGACTAGTTGAGTATCTGGAGCATCAGCATTTGTGGGTTCGATTACAGGCTCAAAATGGCTGAAACTCGTAAGTCTATTCTTGTTCTGAGAAATTAAGGCTATTCCATGCGAGAAATTGCCAGGAGACTGAATATCTCGTACAACGCTGTGGCTGCAATAATTTTTTATAGAATTAAACATTTAAAAATATATTTATTTTTCATGTTAAATCAATTTCCTGCAATTCTACACTGTTTTGTCACAAGGGGAATCCATATTTATGAACAGGATACAACTTTTTTTTCTTTGGTTCTGCCACAATAAATTATATTGAATTCTAGAACTCTAATGAAATGTTTGTATCAGGGGCTGCTGCAGCACCCTCAGTAACCCTACTTCCCATGGCTATGCACAACATGGTTTCTGAAAGTAAAATGAGGTCCCGGTGATCTGCTATAGGAAGTTAAAAATGTTGTTCCAGTAATACAGTGCCTTCGGAAAGCATTCAGACCCCTTCCCTTTTTCCACATTTTGTTACATTACAGCCTTGTTGATGTTCCTGCTGCGTTCTCTCTCTCATCCTTAGCAATCTACACACAATACCCCATTTAAAAAAAATGTTTCCTGTCCTGGCCTAATTCCAGTACTTCCAAGGTGTACAGCAAATAAGGGCGTTATTGTCACCATAAAAGGTTAATGATGATTGTTTTTTAGGCGGAGTTGCAATGATCATTCACTCTCGCATAGTTTTAGGATAAGTCTTTTTAGAAATGGCGCAGGTATTCAGTGTAAAATGTACGCAACGGTTACAAATTAGGTCCCAGATCTTTTGAACTAGTTGGGTTAGATGCAAGCCGTTTTCACTGTAGTAATTGTGCAACCATGACACTAACGAATCTGCACTCAATTGTTTTTCTAGAGTGCTCAGAAACAACGGCCCAATTCTAATATTCTTTTCACCAATCCGATAAGGTCTGAAAAAGATCTGATGTGATTGGTCAAAATAAGAATTAGTGGAAAACATATCAGGATTGGGCTGCCTGTGTAAACGCAGCCTTTGTGTCGCAGATCCTCCTCACTGATAACATCGCCCTCTTTTCTCCAGATCCTAGCCATCATATCCATCCTGTTTATCGGGCTGTCCACCATCGCCCTGTCCCTCAACACCCTACCTGAGCTGCAGGACACAGATGAGTTTGGCCACGCCTCAGACAACCCCCAGCTGGCCCACGTAGAGGCCGTCTGTATCGCCTGGTTCACTATGGAGTACCTCCTCCGCTTCCTTTCATCGCCTACCAAATGGAAGTTTATCAAAGGTGAACACTTTCGTTTTTAATATGCATTCATGATGTACTACTTTTAGTGTCTGTGTCCATTGTAATGTGTTTATTAGTGTTGTATGTTTTAGCTGGTGCAAATACATTTCCCCTCATAATGATGAATAAACTACTGTCTTATCTTATCTTTAAGGTCCGCTGAATGTGATCGACCTGCTGGCCATCCTTCCTTATTATGTCACAATCTTCTTGACCGAGTCCAACAAGAGTGTTCTACAGTTCCAGAACGTCCGGAGGGTGGTTCAGATCTTCCGGATCATGCGTATCCTTAGGATTCTGAAGCTGGCGCGTCACTCCACGGGGCTGCAGTCTCTAGGTTTCACCCTGAAGAGGAGTTACAACGAGCTGGGTCTACTCATCCTCTTCCTGGCCATGGGCATCATGATCTTCTCCAGCCTCGTCTTCTTCGCTGAAAAGGACGAGGATGACACCAAGTTTAAAAGCATTCCGGCCTCCTTCTGGTGGGCCACCATTACTATGACCACGGTGGGTTACGGGGACATTTACCCTAAGACTCTGCTAGGGAAGATTGTGGGTGGTCTCTGTTGCATCGCAGGGGTGCTGGTGATCGCCTTGCCCATCCCCATCATCGTCAACAACTTCTCTGAGTTCTACAAGGAGCAAAAGCGCCAGGAGAAAGCTGTGAAGCGGCGGGAGGCGCTGGAGAGGGCGAAACGCAATGGGAGCATTGTCTCCATGAACATGAAGGAGGCATTCGCCCGCAGCGCCGAGCTGATGGACGTGGTAGTGGAGAAGAGCAAGAGGCCACTTACGCAAGACAACCACCTCTCACCCAGCCACTGGGAGTGGACACCCAAGCGGGCCACCCCCGCCTCAGAGACCAGCTCGGCCCACTCCTTCAACCCTGTGGAGTCCCAGACAGGTTCCCCCAGCAAGTCCAGGGCCTCCAGTCCTCAGGGGCTCAACGCTCAGAAGCTGGAGGAGATGTATAACCAAATGGCCAAGACCCAGTCACAGCCAAACCTCAATGCCAAAGACAAGAGCTCCAGGACTGGCAGACAGAAGGATAGGGATGAGATGGAGCTGGGGACCATCCCTGGGGGTCGAGAGGGGGTGGGGGACATGAAGAGCCTGTCTAGTATTGACAGCTATATCAGCTGTGCTGCAGACTTCCATGAGAATCCACGTGGTGTCTACGCCCATAGTCCAGCCTCCGGCCTGGCCCTCCTGGCGCAGGAGACGAGCCGCTTCTCCCACATCAGCCCAGTCACGGCCCTCTCTGGACGGGTCAGCACCAACCCTGGCCTCCAGATCACCCTGGAGCATGAGCCCTTTCTGGATCCACTCTCTGCTGTGAAGCCTGCAGGTTCTGGCAACACTCGTCACTTTAACAACCCTCTGAAATGTGGCAGCCTTTCCTACAAGGTGAACTACCGGAGCAGTGTAGGGGAGTCAGGACCAGGACCAGGACCAGGCCCTTCTCCCATCAGTGGTGGTCCTCTCTCAGACAGCTCTGTCATGTCTGACCGCTCCCTGCTCAGCCCAGAGACGTCGATCTATACCACGGCCAGCAGCAGAACCCCGACCAAGTCCCCTGACAGCTCGACCCTGACCACGGCCCTGACCTCCACACCGGCCGTCTTCACTTTCCACGACTCCTCCATCAGCAAGTACATTGACGCCGACACGGACGAAGATGAGCACCTGCGGGACATGTCAGAGGCCACCAGCCCCTCGGAGCGCCTGCTGGCCGGCTCCAGTCCCCCCAAACGCAGCAGGAACATCAACAGCGGCTTCAACCAGAGAGGCATCAACCACCTGGCACCAAGCACCACCCAGCGGATGCTGGGGCAGAACTGCCTATTCCCCGGCCTGGATGGGGGGACACGAGGGAGCGGGGGCCACACGGAGAACCATGTGGTACCCGAGCTGCCCCGCAGGCCCAAAGGGGACAGAGGAAAGTCTAGTACCATTGACAAGAGTCTCTGAGCTACAGAGATAGGGCAGAGCAGAGGATAGCCTGGCCAGCATTAAGGGAGCTGGAGCAAGGAAGACTTACGCCAGGGACATCCAGAGGAACACGGACAAGGTGCTGTGTGGAAGGCAGAGAAAGTGATAGTGATAGTGATAGAGAGAGAGAGAGAGAGAGAGAGAGAGAGAGAGAGAAAGAGAGAGAGAGAGAGAGAGAGAGAGAGAGAGAGAGAGAGAGAGAGAGAGAGAGAGAGAGAGAGAGAGAAGGAAAGAGACACACTGTGCAGAATCCCTTTACAAACTGACAGAAAGGGCCAGGAAGTGAGAGAGATTCAGGGCAATACTCTGGGAAAAGACTTGTAGGATAGATAAAGAACACCACTCTCCCTCCTCTCCCTCTCTTCCTGTTAGCCACAGTACACAACCTACCACAGAACTGGGCAGAGAACTCCCACAAACCCAACAGAGCGACATGGGAGCAGGTCAAAGGTCAAAGCAGGGCATGCTGGGAAAGGACATGGTCTGTTGAGGTTGTGGTGGTCCAATTCAGTGGCTATGGGGTAAGGGGAAAGAGGTGAGGCAGGATGAGGGGGGAGGCGAGAAACAGCCATCCCCTATATTCTCCTACAGGTCTAGCTATCTCAGCTGAACACTGTCCCATTCCACCTTGAGCCCCAGCCCAGCTCACACTGTAGTAAACTACACTCTTAGAAAAAAGGGTTCCAAAAGGGTTCTTTGGCTGTCCCCATAAGAGAACCCTTTTTGGCTTCAAGTAAAAAAACATTTTGGGTTCCATGTAGAACACTCTGTGGAAAGGGTTCTACATGGAACCCAAAATGGTTATATTTGGAACCAGAAGGGTTGTACCTGAAACCAAGCACCTTTTTTTCTAAGAGTGTAGGGATTCCAGAAGAGGAGTTACGGTAGACATCAATAAGCTACTTACTAGTGCCCCCCAAGCCCCAAACCTGGCCTTAGTCATATGTGAGTATGTGTTTGAACCTGTGTGTGTGTGTGTGTGTGTGTGTGTGTGTGTGTGTGTGTGTGTGTGTGTGTGTGTGTGTGTGTGTGTGTGTGTGTGTGTGTGTGTGTGTGTGTGTGTGTGTGTGTGTTTGAGTGTGTTTGAGTGTGTTTGAGTGTGTTTGCGTGCACGTGTTTAAAAGATATCCACACTTTTACATTGTCTTACCGGATTTATTTTTATATAGATAAAGGAGGTTACCTATAGGAATTTGTGATTTGCTAGTCTGTTGTGTCATGAGCATATCCGTTTGAGTAATTCTGTATCGCATATTTCTAGACAAGTTACAGTTGCTGGAGGTTTAAAATCCAGACTCCTCTTAGGAAAAACCACAGTCTGTCAAATAGAGTCTTGTTCTTCTTGGTACAGTTTCTTTATCACATAGTAAGAGTAGAGGACCACATTTGATCTGACATTTCTGTCTGTGAATGTCTTGATTGTATGTCATAATTGCATTGGGATTGAATCAGAGAGGAATGGTTGAAAGAAACAGAATCTTTTTGGTATTAAAGTCAGGAATCATAAATATCCCTGAAGATTTTTTTGCATCAAACACACATTTAGGAGAACTCTCCTCCAAGACATGCATGTACCAAACAGCCTGCCTCCCAGTCATACCACCAAGACACAAGGGGCTCAATACAATCCATATCGATTCAATACATATCACGGAAATCTAGCGTTACTGCATTATTACATTTCTAGTGCGCTTTCTGTAACACTTCAGCAATACAGATTGAATAGAGCCCAAGAGTTCAAAATAATCACTTCAGCTGAGAGAGTGAGTGAGAGAGAGAGAGAGAGAGAGAGAGAGAGAGAGAGAGAGAGAGAGAGATCCCACATGCAGTACTCCTTGGGTTTGCAGTATAAGTCATACATTCTTCCAGAATGCTATCTGAACAGCATATTCATTCAAAGAGGGAAGAGTGTTACGTCTCACTTATCCAGGAAACCCGGTAACCGTTTTTGATTGAATAGCATGTAGTCTTTTTGAGTGCATCTGCATTCTTCCACACACAGACATACTGAAAGGCCAGCCCATACACAGGTATAATACAGTAGACTATATCTACAAGATAGCTCCAGGCCAGCCCAGTTTCCATAGTAACAAGCTCCATCCTGGCAAGTCTGATACCAGAGCTGCATAGCTCTGCTAATTGGGGTGGGAATGTCTAATTGTATCAAAATGCATGCATTCTTTACGTTTACACAGTTTGCACACTCAAACATACAGTAGTTGTTACACAGGAATACACATAAATAAATAAACCTCCTGTAGCCACCCACACCCCCTGCCTAGTTTTGAATACATGCATGATAATACATTTGAAGAATAGACATCACAGTGCATGGATATCACTAAAGATGCCTATAAATACAAAGACACACCCACAACCCTGTCCACATACTGTACATGTCCATGTGTTTGTCCTTTACTGTCTTACTCTCTCTGAGAAAAGTCGAGAGTGAGAAAGGGGAGCATTTTGCATCTCCAGAGACGCATTTTTCGCACCCACCCCTGTCTGAGCTGGATCCGAGCAAGGGGAACTGTGTGAAAGGAATAGTAATGACTGCAGAAGGGGCAGAACCTCTGAAACACTATGTGTGTATGTGTTATTGTCATGTTTAAAGGGTCTGCTTCTCAGCCAAACTGCTCAGCCAAAGGCTTCCACTTTGTTAGACATTAGCTAGGTTTCCATCCAATTGGCTACAGATGTTTATACAAATATTCAAAAATTGACAAAATATGCACATTTTGTTGGGGATAAAAGGCTGTGCATGATGACTTAGGCCTAGTGAACATAAAATATACTTTTGCGGTTAAATTCCCATTTACGAATAAAACAAAATCAAAATGTAATGGGTTTCCATCGCATTTTCAACTCTACTGATGGCTTTGTCACAACAAATGTTGCGTTAAATAAAGCATGTGCCCACTCTGGTTTTGGCATATGCTCTAGCTAGCATGCTACCTACCTACACAATGATGAGATTATTATGGATAATAATTTTTATTTGTCAAACAGCAGCCAAGCATCGATCATCATGTCACCAGAATGAGACCCTCGATATTTATTAGGAAGGAGCAAGCTCATCACCGTGCACTTTCATCACCCTGCGAAGTTCTCCATAATTTATTATTTCATCTGTAGCCTAATAAACGTCATGCTTTCCCACGTCATAGTGGGAGGACCGCACAACATATCACATGCCTCTAGGTTTACTTGGATTTTATGGTTATATCATTATTCATATTTGCCAATTCTTGCATCATTAATTTTAACAACACAAAAAGATCCCGCCATGACTAGCATATTCTGTTTTGTTAACATTTGGAAAGTTTACCAACAAATTTGCTGTTTCCATCAGGCCTGTCGTGACATTTTCTTTATCCGACATGTACATTAAGTTTGGCTGGAAACCTGGTTAATGTTAACGTCCCACTGGGCACACACTGGTTGAACCAACGTGGAATAGACGTTGAAGTGACAGTGGGATGGATGACTTGAACTATAAGGTGGACATACAATGTCACTGTTTTATGTTCATTATGTTCACAATGCATTTCAAATCCTTCTGGTTAAAGTGTCTTTCGTCTGTACAACGCTGGCCTCTTGTTCTTGGCTCTGGTATTGAACATTGTCTAATAGTGAGTTGTGTTGCGATCCCTTATGTTTCACACAACCAGACATCAAGTTATGCTCTCACTGTAAGAATACATAGTGAGAGTCAGGGACCCGTTTTGTCATGTCAGATATCTCTTTAAAGAAAGATGACAATCAATTCCTCATGAATAGGCATGAAATACATTGTAGCATTGTTAAGAGATGAACCTGTGGCGAGTCATATGATGGACAGACACACTGGAACACACATCATGGACACTTACAGGAAGGAAGTATATACTGATAGCCTTTACATTTTGTTGTTTTGGTAGAATGATTCTGGACAATGTTCTGACAAGGTGAAATGTGTTTACGGCTATACTGTGACCGCTGACCAGTATGTTAAAAACATTTATGTAAATTTGCTGCTAGCATTTGTATTATTTTTTTTTCTTAAAGGGCACTTTATACATCAGTCTCTCTCCTTCATCTCCGAGTTAGTCACCCAACATCCAAACGTCCTGTAGCGTGCAAGAGCTTTAACTTTTACTGTAGTCCAGAACAAGCAGGTTTCTGATGTCAAAGGATTTGTGTTATGTTTTAATGAGAAAGCACAATCAAGTGACTTCAAGTTATCTTCTTGTTTTGATAAGATATGAAAAACATACAATTTAGCACATAGACAAATGCCATTGAAATTGATGTTGATTTCAGGGTTGGGGTCCATTTGAAATGCTTTGGTAAATTAGAATTCAATTCAAGAACTGGATTTGGAAATCTAATAGATTTGAAAGAGATGGAATTGATCCCAACTATTCATTGTAACATACACAAATTCAAGGGAAGTTAAGCGGGAAAAAAAATATTTGACAGACTTTCCCCACCACTTCTACTGTTGTTTGTAGGTCTCCAGGCTACTGTTTGTTTTGTAATATTTATACTTGTTGACTTTCTAATGCTGTAAGTTGTTGCTGTTTAAATGTTCTGTTGTTCGATCGATGCATGTCGTAACTTTGGAGCCGTTACTGTGTGTGAAACACATGCACAACGGCAGTTTACCTGTCCTGTAAAAAGTCTCTCAATGTCCCAAAATCTTTCTATTTCTTTTAAAAAGGCAACATTCCCCTTAGATGACTGGAAATTAAATAAAAGTCTGATTAATTAAGGATTTGAGTTTTGGTTATTGACATGATTTACAGGCATTATCGAAGGCTTTCGTTGATACAAAGAAACTGATCTGACAGTTACATACACTTTGAAAATAATCTACAATAGCATTTTTTCTAAGAAAGATTCTGTCCAACCAGAGAACAAAATGACCCGAATCAGCCACATAAACACTCAATTGTTGGCAGAGGTTATATGAAGAGGAAGCTGTGGACTGTGGGACAGGAGCAGGAGTCTAGTCTCCCGACACACCTCCACACACCACGACACCTGGGGTTACCCACCGCCTGCCACTGCAGAGACTGCCTGCCACTGAAAGAGGGAGGAGGGAGAAAGAGTGTTGTTTACTAGACAGTTTCTATATGAAGCACCAGTCTAGACTAAGACTGCCACCTAGTGGCTGAAATCTGACTCTTCAAACAAGAAATGCAACATTGGGTTAGTAAGTAAACTAACCCAATGCCCGGCAGCGAGGGCTGGAGGCTGGCACTCCACACAAAGTTGGTGGCCCTCCCTCAGGTACTGCATCCAGCGGGTGTGTGGCCCCACACTACGCTGGCACCCAGGGGTCAGAGAGGTCAGCTGGAACTGCACACAGTACCTGGAGAAGTATACGCATCTCTCACACACACACACACACACACACACACACACACACACACACACACACACACACACACACACACACACACACACACACACACACACTGTACAGTGGAGGCTGCTCAGGGATGGACGGCTCAAAATAATGGTTGGAACGGCACAAATGGAATGGCATCAAACCATGTGTTTGATACCATTCCACTGATTCCGCTCCAGCCATTACCACGAGCGTGTTCTCCCCAATTAAGGTGCCACCAACCTTGTGTGCAGTACAAACACATTCATATACACACACTGGCATTCCCATAGCCACCGGTAATAATAAGAGCCAGGACTGCAAAAACAAACATCCATAATGACAAAACCATGACAACAATACACACAACATGTTTTTTTATTTAAACAGGTAGGCCCATTGAGGTCAGAAGACCTCTTCTGCAAGGGAGACCTGGGAATGTAACCTTTACTTGAAGACAGAGGGATAGCTGTCAGAGACAAGAGGCCATTAAAGGCATATGGCTAAGGTCCTTACCAGAGCCATTTAGATATGTAGCCTAAGGCAATATACACTGAGTGTTTTTATTTTATTTTTATTTCACCTTTATTTAACCAGGTAGGTCAGTTGAGAACAAGTTCTCATTTACAACTGCGACCTGGCCAAGACAAAGCAAAGCAGTGCGACAAAAAACAACACAGAGTTACACATGGGAAATAAACAAACGTACAGTCAATAACACAATAGAGAATCTATATACAGAGTGCAAATGTAGTGCAAAATGCAGTAAGGTTAGGAAGGTAGGACAATAAATAGGCCATAGTGGCGAAATAAATTAAAGATTAGCATTAACACTGGAATGATGGATGTGCAAATGATGATGTGCAAATAGAGATACTGAAGTGCAAAATGAGCGGAAGTTTAACAAAATAAATATGGGGATGAGGTAGTAGGGTGGGCTATTTACAGAAGGGCTATATACAGGTGCAGTGATCGATAAGCAGCTTTGAATGCTATGATCCCTTATTGAAGGGATTATTAAATCCACCTCAATCAGTGTAGATGAAGGGGAGGAGACAGGTTAAAGAAGGATTTTGAAGCCTTGAGACAATTGAGACATGGGTTGTGTATGTTTTCCATTCAGAGGGTGAATGGGCAAGACAAAAAACTTCAGTGCCTTTGACCAGAGTATGGCAGTCAGTGTCCGGCGCACCGGTTTGTGTGTCAAGAACTGCAACCCTGCTGGGTTTTTACGCTCAACTGTTTCCCGTGTGTATCAAGAATAGTCCACCACCCAAAGGATATCCAGCGATGTTTGAATCCCTGAGCTGACTAGGTGAAAAATCTGCAGTTGTGCCCTTGAGCCAAGTGCTTAACCTTAATTGCGCCTGTAAGTCACTCTGGATAAGAGCGTCTGCGAAATGACTAACGACTCACATGGAAATTAATTAACACACTTTCAGGAGAATCTCAATTACTTTTGCGCCAGACTGGGGCTAAATGACCATATCCAGTTATGTCAAACACAGATCTTACGCTAGTGCGTTGTAGACATTGACACACTTTGTGTAACATATTAAAACACAACATAGCCCAAAAGTATGTGGACACTTGCTCGTCATTATTTCATACTTTTGATATCTTCACTAATATTCTACAATGTAGAAAATAGTAAAAATAAAGAAAAAACACTTGAATGAGTAGGTGTGTCCAAACCTTTGACGGGTACTGTATGTATAAACACATACTACATTAAGAAGTATGTGGACAACCAGCCATTACCATGAGTGCGTTCTACCCAATTAAGGTGCCACCAACCTCGTGTGCAGTACAAACACATTCATATACACACAGCCATCTATTTTGTGAAGTGCACCAGTCCCTGCTGCAGCAAAGCACCCCCACAACATGATGCTGCCACCCCAGTGCTTCACGTTTGGGATGGTGTTCTTTGGCTTGCAAGCCTCCCCAATTTTCCCTCCAAACATAACGATGGTCATTATGGCCAAACAGTTCTATTTTTGTTTCATCAGGCCAGAGGACATTTCTCCAAAAAGTACGACCTTTGTCCCCATGTGCAGTTGCAAACCGTAGTCTGGCTTATTTATGGCGGTTTTGGAGCAGTGGCTTCTTCCTTGCTGAGCGGCCTTTCAGGTTATGTCGATATAGGACTCGTTTTACTGTGGATATTGATACTTTCGTACCTGTTTCCTCCAGCATCTTCACAAGGTCCTTGGCTGTTGTTCTGGGATTGATTTGCACTTTTCGCACCAAAGTACGTTCATCTCTAGGATACAGAACGCGTCTCCTTCCTGAACGGTATGACGGCTGCGTGGGCCCATGGTGTTTATACTTGCATACTATTGTTTGTACAGATGAACGTGGTACCGTCAGGCGTTTGGAAATTGCTCCCAAGGATGAACCTGGCTGATTTATTTTGATTTCCCCATAATGTCGAGCAAAGAGGCACTGAGTTTGAAGGTAGGCCTTGAAATACATCCACAGGTACACCTCCAATTGACTGTAAATTAGCCTTCTAAAGCCATGACATCATTTTCTGGAATTTTCCAAGCTGTTTAAAGGCATAGTCAACTTAGTGTATGTATACTTATGACCCACTGGAATAGTGAATTATAAGTGAAATAATCTGTCTGTAAATAATTGTTGGAAGAATTACTTGTGTCATGCACAAAGTAGATGTCCTAACCGACTTGCCAAAACAATAGTTTGTTAATATGAAATCTGTGGAGTGGTTGAAAAATGAGTTTTAATGACTTCAACCTAAGTGTATGTAAACTTCCAACTTCAACTGTATATAATTTCCCTATCTACCTCACTGCTTCCATCTCCCCTTCCCAAAATGCCATCTAACCCCCATTTCCGTCCCACTCTCCTTACTCCTTCATGCTGCAATCTCAGGCCTCTTAAATGGCTTTTGTCAACCGCATGTCTCTATCTTTCGCTCTCTTAAAGGGACAGTTAGTTTCGCTGACCACAGCAGCTCATTAGCCTCAAAACTAAATAAAATAACACACTACAGCTGTGAAGCATAGGGTTCTTTTTTATATTTTTCATCATTTGCATATATCCTATTCTGCGGGAATCTTAATTTAAAATAATATGTTAATTAAACAGGCTACTGGTGATTTTATAATTACATGATAAATGGGTGTGCGTTTAACAATGTTAATGAATGATCACATTGGGGATGTACATGTGCATGCCTGTGAGTATCGTTACTTGTATCCGTGAGATTTTATTATGCTAAGTAGCCTACAATGACAGTGATAGTATATGTAGAGGAGGCCTCATGTCCATTTTCCCTAGCTAAATTAATGGGAGGCATGAGTATCTTGTTTGCTTTGCACAGCCCATTCTTTCTAGCCGTGTTGGCTTAAGCTGCCAGCTTTCCTGGCCCTTGTGCCTCAACGTGAAAATAATGGATTGATCAAACTCCTAAGGCCAGGACCATTCACGCTGAAAAAAAACAATACTGTGGACAGTGCAGCAGTATGGGGCTTCCGCTCTGATACATATTTCCTAGCTACTCGGTACTGAGTGTGTGTATGAGGACGTGCGTGTGTGGCGGGGCATTTTACCAGGCATTAACCTGACTGCAGTGCCTCTCTCCACACACACACACACACACACACACACACACACACACACACACACACACACACACACACACACACACACACACACACACACACACACACACACACACACACACACACACACACACACACACACACACACACACACACACACACACACACACACACACACACACACACACACACACACACACACACACACACAGACCTAGAGTGTGGCCCCATAGAGGGGCCCTGTCCTGGTGTAGTCTGGGAGTTCTATAGAACCTCTGCATTTACCGGTCTAATAAACACTGATCAGCTCTAATTGTCACAGACAATCCAAAGACACAATTCACAGTCCAATCAAATGTTACTCGGGTAGTTCCCCCATTTCAGAGTAAACTCATTCAATGGTCCAAACGTTGTATTTCTACATGTTACCTGTTGAAGGATATGTATTCTGGATATTTGCACATGTTGAATAAACCACAAGTAAGCCAAGTAAGTTATTTGGATCAACATTTGGATAATGTTCACAATCTGAAAGCGGCTTAGAGTATGTTTTTCTTGTACAGCAGTGAACAAACTACTTCTGTTCTTCTCTCTTTGTTTCTGTATTAAGCATCTTATCAGAGCTCTCTCTTGTTAACCATTAACACCTGGAGGTGAATCAGACACCAACACCCATCCAGCAAACACCACAACCACACAATCTAGGATCAGGTGTGCCTTTTATATCATAATGAATAAGAGTGGGGGGACCTGATCCTAGATCTGCATTCCTTCTCCGAGACATTTTATGAATATGGGCCCAGATTTATACTGTAAGTTTATCAGCAGTGAGGTTTCCTTTTTAACGACTGAAAAGTATGTTGACTAGCCTTTTAGGTAATATACTACAATATCTCATATTTACATAGTCCAGCTTCTTAAAAGCTTTTTGCATTGTAAGGTATTATCGTAGTCCTTAACCTGACTCACAATATAAAAACATATCAACTACAAAATCTAAATCAAGATTGCTGCATTGAGGAAAACATGGTTTGATTTGACTATCACCACAGGTAGCAATATTGTAATGATTAAACGCTGACTCAGGCTTTAGGGCCTATCCTGCTATTCCACTGGCCTGAGCAGGACTTGGCTGGCTGGCACACCATCAGGCAGCACTATGTGCCAACAAGGCAGCATGAGCCTTGGATTCGAATCACCTTATTTACAAGCCAAGATTTAGACCTACTGTAAGTACTGCTGGACATACAGCAAATGGAGGCTTTGATAAGTTATTTGCACCATTTCCAAGTCTATCCCAACAGATGTCAGGCCACGCCAGACACTCTGTAGTTTCATATAAAGTTGACCTGGTTCCAGTACTGTAAGCGAAGGTCTGATAATGATAATTTCTCTGACTGGGCCAGCCAGGTGTCGTTCAACGTCTTTAGTTCAGATCCTTTGCTTTTATCCAACCACACCCTGAATAGTCTGGCTGACACCAGCTCTCGCTCTTCGCTGTGTCGCGTCAGCCAGGCTAGCTCTCCTCCCATAACACTCTGTAAAGTAATTACCTTAAATAGCCTTTAGTCTTTACATTGAGATTACACAACCCTGATTCACGTGCATGCATTTGTGGCTTGTATTTCCCTTTTTTCAGTCAGTCTGATGCGTGTCTGGGACCTTAAATTCATGTTAGATGCTTATGAGTTTTAAGGTTGAACAAGGGAGGTAGTGTTCACTTAAACAATGCAGGAACTTTTATAGAAACATACTGTATGTAAGCAGGCAGGATGTAAGCATGAGGTTTACAGTTCATGAACGCATAATCTTCTTATGACGTTCACATTTCATACATTCTGGCTAGTACTAAACACTGTGAGAAAGAAAAAGAGTTGAGACTAATTATTATCTATAACCTTGAATGAGTCCAGTATGTCTGCCATTTGATGTCATATCTTGCAAGTGTGTGTGACGGAGGGTCAAAGGGGGTTGAAAGTCTATGTGCATGTTGTTACTGTAAGCATCATAAAACTATTAAACATAGTGCCAGATATCTTTTCAAAAATTATTTCTTACTGTTTGTACCGTCATTTTAAATAAAAATGTGTTCTTAATTGACCTGCCTGGTAAAAATAACTGTGTTTCTTATTTGCTGAGAATTCCTCAGCCCAATTTTCTAAAATAATAATGAACATGCAGTACATCCCTTTCAACAAACATGTTTTTTTACTGAAGGCTCAAGGAGGTATTTCCTTTGAACCTAATCCTGAAGGAGAGTGTTTAAATAAAGTGAGAAGGCAGGCCTGAATCACAGAGTAGAGCAGAGAGAGGGAAACATACACCAGCTTGGCTGTCTGTATCCTTGGCATTCTCATGTAGAACACTCAGTAGACTCTCAGATACACTTGCATTTAATACCTTTATTTAACAAGACAGTTCAGAACAAAGTCATCGCATCGAAGTACAACAGACCTTGGCTAGCTGAAAGATGATCTTTCTGATGGACCTTCAGATGATGCTACTAGATGTGATCTACTTTATCCTGCGTGGATCCGTGCGGATCGTCTTCCGACCGCGCACCAAGCCCATCGACGGCGAGCTTGTCCTTATTACAGGGTCAGGAGGCGCCCTGGGGCGTCTCTTCGCCCTGGAGTTCACCAAACACGGGGCAGAGGTGGTGCTGTGGGACGTCGATACTAACAACAACGAGGAGACAGCCAGGCTAGTGAGGGAGGCGGGGGGCAAGGCGTACCCTTACAGGGTGGACGTGACCAACCGGGTGGAGGTGTACTGCATGGCGGACATGGTGCGGACGGACCTGGGCCGTAATGTCACCATGCTGGTGAACAACGCCGGGGTGGTTGCCGGGGAACGGCTGATGGACTGTCCGGATGAGCTGGTGGAGAGGTCCATGAAGGTCAACTGTCACGCACTCTTCTGGGTAAGAATGCTGATGCTACTGTTGTCACTCTATGGGCCAGATAACACTTTGTAGAACTGGGCCAGGGAACTCTATCAGCTGGTGGAGGGAGAGGGTGGCATGCGGGTATCATCCAACTGTAATCTCAGAACCCAGAACCAAATCTGGTGTGTGCTGGCCGGCTACTCAATTTGACATTTGACATATATGTTAACAGTCTGTCAGAAGAGACTAATCCCACTGTGATACTCTGTAGTGATGATGACAGTTAAATTCTGTCGATATAGTAAATGTACCATATAGTTATGTTATCAGTCAGGCTTTAGCATGTGGGGGTTGAGGTTTCCATTACTTATTGTCATTGATGTTAATCAAACAGATTATTCAAATCTATAAATATACAGGCTCCCATCACCAGAAAATAGCATCATTTTGTACAAAGTTTGATATGCAATATGCAGTAATATGAATAATAATAGGTTTTATATACAAATGTTTCACAGAGCAGGCAGCACAATTCTGATATTTTGCCCCTAATTGGTCTTTTGACCAATCAGATATTAAAGATATTTTGCCAATGATTGGGCTGCCTGTGTAAATGCAGCCATAGTGTTACAAGGGCTATAGGGTTAACATGAAGAAGAAAAACCTACTGGTATGTGAAACCATACTATCAGACTATAACTAAATATGAATGGTTTAGGTTTACTCCGAAATTTACATTGCGAAAGACAAATTCCAAGCCATTTCATCCCTGTGTACATCAGCTTTATCCCTCCCTATACGTCAGCTATAGTCGGACGTATACAGTGCAGCTTATTGTTCTTGATGTGTCACATGACACGTGTGAAATGTACAACTTTAATACGTTTCTATCCCTTTAACTGAGCGACAACACCTCATAGAGAAAGCCTATTAATGCGACACACACACAGCTAGGGTATTCCCTCTCTGATCCTCTTACAGTGGGGAACAGTACGCCTGCTTCACCTTAAGCAACTTTTAAGAAGCTTACCTGGGCAGGACTCCCATAAGGACTGCAGTACAATAATACCGACTCATTTTGCACATTCAAAATGTCCATGGACTATTTCGGTATTAATCTCATTATTGCTGCTCCTGATAGTCAGTAATTGTATTAATCGAATAACAGTCTCTCTGTGTGTGTGTGTGTGTGTGTGTGTGTACCTGTCTGTCCGTGTTTGTTCGTGCATGTGTGTGTGTACCTGTCTTTCTGTGCGTGTCTGTGGACCTATCTGTCTGTGTGTGTCCCAGATGGCGAAGGCCTTCGTTCCCCAGATGAAAGAGCAAAACCATGGACACATCATCACCGTCGCCAGCGTCCTGGGTCTCTTCAGCACTGCCTGTGTGGAGGTGAACCAGGGAGGACAGAACACCTGAGAGAGAATATTGCTGATGTTTATTGCTGTATTGTTGCTATATTACCGTAAATATTATTTAACTAAGAATGGTATTACTACCGTTATTACTGTGTAGTGACATAGGTAAAAGGGTAACCTATGGTAAAGTGTAGAGTATCTTAGTGTGTGTTACTGTGATGTTGTTAATTGGTTCTGGGCCCATATTCACAAAGCATCTCAGAGTAAGAGTCCCTGATATAGGATCAGTTTTGCCTTTTAGATTATAATGAATAAGATTACATGGACAGGATGGACCTGATCCTAGATCAACACTCTTACTCTGAGACTTAATGAATATGGGCGCTGATGTCTTAGTTGTGTTTCTGTTTGAGCCAGGATTATTGTGCCAGTAAGTTTGCGGCGGTGGGCTTCCACGAGTCCCTGGCCCACGAGCTGCTGACCGAGGAGTTTTATGGAGTCAAGACCACTCTGGTGTGCCCCTATATTGTCGACACGGGCATGTTTGACGGGTGCAAGATCCGGTGAGAGAAACTATGGGCTGGAGAAAAGGTGGCACTAAAGAGAGACTAAGGTCAACTTTGTTGTGGGTCAATCACAGACTGATATTGCAGGTGTAAGCCTACCTCATACAATCATACACAGTGGTTTATCATTTGAAACAGAACATAGGCTTACTCAAGTATGTTGTAGTTGTACGTCTAACAACGTTCCGATGTTGTGAAACTCTTTGCTATCTGCTGCCCCCCTCAGGGATGAGGTAGCACTGTTCCTGGCACCGCTGGAGCCTCAGTACTGTGTGGAGCAGGCCATGAACGCCATCTTGATCGACCAACCCCTGGTTTGCATCCCACGCCTCACCTACCTGCCCATCATCTCCCGAGCGTGAGTACACATATTGATAGAATAAACTTCACCAGCTCACTTGTCTCGCTAGGTCCGTGGAGCGGTGCGGAGCGCATCGACGTTTGTCTCGGCACAACCTCCTGTTCTGGGCAGGGTCCCAGGCTGATGTGGTGTTGAGTCCCAGGTTGTAGGTCGTCAGTTGGTCGGACCATTGATTTTTCACCAGCAGCACGCTCAGGTGCTCTGATGAACGCATAACTGCCCAAACGGATCAAAAATATAAAGGTGAAATGAGGTGACGTGTTTTGTCTTTTTGATCTTGGAGTGCCAACATTTCCCAATGTTCTTTAACTTGAGATTTCATTTGAAGTCATTGTCATACAGTATATAGCAGAGCACCCAGCTAATAAAGCAATATAGCGCACCTGTTACCCACTTCACATCAAACGTAGTGCTTGTACAGGATACCCTGACATGACACAGCCAGGTTTTACCTTTGACCTGTGTAACTGCACCCTTCTTCCTCTTCCTGCAGGCTGTTGCCGTGGGAGTCCAACGTGGTGACCTATCGGTTCATGGGGTCAGACAAGTGCATGTACCCCTTCATAGAGAGCAAGAGGAACAAGCTGACCAATGGAGGACCTACCATGATTGCAGCTAACTAACTCTCCCTGTCAATTCAGTCTCTACAGATAAAATCGAAGGGCCAGTTTCCCAGACAGATCAAGCCTAGTCCTGGACTAAAATTCTCCATTGAGCGTGCTTTTTATTTCAGGAAGAGGCTTAAACTGTGTCTGGGAAACAAGCCCTGAGTGGATAAAGACAAATATTTATTGGGATAAATAATGAAAGAATGGGAAATAAACTGGCCACACTTTTTTTTTTTTTAACACTATTCTGCCGACCCTAACTGTAATACTCGTATGGCTGGTCTTTCTGTGAGTATGGTCCAACATAAGGTCAGTCTGTTTTTATAACACACTTAGTTATTCCCAGGTGGTTTGAGAAGGGCATCGCCAGCCAACCATGCCCCTCGACTGCTTTACAAGCAGGCTGGCACAATCGGTCCTGTTCAGTTAGCTTTAAGCAACCCTAGCTGTGCTGGAACCGGGCTGGAGAGGACAATGTGAAAAGAAAATATCTGAGCCAGCACAGAATGGTTTGGGTCTGCACAATAGTGTGAAAAGGTTAGAAGTGTGACACCTCTGATTGGTGGTCCTCTGATTACATGTGATGGAGTGGAAGTAATGTTCATCGGCCAGCAATGACGTCTTGCAGGACATGGTGGTTGTGCCATGTGTTTGACAGGTTTGGCTTACCGACCATCCTGCTGCCACAGAACTGTTTACATGGAGTAAAAACATCTACCGTCACAGTAAAACACTGTGTGACTTGTTTGTTTTTCTGTAACGGATATCACATATGATATGCTAGTCACATATGACTAGATATGCTTTGCCAGAAACACACACACGTCTGCCGAGAGAGAGTACAAAAAATAAATAAATAAGGATCTACCTTCCTCTACCATTTTCTCTTGGAACACGTGTGGACATAAGATGAGCAACAAAAAAACCAGATGGTTTTGTTTGGTGCGTGACAGCACACAAGTTTTACTTACATTCCATGTGGAGCAGAGGTGGTTTGACACCGAGGGAGGGGGAGAGACGAAAGGGGAAGAGCAACTTATACCGCCCCGCCACCTAAACATTTACATGACATCACACACATACACTACACCCACGCTACTAGTCTCAAAACCTTCCCAGTCCTACATGGTAATGTAAATAAACGCTTTACTTGTGGTGGTTGTTGTTATAAAGCACTCTAGGAAAATCAACAGTGGTTTGCTAGCTGCATCCTATCCTTCCATGGGGTAACATACTTCACAAGTAAACACTATTGTAACAACTAAAGCCATTTGAAATCATTTGAAATACTTTAGCTGAGATTAATTGAGCTTGCCCGGCACAATGGAACCAATGGCATCGTTGCAAAAATGCAAACCCGTCCATCCGGCACTCCAGTCAGACTAAAGCAAACGTTGAAAGTATTTGAAATATTTCAAAACATGAAGCCATGTTTGTGAACAACCCACCAATAATTTCAGGCCCTGGGTTAAAGAAGAATAAAACATTTAAAAACAAGAGAAATAAAGTTTTGTTAACAGAAAATGGAAAAAAGAGAAAACGCTTCTAATCTTCTAAAAACAAAGCTTTTTTTTCACAGTTATAACATCATCCCATTCTATCTCAACAGAGCAGACTGCCATTATATTGGATACGATGCAGCTAAAAAAAAATATCAAGCAACACAAAAAATTGAAATGTGTACAATTAAACAACATTGAGAAAATACACTTAATCTTGTTTAACTGTGAACATTTTGGAACATTTAATATAATATGAACACTAGTGATGCTTTAGAGCCTACAGTTGACTTGAGCTTCCTGTAGAATTCTAAAACAGCCTATCAGAACACAGTGTCAGAGTTTTCTTTTAGTGCTTCTTTCAAACAACCAGTGCCATCCAGAGTCTGTTGTCCCAAGGTGCTTGAGTTAGCCTGTTTGATGACGAGAGAGTCGCTGCTGTCCATGTCCTGTTTGCCACACCTGCAGAATCAACAAGACAGATCAGTGTTACCAAGTCATACAGACCAAATTCTCCGGTTGGAGGGAAACTAGGATTTCTGAAAAACATTTGGAAAGTTTCCAGTTTTATTCATGTCTAGTATTATTCAACCGTAATAGTAGTGTTCTCATACTGGTCCACATCTGACCTATCAGATGCACGGTCTTACCCAGAGGTAGGCACGCTCCCTGTCCTGTCATTGATCTGCTGCTGGTGCTGTTGCTGGTCCAGCTCTGACAGTAACTTCAGGATATTCAAGGCCGCCTGTGGACGGGGGAAGGGCGGTTGGAACATTTCATATAGCCTATATCATCATTTCCCTAGTGGTTGTGACAATTTATGTCTGATTTAAAGCATCTGGGTCCTGTTCAGAGGGCACAAGTGAAGTACATTCTGAACATGTCCAATATCCTTTTTTTCTCCCCCCCATATCAAAATGTTTGGCTACGGAGTGCCCTAATGAACAAGATTCTGGTCTAACCATCAGAGCTCCATTCTGGTTGTGTGTGTGTCTCTCACCATGTCGTGACAGGACTCCACGTCCTTGCCAATGCCGTGGCTGATGAGAGGCGGCTGGGAGGAGCAGTTGATCAGCGATACAAACTCATTCTTGTTGTTTTTGGGAAAGTCTTTGTAATCCACCTGCAAGTAAATAAAAACTAAGGGTTTTTAATACCAACACTTCAGGATACATGAATTATGTGTGTTTTTCCGCGTGTTCGCACGCCTCTTTACCTGTAGGTCTTGTACGTTGGCTAGGTAGCTGAGCTGTTCAGAGGGTCTGGTCAGGGGTCCGTGAGGTACTTGAGCCATACTGTTCTGACTCTTCAGGATGGTATCGGCGGTCAGGGAGGTACCAGCGTATAGCAGCTCGTTGGCGATCATGGCCGTCAGGGTGGCCTTAATATAATAATAACATTAAAAGGTGCAATGTGCAGAAATCGCTCCGCTATTTTCTGGTTTCTAACATTCTAATAGTATGCCTACTTTCAGTTTATATGACAAAACAAGCAATGTATAGTGTAGAGAATCATTGTACCGTCAAAACCGCTGTGAAATTTATTGAATAACCAAAAAACATTGTACTTTCAGCTGATGTACAAAACCAAAAGTAAAAGACGCAAAAACTAAACTTATGAACGGGAAGCATAGAAGAAGCGTATTGCTTCTTAAACTTGCTGTCAATACGAATGACAGATCTATAACTCATATTTCTATGTGAATTTGGTTGGGTCACGCAAAAAGTTACATATCGCAGCTTTAACAATAATAATAAGTTAATTTGCATAGTGCTTATCTTTATACAAAAGACACATTTACATCAAAACATTAAAGTTGTAACAGAACATCACAGGACTATAAATATACAAAGCAAAGTGAGCTAAAGTAATATCATCAAGGCTAATGCAGACAACTAAAAACACACACTAGATACTGACACACACACACCTTGGCGGGGTTGGTCCGGGGGCCGTAGCCCTTGTTCTGGTGCCCCTGGCTGGGGCTGGCCCCTATAGCCTGGGCCACCTCTGCCACCATGGGCAGGATGCCTGCTGGGAGCTGCTGGTGGATGAGGTAGGGCTGGCGGTAGTCCTCTGCCTTGGAGCCTGAGAGATAGGGGATGCCAGAGAGACAGAGACATGTAAAACACAGAGAAGGAAGGAGAATGGAACACCCATGTAAAGTAAAAGCATCCATTTCAAAATACTACATCTGTCGTCCCGCACAACCCCAAGCCTGCTTGAGGAAGATTTTGAATGACCTATGATCTCCAAAGAGCCAAAAGGGTTTGTCAAGTCAAATCTCTAATATCAAATCCAGACGCAAAGTCTCCTACATAAATGTGTAGTTCCAACCCTGCCCCTGAACCACTCACCCAGCGACTGGCTCTCTTCTACAAAGCCTGGCTCAAAGAAGGTCACTTTCCTCCCGTCTCCATTTTTCTTCTGCGGGACCTTGGGTTACATGATCAACAGATAGAGCACACGTCAGTTAGCTGCTCAGCGGTCATTCAAGTCAGCCCAAACTATCTGTGCTGTGTACTGCTGGCTAGATGAGGACATGAGTAGGGTCCAACTAAACCAGTTGTCTGGCTGGGACGCCTCTTGGGGACCTACTATACCTTTTCGTCTGTTTTGAGCGCAGGTTTGTGGGGCTGAGGCTGAGGCACTTTGAAACCTAGAAGCTCAAGCATCTTCTCTGCTGCATTCCTCTTTGCTACCTTCTTACTGGGGCCCATGCCCTCCGCACACTGGCCACACACAGTTACCTGGTGACCACAAAACATGTCAGAATGAGAGAATAATGTGTGCCCAAACCGACCATAGACACTTACGGAGATCCGAGGGAACTAGCCTAGATAGGCATACGCAATATGGTGCTAAATTGCCCTCTGGTAGGATGGGTGTCATGTTTGCCACATTTGTTCACATCTGTCCAATCCACTCTGAGACCTCCACAAGTGCCCTAGGCCTAGAGAATTAGAATAGGCGCTATGGGGTTGATTTGGTCAAGAGCAGGAAGGACTAGGTTATTTGAGCCTCCCGTATTACCTGCATGACGAACTCCCTGCGTCTGGGCAGCCCCCTCTCTGTCGTCATGCTGTACTCTGGCTCCTTCTCTTTCTTAGCCTGCTGGATCTGAGCCAGTCTGCTGATGGGGTTCATGCCTTGCCCATACTCTGGACTGGTCTGCAGCTGGAGCGGGGCGGGTGGGGGGTGGGGGGGAGGCAGGAGAAAGAGAATGAGAGAGATATTGGGCATTACACACGAGAACAACAATATTCCTTAGAAACAATTTTCCAACCCTCCAAAAGCTTTCCCCATCACCCCTCCATAAACTCCTGGTGACTTTTAAAAATGGCTCTTGGAAGCCCTTGTTCTTTTTTATGACGTACAGTACTCTTATTGACCTCACACCTTGGTCCTCTCACCTTAATGATGGACTTTTTCACTGTTAGCTAGCAAATGTCCCATCCGGGATAATAAATAAGCTCTACTGCGCTCTACTCTCTCTGACCTCACTACCCCCCCCCCCCACGGTCCTCTCACCTTAATGATGGACTTGGTTTTCTTCTTGATGCGTGCTGGCTGAATCTTCTCCACGCTGAGGGGCAGCTGGGGCAGTTTCCTCAGTTCCTCCAGCACGGCTGTAGCTGCCAGCTTCTTAGCGATCTTCTTACTCTTGCCCTCACCCTCACCAGAAAACTCCCCCACCGTCACGCGCACCACAAAGCTCTTCATGTGAGGCGGACCTGCCTCCTTCAGAACCTGTGGGTCAGAGGAGAAGGAAAGGAGGTTAGAGAAATTCAAAGAATTTGAAAAAGGCTTATCAATGGAAAAGGTATAAAAAAATATATATATATTAGTACAAACTGGACTTTAATGACTGTTAATTAAGCCAATGCAGGACTATAGCCTACATCAAAGTTGACAGGCATGTTCCTCTTCAGTGCGATCTCAAACACCTGGCTGATTTCTGATTTATTGAAGTTCTCTGGGTCTTCTCCATTCATCTGAAATCAACAAAGTTTGTGTCAAAACATTCTGTCTGACAGTTGTGTATGTTGCAGCAGGGTGGCTATATGAGGCAGTGGAGTTGCTTTGTGTGGTAGTATTGAGTCACATATGTGCCCTTCCTTTACGTTGTGAAGCAGACAGGTGTAGTGATCCATGTAGCAGGTGTTGCCCTCTGGGTAAAATACTAGATATTTTCCCAAAATTCCACCCAACTTTTTCCAGGAACTCCTGTTGGAGGATCCCAAGGCAGCGCTGACCCCAGGCAGCTCAGACCAGAGGTAGCAAGGAATAAGCAAGGAAGGAATCCTATAAATGAGAATCCTCCAACCAGGATTCCTGGAAAAACCCTGGATCTTTTTCAGGAATCCAGGCCCAGGCAGCTCTGACCCCAGGCAGCTCTGACCCCAGGCAGCTCTGACCCCAGGCAGCTCTGACCCCAGGCAGCTCTGACCCCAGGCAGCTCTGACCCCAGGCAGCTCTGACCCCAGGCAGCTCTGACCTCAGGCAACTGCTGTAGCAGTGTGGGTTCTTTCTGCAGAGTCTTCAGTGCCTTGGCGGCGGCGTCATGTTTGGCGAGCTGCCGCGTGCGCCCCTTCCCATGGAACTGTTGACCCCCGATGTTCAGCTCTATGTGGTAAAGCACCGGCCCCACCTGGGGAAATGGATAGTAGTACCTGAAAAACAGAGAAGACAGAAGACACTACGGTATAGCTTTTACTGAGAGTGACTAATGACCCCCCCCCCCCCCCCCCCCACCTCCACCCCAGAGTGGACATACTGTTGCATGGAGCGCTGGTAAGGCCCTGGGGCCCGGATGTTGTAGTTGAAGCTGGATGGCCTCATTCCAGGGTAGGGGTCTATGGGCTTGTACATGGGCTTCAACCCTAGCTTCATACAGAAGGCATTCAGCTCCACTGTGTGCGTCATGCAGTCTACTGTGTTAGGAGACACACGGACGAAACAGAAAACACAAACATTACAGAACAATAGGGACCAAAACTTTAATCCAATCGGGTGATCAAAGTCTTGATTGTAGACTACTAAACACCACTGACTATCAATGTTTCCCCAATCATGATACTCAGCAACTCAAAGTGAAGACCTGAGAGCCTCTCTCAGAAATACACACGCACACAGGGCCAGGCATGCTGGGTTCTTGCCTGTGTTGTTGCGGGGGTTGTTCCTTATGCTAGGTTTGGGCAGTGTGGTCTGGGCCAAGGCTGTGGTAGCTGCAGAGTGCTGGGCCTTCTTTATACTGGTCCCCTCTGCCTCCCAGTGCTGATCCCCCAGCGATAACCGCACTGAGAAGATCTGGGGGAGGAAGGAAAGCGAGACACAGAATAGAGAGAAGTAGTAGAGACAGGGATATATATCTGTTATTGAAACAAACAAGTATTTAAGAGCTGGAAGGTAGACATAAAAAAAAGCAGTGATGACTGATTCCCTAGGGTAATGTTCAGTAGGCACAAAATGACAGAAAAAGGTACTATCTGAACTTGTCCAAAAAGAAACACTTGCAAAACCCTTTGCTACAGTGAGTGTACCCTAATGAACACGACCCATGTTTGCTAGTGAGTGTCTGTGGTTGGGTTACCTTGGAATGAGCTGGTCCTTGCTCACAGAGCAGCTTATACTCAGGCTGGATCTTATTGAAACGGGCTAACTCATTCACCAGACACATGGGGGTCTTCTCTTTAGGGTTTGCCATGTTCGATACTAAAAATAAATAAACAAAAACAGATAAGTCCATTGAAAGAGACAGACAGCTTTGGCGCACACACACACAACACACGCACACCGACAGACCTGTGGAGGTGGGGCTGAAGGGAGTGGCTGAGCCCGAGGGCAGGGCTGAGCTCATAAGCGGGTGACTGGCGCTCTCGGAGGGCAGGGGGCCCGAGGCACAGGGGATACTGTACCCTGGCTGGGGCTGAGACAGCTGCTGCATGGGGTTGGCAGCAGCGCTTGACATAAGGTTACCCGGACACTGGAACTGGGACATACTGGCCAGTTGGGTTTGGTGGAGTCAGGCGGTAGGTAGGTTGAGTCGAGGTGGGAACTCTTCAGTGCAGCAGCGATATACGTTTGAGGTTTATTTGATTTTGAGGTGAGGGACTGCAAAGCTCTGCCTGAAAAGAGGATAACAAAGACAATGGTGCCACATTTGCCTTTGTAGATCCAGAACTGACTGCAACAACAATACAGATGATTTAATCTGTAACACCTAACAACACCCATGCATGAAAAGGTCATAAGGGTGTTGTAATTTTGCATCATAAAACAATAATGAATGGACTGCAATAAATCCAATAAACTGTGAGCCATTTATTCTGATTTCCTGCAATACAATAACGGCTAGCTAGTAACTTAGACATCATCTGGCTGTTGGGACAATCGTCATTCTCTGCAGACAGTAGAACTTAATGCCCAACTTGCTAAGGGGACAAGTTTACAAGAGAAAGTATTTTGGAGGATCTTTGTAAGGTGTGTTCTGCTAGCTACTTAGCTAGCTAGCCAACTTGCTGTCTGTCTAGCTGGCAAGTAACTAACTAGTTAATGTTCGTTTCATATACGAACGATACATGCTAACGTTTGTTGTAATTTTTGTTTCTGCAAAACGTTGTCAAGTGTCAATGATTGATCCTGTCTTACTACACAAGTTATTGCAGTTGTGCCATTTGTTTGCACGCTTGCCAAGTCAAGTACCGGCGGTAGCTAGCTAGTTAGCCTAGCCAAATATCTAGCGAGCTAACAATCTAATTATCTGGACGACGTCAACACATTTGACACTCATCGTGTGTATTAGAGTTTTACATATTATTCCAAAATATCCATTAGCTATACATTTTGCAATAAAAGGTTTGAATCCGTCATAAATCTGAAGTCACTAGTTTATCTAACTCCTAAAGGAATTGATGGCTCATGGATGTCTAGCCAGGTAACGTTAGCTCGAGACACTAGCTAAGCTAGCTAGTCAAGAGGCATCTAATAAACCTCACCTCGTTATATTTCTGTCCAGTTCTTAGTTACTCCATTAGATACGTTGCTTAAGTGTTGTATTGGTTTGTTTTTTTGCTCCAATTGTGTAGGGTTTCCCGTGTGATTTTGGATCAAAATGTTGGTAGTGAAGAGCTGGGGGAAAGGCATACAAGGCAAACACTAAAGAGAATGGCCCAATTTCAGCGGTCTCTTCCGGGAAATGACATCGTTCAACTAGGCTGAAAGTCTGCTTGGAAAGTGGGCTACTTTGTAGCTAATGAATGAATGATCATATACTATATTTCCTAGTAGACATTTCATACCATATTTGATATTGGCTCCAGACGAGCACATCTATAGCTCCAAAGGCTCCGGAACATTTAGTAAAGAAGACTACATTGTATTGTAGACTGGTCTCATAGATTAGATGTAACACGGTAAACGTCAATCCGGGACTCTGAAATTAGTATGGGTTGTTACATTTCATATCGTTTCATAAAAGCGATGGGAGCAGTTTTATGGATGGGTGGGTGCACAGGCGAACGTTAATAACCGATCGGTTGCGTGTTCGAATCGTGGATAACTTTAGCAACTTTGCAAATACTTTTTACCAGTGGTGTAAAGTATTTAAGTAAAAATACTTTCAAGTACTACTTATGTAGGTTTTTTGGGGGGGTATCTACTTAACTATTTTGGCCAACTTTTACTTCACTACATTCTAAAAGAAAATAATGTACTTTTTACTACTTACGTTTTCCCTGACACCCAAAAGTATTCGTTACATTTTGACAGGAAAATGGTCCAATTCACACACTTATCAAGAGAACATTTCTGCTGCATCTCTTATGTCTCTGATCTGACGGACTCACTGAGCAGAAATGCTTCGTTTGTAAATTGTTGGAGTGTACCCCATGGCTATCCGTCAATAAAAATACAATAACAATTGTGCCGTCTGGTTTGCTTAATATAACGCATTTTAAATGGTTTATACTTTTACTTTTGATACTTTAGTATATTTGATCAATTCCATTTACTTTTGATACTTAATTATATTTAAAACCAAATACTTACAAAATGTTACTCAAGTAGTATTTAACTTGGTTACTTTTACTTGTCATTTTCTTAAAGTTATCTTTAATTAAGTTATCTTTACTTTTACTCAAGTATGACAATTTAGTACTTTTTCCACCACTGCTTTTCAACTACTTAGCAAGTTAAGCAACCATTCCCCTAAACTTAACCCTTTCCCTAACCCAACTCCTAACCCCATCCCCTAAACTAACGTTAGCCACAACAAATTGGAATTCGTTACATATACACTACATGGCCAAAAGTATGTGGACACCTGCTCCTAGAATATCTCATTCCAAAATCATGGGCATTAATATAGAGTTGGTCTTCCATTTGCTGCTACAACAGCCTCCACTCTTCTGGGGAGGCTTTCCACTAGACATTGGAACATTGCTACGGGGACTTGCTTCCATTTAGCCACAATAGCATTATGGAGGTCGGGCACTGATGTTGGGCGATTAAGCTTGGCTCGCAGTGGGCGTTCCAATTCATCCCAAAAGGTGTTTGATGGGGTTGAGGTCCGGGCTCTGATAGCATTTTGCAGACAGACAGGTGAGTGGCCACACCTACAGCAGGCGATATCTCCATTAGTGATGGGTTGGTTTGGCTCCCTGATTTGCATTCTGTTACTGTTTGAGATTCAAAACAACTGATTATCTGAAAATAAGTTACAAAATCATTCTTATTTCCCTTTTTTGCAGGCAATCTAATAATTAAAAAAAATGTAATGTTGCTAGGTACATTTTTTAGCATTTTGAATGTAGAGCCGCTTGGGAGCCAAATGATAATGCTCATCACTAATCTCCTTGAGGGATATCTCCCATAATAAACGTAATGGTGCATGAGTTGATCAAACAACAAACACATTTATTTTGTCAGTGAATGACTATTTTATTTATACTTTATTTAACCATGAGCTGCTAAGAACTTTTAACTTACATTGAGAAATCTTTACAACCATGATACAAAAGAGAAAAATCTCACTCACACACCCCTAATCTTATTATGCTCTAAAAATAAAAAAAATCCATGATTGATTCACTATAAAATATTGCTTCTCTTTAACCTAATTATTCTTCATGTGTCTGTCCATTTCATGATGAGGACAGTGAGTGAGAGACAATGGCTGTGTTCGATAGCATCAAAACCATGCCTCATGGGTAAATTGTGACTAGTAATAACGAGTCATTATTTATGATGTAAGGTTAATAGTAGACAAGTCAGTCAGCAGTCACCTGTACTGTCAGCTGCAATGTTGAACATTTCACATTTGAGTCATTTAGCAGAAGCTCTTATCCAGAGCAATTTACAGTAGTGAATGCATAATTGCTATTATACTCTTTCATACTGATCACCCGTGGGATTCGAACCCACAACTCTGGCGTTGCAAGCGCCATACTCTACCAACAGTCACACCGGACCCGAACAAGCCCAGTGGTTGCATAGCCGTGGGAAGTATGGGTGCGGAGGGTGTTGCAGCACCCCCCTGAAAAATTCCCCAAAATAATAATAATATAAAACGTTTTGTTTTTGTATTTTTCACAAAAATAGTGCACTGGGCCTTTACTAGTCCTGTATTATCGGACCAATATAGCCATTTGTTGCACGGGCAAAGACGCGGTTAGCTAATATGTTAAACACCTATCCAGGCATTGTGAGATCTGGCAGGTGTCTGCAATTAAGTCAGCCAGGAACACGGCCAGTGGTTTGAGGTTTCTACAGGTTGTACGCCTGACGTATGTTCAGTGAGTCTCGAAGCATCAGGTCCCGCAGGCGCCACAGCGCGTCTGCCATCGTCGTGTGGGCTCCCTTGCTCTTCAGCCAGTGGGAAGGGAGCCTGCTCTCCTGGTCTTTGGACAGGTGGTCATCTCTCCGACGCGCTGTGGAAATGACAGACTTTACCCATTTTGCTCACATTCCACAACACACATCCACAAACAGAAGTGTAGAAACTCAGCAATAAAGGACACCTAAGAGGACAGCTATTCAAGAGACAGAGAATACATGGGAGTAACGTGAGAAGGAAATTGTTGCACTCAATTCATTGGAGTTAATTCAGTATGCTGCAGTACAGGTGCGTAGAGAAGAACAGCATGTTTGCCAGTAGAAATTTGGCTCCCGAGTGACGCAGTGTTCTAAGGCATTGCATCTCAGTGCAAGAGGTGTCACTGCAGTCCCTGGTTCGAATACAGGCTGCATCACATCCGGCCGTGATTGGGATTCCCATAGGGCGGCGCACAATTGGCCCAGTGTCGTCCAGGTTAGGCCGGGGTAGGCCGTCATTGTAAATAAGAATTTGTTCTCAACTGACTTGCCTAGTTAAATAAAGGTTACAAATATACCTTTAAGAGATTGGCCCCACTTGCTGACTGTGTCGGTCTCTGCGTTCAGGCCCTCGATGTACTTGAGGTAGGCCTCAGAGTGGAGCACCCTCTGTGTCTTGGGCGGTGGAGCCACAAACATGGGAGTCACGGGCTGGAGGTGAGAGGGTTGCCCTGGCTGGCCTGGGTAGGGTGGAGGAGCCTGCTGCCCCGGGCTAAACATCTGAAGGAGATACAGGAAAACAAGATAAGAACGCTGCTTTTCCACTGCATTTGGGTACAATATACCATATATGGAACTAATTTTTGTTTTTTAATTTATCCCACAAGTTATAGAAAACAGTATCAGAGTGCAGTAGCTCATTGATAGTCCTTAGTAATATGATAGGCTTTTACCTGTTGCATGTAGTAGTGGCCTCCGGGACTTCCTTGCATGCCTATCACAAAAACAACAATGAGTTTCCACACACAATCATAACAAAACAACAAGCATTGTTAGTGTAGGATGTATAACATGGTGGATGTGCATAGAATGCATGCTGTAGAATAAATGTGTACTTTAGTTTTTTCTAGAAACTGGTGGTGAGACTGAGGGTTTATTTGTAGTCATATCTCCACATCCATTACATGTTTGTTCATGTGTTAATTGAGCTGAACATGGATTCTGAGATATGAGAGTAGATACAACGGTGGAACCCCTGTAGTGCTTAAAAGCCTGACGGATGGACAGACAGTTAGGTAGCCACACTCTATACAGTGCATATAGAAAGTCTACAACCCCGCTTCTTTAGAAAATTCTTCAATCTCTGTCAAGGTGTTGGGGATCATGGCTAAACAACATATATTTTCAAGGAAATTTAAGTCAAAACTGTAACTTGGCCACTCAGTAACATACAGTCTTCTTGGTAAGCAACTCCAGTGTCGATCTGCCCTGTGTTTTAGAATATTGTCCTGCTGAAAGGAGAATTAATCACCCAGTGTCTGGTATAAAGCAGACTGAACCAGGTTTTCCTCTAGAATTTTGCGTAGTTCCACCAGTTTTTCATCCTGAAAAACTCCCCAGTCTTTGCCGATGTCAAGCATACCCATACCATGATGCAGCCACCACCATGCTTGAAAATATGGAGGCAGCTACTTAGTAATGTGTTGTGTTTGCCCCAAACATAAGGCTTTGCATTTAGACCAAAAAGGTTATTCCTTTGCAGTATTACTTTAGTGCCTTTTTGCATACATATGCATGTTTTGGAATATATATATATATTTTCCCTCCATCATTATTGTAGTCACTACAATGTTGTTGATCCATCCTAAGTTCTCCCATCACAGCCATTGAACTCTAACTGTTTGAAATCAATGGCTTAATGGTGACATCCATAAGCAGTTTCCTTCCTGTCCTGCAGCTCAGTTCAGAACGACGACTGCATCTGATGTGTCTGGGTGGTTTAATACATCATCCACAGCATAATTATAAACTTGACCATGCTTAAAGATATAGTCAATGTCTGATTTGTTATTCTTACCCATCAACCAATCACTGCCCTTCTTCATGAGGCTTTCAAAAAGCTCCCTGGTTTTTGTAGTTGAATCTGTGCTTGATATTCAACACTTGACTGAGGGACCTTACAGATGTACAGTATGTATGGGGGACAGAGGAAGGGGTAGTCATTCAAAGATCATGTCAACCCCTATAACTTATGCGATTTGTTAAGCCACATTTTACTTCTGAACTCATTTAGGTTATTTAATATTTTGGTTATTTAATTTGTATTAAAAAAAATATATAATTTTCTTTTCACTTTGACATTATGGAGTATTTTGTGTCGATCGATGACAAAAAATTACAATTAAATCTATTTCAATCCCACTTTGTAACGCAACATTTTTTCTATAGGCACTGTAGCTCTGATGCACAAAATAATGTTCGGCTACATTGTTTTGTTCTGTAACCTGGAGCTCGCCAACTCATGTATAAGTTTTTCCGTCTCGGAACAGACAGACAAAGACCAAGATTGGCAGCCTGAGTGGTCAGTGGGCCACCACAGCACAGCCCGTCTGTGGACCAGGTAAACCCCTCCAGCAGGAGAGACCAAGACACGATTGACTGGAAGCTAGTGTCTGACCAGGACAGGTGGCCTTGGCCAGGAGTGGAAGGTGGATGGGGTCCTTACCCGGGTAGGGCATGCCAGGGTGGTACCCAGGCATACCTGGCTGGAGGTGTTCGGGGGGTATCGGGCCCATATGGTGAGGTGGGCCCATACCCAGCAAGCCCTCATGGGGGCCCTGCATGGGCATGCCGAAGGGGGAGCAGTAAGCTCCCATCATGCCTTAGGAGGAGGCAGGAATGACAACAAGATATCCATGCATAAGTGACATGCAACTGACTATCCAAAACACATGCACTACATATTAATTAATGATGAAAAATGAAGTTAAACCAGTTAGTAAGTAAAACAAGCATGGGTGTTACTGTATCTATGAACATAATGATGGAATTAAAGAAGAGGTTAAAAAATACAAATACTATTTTTTGTCATGCAGTGGATTTGGATCATGCAAACTATGATTCAATGCATTTGATGCATAAAATATATATAAAACAGTGATGAAAAAAAATAAAATAAAAATTAGCAGCAGCAGAAACAATCACAGCCTATAAAGAGGATGCAGTTGAAAGCCACTGGACAATTTTGAATGGGTAATTAGCGGAAGATGGTAAATTAAGGTCGAATCATTTCAGCAGTCCAGCTTCATTATTTCCCGGGTAGCTGCTAAGTACCAAGCAATCGTGCCATCTCCCTGAATCCCAAATCCACAACCCTTTAAGGCACTGTAGATCTGGGTCCTTAGGGGCTAGTGGTTGATTTGAGAGGTCGGTCTCTGTCTCTGTGAGGAAGGGGTTACCTGGACCAGGCATCATTCCCATGTGGCTAGGCGAAGGCACCACCCCCATCATGGCCCCTACAGGGGTACCTGCTCTAGGGGACACCTGCTGCTGGGCTGCCCTCTCCCTCTCCTGCTGCTCCACCACCCTGGCTGCCCGCTCTGGAACAAACAGCAATACGCACGCTTGGATTCATTCATAACGCTAACATTGAAGGGACATAACACTACAAGATCAGTTTATCAGATGTTTGGCTAGGGATATGGACTAGCGTATTTTGTTTTGTCAACATTTGGAAAGTTTAGACAAATTTGCCGTTTCCATCAAGCCTGACGTGACATTTTTTATACAACATTACTTGCATAAAAAAGGTTGGCTGGAAACCTGGTTATTGTCATCACCAATCTGATTCTGATTGCAGATCTCAACCGGTGTATGAATCCACTGCTGAAACAAAGTCTCCACAGAGATGCCTCAGTACTAGCATGCTTCTCTGGTCTTCCTACCTTCATACTCTACTTTCTTGGGAGCATCCAGGTTCCTCCACTCGGTGCCCACCAGACGGCTGAGCTCCCCGAAGGAGAAGTCAGGGTGGCGGGTCTTGATGACCGAACGCATCTCACTGCTGAACAGGATGTAACCACTCATGTTGACCTTCCTCTTGGCTCCTTCCTTCTTAGAAACGCCTTTCACCTTGGGAGTGGACTATGGAGAGGAATAGAGGGTAGACGGGTCAATCAACAGTAACACCTATGTTAGTAATAGAGTCGATGTCCACGCCCCCGCTGAAATCTAATTAGCATAATAATAAAAACATCCTATAAAATCCATCTGTTTAAGCTAAAGATATGTTTTTTTTTTGCATGGGCTGCGTCTCAATCCACTGAATCCGCCAATCTTGGCCTTCCGCATCTGTGGTGAAAGGTGGCAGAGCTACAGCAGTGTTTGTCAGACTAGGAGACATCCTGAAAATCTTTCTCACGAAAACGTCTGTAGTGTCCGAGAGATACAGTGGGGAGAACAAGTATTTGATACACTGCCGATTTTGCAGGTTTTCCTACTTACAAAGCATGTAGAGGTCTGTAATTTTTATCATAGGTACACTTCAACTGTGAGAGACGGAATCTAAAACAAAAATCCAGAAAATCACATTGTATGATTTTTAAATAATTAATTTGCATTTTATTGCATGACATAAGTATTTGATCACCTACCAACCAGTAAGAATTCCGGCTCTCACAGACCTGTTAGTTTTTCTTTAAGAAGCCCTCCTGTTCTCCACTCATTACCTGTATTAACTGCACCTGTTTGAACTCGTTACCTGTATAAAAGACACCTGTCCACACACTCAATCAAACAGACTCCACACACTCAATCAAACAGCTGTGTAAGGACATCAGGGATAAAATTGTAGACCTGCACAAGGCTGGGATGGGCTACAGGACAATAGGCAAGCAGCTTGGTGAGAAGGCAACAACTGTTGGCGCAATTATTAGAAAATGGAAGAAGTTCAAGATGACGGTCAATCTCCCTTGGTCTGGGGCACCATGCAAGATCTCACCTCGTGGGGCATCAATGATCATGAGGAAGGTGAGGGATCAGCCCAGAACTACACGGCAGGACCTGGTCAATGACCTGAAGAGAGCTGGGACCACAGTCTCAAAGAAAACCATTAGTAACACACTGCGCCGTCATGGATTAAAATCCTGCAGCGCACGCAAGGTCCCCCTGCTCAAGCCAGCGCATGTCCAGGCCCGTCTGAAGTTTGCCAATGACCATCTGGATGATGCAGAGGAGGAATGGGAGAAGGTCATGTGGTCTGATGAGACAAAAATAGAGCTTTTTGGTCTAAACTCCACTCGCCGTGTTTGGAGGAAGAAGAAGGATGAGTACAACCCCAAGAACACCATCCCAACCGTGAAGCATGGAGGTGGAAACATCATTCTTTGGGGATGCTTTTCTGCAAAGGGGACAGGACGACTGCGGAGAATGGATGGGGCCATGTATCGCGAGATCTTGGCCAACAACCTCCTTCCCTCAGTAAGAGCATTGAAGATGGGTCGTGGCTGGGTCTTCCAGCATGACAACGACCCAAAACACACAGCCAGGGCAACTAAGGAGTGGCTCCGTAAGAAGCATCTCAAGGTTCTGGAGTGGCCTAGCCAGTCTCCAGACCTGAACCCAATAGAAAATCTTTGGAGGGAGCTGAAAGTCCGTATTGCCCAGCGACAGCCCCGAAACCTGAAGGATCTGGATGGAGGAGTGGGCCAAAATCCCTGCTGCAGTGTGTGCAAACCTGGTCAAGAACTACAGGAAACTTATGATCTCTGTAATTGCAAACAAAGGTTTCTCTACCAAATATTAAGTTCTGCTTTTCTGATGTATCAAATACTTATGTCATGCAATAAAATGCAAATTAATTACTTAAAAATCATACAATGCGATTTTCTGGATTTTTGTTTTAGATTCTGTCACTCACAGTTGAAGAGTACCTATGATAAAAATTACAGACTTCTACATCCTTTGTAAGTGGGAAAACCTGCAAAATCGGCAGTGTATCAAATACTTGTTCTCCCCACTGTAGATATATAAAGTACATACATACACACACATACATACAGTATTCAGACCCCTTGACTATTTCCACATTGTTACGTTACAGCCTTATTTCAAAATTGATTACATCGTTTTTCCCCCTCATCTATCTACAGACAATAGCTCATAATTACAAAGCAAAACCAGTTTATAAATTATGGCAAAAAAAATAAAAAATAAATGAAAGTTTAAATTAAACATCCATCCTAATGTTGGTGGATGGGACGATTTGAGCCTACTGCCTGCCAATGTCTCCAAAACAGTTAAATCCATCAGATTCCAGTGTTGACTCTTGAGTGTTTAACAATCTTATCTAAAGATAAGTCAAATCATTAATTGATGTTTTATATTTTTCTTTAGTGCGTTCAGACCCCTTGACTTTTTCCACATTTTATTACGTTACAGCCTTATTCTGTAAAATTCCCTCATCACAATATCCCATAATGACAAAGCAAAAACAGGTTTAAATGTTTGCACATTTATATACAGCGGGTGAAATAAGTATTGAACACGTCACCATTTTTCTCAGTAAATATATTTCCAAAGGTGCTATTGACATGAACTTTTCACCAGATGTTGGTAACAACCCAAGTAATCCATACAAAACAAATAAGTTCAGATATTAAGTTGTGTAATAATGTGAAATGACACAGGGAAAAAGTATTGAACACATGAATAAAGGGAGGTGCAAAAAGGCATGGAAAGCCAAGACAACAGCTGAAAACGATCAGTAATTAAAATCCAGCCCCCTGTCAGTGCAAATTAATATCAGCTGGTTCAGTCCCAACTGATGGCCTACAAAAAGGTCTCATTGCCAAGGTGTCACACAAGACACATCTCATGATGGGTAAAAGCAAAGAGCTGTCTCAAGACCTTCGCAACCTAATTGTTGCAAAACATAATGATGGCATTGGTTATAGGCGCATTTCTAAGCTTCTGAATGTTCCAGTGAGCACAGTTGGGGCCATAATACAGAAGTGGAAAGACAATAATTTCACCATAAATTTGCCTCGACCAGGTGCTCCTCGCAAGATTTCTGACAGAGGAGTGAAAAGAATAATCAGAAGAGTTGTCCAAGAGCCAAGGACCACTTGTGGAGAGCTTCAAAAAGACCTGCAATTAGCAGGTACTGTTGTCTCAAAGAAAACAGTAAGTAATGCACTCCACCGCCATGGCCTGTATGCACGCTCACCACGCAAGACTCCATTGCTGGAAAAAAAGCATGTTGAAGCTCGTTTAAAGTTTGCGGCACAACATTTGGAAAAGCCAGTGAAATACTGGGAGAATATAGTGTTGTCAGATGAGACTGTTTGGATGTCATAATACACACCATGTTTGGAGGAGAAATGGCACTGCACATCACCCTAAAAACACCATACCAACAGTGAAGTTTGGAGGTGGGAATTTCATGGTGTGGGGCTGCTTTTCAGCAAATGGTACTGGCAAACTTCACATAATCGAAGGAAGGATGAATGGGCAAATTTACCGAGACATTCTTGACAAAAATCTGCTGCCATCTACCAGCATGATGAAGATAAAATGAGGGTGGACATTTCAGCAAGACAATGATCCCAAACACACAGCCAAGGAAACTCTCAATCGGTTTCAAAGAAAGAAAATAAAGCTGCTAGAATGGCCCAGCCAATCACCTGACTTAAATCCCATTGAAAATCTATGGAAAGAACTGAAGATCAAGATTCATAGAAGAGGCCCACGGAACCTTCAAGATTTGAAGACTGTTTGTGCGGAAGAATTGGCCAAAATCAAACCAGAGCAATGCATGCGACTAGTTTCTCCATACAGGAGGCGTCTTGAAGCTGTCATTACCAACAAAGGCTTTTGTACAAAGTATTAAATAAATATCAGTAAGTGTGTTCAATACTTTTTCCCTGTGTCATTTCACATTATTACACATAACTTAATTTCTGAACTTATTTGTTTTGGTTTCTTTGTATGTAAGGATTACTTGGGTTGTTACCAACATCTGGTGAAAATGTCATGTCAACAGCACCTTTGGAAATATATTTACTGAGAAAAATGGTGACGTGTTCAATACTTATTTCACCCCCTGTATATCTAAAAAATAATAATAATTTAAAAAAAAAAACACATTTACATAAGTATTCAGACCCTTTACTCAGTACTTTGTTGAAGCATCTTTGGCAGCGATTACAGCCTCAAGTCTTCTTGGGTATGACGCTACAAGCTTGGCAAACATGTATTTGGGAGTTTCTCCCATTCTTCTCTGCAGATCCTCTCAAGTTCTGTCAGGTTGGATTGGGAGTGTTCCTGCCCAGCTATTTTCAGGTATCTACAGATGTTCGATCGGGTTCAAGTCCAGGCTCTGACTGGGCCATTCAAGGACATTCAGAGACTTGTCCCAAAGCCACTCATGCATTGTCTTGGCTGTGTGATTAGGGTTATTAACCTGTTGCAAGGTGAATCTTCGCCCCAGGTCCTGAGCGCTCTGGAGCAGGTTTTCATCAAGGAGCTCTCTGTACTTTGCTCTGTTCATCTTTCCCTCGGTCCTGACTAGTCTCCCAGTCCCTGCCGCTGAAAAACATCCCCACAGCATGACGCTGCCACCACCATGCTTCACCATAGGGATGGTGCCAGTTTTCCTCCAGATGTGACGCTTGGCATTCAGGCCAAAGAGTTCAATCTTGGTTTCATCAGACCAGAGAATCTTGTTTCTCCTGGTCTGAGAGTCCTTTAGGTGTCTTTTGGCAGGCTGTTATGTGACAAGAGTCTTGGTGGTTCCAAACTTCTTCCATTTAAGAATGCTCACTGTGTTTTTGGGGAGCTTCAATGCTGCAGCATGTTTTTGGTACCCTTCCCCAGATCTGTGCCTCGACACAATCCTGTCTTGGAGCTCTACGGACAATTCCTTCGACATCATGGATTGGTTTTTACTCTGACATGCACTGTCAACTGTGGGACCTTACATAGACAGGTGTGTGCCTCTATGTGGACTCTGAAGGATGATCAATGGAAACAGGATGCACCTGAGCTCAATTTCAAGTCTCATAGCAAAAGGGTCTGAATACTTATGTAAATACAGTATTTGTTCTTTATTTTTTATAAATTCGCTAAAAATGTCTAAAAGCCTGTTTTTGCTTTGTCATTATGCGTTATTGTGTGTAGATTAATGAGGAAAAATAAATAAATTCATACATTTTAGAACTTTCCGAATGCACTTCACATATACACACACCTAAAGGGTCTTAACATTCAAAAATCAAATAGCTAACTGATCCTTTGTATGACAATCTTAAAACAATTCCATTTGTTAGCTTTGTAGAAGTTTTAAGATCTTGGTGCAACGATGGTAATGGGTGTAAATTTGGGTAGGGTTGTGTGATGCATGAGTGGCTGAATGGAGAGGTTTGGTGGGAGTAGGCATACGAACTGGATGCTTGGATGAAAGTAAGACATTGGGCCAAGGGTGTGTCAGTGGGTGTATATGAGGGAGGGGTAAGGTATTTGGGGCGAGGAGAGGCGTGTGTGTGGAAGAGTACAACACTTGTACATTGGGTGCGTGTAAGACCTGGGGAGGAGGGGTGTAAGGCATGATGTCCAAATCGCTTGCCAGAGGGGTCGGAATGGTGGGCATGGAGGGGGTCTCTGGAGACTCGTCCTCATCCTCCAGGTCCTCACCCCCCTCATCTAGGTCTGCCAGCTTCAGCTCCAGCTCCTCAATCTTCTTATTCAGCAGAGGAGACGGCTCCTTCTGGGGCACTATCACCTTCCTGGATATGGACCAATCAGAGAAGAGGGTTGATACAAGCTAAACAAGAAAATCCCAAGTGCTATCTATCTAACCAAGTATTTGGCTACAATCCGATTCTCTTCCCTTGTTCTCCCCGAAGTAAGCAGAGAAGCTTCCTTAGCCTGTATATACACCAGTCCAATCCATGAGGGGGAGTGAATTAGTTCAATGCACACTTTAGGAGGAGAAAGGGGATTGGGCTTTTGCCTGTTCTATGTTAAATGTACAGTATGAGAGTCACTCCCACCTGAAGTAGTAGACCTCGTCGTCCACCACCTTAGCGTTGAGGGAGAAGTGCTTCAGGCCCTTAAACTTCTTCATCTGCTTCTCGCTCTCTATGTAGCGGCTTTCACACAGTAACACGTCCTCCTCAGACACCTCAGTGGGCCGACACGACAGGTAGTCCTTAAAGGACGACACCACACATTTACCTGCAGGATGGAGGGATGTAGAGAGTGATGGTTAATTACAGGGCCAATTACACTGCTATCGAACCTAGTACCCAAGGGGTACTTGATGTCTGAAATGGTTTGCAGAGCCTAGTCTAGCAAAGGTTTGACAATAAAAACAACCATAACGAATGCATGTTGAGTGTAGAGAGCATGTGGAATGCAGTGCAGAAGCCTAGCAAAGTAGTAGGTTACCTTTGATGCTAGTCATGGGGCAGGTCTCCTCCACGTTGCTGAGGAAAACCTCTCTCTTGTAGAACATCCTGGTGGGCTCGTGTCCTGTCTCCTCTGGGTGGATGAAGATGGGTCCGAAGAAAAACGCTGCGCCGTCACGCACCCACAGCTTCTCTATCCTGTTACAGCTCAATCCATTAAAAACAGCCCTGTTGGCTTCCTAATGGCCACATTCGCAGACATACACCACATCTCCATATTCAAAAAACAAAGCCTCTCTCGCTCTCTCAATTCATATTTCTGTGATTTCTCACATCCAATCTCCTCGCCCTTCTTCTCAACCATATTGGAGTAGTAGGTCCCAGGTCCTTCCCCTCTGACCTTGTTCTCCAAAGCAATTTAAAAATAGGCGAGAGGATTCGAGGAAAGAGCCCCTGACACCATCAATACATTACAAAAAGTTTTGCAGAGAAACCAAATACTAGGTGTGATTGACGTACCTGCCGACATGGGGTTTAACGAGCCCATGTGACTGGACGTAGACACAGTCTCCCACCTTTAGCCACATGTTGTTGTAGTGGAGCTGGTCGTAGTACTGACAGCCTGGCTCCCCTCCACTCATCTCTACCGGGACATCCTCACGCTCCTACACACAGTATGAGAGTGCACACTCAGTAACACTGGTACACCTTTTACACTATTGTGCCAACCCAAACCGTACTGTGCCGACTCAGATAGTTTACTTTCACATTGTCCTTTGCAGCACAGCTCCAGCAACTATGGTGGATAGGTAACCCGCTCTGTTCAGTTCGGCTCAGCAATATGGAACGGGTACATTCATTCATTACGATGTTTCAGTGTTGTTTACGATGAAATTAGAGATAAGTAGGGTTGAGTGGTGCAAACCCGGTTACCGGGATTTACCTCCCAAAACCACTCTTTTCCCAGGATAAATAACTGCGATAAACCGGTAAATTATAATCAATTATTGAAATGAACAGCATGGCGTTAAATTATATGCGATGTCTAAACCTACGGCCTGTATGATGAATCAACGCTCAGGGTGGGGACAGACAGCCCATCTCAGTATGGAGTGCAGTTCACAATGTATGTAGACCCATCATCTCATCATGGTAACTTATTTTTCTTGTGACAGGTAGGCCTACATTTGCTGCAGCATAGCCTCTGCTACAGTAATTTAATGACCGAATGCGCGTCTAATTTACCCATCTCCATCTGGCTTTCTGGGGTCGCCTTATTTTTTTTATTTTATTGTAAAGGTTATATATTTTTTAGGTGCTGAGATTTAAAAACAGGCCATCACTCGAATATCATTGCGCGCGCGAGCACTCTCTCGCAGTCTTTCTCTCCATCAACTCCGTTCAAATTGCATCTTCGAGAACTCTCTCTTAAATAATTATGTGGACACCCCTTCAAATGAGTGGATTTGGCTATTCAGCCACACAGATTGCTGACAGGTGTATAAATAGAACACAGCTATGCAATCTCCATAGACAAACATTGGCAGTAGAATGGCCTTACTGAAGAGCTCAGTGACTTTCAATGTGGCACCGTCATAAGATACCACCTTTCCAACAAGTCAGTTCGTCAAACTGACGGTCAACTGTAAAACGTACCATCCTACCTATCCTTGACTTCGCCGATGTAATTTACAAAATAGGCTCCAACACTCTACTCAGCAAATTGGATGTAGTCTATCACAGTGCCATCCGTTTTGTTACCAAAGCCCCATATACTACCCACCACTGCGACCTTGTAAATAGCCCACCCTACTACCTCATCCCGATATTTATTTTTTACTTCCGCTCATTTTGCACTTCAGTATCTCTATTTGCACATCATCATTTGCAAATTCCATCATTCCAGTGTTAATGCTAATCTGTATTTATTTCGCCACTATGGCCTACTTATTGTCCTATCTTCCTAACCTTACTGCATTTTGCACTACATTTGCACTCTGTATATAGATTTTCTATTGTGTTTTTGACTATATTTGTTTACTGTGTAACTCTGTGTTGTTGTTTTTGTCGCACTGCTTTGCTTTGTCTTGGCCAGGTCGCAGTTGTAAATGAGAACTTGTTCTCAACTGACCTACCTGGTTAAATAAATTAAGTGTAAAACTGTAAGTGATGTTATTGTGAAGTGGAAAATGTATAGGAGCAACAACGGCTCAGCCGCGACGTGGTATACCACACAAGCTTACAGGACGGGACTGCTGAAGAGTGTAAAAAAATCGTCTGTCCTCGGTTGCAACACTCACTACAGAGTTCCAAACAGCCTCTGGAAGTAACGTCAGCACAACAACTGCTCGTCAGGAGCTTCATGAAATGGGTTTCCATGGCCTAGCAGCCGTCGGCTGGGGTGGCGTAAAGCTCGCTGCCATTGGACAATTCAATGCAGTATTAGCCTTATATTTAGCTAATTAATGATGGGTTATGCATAATACGCTTCTAACTTATAGCCTCCGTTTCTTGCGCAATACGCAGGCACCTGTGCTCTGCTGGCCTCTCCTTAAAAATAAAATAAAATTAAATCACTCCTGAGTCCCATGCTGGAAAAGCTTGCTGGACAATTTTTTTAAACATTTCTAATACCAATAGACTATTCAAAGCACTTGTTTGCTGAATGTTAAATACAGCAGCCAATAGAACTCACGGGTAGTTTAAAAGAAGAGCGAATGGGCGATGGCGGTAGGCTATAGCAGTTACTTATTCAGACCCGTAACCATTCAATCTTTGTGAAGAGAAACGAAAGCCTTCTGCATCTAATTCTAGTCCTATATTATTCAAAGATGTCATTAGAATGAAGATGAGGACAACAAAACCTTTTTTAATTTAACTGTTGAAAGCGAGGAAGGAATGAAGCAAGAGAGAGAGAAAGGGGAGATAGGCTAATAACATTAGGGGAAATATTATGAAAGATATACGAGTCAGCCTGCTAAATATACAAATAGGCTCTATTGTATTTCAGAATTCAAATAAAATTCTCTAGCCTATACTTGTAACTTTGTAGGCTGCATGGGCTGCACCAGAATCGCATGTTCTCTTCTGCTTTATCATGGTTGAACGATGTGCGTAATTCCAGTCCATATAATACCAGTACAATAATACAGTTCACACTAAAAAGATTAGCCTATTGGAGCTAGTTAAATGTATTTACCCAAGAGAGCATATAGCTAGCTACATCGATGAGCTTTTATGTTTTTCTGTCGTGCATAACGTGCAGTAGTCTATGTCATATATGTACTGGATAACGGCATAATCATTTTGACTTTTTTGGGCTGGGGCTCATTAAATGCCGTTAATGTAGGGCTCATAAAATGCATTTAATATATGTCTCATCCAGCTCAGGTAGCATCAGGTTTGTATTGCCATGCTGATCAAAGCTCTAATCAAATCCAGACATATTTATATGCTTTAGAATGACACTCCTGGCTTTGGCAGGAAATACCGGGTTACCTGGCAGAAAAATGATTTATTCTTGGGATGGACCATTTATAAAATATTGGGAAAATATTCAACCTTAATAAGAAGTACTCAATGAAGTGTTGCCTCACACGTACAGTAATTTGATGGTCTTATTTGTCCAATAAGCAGGACAAATTCATTTCAATCTCTAAAATAAAATATAATAACCAAATTCACATAGAAATGGGACTTAAAGATCTGTCTTTCTCATTGAAAGCTGATTAAAATCAAACCCACTATCCTGGCATTGTAAGCACCATGCTATACCAACTGAGCTAATATCCTCCTGTGCTCAGACTTCTCACCTTGTCGACAATGCTGCGGCTGCCGTTATCGACCACGGCCAGCAGTTTCTCCTGATCACGTTTGGCATACATGGAGACCACCCGGACGACGGGCAACGGCACATCCCGAGGGACAAACCTCAAGCCGGCTGGCACGGCCCACATCTTAATTTTCTTGAAGGCCTTGTTCCTGGCAGAGTAACGGGACTCACAGATGTACACGTCCTCTGGTCTGACTCCCTCAGGCTGAAGCTTGAAGTAATCCTGTAGGGAGGGAACACACAGTTGGTCAGTGTGTTGGAGGAGATCAGTTTGAGCGAGGCGATGTGCAGAATCGCTAATCTTCAGTAGTTATTTGGGATACAAGGTGATTTGTAGATCAGTGATTCTGCACAGTCCGCCTGCAATGTAGACGATCTCAAAACACAAACAATATGGACTGTCGCATGTCAATATGAGAGGGATGATGCTTCAAATGCTGGTTGAAAAGGTTTGCAGACTAACTTCAACAGAAATCATACAAAGACAGGCAGTGTATCTTATATTACAAATTGACATTACAATAGTTAGCAACGGCAGGGCTTGAAATTAACTTTTTTGGACATGGACAGATTTTTTTGCTTGTACAAAAATATGTCTAACAGCATTTTTACATCATTGTATAAATATAGATGGCCTTACCTTGACAAACATGACCATGCATTTGCCTAGTATCTTGCTGACTGGTACTTTGTTGAAGTAGTCACTCTTGAAGACCTCTTGCTTGAGGAACTTGCGTGTGGCCAGGTGGAAGGTCTCACTAGGCCTGTAGAACCAACAGCCATAAAGCCACTTCTCACCTACACACACACAAACACACACACACACATTACTAACAGGAGGGGGTGGCAGAAAGCAGTAGGAGTGTGTGTGTGTGTCTCAAAGTGTGCATGTCTAAACCTGCGTGTTGAGTTTGTTACCTGCTTCGTCCTCCCACAGGCGCTCGATGCAGACGATGTGAGGCTTGAGGTTGACCTCGGCTGGCTGCACGTAGACACAGTCACCCACGTGGTAGGTGCTGTTCTCAAAGCTGCAGTCCTGACGGTACGTCCTCTTTGGCCCCGCACCTCCCCCAGCTGGGTCCTCAGCCTTCTCTCCCTCCTCTGGAAGTAGATTAGAATATTATAATACATCCATCAACCTCACATTATATACGCTTCAGACTCAGAGTCAATGTCACATCAATCACCTGCACTGACAATCACACACCAGCTCAGAAAGAAACACTTATTCTACACACACATACATACATACCCGGCCACAACTCCATCACACACACACACACACCTTTGTCCTCCTCCATCTTCAGCCTGTCCTCCTCCATCTCCTGAGGTAGTTTCTCCCTCTTCTCCTGCTCCACGTCACTGTGCAGGTGTTTGGAGGTGTAGCTGAGCGCTGGGGAGAGGAGGACCTCTCCGTTCTTACACAGCTCATCTCGGATCTTTATAAAGAACTGCTGCAGCTCCACCGCATCCTCAAAGATCTCAGAGTCTGTCCTGTGAAGGGACAGAGCAAGGCATGCGGGGTCAAGTCAAAGGTGAGGGTTCATGGGGCAATTCAAATGAAGGCCTTTCTAATGATGTGTAGACTACGTACCTGTGCAGGCGCCTGGCTTTCTCCAGCACATTGAACATGTGCTCCTGGAACACGTCCAGCCTGCGGTAGCGACCTCTGTCCACGTTGGCCCGGATCACGTCAAAGTTCAGCGGAGGCTTCTCCGGGCTGGCCGGGTCCTGTTGAAGTCAGTGAACATAGTTTATTGGTCGCTCGGAAAAACAATTGCTATTAAAAACTCTGAATGAGTTTCGCTGAGATCTTAAAAATGTATTAGACTGCCTGCTAAATTACTGTGACACTATGAATACGGCGGCCCCAGCTAGGGTATGGGCAATCTCCTCTCTCTTACCTGGGCAGGGATCTCAGCCAGTGAGTCGCTGTAAGACCTGCCCTCTTCATCCTGGTGTGCCAGCACAGACACAAACAGGTTCCTGATCATTTCCATGACCAGGGGCCCTGCAGCAGGGGGCGAGCCACCCTCCTCCCCTCCTTCCTGCAGCCGCCGGGTATCCAGGAGCACGCGGTGGAGGAGCAGAGCGTCGCGGTAGATCAGGGACTCTGGCTCGTTGTAGGTACAGGCGTTGTTGAACAACACCGCAAAGTCTTCCACCAGAGCATCCACGTCCTGGTAACGGCCACCCGCCATGTGGCTGGAGAACGAGAAGATAAGATCATTTCATTTTCAGACTGTTTTTGTTGTATATCTTTACTTCATATGTTTGCTTTATGGACTCGTATTTATCTCACTTCATTCAAAGAGGTTTTTGTAGCTCGATTTATTTTTTCCTAACTCAAGTAAAAGTTTTGCTAGATCATTTTATTCTGATACCCGTTATTTTGTACTACACTCTTCTTATTTTATTCTATTGAATAAAGTTGCTGGCTCACTCCACACCGGCTTCTCCCCGTCAGAGCCGGGATTCAAACAGGGCAACCTTAGCTCCTGGCCCACCTCTCTAACCCCCCAGCAACTGCCCCACTATATGTAATAAAGTGAAAATCTGAGGCACACATATTTATTTTATTTAACTAGGCAAGTCAGTTAAGAACAAATTCTTATTTACAATGACGGCCTTGCTCAATGACACAGACAGGTCTTTCACCTAGTCAGCTCGGGCATTCGAACCAGCGACCTTTCGGTTACTGGTCCGACGTTCTAACCGCTAGGCTACCTGCCGCCCATATACTCGACCCTATCCCGCTAATATAGAAAATGCGCTGTAGGCTAGTCAGAGACGGCGGAAATATTTGACAGGAGGTGCAGTAACATAAACTGGACAGATTTTCTGTGCAAAATACATCAGTTTGACCGGTTGTAAGAAAATAGAAAGCTGTGAAAACGGCCCAACATGTTTCTGATAAGATTTTAGTTTGGATGCATATTTTATGTGGTTGAAACACTATTAGCTTTTATGATGCTAATAAAGACAACACTCTACAGACTATCTAACTGCACATTTGCATTCTCTCAAGATGCTGAAAGAAATAATATTTCTCTCAACTCCTGTCAAAATGTAGCCTACATTTGGTGTATAGCCTAATTTTACTGCAAGAAATGCTAATTCTTCAAGAGATAATATTAAGGCTATGAGAGGTTATAGACCTACAGTCAATGTACAGATTTCAGTTTCTATTTTACCCATCTGAACAGTAGGCTAGTTCCCTTGACGTACCATAGGCTTATTTGAAGTCCCCGTATTGACTGTCGAATTTGTAAAGCACCTAACAATCATCACGGCATAACATAGCTGGCACTGCTCTCATCCTCTTTTACCACTTCACCATCTCTTTACCAAACATGACATTTCTGATCTTTCCTTCTCTTTATTTTCAACTCTCCATTTCACAGCTTTTCTCTTATTGAATTCAACTCCGACATTGCCCTTTTTGCCTCAGTGAATTGACGTTATCTTTTTCTTCCCGTTCCCAAAAGCATTTTACAATTCAACCCACCCTTCATCCACACAATATTTAATGACCCTAAATATAACCGCGGGTTATGAGTCAAGCCGCGCATCACTACCACACACACAGGTTAGCCCCTAGCTTACCTGCGAAGGCGCTCCATGTCGATGGGCCTCTTGATGGTGGCGTAGTAGTCAGGCAGCTCAGCGCGGGAGGGCAGGCGCAGGAAGATGGTGGAGATACGCCGCCCCTTGGCGTCTGTGTAGTTCCTCACAGCGTCGTACAACTCGTTGAGGCGCTGCTGCAGGGGTGTCAGGTACTTATTGGACTTCTTAGGAGACACACCACTCTTCCCTACAGTGAAAATGACATATAAATGTAATCCAAACAGCAATATATACATATATAAAGCCTATGTTTTCTTGGTAAGTGCTGTTAAAACGCCCATAGAGAAAGTCAAAAATACTTAGTTTGAGCTTAGGAGATCCCATGTGGTCAGTGTCCTCCTCGGGAGAAGCTGCTAGCTCCTTCCTCTTGTTCTTCACCATCTTCTCCAGGATGTCAGCATCTTTATAAACCTTCAGAGCAAAACATCAGAACAACCCTCACCTTTGTTGTACATTCAGCCCAGGGTCGTGTTCGTTAGGGAATACAATAGACAACATTCAGTTTCTTATTGGACAAGTTCAGGTAGTCAGTCCCACAGTTTTACACCTACTAGGGATGTGGCAAATGGGAAAAAATATTTTCTTCTTCTTCTCTAAATCAGTTTTATGTTATAAGAAGAAAACTATAAAACCATAACCATGCTCTATGTATCATGTATCTGTCTTTTGTGTATTTTCGTTCTGGCATTTTGCACCTGCCCTATGTTTTGTTGTAGCTGCTTGACAAAGAAATTTCCCCCCGGGGATCAATAAAGTACCTACCTACCTACCTACAACTACAATGTGAATTCACAATACAGCTGCACTGCTGCCAGCAATGGTTTGGGTCTCATATAACAACAATCAAAAGCTGCATCTTGCACAGCAGTAAAGCAAGGCCTATCATCAACGAATAGGCTAGGATATTGAGATGAGCGAGATATAGCATGTGCACTGGTTCGCTTCACACTGTTCACAGCGACATGGCCCTGTGAGTGATTGGCTGGGGTCCCACCTGAGATCCCTCCTCGTTGTAGTGACGTGCATTGCGGAACATCAGCCTCATGTCGTCCATCAGGGCCTCTTCGGTGGTGTAGCGCTTTGAGCGGACGTTGTGCTCGATGGTCTTAAGGTCCATGGGCTCCTGGATCACCTGGTAGTAGGGAGGAGTTCGGTTAATAGATTAGTCGATCCATGATATCCGTATTGATTCCAACATTAGGGAATAAAAAGAAAAATTCTAAGATATTTTCCATTGCTGGACCGAGATCTATGTTTTAAATAAACAAGATTCTGCTTGGATATAAAATAGGTGTGGCTTTTCTCCACTGCAATAGGATATGTCTAGTACACCGGACTACATTGGGGCAGGGAAAGTTAAGGTTTGTACGTTTAAAGAAAAACATTGATTAATTGGCCCTAGCAACCACCAACTAGTGGAAGCCTTGTGTTGACCTCATATCTACCTTGTAGTAGTCTGGGTAGTCCTTCTTTGAGGGCTTGACCATGAACAGATCACAGAGCCTCCGGTTGGTCCCTGCCTCTCTGGCTTCAGTCACTACAGCATACAGTGCCTTCATACGGTTCTTCACATTCTTCTTATGGCTGCAGGGCAAGAGAGTCCTGGGTTAGTAAATTGCCTTTTTTTTTTTTTATATATAGAAAATATGTATAAATGCAATATAGGCTAACACAAGTTATGCATTATAGATTTTATCAAAAACATGGCCGCCTGTAGACAACTTGAGTTGCGAGTGTTGCAGGTCTACTTAGCTTGACAAAGGGTAAACGTATAACTCAGGAAGCTGCTGAGGGAAGGACAGCTCATAATATTGGCTGGAATGGAGTCAATGGAATAGTATCAAACACATGGAAACCACGTGTTAGATGAGTTCTATAACGTAACATTTATTCTGTTGCAGCCATTACCATGAGCCCGTCCTCCCCAATTAAGGTGCCACCAACCTCCTGTGACTTTTAAGCATGAGGGCAGCTGTTGTAGCTAGACAAAATAAAGTGAGAATGGAAGCGATGTGTGTGAGATGGCAACAATGGCATCTATGTAGATGTGGTAAGGAAAGAGAGAGAGAGAGAGAAGGGGTCCTACCTTTTCTTCTTGGTGGCACTGCCAGTTCCTGTGTCAGAGGACAGAATGCTGTCCTGATCTTCTTCGTCACCTCTCAACAGCTCCCTTTTCTTAAGCTGCAAAACATATGACAAATTGCATTTAACAACGACAATACTGTGCCACTCACCATTCGGTCTTTATTATTATGTATACAGCACAGGAGGTTGGTGGAAGCGTAATTGGGGAAGACGGGCTCGTGGTAATGGCTGGAGCGGAATGGTTTGTTTGATGCCATTCCATTCGCGCCGTTCCGGACATTATTATCAGCCGTCTTCCACTCAGCAGCCACCACTGTCATACAGAAGCCCTACCAGAATTAGCATTTTTATGTCTTGTATTACTACAGATGCAGTCCCAACCCACCACCAGAAAGAAATCCTACCAGTGGATTCTGAATTGCATTTTATTATATTCAACTCTTACCCTAAACCAGGGCTCTCCAACATTGTTCCTGGAGACCTACAGTCCTGTAGGTTTTTGCGCGAACCCTAATCCAGCGCACCTGATTCTAATAACTAGCTGGTTGATAAGCTATATACCAGGTTAGTTACAACTGGGGTTGGAGGGTAGGTCCCAAGGAACAGGGTTGGAGAGCCTCGTCCTAAACCATCAACAGCATAAAGGGCAGACAAGATCCAAGTCCCTTTACTGACCAGCAGGATCTGCTGCAGCCGGAGGGCCCGTTTGGAGATGCCTGAGGTGGGCACATTGTAACGCTTGGCGTTCTCAAACATTAGAGTAAGGTCAGAGTCCATCTGCTCCACGCTCTCGTACTCCCCGTTCTTCATCTTTTCCCTGAGACAGGGACAAAGAAGTTAATGATTCACTGAATGGATGGGCTTTACGTACATCCGAAATAGCGACAGGAGCTAGGCAAAAATAAGGTCCCTGAGCAGTAACACATTGAGGGGACATTCAATTTGTCATCATTCATTGACGTTAGCTACACAGACATCAACTCTCCATGTACAGTGCCTATAGGACGATGTACTGTAATAGCCTCTCCATGTACAGTGCCTATTCCTACCTGATCTGCTGCAGGGCGATGGGGTGTTTGATCTGCTGGTAGTAGTCAGGGTATTCTTTCATGGAGGGCAGCTGGAGGAAGGGTTCAGAGAGGAGCGGTCCCTGGCTGTTCCTGCCCCCCCTCACAGCCTCGTACAGCTGGAACACTGGGTTACCCATGTCCATACTGGAGCTCAAGCACTCCGCCTCAGACTCACCCTCGTCATAATGCACAGAGCCTGGAACACATGATACACAGAGAAGTGCACACATTTACAAATCACCCATACCGAAACAATGTAAAGCTATGAAGAGGGTTTGGTTTCAAAAAAATCTTAGAGAGTGTTCGTTGTGTTGACACAAACTCACCAGAGAGCAGGGCATCCTCGTCATTCTCTGAGCCGTACTGCAGAGCCAGGGTGATGGCAGAGAGACGGTCTCCCTGGGCTGACCTCCGGTTCCTAATGCGGACACTGGTCTTAGTGGGCTCAGCATGGTCTATCTCAGTCTTTCTCTGGCTGAAGACCTTCTTGATGATGTTAGCATCCTTGACATCAAATGCGGGAAAGGAAGCATTGAGATTAGTGTGCTTTCTATAACATCTACAAGTTGTAGACATGCAGTAAAATCTTGATTACAACATAGCTCTACTGAAACTAGACTTTCCGTGCAACAACTCACAAGAACATAAGATAACAATTATTATATATATAAAATATATAATATGGGGTATATGAGGATATATATACCTTAAAAACCTGAGATCCTGGTTCATTGTATGTTTTTGCATTTTTCACCAGAAGGTCAACATCCTTAGCCATGCTGCTGACACTTTTGTAGTATCCAATCTGACAAAGATTCACAAAAGATCATGGTTAGGTTACAGAGCTACATTTTTGTAATTTAGCAGACGCTCTTATCCAGAGCGACTGACAGTAGTGAGAGCATACATTTTCGTATTGGTCCCCCATGGGAATCGAACCCACAACCCTGGCGCCATGCTCTACAAACTGAGCTACACAAGACTCATATGACATCTCAAATGAATACACAAAATAACAAATTATGTCAAGTAGGCCTATGTTCATGTGTTTATGTATTAATACGCTTAATCAATTAGATGTCAATCAATTCTACACAAATCGCAATGCATCAGGTGAATAGGATACCTGTATTCTCTGAGCGATGGCTCTAAAATCAAGGGGCTCCTTGACAACAGCATAGTAGTCTGGGTAGTGCACTTTGGAAGGCAGCTTCTGGAAGAGCTCACTGATGACCCGTCCTGAGGGGTCCGTGTAGGACACTACAGCATCTAACAGCTGCTCCAAAACCTCCTTCAGGCAGCTCGGTGGGGTCTGCAGATCAGCACATACAGGAACAACCACAAGATATGATCCCGTGCACATCCAGTACTTACGGAATTTGAGTCGCAAGTGTACGGAGCTCGTCAATAATGAGTAAACTTAGCTTGAGGGTAGATGTTGCAGACATAGAAAAGGTGAGAATAAAAGGTATATGTGGTTGACTTGGCATGAAGTTGTTTGTCCATGATAGATCGACATATACAGCAGGAAGGAGCTTATTGATCTCATGATAGAGGTAAAAATGGATTTGTAAGATGATCTTTAATCTTTACCTCGTCTTCAGTGGAGAGAGCAGGATTATCTAGCATGTCTTCACCATCGTCGTGATCTTCATCAACATCATCCCGTGGCTGCACAAACTCATTCCTGGTGTGGACATAGAGTTCCCACAGCCTGCAGGCCTCTTGGTACTCTTCACCATCAGCCTGACAAGTCAGAGAGAAAACAGGGTTAGCCGGTAAATGCCAGTTTTAGCTGATAAATAAAATTGATGCCGGCCAAATTGACAGGGATAAAAAAAAAAAATAATACAATGATATCAGCCCGTCACCCACCACTTTACAATGTGAATAGGAGGTAGTATGCATTTTGAAGAAATACTTAATTGTTTGAAACCTGAATATTTTACTTCATATTACGAGGCTTGTCTTACCTTGCTTGAAAATCCAACCACAGAAATGTGGAGGCAATTATTTTATAAAGACAAGTTGGGGAAATATACAATTTATCTGATCTGCGTGCCAGTTATGATTTTCATATGCACATTTTCTTGGAACGGTTTAATTTCAACAATAACGTTTTCATTTCTCAAAATCATTGTCACGTTTAATCATAAAAACATGAATTACAACGATACAAATATAAAAGTTCAAATTCAACTAATGCGAGAGCACCAGCATCTGCCATATGGACACACTGTGATCATTGGCTGCTAAACAGCCTTAATGAGTGCATCGAACTCAGATGGCCAATGCAGCTGGTGGCCTAGAACTTCCATTGTCAACAAAGTAAAAATACATCAAACCGACAAATAAAAACAGTAGAAAATATACTGTTGAAAACTCCAGTTCTTTCAATCACATTAATCTCTCTACTCAGCCTGTCTGCCTCCCTTTCCTATCGATCTTGACTCTAGCTATTATTGCTAGTGAAGTGCAACATTGTATCAAATCAATCAACTGGATCCAACCAGAAGCAGTCTCTAGCGAACTTGCAACATTGTACCAACTAGCCTATTACGGGCTATTAGGGCGTCAGGTAGCCTTGCGGTTAGTGTTGGGCCAGTAACCGAAAGTTTGCTGGTTCGAAAACCCGAGCAGACAAGGAGAAAAAACCTGTCGATGTGTCATTGAGCAAGGCACTTAACTCTAGGGGCTGACCCTGTAGGTAGGCCATCATTGTAAATAAGAATGTGTTCTTAATTGACTTGCCTAGTTAAATAAAGGTTAAATTTAATACTATATATATATACACACACACACACACAGACTTTGGTCCATATTGACATTATAGCATCACGCAGTTGCTGCAGATTTGTCGGCTGCACATCCATGATGCGAATCTCCCGTTCCACCACATCCCGAAGGTGATCTATTGGGTTGAGATCTGGTGATTGTGGAGGCCATTTCAGTACAGTGAACTCATTGTCATGTTCAAGATGGGTATACTGTGGTCATAAAGGGATGGACATGGTCAGCAACAATACTCAGGTAGGCTGTTGCGTTTAAACAATGCTCAATTGGTATCCCCCACACCACCACCACCAGCCGGAACCGTTGATACAAGGCAGGATGGATCCATGCTTTCATGTTGTTTATGCCAAATTCTGCCCCTACCATCTGAGTGTCGCAGCAGAAAATCGGGACTCATCAGACCAGACAACGTTTTTCCAATCTTCTATTGTCCAATTTTGGTGGGCCCGTGCAAATTGTAGCCTCAGTTTCCTGTTCTTAGCTGACAGGAGTAGTCTTCTGCTGCTGTAGGCCATCTGCTTCAAGGTTTGACGTGTTGTGTGTTCAGAGATGCTCTTCTGCATACCTTGGTTGTAACAAGTGGTTTTTGAGTTACTGTTGCCTTTATCAGATTCGACCAGTCTGGCCATTCTCCTCTGACATCAACAAGGCATTTTCGCCCAGAGAACTGCCGCTCACTGGATATTTTCTCGATTTCGGACCATTCTCTGTAAACCCTAGAGATGGTTGTGCAGGAAAATCCCAGTAGAACAGCACTTTCTGAAATACTCAAACCAGCCCGTCTGGCACCAACAACCAACTTAAATCACCTTTCTTCCCCATTCTGATGCTTGGTTTGAACTTCAGCAGATCGTCTTGACCATGTCTACATGCCTAAATGCATTGAGTTGCTGCCACGTGATTGGCTGATTAGATATTTGCGTTAATGAGCAGTTGAAAAGGTGTACCTAATGAAGTGGCCGGTGAGTGTGTATATAAATGCATATATATAAAAAAAAAAAAAAGATTACAGGCCCTCAGACAGCTGTTTTTGTGAAAGGGAAAGGTATTTTATGACTTTTCTACTGGATATATGGGATCATCAGATCATTATATATTGCCCTTGCAAACCAAGGATATTTTTCAAATAGGCCTACTGTGAGGAACTATTAGGCTATCATTCGCAATGGATGTAACATTTTTAAAAACTATTTCATTGACTTTGTGTGGGGTGAAGGAAAAAATGACTGAGCTCAGTTTATTAGTGGTGGATGTGGCGAGTTAAGACAAGCAGAAAACATCCCCAAATGGGCACTTTCCTACATTTGCACGCAGCAGGCCAGGTAGGCAACTTCTATGTATGCTCAGGTGCGCACGCTCCCTCAACATTAACAAGACAGAGAAACAAGACCCATGCTCATTGCTCACATGACGCATTCCAGACAAAAGACAATGAAAAAATGTACAAAACTCGTAAATTATGGTTATGAAATACACAAAAACGTGTTTCTCACAAGTGGAGCAGGTTGTGAACTCTGCAAACAACGTTTCCACTCCAAGAATGGAAATGACTGTAGGCCTAATAAGTAATACAATGCATTAACAGAAATTAAATGTAACCATATGATGGCCATTAACGGTACATTTACTACTAGTGACATAAAAATTAACAAAAGGGCAAACAATTCACACAATGAAACAGCAAAATAATTGGCGGGAGACCGCGAAGTGCATTCTGAAGAGCTGAGTGCATGCATTCTGGAGAGAGACGCGCCTATAGGCTATCTTCGCCACACACCCCTCCCCTTCTTCTTGTCTCAACATTTGAAATTATATTGAAGACAGATTGTCTTCACACATATTTGAGATGCTTTTCACTGACATCCGTAACTCAATAATCAGCTAGGCATTTTGCAACGCACGCCGCCTATGAAAGACTTCCTTGTATGCCATTTCTCTCCTGTTCTATTGGTTTTCATTTCAACTTTCTTTTGTTGTCCAGTAGCCAAATGTACAATCCTAGTCATATTGGCAACCCATCCGAGTTGCTGCATCTTTATAGTCACCTTCTTTCTAAGTTTCAAAGGATATTTTCATCTCTGTCATATACTGCTGGCATCAGGTGCGCTGTTTAGAATGGTGTTTTCCCACGAATTGCATTTTGGAAAATGTTTGAAAATGACAATTTATTGGCTGCTTCATTACAGGAGTTGCATGTTCTGTTAAGATTAATTAAGAAAATCTTCCCGGTAACGTTGTCCGGCACCACATTATCCTAACGGAGATAAAAGCGTTACTAACCTGCCGTGTCTAAAGGAGGCGTTTCCTATTTGTCAAAGACTAACAATGTTTGTTATCACAAAGTGTAATAGCACAAAGTATAGCTCAATCAAATTTTCAATCGATTTTAAATCTTAGACTTATTCAATCAACATAGTGTGTGTCACCTTATAGTAGGTTTTGGCGTTGTTGAACATGAGCTGGAAATCAGCAGTGAGCTGCTCCACATCTTGGTAGTCCTCTGACTTGAGCTTCTGCTGGATCTTGGTCATGTCTATGGGCTGGGACACCACCTCATAGTAGTCTGGCTGTTTCCTGAGGGAGGAAGAGGCGGAGATAAGTCACCTGGGGGCTTTTCCTCTACATTTAGTCTATGGTCATTTGGCCAAATATTAGAAAATGGGTTGAAACCGGGAGGGACTACATAGACTTGTCCAATGAGAAATGCTAGTTATGTTTTCTGCTGCAAATGTTTTGTTATGGTCATCGCTAATGAACATGACCCATCTCTCATTTTACATGCTAGCTTACCTTCTCTTTGGTACCCTGATGAACAGCTCACAAAGCAGCCTTCCCTGGTCGTCCTTGTGGTCCCTGACAGTGTTGTACAACTCATGGCACACAGCAATCTGTTGAACAGAAAACATTATCCAACAATGTGTGTCAAAGCAGATTACAGTAGACAATTCCAAGTGTTAGATACTTGGATTCACTGCATCACAAATAAAACATGGCAAACCTGACCAAGAGTAAAACAAGGATGTTGATAAAGATTACCACAAGCTTTGTCAGGCGGATAGTTAGGGAAGGTTTTCGTAAATTCACTCTGGAGTGTCAGAGTGGCCCATTCCTCCTGACAGAACTGGTGTAACTGAGTCAGGTTTTTTGTAGGCCTCCTTGCTCGCACACACTTTTTCAGTTCTGCCCACAAATGTTCTATAGGATTGAGGTCAGGGCTTTGTGATGGCCCCTCCAATACCTTGACTTTGTTGTCCTTAAGCCATTTGGCCACAACTTTGGAAGTATGATTGGGGTCATTTTCAGTCAACTTAGTGTATGTAAACTTCTGACCAACTGGAATTGTGATATTGAATTATAAGTTAAATAATGTGTCTGTAAACAATTGTTGGAAGAATTACTTGCGTCGTGCACAAAGAAGATGTCCTAACAGACTTGCCAATACTATAGTTAACATGAAATCTGTGGAGTTGTTCAAAAATTAGTTTTAATGACTTCGACCTAAGTGTATGTAAACTTCAACTGTAGATAGATATCTATATAGATAGATATACATATATATATCCATATAGATGTATGCATGTATATCCATATAGATATATGCATGTATATCCATATAGATATACAGTGGGGAGAACAAGTATTTGATACACTGCCGATTTTGCAGGTTTTCCCACTTACAAAGCATGTAGAAGTCTGTAATTTTTATCATAGGTACTCTTCAACTGTGAGTGACGGAATCTAAAACAAAAATCCAGAAAATCACATTGTATGATTTTTAAGTAATTAATTTGCATTTTTATTGCATGACATAAGTATTTGATACATCAGAAAAGCAGAACTTAATATTTGGTACAGAAACCTTTGTTTGCAATTACAGAGATCATACATTTCCTGTAGTTCTTGACCAGGTTTGCACACACTGCAGCAGGGACTTTGGCCCACTCCTTCATACAGACCTTCTCCAGATCCTTCAGGTTTCGGGGCTGTCGCTGGGCAATACGGACTTTCAGCTCCCTCCAAAGATTTTCTATTGGGTTCAGGTCTGGAGACTGGCTAGGCCACTCCAGGACCTTGAGATGCTTCTTACGGAGCCACTCCTTAGTTGCCCTGGCTGTGTGTTTCGGGTCGTTGTCATGCTGGAAGACCCAGCCACGATCCATCTTCAATGCTCTTACTGAGGGAAGGAGGTTGTTGGCCAAGATCTCACGATACATGGCCCCATCCATCCTCCCCTCAATACGGTGCAGTAGTCCTGTCCCCTTTGCAGAAAAGCATCCCCAAAGAATGATGTTTCCACCTCCATGCTTCACGGTTGGGATGGTGTTCTTGGGGTTGTACTCATCCTTCTTCTTCCTCCAAACACGGCATGTGGAGTTCAGACCAAAAAGCTCTATTTTTGTCTCAACAGACCACATGACCTTCTCTCATTCCTCCTCTGGATCATCCAGATGGTCATTGGCAAACTTCAGACGGGCCTGGACATGCGCTGGCTTGAGCAGGGGGACCTTGCGTGCGCTGCAGGATTTTAATGCATGACGGCATAGTGTGTTACTAATGGTTTTCTTTGAGACTGTGGTCCCAGCTCTCTTCAGGTCATTGACCAGGTCCTGCCGTGTAGTTCTGGGCTGATCCCTCACCTTCCTCATGATCATTGATGCCCCACGAGGTGAGATCTTGCATGGTGCCCCAGACCGAGGGAGATTGACCGTCATCTTGAACTTCTTCCATTTTCTAATAATTGCGCCAACAGTTGTTGCCTTCTCACCAAGCTGCTTGCCTATTGTCCTGTAGCCCATCCCAGCCTTGTGCAGGTCTACAATTTTATCCCTGATGTCCTTACACAGCTCTCTGGTCTTGGCCATTGTGGAGAGGTTGGAGTCTGTTTGATTGAGTGTGTGGACAGGTGTCTTTTATACAGGTAACGAGTTCAAACAGGTGCAGTTAATACAGGTAATGAGCGGAGAACAGGAGGGCTTCTTAAAGAAAAACTAACAGGTCTGTGAGAGCCGGAATTCTTACTGGTTGGTAGGTGATCAAATACTTATGTCATGCAATAAAATGCAAATAAATTATTTTTAAAAAAATCATACAATGTGATTTTCTGGATTTTTGTTTTAGATTCCGTCTCTCACAGTTGAAGTGTACCTATGATAAAAATTACAGACCAGGCCATGTGCCTCACACTAATAATTTGGTCCCTTTCTCCCTCTTAACTTAGCCTACTGTTCTGACTTGGTGGTGCACATGTAGCCTATAGCCTGTTTTAGAGAAATGTAATCATTGAAGATTGTAAGAGCTTTCATTGACTGCTTATATGCCCCCTTTATTTATCTTACGGTTCTGACTTACATGTTCTGAATTCTGTACATTTCAAAAGCGCTGAACAAATAGTTATATTGACTATGTCCGTCCTAGCTCGCTCATTAATGTCTTAATCAAAATGATGCATTGCCTCTTATCCGCTCGTCGTTTCCTTATGCCATTGTTTGTACATCTTAATTGTCAGTAGAAACCACATTTGTTTAAGCAAGTCAACCATATCAGCTATATTTTTTTAAAGGCAGTAAATGAGATTGAATTCACTGTTTCGCTGCCAGACAAGGCTCTGCTGATAGTCAGATGTAGCGGTGGTAAGTATTAACTCCATGGTGCTGAAAAGAAAGCTCTACTGTTGGGACAGCTTTATGTAGGCCCTAACAGTTTGTGGGCATCATTTGTCACCATTAATAGTGCTATTAATGTATTGTTTAGTGGTGTGGCTTTGCTGGCATGCATAAACCAAATTGGAGGGAGTCTGCCCCACCAAGATTTGTATGCTAAAATCGGCAATGTATCAGAGCTAAAAGAGTAAGAAACTCAACTCACAGGGTCTACTGTAGGGCCATTAGAGGGCCTTCTCCTCTTTCGCCCGCTTCCAGGAGTGGAGGAGGAGGTATCTTCAAAGTCTACTCCGCTCACACTACTGGAGGGAGAGGTGGCCCTTCTCCTTTTCGAACTCATTGGTATATGGTAACGTTACCTTCAAAACAACACACACAAACAGTTAGCTTGCTGGCTAGGTACTTTATTGATCCCTGAGGGGAACATTGAGGGGACGATACATAGTGCGGGCAGTATGAAAAAAGCATAAAATTACAAAAAGTCTAGAGTGCAAAAAGCTATAAAAAGGCATTGCATAGTATGAGTGAATGGCTGAATATGTACACTATACATTGTTAGAGTGTTAGGTGAAAAAAATGATACAAATATTGCAAGTTGATATAAATAAATTAAAAATATGTGCATGGTTAACTATACCATACAGGTCGATGGCAGAGAGATATACTTAAATAGCTAAATGTTCGTATGATATAATTTAGGGTAATAATAATAATTCCCTTAAAATACAGTCCTTAGAGTTTAAAAATGTAGGTATTGCACATTCGATATACTAAATACAATGAAAAAAGATACTACTGACAATTATATTATAAACACTGACTAGACCTGTAACGTTACTGAATGAAGTCAGTTTTATTATAATTATTTTAGTTAACCTATATTTAACTAGGCAAGTCAATTAAGAACAAATTATTATTCACAATGACGGCCTACCAAGAGACAAGAGTCCTGCAGGGACCGGGGCTGGGATTAAACATATAATATACTGTAGTAGGACAAAACACACATCACGACAAGAGACAGCACAACACTAGCTACATAAAGAGATACTTAAGGCAACACAGCATGGTAGCAAAACACCATGACATGAACAACACGGTAGCAATACAAACATGATACACACATATTGTGAGAGACTAAATCTGAAAATCATGTAAACACGTCCGTGTGTTAACGTTAGCTAGGTAACATTAGCCGCTAGTTATCAAACATGGGATACTGGGACCTTAGACGTATAATATTAGCTAGTTTCTAGCTATCTAGTTAACAATTGATATGCCAATAACAAATACATGGCTGCAGTAACGCTGTTAGCTAGATGACTAAGTACTAACAAAGGCGAGCGCTTAAAATTTAAATGTTCGCTACACCGTCAAAAAGAGAGAATTTGTATTTTAAACTGTACTGTTACTTTGTAAAAGTAATTTAAAGCTAAATGCAAACCCGTCTTACCTCAATTTTAGTATATTTCCCTGAGCAAAATTGTTCTGTTTAAAAAAAGTCAATTCATTGGAAACGTTAGATAGTTAAGCTCCTCCCCCGGATGTGACCTTATAAAGCTGCGTTCCATTTGGAACAAATATCCGCGAGAATATCCCAACTGGCGGATGACACCTCACTCACTTTCTTTCTTTTTTTATGTGACAAACTAGATTAGCATTTGATATTGTGAAGCAATTCTATGGAGGTAGATTTGTCTTTTTCTCGAGAGCAAAACGTTTTTCTTTTCAATAAAAAATAATTTTCTGAAAGCAAAACAAAAAGTGTAATCAAATATTTTATAATAGAGGGCAAAACGTGTATTCCCCAAAAATATTTTGAGATCAAAAAATGTATTTGAAAAGAAAACTAATTTCATTTCGCCATCAACCACCCTCCATTTTGGCTGGACTGCCCCCTTTGCTTGCAGTGCTTTTTTATTTTTTTTGCTTTTGAAACTTTTTGGGGGGATTGAAACGCAAGTTCTTCGTTTACACTTTTGACCCCACAGCTGTGGATGATGCTTCTCCATTGGTCAGCCATTTTTTGAGTGTCAGTTTGGCTACAACCAATACTGTTCAGCCTTTCTTTCCGACACAAAGGAAGACATTGCGGACCTACTTTGGATGACTGTGTGATGATGGCATCTCAGGTAAGCAGCACTGGGCGTTCTTCCTTCCAACTTCTACATAGCTCCTAAGATTCAGTGTTGGTTCATAACATTTTACTATATTACATACATACAGTAGAATGATAAATCATGCAATTATTATTCTCAACCTAACCGAAAGCATTTAGCTACGATCGCCTGTTCTCGCCATTTTCAGTTGAATTCATCTAACTTTCTTTCATGGCAACTCATAAGTAGGGCATGTCCTATTTGTTTCATAGTCGATATATAATCATATTTCATGACAGTGTAACGGTTAGCTTTTTTGGCAAAAACATATTGCTGCGTTTCCATTAGCTAATGATACATAGGCCTACTTTAATACACACACTTGCACTCAGTGTTGTCATATATGCATTGTTTTTTAATCATATAACATGAACTAAATTGGGATATTTTTTCATTGCAGGGAAGAATGGCTCAGCAGTTATTGATCATGTTGCTGTATGTCCAAAGGTAGTGTTGTGAACATGTTACAATTATTCACGTGATTATTTTGACACTGTTATACTACATAATGTTGATTTTTACATGGTATTTATCAGTTTTATATGTTCAATTGTTGGGTTTGTTTTTAGAGAGAAGTGTTAATTAACAAAGCTGCTTTGTGGAAATAAATACCATCAGTTTACAATAAGTTAAAATTACACTTCATTAAAGCTCTTTTCAATGACTGAAACAGTTTTGTTTACGTCCTACCAGTTAAGAGTTGTTGTTTTCTGAACAATAGTTTTGTTTTCAAACTGGAGTTTTGTTTTCAAATACATTTTTGGTTCTCAAAATATATTTTTTAAATAAAATACATAACGTTTTGCGCTCTATTATAAAATATGTGATTGCAACTATTTACTTTGAAGCCTCGTTTTTGCTTTCAGAACAATTATTTTTGATTGAAAATAAAACAGTTTTGCTCTCAACAAAAAGAACCACATCTACCTCTCAATTCTCCAAAATATCATGTGTGGTATTAAATCTTTCCAAATGTGAGATGTTTGTTCTGAAAGGAGCTGTCAATCCAGCAGATTGTAACGTCTCTGAAAAATATTTATTTATTTAACCAGGCAAGTCAGTTAAGAACAAATTCTTATTTACAATGATGGCCTACTTATAGGGTCAGCCATAGTAGTACAGCACTCCTGGAGCAAATTAGGGTTAAGTGCCTTGCTTAAAGACACATCAACAGATTTTTCACCTTGGGTATTCGGACCAGCGACCTTTGGGTTACTAGCCCAACGCTCTAACCGCTAGGCTACATGGAATAATATGGAAAAATGGGTCGATATTACATAGAAACAAGATGTTATTTTACCATAACTGGTTCTTGAAAAATTAGTTAGTATTAGGGGGAATCTATTTACAGAGAGAATTCATGGAAAGATACAACTTTGAGGTTTCAAGCAAGGAATATGACACTGTTATACAAGCTATACCTAGTGGGATAAAATCTTTACTTCAGAATAATGCATATTTTGGAACACCTATTGTAAGCGATATCCAAGTGAACGGCATAGGTTTACTAGATAAGAAATTCAGCAACCATTTATTAAGGGATATTTTCTACAGTAATTCCATTCCTTCTGCTATATTTTGTTGGGCTTCATTGTTTGATGTAAACTGGCACCGTGATTGGCTCACTCCACACACATTTATGGTGACCAATAAAGTAAAGGAGATCTCCTTTAAGATCATCCATAGATTCTACCCATGTAATAGCTTGATTTCTAAATATATACCTGATGTTACTAGTGAATGCAGTTTGTGAACTAGAAACTGAATCTATTGAACACTTATTTTGTAAGTGTTTACATAGTTTGACATTATTTTACTACACTGATTCCACAATTGAATGTCAGTATGTCATAATTCTCATTATTTTATTAGGAAAATGTTTCATACACATCAACATTTATGAAGAAAAAGCCCCTTTTTAAAAAGGTTTTTAAATCTGATTTGGAAAACTAGTTAGAATCCATTAAAACGTATACAAAACAAAATGTCAAATTTGATTTGCTACATGTCTGTATTTGATTTGATATAATGTGGATTTGTATTATTATTATCATCAGACTGACCAGGAGTGGTCTTATTTTGATTCATTGTGTTAAAATTGTGGATTTTGTGGCGCTCATTGCCACAGTTATATACTATACGGCACAAGTCTCAAAGAAATCTAAGAAACTAGACATTATTGTGGCTGCTGCAGGATTTTACATCTGAAGACTTGCAATGGGTACAGGCACCGGAAGACCCGCCCTCCCAGGATCCACTTGAGCCTGTATAGGGATCAGATTTTTTTTTTTTACAGAAAAGTTGTTTAATTTCAATTTTGGGGGTAGTTCTTTTGGTATTTCCACCCCGCACAGTAGGTGGCGGAATGCACATTACATTTTGCAATTACCAATATACCATAGAAGAAGACGTAGTAGTAGTGGAGGCTAGCAAAGATTACAATTCCGAACCGAGGTACCAAGCCTAAACCCTGACCCTTTTCCTAACCCTAACCACCTGAATGGATTACATTTGATTTAATGTAATGTATAAACTACTACTCCATAACCCATATGACCAATCGGAGGCATTGAGCCATTTGACTGAGTGAAGTTTAGAATGTGACTTCTGAGGTTTGTAATTTCCACTTTTAAATTTCAGACTTGATTTTCCCAATGAAAAATGTATCAACCCCTAGAAAAATGTCCATTAATTATAATCCACATAATACTGAAGAAAAATATAAGCACAACATGTTATGTGTTGGTCCCATGTTTCATGAGATGAAATAAAAGATCCCAGAAATGTTCCATACGTACAAAAAGCTTATTTCTCTAATTTTGTTCACAAATACGTTTACATCCCTGTTTGTGAGCATTTCTCCTTTGCCAAAATAATCCATCCACTTTACAGGTGTGATATATCAAGAAGCTGATTAAAACAGCATGATCATTACACAGGTGCACCTTGTGCTGGGGACAATAAATGCCACTCAAATATGCAGTTTTTTCACACAACACAATGCCACAGATGTCTCAAGTTGAGGGTGCATGCAATTGGCATGCTGACTGCAGGAATGTCCACCAGAGCTGTTGCCAGAGAATTTAATGCTAATTTCTCTACCATAAGCCGGCCTCATAACCACAGACCATGTGTAACCATGCCAACCCAGGATCTCCACATCCGGCTTCTACACCGGCGGGATCGTCTGAGACTAGCCACCCGGACAGCTGATGAAACTGGGCTTGCACAACCGAAATATTTTGCACAAACTGTCAGAAACTTCAGTGGGCAAATGCTCACTTTCGATGGACACTGGCACGCTGGAGAAGTGTGCTCTTCACGGATGAATCCCAGTTTCAACTGTACCGGGCAGATGGCAGGTGGCCTGTATGGCATCGTGTGGGGGAGTGGTTTGCTGATGTCAACGATGTGAACAGAGTGCTCAGTGGTGGTGGGGTTATGGTATGCATTTTATTTATGGAATTTTTATAGCGCAGAGATACCGTGGACGAGCTCCTGAGGCCCATTGTTGTGCCATTCATCCACCGCCATCACCTCATGTTTCAGTATGATAATGAACGGCCCCATGTCTCAAGGATCTGTACACAATTCCTGAAAGCTGACAATGTCCCAGTTCTTCCTTGGCCTACATACTCAAACATGTCACCCATTGAGCATGTTTGGGATGCTCTGGATCGACAAGGAGGAATGGGACAACATTCCACAGGCCACAATCAACTCCCTGATCAACTCTTAAAACTAGAGGGGACCAATCATTCCAGGCAGTGGCTCCTAAGCTGTGGAATGCTTTGCCTCCACTTCTGCGTTGTGCGAACTCTGTTGATTCTTTTAAAAAGCAACTGAAGACTTTGCTCTTCAAGCAGGCTTTTAGGTAGTTGAGGTTTGTTTTATGGTTGTTTGTTATGTTTTCTATTTTTATTTAATATTCTTGTATTTCAAAATTTGTTATTGTATTTCATTTTATTGTGAAGCACTTTGAGATTTTTATCTGTGAAATGTGCTATATAAATACATTTTACTTACTTACTTTACTTACTCTGTGCGAAGGAGAGAAAATGGTGGTCACACCAGATACTTACTGGTTTTCTGATCTACGCCCCTACCTTTTTTTAGTTTTTTTATATCTGACCAACAGATTCATATCTGTATTCCCAGATTAGGGCAGTATTTCCCAATCCTGGTCTTCTAGTACCCCCAACCGTACACATTTTTGTTGTAGCCCTGGACAAACACGCATCATTCAACTCATTGAGGGCTTGATGATTAGTTGACACGTTGAATCAGCTGTGCTTGTCCAGGGTTACAATAAAACTGCACTGTTGGGGGTACTCGCAGTGGAGAAGGTGGAAAGCTTCAAGTTCCTTGGCAGAGTTTTCTAAGACATCTAGTGGCCTTTTTGGGTATTTACGATTATCACAAGTGTCTGTAATTATCTATGGCCCTCTGTGTGGCCTTATCACATATAAAATAAGATGATAAATAATAAAGAATGACAAAGCTGTAGAACATTATCTTCAATATAAACCATCAACTTAGTGAATACCATTGGTGTTTAATATGATGGTATTTAGGGGCTGGTTCTTATGCGTGATGCAACACGGAGTGCCTGGACACAGCCCTTAGCAGTGGTATATTGGCCATATACCACAAACCCCTGAGGTGCTTTATTGCTATTATAAACGGGTTACCAACGTAATTAGAGAAGTAAAAATACATGTTGTCACACCTGTGGTATATGGTCTGATATACCACGGCTGTCAGCCAATCAGCATTCAGGTCTCAAACCACCCAGTTTATAATTTCTCTTGAACCATATGGTCTATCCACTAGAAACTCATGGGCACAGATAAACATTTTATACCAGCCTAGCAGGCCTGCTATATAGTTATTCAAGTGTAAATTAACAAAGTTACCATAGATTACCTGTTAATGACCAAAATTACCAAAGATTCCGCTAACTTTGGTAAATTACCGGTAGCTTTACAACCCTACATGCCAGGCTCTATTGATGCCAGACTATATTGATTTAAGTAGGTCCAGTAGGCTACTTTTTAGCTGTGGTTGATTTAGGGCTGGTTGATTTCCTGAGCTGTGAAGCCAATGCCCTTCTTTGACGTCAGGCGCGAGACTAGCAGCCTCAACTGGTCTAGCGCTGCGCATAGAGCCAAACAGCCCATTAGAGGGAGAAGGGATTCTTGAGCTCTGCGCATTCAGGTAACATTTTCATTCTATTTGGACACAAATGTTGGCTAACCACATTTCAGACATTGCGGGGTTTTTTTGTCATCGTGTAGAATATTCTATAGCCTGTCTATTCAACTGGCGCATGTTCTATTTTGCATAGGCAATGTCTTTACGTTTTACCGTAGGCTACAATTCATATCCAAAGATGCTCTATGACTATAACCGTTTTTATACTCTCGCTGGACTATAGCCTACCCTTGAACGTTCAGAATGTTTTGCACACCCACACACGTTGTATTTTGATTCCAATAATCGCCTATTGATGTGCGCTATACTTGTAGGCTACCTGTGTTGAACAGATTAGTCTATATGATAATAGATTTTAAAAAATTGGCGGCTCTGATTCATAATCTCAATGGTCAACCCGTCTGCTATTGTAGGCCTACCGTTGTCATTGATAGCCTAATCGTGTTTATGAAAACCTGCCAGTTTCTCACATAATTGACAATAAAGTAAGTAATTAGGCTGCGTTTAGACAGGCAGACCAATTCTGATCTTTGTTTCACTAATTAACATCAGACCTTTTCATATCAGATCTTTTTCAGATCTTTTTATTTTAGATCTTTTCACATTAGATATTTTTCAGAGGTGAACAGATTGGCGAAGAGACCAATTAGTGAAAAAAAGGTCAGAATTGGTCTGCCTGTGTCTAACAAACGCAGCCCTATTCTATTATTTTCTATATCAGATCTATTTTTTTCTTACATTTCAAGTCTTGTCATAGCCTGTTGGAAATTGAATAAAGCTAGAAGAACTGAGGCTATGGAACAAGATATTACAAATTTCCTGTGTAATTGTTGATATTCTGCTACAGCCTATTCAGCCTCTGGCTTTCCTTACTACTTGAGAGATGCAATACTATACTACTAGTCATACAAAGAGCAATAATGTCCAGGACTGCCACACTTTTCCATGTGACTATGGGTGCACTGCACTGTGCTACACACTAGGACTTTGCCAACAGTGTAATGGTCATCATCAGTTCTTGATAGTTTGGCATAAAAGACACTTGTAGAAATCTCCCTTTCTCTGTAGCCCTAAACAAGTATGTTTGACTGTTGCCTCCATCCTAATGTTGGTGGATGGGATGATTTGAGCCTAATGCCTGCCAATGTCTCCAAAACAGTTAAATCCATCAGATTCCAGTGTTGACTCCAGTGTTTGCACATTTATATATATATTTTTTTATAATAATACAAAAAAAAAGGACATTTACATACAGCGGGTGAAATAAGTATTGAACACGTCACCATTTTTCTCAGTAAATATATTTCCAAAGGTGCTATTGACATGAAAAAGTATTGAACACATGAAGAAAGGGAGGTGCAAAAAGGCATGGAAAGCCAAGACAACAGCTGAAAACTATCAGTAATTAAAAAGCAATCCAGCCCCCTGTCAGTGCAAATTAATATCAGCTGGTTCAGTCCCAACTGATGGCCTACAAAAAGGTCTCATTGCCAAGGTGTCACACAAGACACATCTCATGATGGGTAAAAGCAAAGAGCTGTCTCAAGACCTTCGCATCCTAATTGTTGCAAAACATAATGATGGCATTGGTTATAGGTGCATTTCTAAGCTTCTGAATGTTCCAGTGAGCCTTGTTGGGACCATAATACGGAAGTGGAAAGACAATAATTTCACCATAAATTTGCCTCGACCAGGTGCTCCTCGCAAGATTTCTGACAGAGGAGTGAAAAGAATAATCAGAAGAGTTGTCCAAGAGCCAAGGACCACTTGTGGAGAGCTTCAAAAAGACCTGCAATTAGCAGGTACTGTTGACTCAAAGAAAACAGTAAGTAATGCACTCCACCGCCATGGCCTGTATGCACGCTCACCACGCAAGACTCCATTGCTGAAAAAAAAGCATGTTGAAGCTTGTTTAAAGTTTGCTACACAACATTTGGAAAAGCCAGTGAAATACTGGGAGAATATAGTGTGGTCAGATGAGAGCAAAATTGAACTGTTTGGATGTCATAATACACACTTTTTTTGGAGGAGAAATGGCACTGCACATCACCCTAAAAACACCATACCAACAAGTTTGGAGGTGGGAACATCATGGTGTGGGGCTGCTTTTCAGCAAATGGTACTGGCAAACTTCACATAATTGAAGGAAGGATGAATGGGCAAATTTACCGAGACATTCTTGACAAAAATCTGCTGCCATCTACCAGGATGATGAAGATGAAACGAGGGTGGACATTTCAGCAAGACAATGATCCCAAACACACATTAGAGGAAACTCTCAATTGGTTTCAAAGAAAGAAAATAAAGCTGCTAGAATGGCCCAGCCAATCACCTGACTTAAATCCCATTGAAAATCTATGGAAAGAACTGAAGATCAAGATTCATAGAAGAGGCCCACGGAACCTTCAAGATTTGAAGACTGTTTGTGCGGAAGAATGGGCCAAAATCACACCAGAGCAATGCATGCGACTAGTTTCTCCGTACAGGAGACGTCTTGAAGCTGTCATTACCAACAAAGGCTTTTGTACAAAGTATTAAATAAATATCAGTAAGTGTGTTCAATACCTTTTCCCTGTGTCATTTCACATTATTACACATAACTTAATTTCTGAACTTATTTGTTTTGGTTTCTTTGTATGTATGGATTACTTTGGTTGTTACCAACATCTGGTGAACATTTCATGTATATAGCACCTTTGGAAATATATTTACTGAGAAAAATGGTGACGTGTTCAATACTTATTTCATCCGCTGTAAGTATTCAGACCCTTTACTCAGTACTTTGTTGAAGAACTTTTGGCAACGATTGCAGCCTTGAGTCTTCTTGGGTATGACGCCACAAGCTTGGCACACCTGTATTTGGGGAGTTTCTCCCATTCTTCTCTGCAGATCCTCTCAAGCTCTGTCATGTTGGATGGGTTTCGCCAGAGTTGTGTTTTCATTAAGGATCTCTCTATACTTTTCTCCGTTCATCTCGATCCTGACTAGTCTCCCAGTCCCTGCCGCTGAAAAACATCCCCACAGCATGACACTGCCAGCACCATGCTTCACCATAGAGATGGTGCCATGTTTCCTCCAGACGTGACACTTGGCATTCAGCCAAAGCGGGCTGTCATGTGCGTTTTACTGAGGCCTGATCGGTGGAGTGCTGCAGAGATGGTTGTCCTTCTGTAAGGTTCTCCCATCTCCACAGAGGACCTTTGGAATTCTGTCAGTGACCTGATTCTGTTGGGTTCTTGGTCACCTCCCTGACCAAGGCCATTCTCCCGATTGCTCAGTTAGGCCGGGTGGCCAGGTCTAGGAAGAGTCTTGGTGGTTCCAAACTTCTTCCATTTAAGAATGATGGAGGCCACTGTGTTCTTGGGGACCTTCAATGCTGCAGAAATGTTTGGTACCCCTCATCAGATCTGTGTCTTGGAGCGCTGCGGACAATTCCTTCGACCTCATGGCTTGGTTTTTGCTCAGACATGCACTGTCAACTGTGGGACCTTATATAGACAGGTGTGTGTCTTTCCAAATCATGTCCAATCAATTTAATTTACCACAGGAGGACTCCAATCAAGTTGTAGGATGATGAATGGAAACAGGATGCACCGGAGCTCAATTTCACATCTCATGGCAGATTTTGAGTCTCAACACTAAAATGTAATTATGGGGCATTGTATGTAGATTACATTTTTATTTTTTAATTTAATCAATTTTAGAATAAGGCTGTAACATAAAAAAAGATGTGGAAAAAGGGAAGGGGTCTGAATACTTTCTATACATATATATATATATATATATATATATATATATATATATATATATATATATATATACAGACACACATTCGCTACATTAATAAGAATGTGGACACCTGCTCGTCGAACATCTCATTCAAAAATCATGGGCATTAATATGGAGTTGGTCCCCCCTCCACTCTTCTGGGGAGGCTTTCCACTAGATATTGAAACTTTGCTGCGGGTACTTGCTTCAATTCAGACACAAGATCATTATGGAGGTCGGGCACTGATGTTGGGCGTTTAGGCCTTGCTCGCACTCGGCATTCCAATTCATCCCAAAGGTGTTCGATGAGGTTGAGGTCAGGGCTCTGTGCAGGCCAGTCAAGTTCTGCCACACCTACCTCAAAAATACATTTCTGTATGGACCTTGCTTTGTGCACACGGGCATTGTCATACTGAAACAGGAAAGGGCCTTCCCCAAAGTGTTGCCACAAAGTTCTAAGCACAGAATTGTCTAGAATGTCATTGTATGTTGTAGCGTTAAGATTTCCCTTCACTGGAATTAAGGGGCCTAGCGCAAACCATGAAAAACACCCTCAGAGATTATTCCTCATCCACCAAACTTTACAGTTGGGACTATGCATCGGGGCAGGTAGCATTCTCCTGGAATCTGCCAAACCCAGATTTGTCTGTCTGCCAGATGGTGAAGCGTGAATCATCACTCCAGAGAACGCGCTTCTACTGCTCCCGAGTTCAACGTCGGCGAGCTTTACACCACTCCAGCCATCGCTTGGCAATGCGCATGTTAATCTTAAACTTGTGTGCGGCTGCTCGGCCATGGATGCCCATTTCATGAATCTCCCGACAAACAGTTCCTGTGCAGACGTTGCATCCGGAGGCAGTTTGGAACTCGGTAGTGAGTGTTGCAACCTAGGACAGACGATTTTTACCAATTATGAATTGGTCCACGGGCCTACAAAAGGGTCCTGCGGGGCCGCCAGTTGCCCATCCCAGTTAGTGAGCATTTCTCTTTGCCAAGATAATCCATCCACCTGGCAGGTGTGGCATATCATATCAGCATGAGCGTTACCCAGGTGCACCTTGTGCTGGGGGCAATAAAAGGCCACTAAAAGGTTATTTTTTGTCAAACAACACAATGCCACAGATTTCTCAAGTTGAGGGAGCGTGCAGGCATGCAGACTGCAGGAATGTCCACCTGAACTGTTGCCATAGAATTTAATTATATTTTTCACATCCGGCTTCTTCACCTGCGAGATTGTCTGAGACCAGTCTGTCTGTAGTAAAGCCCTTTCGTGGGGAAAAACTAATTCTGATTGGCTGGGCTGTGCCCCTGCCCAGTCATGTGAAATCCATAGATTAGGGACTAATGCATTTATTTCAACTGATTAGATTTTCCTTATATGAACTGTATCTCAGTAAAAATCAGTGAAAGTCTTGCATGTTGCATTTATATTTTTGTTCAGTATAATATACTGTATATAGAAACTAGAACCACTTCTCTCTCTCTCTCTCTCTCCTTCTCTTAGCCTTGTGGTGATCACTCTTTCCTCTGGTAATTTATCGATTTGAAATGTTCTCTGTGAGTTGTAATGAATTACATTCTAAAGGGAGACGGCAATGGAAAGTGCTCAAAATCTCCCATATTGATCCATACATCTGGTTTAGCACCATGTCTGCATCCCGAATGGCACCATATTCCTTATTTGTGTGTGTTGTGCGTATTTTCCAGTGCTGGCTAATTTAAAATTAGTTTTGAATTTGATTAGGATCCCCATTAGCTGACGCCATAACGTCGGCTAATCTTCTTGGGGACCAACACAGAACTAAAAAGATATTACAAACAATTACAATTTACATTAAGACATTAACAAGTAGACATTGCAGACAATTAAAATACCCGACAGGTAATACATTTAACATTCAGTAAATGCTCTCTGGGATTAGTATCTGTCCAGTCATATGGTTGATCGCGTTAGATATTATTTTATTTTTTAAAGGTGGATTTGCTTTTTGCCTGAGACATATGAGTTAGTAAATGGTGATGCTAAGCGTTCTGCCTGACTGTCCACCACTTTACCCCTCCACAGTTCTCCAGTGGCCGATCGGATTGACAGTTTAGGATAGGATGCCCCTTGGAGATCTAGAGGACGGGAATGGATGGAAAAAGAAGACATCAGACATCAAAGAGAACTACGACTTCAAAGAAATTCTGGGAACGTAAGTGTTCTGACACCACTGTTACAGTAATAACTATAGAATGATTGGATACCATGATAAAGAAAAGACAAAATGAATGATACAAATACGGAGCTATATTGTATGCTAAACAAAAAAAATATATATATTCGTATTACTTGTTAAACAAAATGTCTTTCTCTAAGCAATTGTATTAATAAGCATACAGTATAGCTTAGTATTTTAATTATTTATTTTATCTTTATATAAGGGGTCCAATAATTCCAGACCCCACTGTATATACTGTCAGTCTCAATGCTGGGAGAGAGATGTGCAAGAAGTTTATCACGTTTAGCGTTCCAGAGAGATGAGTGTTCTTGGCCATTCTATTTATTTATAGTGTCTCAGTAAGAACATAGAGCAGCCAAGCCAAGTGGCACAGTAACAGTAGCTCGTGGGAGGAGCAAAGAGGGAGCCAAAAATTAAAGGAGCCAATAAAAAACTGGGTGAGAAGACATTTTATTTAACACCCTTGAGGTTAGAATCTTCTTTTTGCTAGGGTGACATGGACGTCATTGCGGTAATAACACACACTTGGATGTGATCATGGGGCCAACATTTTTCAACATCTTTGGCCATATGCGTTTACTTGGATTTTCTGAGGAGAACCAAAAATATCCTATAATGAAAAAGGAGAACTACCTTGTCTTTGAGCAGTTCAATTTAGAATGTGTACTTAAAAATGTATCCTTGTTTGCTTTCCCACAGTGCGTATGTGTACCTTAGCATGTCTCTCCTTGGGGTAGAATGCAATGTACTCCATCCTTCGGGTATAGTGGGTAGATATAAGGCTATGTTGACTGGTCTCTCAGATGCTAAAAGGCAAGATGGTCTGACTGCTGCATTACTGTCACTGTCTTATGCAGTCTTATTCAGACCATTGCTCTTCTGTCAATGTGTTTGCGATCAGACAGAGCAACGTTCTTATGCATTGCTTCATTTTTCAGCTGCAGTTTTCCCCTTCTAAAGTTCACATTAGCAAATATTTCTCATTAGACATTGTAATGTTCCAAACCTTGAAGCACGTATAAAGCCTAGGACCATCACATTATGTTTTGTCAGTTCACACAAGCCTATGCACCCCAATGGACAAGTAAATCCAAGCTGAACGCAGCCTTGGCATCATGACTGATGGTTTGGACCTGGAGGGGACAGACTAGATCGAGTAGATGATGACATGACACTAAGCAACAGGAGGACAACACTGACTCCAGATGGTCAGGGAGCACCGCTCCACCTCCCCCTAACTCATATAACCACTGGTGTTAACAGAGATGCCCGCCTGTGTCAGGAATCACATGGTATTCCCAGGATCATTCCCGGGCGGGAATGGCTGCACTGAGGCGAGATAAATGACTTTACTTCAGGCAGCATACTGTATATAGGAGATTGGAGGGTTAGTGGATATTGGCTTTGTCCCAAATGGCCCATAGCTCTAGTCAAAAGTAGTGCATTATATAGGGAATAGGGTGCCATTTGGGACACATCCAGTGTTGGATGGATAATGAGGTGGTCCCTTACAGTATATCAGACCTGGTGTAGCCAAATGGAGACAACTAAAGTAAGTAGAGAGACAAGTCAGTCATGTACAATTACAGTAATACACCGTATTTATCCCAATGTCACATCAGCGTGAGAGAAGCAGATCACCACAATACTTCAATGCCAAACAGTGGCAAAATAACATGAACAACAATCTTTATCCAAATATTTCAACCTTGCAAAGTTGTCGATTCTCTTTTTTTTTCTCAGTAACATTAGATTGAGAAGTCAATACAGTACTGTGGAATCTGACAGAATATTAAGATATTATAAAAAGTCTTATATAAGCAGGATTTAAAGAGTGAATAGCCGGGAGGGTAGCATCGCCTTGTTCCTATGAAAACCTTGTAGCCAATCTTCCCTCCCTGTTGTCAGTGTTCCCAGTGAGACCTGGCAGAGAGCAAAATATAATCCCACTGTATGTGTTGACGGAAAGCTCCTTATGCGCCCAGAGAGATTACTGAATTCAGCTTATCCAGTAATTCAGGGTATGGAGTTAATTGATTTATTTGGAAATATTGTATTCAGGTCTTATGGTTTAATCCTGACATTCCTCTGCTTTAGGACAAACTGTCCGGTCCTGTCCTGTCCTTGCGGAAGTGTGGGGTTGATGGAACAATGACCTCCTAAAGATAACGTGTTTTATGAATCCAGATGTTATCATTCATTTGTATTTAAAGTTTTTATTTGATTATAGAAATACAGTATGTCACTATGTACAGTGCCTTCGGAAAGTATTCAGACCCCTTGACTTTTTTCACATTTTGTTACGTTACAGCCTTATTCTAAAACTGAATAAATATAAATGTTTTTCTCAACAATCTACACACAATACCCCATAATGACAAAGCGAAAACAGGTTTAGAATTTTTTGAAAATTGATAAAAAATACCTTATTTACATAAGTATTCAGACCCTTTGCTATGGGACTCGAAATTTAGCTCAGGTGCATCCTGTTTCCATTGATCATCCTTCAGTTGTTTCTACAACTTGATATTTGAGTCCACCTGTGGTCCACACCTGTCTATATAAAGGTCCCACAGTTGACAGTGCATGTCAGCCATGTCATCAAGCCATGAGGTCAAAGGAATTGTCTGTAGAGCTCCGAGACAGGATTGTGTCGAGGCACAGATCTGGGGAAGGGTACCAAAAATCCATCATTCTTAAATGGAAGACGTTTGGAACCACCAAGGCTCTTTCTAGAGCTGGCTGCCCGGCCAAACTTAGCAACCGGGGGAGATGGTAAGCATGTAAACATTTTAAATAAACTATATTAAGCTGACTATCCACAATAATTGAATTATTGTATGCATGTAACCGTGCTCAGTGTTTAAACACCTCACCTCAGAATAATTTAGCAAGTCAAATACTGTACACATTGGTCGTGCAAAGGGCAGCAATATATTATAGCGTTTCAGAGGGGCCTTCAAGGAGTTCATTGTTAAAGTTTAGTGCACTTCATACTTGGAAGTGAAACGCAGGTTGACATGTGTCATGAGTCTTGCCCTGGAGGCATAACTGAGCGATCTCTGCTAAATGGGCCAGCTGCAAAGTCAAAATTGTCTATAAATTGTAAAAATTCATGAAATAGTCTTAATTTTAGGTTAGGGTTACACATGAGGGTATGCAGTGTGGTTAAGGTTTCGGATTAGGTTTAATATCAGATTTTATGATCCATTCCATCAGATGGTGTTATCAGACAGCTAAATATACAGTTGAAGTCGGAAGTTTACATACACCTTAGCCAAATACATTTAAACTCAGTTTTTCACAATTCCTGACATTTAATCCTAGTAAATATTCCTTGTCTTAGGTCAGTTATGATCACCACTTTATTTACAAAATGTGAAATGTCAGAATAATAGTAGCGAGAATGATTTATTTTATTTCTTTCATCACATTAACTTGGGTCAAATGTTTCGGGTAGCCTTACACAAGCTTTCCACAATAAGTTCCTCCTGACAGAACGGGTGTAACTGAGTCAGGTTTGAAGGCCTCCTTGCTCGCACACGCTTTTGCAGTTCTGCTCACACATTTTCTATAGGATTGAGGTCAGGGCTTTGCCACTCCAATACATTGACTTTGTTGTCCTTGAGCCATTTTGCCACAACTTTGGAAGTATGCTTGGGGTCATTGTCCATTTGGAAGACCCATTTGCGACAAAGCTATAACTTCCTGACTGATGTCTTGAGATGTTGCTTCAATATATCCACATCATTTTCCATCCTAATGATGCCATCTATTTTGTGAAGTGCACCAGTCCCTCCAGCAGCAAATCACCCCCACAACATGATGCTGCCACCATGCTTCACGGTTGGGATGGTGTTCTTCGGCTTGCAAGCCTCCCCCTTTTTCCTCCAAACAGTTCTATTTTTGTTACATGAGACCATAGGACATTTCTCCCCATGTGCAGTTGCAAACCGTAGTCTGGCTTTTTTATGGCAGTTTTGGAGCAGTGGCTTCTTCCTTGCTGAGCGGCCTTTCAGGTTATGTCGATATAGGACTCGTTTTACTGTGGATATGGGTACTTTTGTACCTGTTTCCTCCTGCATCTTCACAAGGTCTTTTGCTGTTTTTCTGGGATTGATTTGCTCTTTTCGCACCAAAGTACGTTCATCTCTAGGAGACAGAACGCGTCTCCTTCCTGAGCGGTATGACGGCTGCGTGGTCCAGTGGTGTTTATACTTGCGTACTATTGTTTGTACAGATGAACGTGGTACATTCAGGCATTTGGAAATTGCTCCCAAGGATGAACCAGACTTATGGAGTTTTCTGAGGTCTTGGCTGATTTATTTCGTTTTTACCATGATGTCGAGCAACGAGGCACTGAGTTTGAAGGTAGGCCTTGAAATACATCCACAGGTACACCTCCAATTGACTCAAATGATGTCAATTAGCCTATCAGAAGCTTTTAAAGCCATGACATCATTTTCTGAAATCTTCCAAGCTGTTTAAAGGCACAGTCAACTTAATGTATGTAAACTTCTGACCCACTGGAATTGTGATATAGTGAATTATAAGTGAAATAATCTGTAAACAATTGTTGGAATAAGTAGATGCCCTAATCTGCTTGCCAAAACTATAGTTCGTTAACATGATATCTGTGGAGTGGTTGAAAAATGAGTTTTAATGACTTCAACCTAAGTGTATGTAAACTTCCGACTCCAACTGTACCTACTTACATTTTGGAAACTAATAAATTGCTATTAGTTAAAAGGTGAGACATACCAGCAATAATTATAATAATCAGAAGATAATATTAACATGTAAAACATTGGTAACATAATAAATAGAATAACACTGCAGATTAAATAATGCTGTTATTGAAAATTGTACACTGCCCTTTCAATGGCTAGTATTGATTTTGTGATTAGTGCTATCCGGGATCCTTGGGAAAGATTTTAGCTGATAGGAGAGGAACCCGGTGTGGTCGTCTGCTGCAATAGCCCATCCGTGACGAAGACCAATGACTTGTGTGTTCCGAGATGCCGTTCTGCACACCACTGTTGTACTGTTATTTGTCTGTTTGTGGCCCGCCTCTTAGCTGGCACGATTCTTGTTAGCTTCTCCTTTTTTACCTTATCAACAAGCTCTTTTCGCCAACAGGACTGCCGCTGACTGGGTGTTTTTAGTTTGTCTTGCCATTCTAGGTAAACCCTAGACACTGTAGTGTGTGAAAAGCCCAGGGGCCCTGCTGTTTCTGAGATACTGGAACCGGCGTGCCTGGCACCATGCTCAAAGTCGCTTAGGTCACTCGTTTTGCCCATTCTAACATTCAATCGAACAGTTACTGAATGCCTGTGCCTGTCTGCCTGCTTTATATAGCAAGCCACGTGACTCACTGTCTGTAAGAGCTAACCATTTGTGAACCGGTCTACCTAATACATTTTAGCCAACTTTTGACGTGTTTTAGACTCATATTTCCATGTTTGTTTTGCTTTTAGGCCAATCAGTAGTCAAGGCCTAATGGAAAGAAAGATCCTTGTCTGTCTGTTTTGCACTGCTCTGAGGTCATAGCCATCTGGTAGTCTTGACAACAGCGAGAGAGTTTTCCGCAGTCAGTCAGTCACTATGGAGACAGAAGTTTATTTTTTTGTTAGGCAGATGAATGTGTTGTAAGGAACAGTGAGATCAAGCTCTCATAACTGGGATCATCTGGAGGCAGGGGCTCGTAGTCACCCAGAGTGTTTCTCTTCTTCCTGAAGGCTGTAAATGAAGGGAGAGGAGGGAGGAGGGATGGAGGCGAAGGGGAAGGAGAGGAGTGCAGAGGGAGGGAATGAGAGGGCGGTCATACTCCTGACTCCTGCACTCTATCAAGGCATTGCTTTATTGCTGTTCTTATATAATTTCTACTCATTTGTCATTTCTACATCTAAAATATCTAAAAACATAATTCCACTTTGACCTTATTGGCCAGTGACACAAAATCTAAATTTAGCTGTAACATTAACAAAATGTGGAAAAGGCAAGGAGTGTGAATACTTTCTGAAGGCACTGTATTTAACCCCTTTTTGGGGGGGCACAAACCTACTTCCATTCATGTTTAAAACCGTTATCGGGTTACCTTCAGACTTGTGGGGGTCTTGTGGTGGTTGTAGTGCACAACGGAGAACACCATCATGTTTGTGAGAGTCATCTTTCCATAGGGCAAATCGTACGGACGCTACAGACGTTTTAGTGAGAAGACCGATTTTCGTCTGACAAACATCACTGTACCTCTGCTACTTTCCTTAAACCTATGCGGAAGGCCGACATAGGCAGATGTGGTGGATTGAGACTCAGCCTGTACAAAAAAACGGATATCTCTAGCTTAAACAAAAAGATTTTGATGGGGATTTTTGTATTATGTTAATAGCAGGTGCGTCAATAGACTCAACACTGTCAATTATAGGAATTTGTGGTTTTGGGTGGATTTTTCCTTGAACTATTAGATTTATTTTTATTTGACCCTGATTACCAAAGCAGGAAAATAATCCTGCTACAACAGGAAATTTGAATTATTATGTGGATTATAATTAAATGGACAGTTTTGTAGAGGTTGATTACATTTTTTGTTAGGGCAAATCAAGTGACAATTTTACAAACTTTAGAAGCCTTTTAAAACCTTGAATACGCAACAATTTGCATTTCCTGCTGCACAGGAAAATTATCTGCGATAAAAGAGTGATAAAATTAAGATGGCAGATCTGTATATACATTTGCATTTGGCTCACAACAGTTGTTTGATTTGATAAGTTAATGAAGCTGTTATAGAGTAGAGAAGGCATCACCACCTACAGTATGTCTAATCGGATGTGGATTCTAACACACTGGTATCATTACACATATTGGCACTGGCCACTACAATGTTTAGGTAATAGGAGAGTCCACAGGGACTGTGGTTTCAGCCTCTGGGGTTTACATCAATAGCTAATGGCAAACGTTGACTACAAGCCAGTATGTTACTGTGCTGTACGTGTATAAACCGTGTGTACTATCTGTGTATTCAATCCATATGTTTGTGCACCAAATATTTGGGCTTGGTTGGGTGATGGATGCAATATTTCTGTCATGGCTAAGATTTATTCACATGCTAATGATGGAAAGCTTACAAGCTCAGAGCTAAAAGGCTAGTGATGTTTCTACAGACCGTGTGTGTGTGTGTGTGTGTGTGCACGCGTGTGGAGTCGCACGCGTGTGGAGTCACACGGGTGTGCTCCGTCCCTCCCCTCTCTCTCTCTCTCTCTCCCCCTGCATGTCAACCTGGGTTAAACACAGCCTCCTTTCCGCCTCTCATTCTCACTCACCACTCATATTGTTGTGTGCACTCAGATCACTGCACTAGAGGCACATTACACAAAATGTAATCCATTTTCTATTGGGGGAAATTAATATCTCAACCCACATATCTGAGATGGTGTTGCTGTTACCATTGCTAAGGATAATATAAATATTTTGACATGCTGAAAAGTGTTGTAAGCGATCATCTATAATAGTCGTGTTATTTTGTAAATAATTTAAATACCAGTATTGCTATTTTTCAGATCGCTGCGAAGCTTCCGTTTTAGGGCTGGGAATTGCCAGGGACTTCACGAATACGATATTATCATGATACTTAGGTGCCGATACAATATGTATTGCGATTCAATACTGCGATTGTATTGCTATTTGATGTTCCAAACATATTGCTCTCTGTATGTCTGCTGCAGAGAGACGAGAGAGCATGAGAAAATGTTTGATCAGTCATGGCAATAATTAAGTGCTGAAAACATGGCTCACTATTTAAAGAGTAGATGGAGAACAAGCTATAGGATGAAAAATACCAGAGTAATACCACTAATGGCAAACAGTTCACCAAAGTTTTTTTCTGGCAAACAATTCTCTCAACAATCTGTGGTAAACCTGCTGTGAAAATAATATTTAATAATAGTGGCAAACAGTTTACCAGAAGCCGTTTCTGGTGAACACACGAGTTCCAAGACCAGTAACCGTTGACGAGCAATCATGGGGAGAAGAAAAATCTGTTGGAAAATGGAAACCAAGCTATATAGTTAGCTACCTCCCGAAGTTGTCTGGTGAGTGTCTAACTTATTCATTAAACTTAATAATAAACGTATTGATGCCTGGTTAGCAATGTCATGTTTTATGGGATCGGATGAAAATATTTTGTTGCTATATCAGTTTCAATCTGTCAGCATCACTGACTGGCTAGCTGGCTAGCGTTAGCTATCATATTTTGCACAATTGATGTGATAGCTAGTTAGCTGACTAATAATTTGCCTAAACACATTTTTTGTTGAATACATTGCTCTCTTAGCTAATACAAATAATATGCATGTCAATATGCTAGTGTCACTGTTCATTACCATGTTAGCTAGCACAACAGCTAAGGTAGCAACAGTGAGCTGACGTCAAAGCAAAACATCACTTTTGCATGTATTATTCTCAGAAATGTAGCCTACACATTAATTATTTGTAACAAATGTATCTTTCATTTCTTTAAACTAATAGCTAGTTCATCTTGATCATGTGTTGTTCCTTCTCTCTTTCTAGAAGCAATCAGTTAAGAGGCAAAAAGACAGATTTGAGTCCTTCAAATCAAACTGAGGACAGAGAAATATGTGTGCACCAGGCCAAGGCTTCTTGCATGCATGGCTTTGAGATGTAAGTTAACAATAATTAATTTTTGAAAAATAATGAAATGCCATATCAGGCATAACTACATTTTATGTTGCTTTTCTTCCACCCAAAACTTCCACCTGAGTCAAGAAGAAGATATTTTACAACTGGCTCTTAATGATGAAGTCCCCAGTATAGAATGAAGATCAGAATTAGTTGATTAGTTTGAATCAGTTATGGGCAGCATTGATTGAGGTGAGGGCCACAAAAAAGCTGAATTCAACATGAGTGACCGCAGTGGCTTGCAGGTCCGATTACCCACTTCCATACCCACACATGCAGTCAGAGCCGGCCCTAGCCTTTTGGGGGCCCTAAGTAAAACGTTGTTTGAAATTCTACACATGGCCATGGGGCATAGAGAAAATGTTGCAGTTGCCAATCCCTGGGTTGAATCAATTGTGTTGAAGCTTGGCTGGAGAAAAATATTGTATACTGTTGCTCTCTTGGAACAGGCCACACATATATTTGTTTTAATTGAACCTTTTTTTAACTAGGCAAGTCAGTTAAGAACAAATTCTTATTTACAATGACGGCCTACCCCGGCCAAACCTGGACGACACTGGGTCAATTGTGCGCCGCCCTATGGGACTCCCATTCACAGCCAGATGTGATACAGCCTGGATTTTAACCAGGGACTGTAGTGACGCTTCATGCACTGAGGTGCAGTGGCTTTGACCGCTCGGGAGCCCAATTTAAAAGGTAGATTTAGTAGGCCTAAGTCCCAATTTATGCTAGTTACATTGTTTGTTTATATAGCATTTATACAAAGCAGAAATATTGTTTCCTTGCTGAAAAAGATATAGAATGCCAGTTTCAGCGAGAAGCATAGCAAGCCAACATCAAGGCAACTTTGTAACAGCTGACCCGGTTTATCCAATCACAAACCCGCCCATTAGCTGCTGAGTCTACATTGTAAGATGATAAAATAGAACATGTTTTCAGTATCCTAATGTTTTTGTTTTGTGTTTTTTTTTTATTGTTTATTGTTTCAATGCATGCATTCAACAAGCTTTGGATGAAGGACTTCCACAGGGCCGTCATCTCCAAAGTCCCCTTAACAAGGCAATTGTTCTGTTCTAGGTTTGATTTTGTTTTGTTAATTAATTAATTGTTTTTCATTCTCTTTTAAACATCCATTGGTTGAAAGCTCATTGCTCAGTTATCGATTTGATTGGCTCAAGTAAATTATGTAGTTGCCCCTTTAAACATCCTAAAGGTCAACATTCCCATAGTGTTCATATTTCTCTCCATGTAAATATTGTAGCTACATAAAAATATTAAATAAACAATTTATTTGGGAAATATTCAGGTCTTTGCTATTTTATTCATTAGCATGCTGATGATTCCAAGTTGTATTAGATTTATATATTAAGCTGATGATTTCAAGTTGTAGTCACTGTATTTTTACCTTTTAAGACATTGAATACCAGAGATGGGACCAAGTCACTATTATTCGAGTCACAAGCAAGTGTCAAGGTCTAAGTCTCAAGTCTAGTCCCAAGTAGAATGGGTCAAGTCAAGTCCAAGTCGTGCATTCTAAGAGCAAGTCTAGTGGAGTTTTTTTCAAGTCAAGTAAAAAAAAAATCTTGGTCTATTTATTGAGGCTACCAGACAGCCCTTTTCATTATTTTGTCTACAACACATTTTGATTATGTAATTGTAAAATAGGGACCTTGTAGCAGTCATAAAAACATCTGTAGAAGGTAGGCTGGTTGAAGTGCCTCAGTGTTGATTTATTTACAGGTCTTGGTGATCCAATGGTAAAAGCACCATATCATACACAATATACAAGTAGATTGACTAAATATACACTGACAGTAGCCCAAAAGAAATAGTCTCATTAAGGTTTAACATGTCCTATCAGAACAGGCAGAGGGTACGACTGCACAGCGTCCCCTTGAGAAATCGAATCTGTCTGAGGAACTCGAACAGGTACATATAAGCATGTGGAGTGACGCGCCGTCTTCGCCAGAGTAATTCATGTTCTCTACCAAAATATAGTGAGGATGTTGCAATAAAGGGATAACCATGCACAGTAGTAGTGGCGATTTTGGCATGTAAATCTTGGTGGGGCAAAAAAAAGTGCCAGCAAAGCCACTACACTACACACCACTAAACAATACATCCATTGCATTATAACGGTGACAAACGGTGCCCAAACTGTTAGGGCCTACATAAAGCTGTCCCAACTGCAGTCCCTACACCTCACCACTGCTACACCTTGCTATTAGCAGAGCCTTGTCTGGCAGCAAAACAGTTCATTCAGCCTCATTTACTGCTTAAAAAAAACATAGCTGATATGGCTGACTTGCTTAAACATATGTGGTTTATTAAGACATTAATGAGCAAGCTAGGACAGATGTAGTCAATAACTATTTATTCAGCACTTTTGAAATGTACAGCGACATAATTCAGAACATGGTCCGTTCTTAGTGTTCTCCCTGTTCACCAAAGTCAGAACCGTAGGATAAATAAAAGGGGGCATACGCATTCAAACATACAATGAAAGCTCTTACAATATTTGATGATTACATTTCTCAAAAACAGGTTATAGTCTACATGTGCACCACCGAGTCAGAACAGTAGGCGAAATTAAGAGGTGAAAAGACCAAATTATTAGCTTGAGTCACATGGGCTACTAACCGCTTACTACACAAACTTTCTTAGGTATAGTATACATATCTCGCTGGCATATTACATATTTATGCAGCAGCATACAATACATTTTTGGACTGTTGTAACCGATGTGGTTGAACAAGAAAGTGGCGCGGCGGTCCTTCGTGGGCAAATTTTGTAATTAAAGAGAAATTATTTACAATTACGAGTTTAATGACTACACCGTTGAGCTGTTGATGCCCGACTTCCCAGTTGCAATGCTTGCGGTTAGCCACTGTCACAGATTCCTTAAAAAATAACTAATTGTTTAACTTGTGATTTCCAACTTGTCTTGTAATGTTTATGTAAAATGGCTGATGAGCACCGATACGTTTTATCTACAGTTGAAGTTGAAAGTTTACATACAACTTAGCCAAATAAATTTAAACTCAGGTTTTCACAATTCCTGACATTTAATCCTAGTAAATTCCCTGCCTTAGGTCAGTTAGGATCACCACTTTATTTTAAGACTGACATGTCAGAATAATAGTAGAGAGAATGATTTATTTCAGCTTGTATCTCTTTCATCACATTCCCAATGGGTCAGAAGTTTACATACACTCAATTAGTATTTGGTAGCATTGCCTTTAAATAGTTTTACTTGGTTCAAACGTTTTGGGTAGCCTTCCACAAGCTTCCCACAATACGTTGGTGAATTTTGGCTCATTCCTCATGACAGAACTGGTGTAACTGAGTCAGGTTTGTAGACTTCCTTTCTCGCACACGCTTTTTCAGTACTGCCCACAAATGTTCTATAGGATTGAGGTCAGGGCTTTGTGATGGCCACTCCAATACCTTGACTTTGTTGTCCTTAAGCCATTTTGCCACAACTTTGGAAGTATGCTTGGGGTCATTGTCCATTTGGAAGACCCATTTGCGACCAAGCTTTAACTTCCTGACTGATGTCTTGAGATGTTGCTTCAATATATCCACATAATTTCCTTCCTCATGATGCCATCCATTTTGTGAAGTGCACCAGTCCCTCCTGCAGCATATCACCCCCACAACATGATGCTGCCACCCTCGTCAAGTGCGTAGTGATGGGCAACACAGCCAGTGTATAATTTTTGCTATATTAATTGAACAATATGTGTATGTACAGTGCCTTCGGAAAGTATTCAGACCCCTTGACTGTTTCCACATTTTGTTACGTCACAGATAGATAGATAGGTACTTTATTGATCCCCGGGGAAATGTATTCAAGCTTATTCTAAAATGTATTAGATAAAAACAAATCCTTAGCAATCTACACACAATGCCCAATAATGACAAAGCAAAAACTGATTTTTAGAAGTGTTTGCAAATTTATGAAATAGAAATACCATATTTACATAAGTATTCAGACCCTTTGCTATGAGACTCGAAATTGAGCTAAGGTGCATCCTGATTCCATTGATCAACTTGAGATGTTTCTACAATTGACAGTGCATGTCAGAGCAAAACCCAAGCCATGAGGTCGAAGGAAGTGTCAGTAGAGCTCTGAGACAGGATTGTGTCGAGGCACAGATCTGGGGAAGGGTACCAAAAAAATGTCTACAGTATTGAAGGTCCCCAAGAACACAGTGGCCTCCATCATTCTTAAATGGAATACATTTTGAACCACCAAGACTCTTCCTAGAGCTGGCCATCCTGCCCAAATGAGAAATCGGGGGAGAAGGGCCTTGGTCAGGGATGTGACCAAGAACCCGATGGTCACTCTGACAGAGCTCCAGAGTTCTTCTGTGGAGATGGGAGAACCTTCCAAAAGGACAACCATCTCTGCAGCACTCTCCCAATCAGGCCTTTATGGTAGAGTGGCCAGACTGAAGCCACTCCTCAGTAAAAGTCACATGACAGCCCACTTGGAGTTTTCCAAAAGGCACCTTAAGATTCTCAGACCATGAGAAACAAGTTTCTCAGCAGATGAAACCAAGATTTGACTTTTTGGCCTGAATGCCAAGCGTCACGTCTGGAGGAAACCTGACACCATCCCTATGTTGAAGCATGGTGGTGGCAGCATCATGCTTTGGGGATTTGTTTCAGCAGCAGGAACTGGGAGACTAGTCAGGATCGAGGCAAAGATGAACAGAGCAAAGTACAAAGAGATCCTTGATGAAAACCTGCTCTAGAGCTCTCAGGATCTCTGACTGGGGCAAGGGTGATATTTAAATAATTTAGCTACAATTGCTAAAAAGCTGTTTTTGCTTTGTCATTATGGGGTATTGTGTGTAGATTGATGAGGGAAAAAAAACAATTTAATCAACTTTAGAATAAGGCTAACGTAGCAAAATGTGGAAAAAGTCCAGGGGTCTGAATACTTTCCGAAGACACTGTACATATACTGTGTGTGTATGTGTATGTGTAAGTCACCAGCTAAGTAATGATGCACATCTGCTCCTGTCCTCTGTTGAAACAGACCTCCTCTCTGTGTGTGACAGTTATACTATGAGAGGGAGTGAGCCATACACTCCTCGTTGATTGTCCCTTTCATGGGCCCCAGGCCCTCAGCTCAGTGGTCTTTAAAGGTTGCCAGGCACAGGCCATTAGAATTTTGCTGACAGATGAAGACAGGGCTTTGTGTCCTTGTGTTTTAGTGATAAAATATCAGTTAACATTTACTGTAAAACAGGCCAGGGCGGACTTTATAGCTACTGCGCGAATATAGAGTTTATTCTGGGTCGAACAGCACAAATAAAGCAATGGCTTGTCTCCTTTTCCGGGTCGATGAGAAGTGCAACTTTATTTGATTCTGTTGCTTGCAGGCTAAATTTAAAGACAATTATGTGGAATGGGAAGTGCAGTGAATGCGTGATATTTGATCCCCCCTTTTTGGAATCAGCCTAACCATGCAACCCTTTCTGCACCACTGGCTCATTGAGCACAAGACTGAGGGCCATGGGTGGCAGGAAGTCTCATCATGGAGAGTCAAGGACTTACAGCGACTTAAAAAATTAATGCAAGGGGAGCAAACATGATATGGGAATTCAACGGAATGAGTAGGATTAGAATATAATACATTTTAAGTTATGAAATATAGTTTTAGTTGAAGTTATGTAAGTGTGTGTGTGTGGTTCTGTGCGTGCCCATTTGTGTGGTTGTGTGGTTGGCCAATGTACCCTACAGCAGTACAGGGTTGTTCGTGAGAGAGGCTGAGAACCGTAAAGTTTACATCCTTTCAATTAACATTGACATTTTAGTCATTGAGCAGACTCTAATTGAGAGGGATGCTGCACGTCTGTGCGTGTTTTTGCTAGATACCAACCAGACTGTTATGTGGGTTCACTGGGTTGTTATTTTTTTGTTGCATTCCTTCTATAAGGAAATATTCCTTCTATAAAATGAAATAATAGCATCAACTTGTGTGTGTGTGTTGTTTAACAAGGGGAATGAGTTGAGAGAGCGAGAGAGAGCGAGATCACAGCTGCAAGTGGGATGTGCTCTCAAAGATGTCCTCCAGTGAAACAATGTTAGTGTGCTTGATTCTGGAAAGAGATTTTTTTTTTTTGTGGTTGTGTAATAGTTGGTAACGTGATTGTATACGTCTTCATCGTCATCTGCCTCTAACCGCATCTGTTTCTGATTGAACGACGTGTGTGTGTGAGTGGTCTATTCAATAATTCACAATGGTGACATTGCTGTAGTGCCTCTAAAGACCGTTTGCCATGTGAACTTTGAGACTGACAGGTAGTTGGTAGTGACAGGTAGGTGGTAGTGGGAGCAACCAAAAACACAGCGTTATCCCAAATAGCAGTGAGAGAGACTGGCTTGTAGAAGAAAAATAATAATAATTATATATATATATATGGAGTGCTGTTTCAATTGCTCCTTTTGTGGGAGTCAGACAGGGTTGGGATGGGTGATGTGGATGGATTGTTATAATGGCTATTGATGATGAGCAAATACTAATGTTTTTGTTTATCCAGCCTCTCCTCTGCTCTGCCCCAGAACCCACAGGACCTGGCTGCCATGACACACACAGCTGTGGAGAGCCTGGAGTGCATGTGATGTTCCTGGTTATAGTAGTTAGTCCCCCATGGCGAAACCCTCCCTGGGTGGAGAGACAACCTGTACTGCTACTGGGAGGGATGGTATTGGAGACACAGGATGTTCATTGTTAGAGGCTGGCTGTGGGGACACCGTCCACGGGTAGAGAGGTGCTACTGGCATAGGTTAGGGACAGACACGACGTGCCTGGTTTTAGCAGCCATGGGGATCCCCTCCCTGGGTGGAGAGAGCCTACGGTGCTGGGAGAGATGGGGATGGTGGACAGTGTGCATGGTAATAGTGGCTGGCCATGGGGAATGGGTTAGTGTTGGACAGGCTGTGCCTGGTTAGGCCATGGGGATTTAACCTTTTTATTCAACTAGGCATAATTAGTGCCTCTAAAGCTGTTGTATAGGGGATACCCTCACCCTCCCTTGGTGTGTGTTCTCTCTGAGGAGGAAGTGGGGCTCTTTCTTTAGCCACACTCGTCCCACCATGAGTCATGCAGCTCACGTGCAAACACTGTCTGTGAAAAGTGATCCACACACAGGGTGGACAAGCCTTATTTCCCAAGAACTCCACCTATTGATTTGGGCCAGACCCTTTCCTCTTATTAAAATGTCCCTATTGTTTCAGTAATCCACCTGAGAGACAAGCAGGCCTTATTGACTTGGGGTTTTGGGAGACTAACTGCCTCACTTTTTCATTGGTGACATATGTTCAGCAACACACCTTTTAACTTATTTTTAATGTACAGTATTTTGATTGTTTTTTGCAGTTAGTAAGTGTGTGTCATATTTTTGAATGTGTGTTTCCTGTGCTCCAGGGGGGCGTTCTCGGAGGTGGTGCTAGCGGAGGAGAAGGGGACCCAGAGGCTGGTGGCCATCAAGTGTATCCCCAAGAAGGCTCTGCAGGGAAAGGAGACCAACATTGAGAATGAGATCGCTGTGCTGCACAGGTCGGTAACATAGAGAATTAACACAACACACCGCACTACACCACACCACTACATAACTCAATATCTTTCAAGCTAGAATCCGCAGTTGAAACAATAAAGTGTCCACGCGCCTCTGTTTTGGTAAAATGCTGAGGGATGGGCCTGAAGAAATGTAACCATTCTCAAATACGTAAACAGAGCTATGGGTGCAAGGACTGACCATCCATGATATCAACATTATTTGAGGCTATACAATGTTTGTTTACATTTCCATTGTTTACAAACATGAGTAAACCAACTTTATATTTTGGGTTCTGATGGGTGTGACAGTTGAACTAAGCTCATGAGGCATTTATAAGTTATAGCCTATTCTTCAAGAATAAATGGGTAGGCTACATATCAATAATGAATAAGTCCAAAAATGGATGTAGCAACTGCAGATTCTAGCTTTAATAATTAATACCAGGTCGTTTCCCTATCATCAGTCATTAAAATATTTTAATACTCATTATGTTCAGGTTCAGGAAAGAGGCTGATGGCGACAGGTAGCCTAGTGGTTAGACTAGGTGTAACATCTGTCGATGTGCCCTTGAGCAAGGCACTTAACCCTAATGAATCCTTTAAGTCGCTCTGGATAAGAGCGTCTGCTAAATGACTAAAATGTAAATATACTGGATGGTTTATTTCTATTGACTTGGACAAAGCTTTTGATACAGTAGACCATTACATTCTTGTGGCCCGGAGTATTGGTGTCTCTGAGGGGTCTTTGGTCTGGTTTGCTAACTACCTCTCTCAAAGAGTGCAGTGTATAAAGAAAATCTGCTGTCTCAGCCACTGCCTGTCACCAAGGGAGTACCCCAAGGCTCAATCCTAGGCCCCACGCTCTTCTCAATTTACATCAATAACATAGCTCAGGCAGCAGGAAGCTCTCTCATCCATTTATATGCAGATGATACAGTCTTATACTCAGCTGGCCCCTCCCCAGAGTTTGTGTTAAATGCTCTACAACAAAGCTTTCTTAGTGTCCAACAAGCTTTCTCTACCCTTAACCTTGTTCTGAACACCTCCAAAACAAAGGTCATGTGGTTTGGTAAGAAGAATGCCCCTCTCCCCACAGGTGTGATTACTACCTCTGAGGGTTTAGAGCTTGAGGTAGTCACCTCATACAAGTACTTGGAGTATGGCTAGACGGTACACTGTCCTTCTCTCAGCACATATCAAAGCTGCAGGCTGAAGTTAAATCTAGACTCGCTCCTCTTTCACCCCAGCTGCCAAACTAACCCTGATTCAGATGACCATCCTACCCATGCTAGATTACGGAGACATAGTTTATAGATCGGCAGGTAAGGGTGTTCTCGAGTGGCTAGATGTTCTTTACCATTCAGCCATCAGATTTGCTCCAATATAGATTTGCCACCAATGCTCCTTATAGGACACATCACTGCACTCTATACTCTTCTGTAAACTGGTCATCTCTGTATACCCGTCGCAAGACCCATTGGTTGATGCTTATTTATAAAAATCACTCCTTTCTATCTGAGATATCTACTGCAGCCCTCATCCTCCACATACAACACCCGTTCTGCCAATAACATTCTGTTAAAGGTCCCCAAAGCACACACGTCCCTGGGTCGCTCGTCTTTTCAGTTCGCTGCAGCTAGCGACTGGAACGAGCTGCAACAAACACTCAAACTGGAAAGTATTATCTCAATCTCTTAATTCAAAGACTCAATCATGGACACTCTTACTAACAGTTGTGGCTGCTTTGTGTGATGTATTGTCATCTCTACCTTCTTGCCCTTTGTGCTGTTGTCTGTGCCCAATAATGTTTGTAGCATGTTTTGTGCTGCTACCATGTTGTGTTGTTACCATGTTGTTGTCATGTTACGTTGCTACCATGCTGTGTTGTCATGTGTTGCTGCATTGCTATGCTGTTGTCTTAGGTATCTCTTTTGGTAGTGTTGTTATGTCTCTCTTGTCGTGATGTGTGTTTGGTCCTATATTTATATTTTATTTTTTTTTATTTTTTTTTTAATCCCAGCCCGTCTCCACAGAAGGTCTTTTTCCTTTTGGTAGGCCGTCATTGTAAATAAGAATTTGTTCTTAACTGACCTGCCTAGTTAAATAAAACAAATAAATATACTGTACCACACCCCCTCTGGCCTTATTTCTAAAATAACACACAGCATCTGTCAATGTAAAGGATTGACAGTATGTTATCTATTGGCTCATGGTAATGTACGGCAGAGCCATCTTGATGTTAAGCAGTGGAAGCTAGTGGAGAAGGGGGACTGGCTGGATACATGGTACAGTATGTTATATATGTGTCCTGTCAGTAGAAACACCAGGATTGTGCAACGGAAATGTCAGGAGTAAAGAAGATAAACCTATTTTTAGTGTCCTTGTTGCTAGGGCAACATCACACACAGAGGCGGGGGGGGGGGCTCCCGCGCGTGTGTGGAGTTCCCTGCAGCAGTGTGATGAAGGAGAGGGCGAAAGAGAGAGAGACCTACTCATTGACATCCTCTCTAATTTCTTTACTGCAACAACACACTGTGTCACATATCGCCTACATCACTGCTTTCAGTATAACAAGAGAGCAATGTCCTACCACAGCCTTGGATGTCTCGTTGTTGGCTTGTGTATTACCAGTGGTGTTCCTGCCAGTGTATTTCCCTCAGTCACAATAGAACTCCCCCTAACTGGCTCGCTTCTCTCTCGTCAGTTGTGCTGAATGAAGACATGGCCACTGGGGTATTTAATCAAGGCCAGGAGCTGGCTCCAATATATGTCCATATATTCTGGATAGAGATGATGAAACACTCCTCTGTGGGAGACTACTGTACGCTTTGTGTGAGAAGAAAACAACCAATGACTAGTTGTGTATTTATGGGATGAGGCTTTGTTTATGGCGCACTCTTAAACACAGCAATGGTGCCACCTGGTGGTCATGTGACAGTATTGAGAGTGAGACACCGTGAGGCATAGAACTGTACACTGAGTATACCAAACGTTAGGAACAACTTCCTAATATTAATTAAGTTGATTTTGTCTTGCCCATTCACCCTCTGAATGGCACACATACACAATCCATGTCTCACTTGTCTCAAGTCTTAAAAATAATAATTTAACCTGTCTCCTCCCCTTCATCTACACTGATTGAAGTGGATTTAACAAGTGACATCAATAGCTTTAACCTGGATTCACCTGGTCAGTCTGTCATGGAAAGAGTTCTTAATGTTTTGTATACTCCGTGGATATTGTCATAATAATATCTCTGTCTTTGTTTCTCCTTTATTTTTTTCCAGAATCAAGCACACCAACATTGTTTCACTGGAGGACATATTTGAGAGCACATCCCACTTGTACCTGGTCATGCAGCTGTGAGTCTGCTCTCTCTGTCTCTCTCTGTCTCTGTGTATTTTACGTAAGTAGCATTGGCTTGTGGGTGCCGGAACAGCTCATAGGAGCAAGAGCCTATCCTCTGTCTGTAGTGTGAGGCAGCTTGATGTCCAAGTACACCCCTTGGACAGGACACTAGTCTATCACAGGGTCTTACTCGCAGTCTATCTCCTTAATGCTGAGTGCCAAGCAGAGCAGCATCAGGTCCGATTTTTAATATCATGTGTGTCTCTGTCAGGGTGTCTGGAGGGGAGCTGTTTGACCGCATTGTAGAGAAGGGGTTCTACACAGAGAGAGATGCCAGCCAACTCATTCACCAGATACTGGATGCTGTCAAATACCTCCATGACATGGGCATTGTACACAGGGACCTGAAGGTATGGCAACTTTCCACTCGCACAAACACACACACACACACACACACATGCACTCAAAATAGGTTTGGGTTCAAATCCATTTAAATTCCAGTGAGTTCAGAAAGTAAACCCAATTCTACATTTTACTAATTGAAAAGCATTGAATAGCATTGGAATTTCGGTGTCCTTCCTGAATTGTCTGGAACTGAAAATTAATTGACAAAATCCTGACACACACACACACACACACACACCCCTCCACGACATGGTCATACTAGACATGGTCATCCTACACATGGTCCTTGGAGAGTAAGTTTATAAGATATTGTACTCTTGTGAAATAGTCATGTAGAAATAGATACATTATTATTGGATGCTGTCCATTAGATTAGTACTACAAAAATAACAACCACTCCAATTACTCTTTGTCTTGCATTGCCACACATCCATGTCTCGTGTTCACCAATGTGAGAAAGCTGGAAATCGAGGTTCATTTACTCCTGCCAAATGATAATTTTCATATTTATATATTTTACATGGGCACAGCTGTTGGTGCAATGTTGCCAAAGCAATCACCATTTGGACATTTGAACATGGAATGCAACAGATCCTCCCTCAATTTTAGGCATACTGCCACATCCCAGGCTGTAAGAAGAGGTACCGATGTACTCCCTCAACAACCTTTCTTGCCAATTATTTCTTACCGGAATCATTAAGGTTTCTGTAAGAAAAGCTTCAAAGCTCCAGTTGTAATCTTTTCACTTTTTATCATCACTTCATACCCTCATTTTCTCTCTCACTCTATCTCTCTCCCTCTGCCCTGATCTCTTTCTCTCTCTGTTCCTCCCTCTCTCTCGCTCTCTTTCTCCCCTCCTCTCTTTCTTTCTCTCTCCCTCCGTGTCTCTTTCTTTCTTTCTTTCTTTCTTTCTTTCTTTCTTTCTTTTCTTTCTTTCTTTCTTTCTTTCTTTCTTTCTTTCTTTCTTTCTTTCTTTCTTTCTTTCTTTCTTTCTTTCTTTCTTTCTTTCTTTCTTTCTTTCTTTCTTTCTTTCTTTCTTTCTTTCTTTCTTTCTTTCTTTCTTTCTTTCTTTCTTTCTTTCTTTCTTTCTTTCTTTCTTTCTTTCTTTCTTTCTTTCTCTCCCCTCCTCTCTCAATTAAATTAAATTCAAGGGCTTTATTGTCATGGGAAACATATGTTTACATTGCCAAAGCAAGTGAAGTAGATAATAAACAAAAGTTAAATAAACAATAAAAATTAACAGTCAACATTACACTCACATAAGATCCAAAAGAATAAAGACATTTCAAATGTCATAGTGTGTATATATACAATGTTGTATCGATATGGTCATACATTTGGCAGGAGGTTAGGAAGTACAGCTCAGTTTTCACCTCATTTTGTGGGCAGTGTGCACATAGCCTGTCTTCTCTTGAGAGCCAGGTCTGCCTACGGCTGCCTTTCTCAATAACAAGGCTATGCTCACTGAGTCTGTACATAGTTAAAGCTTTCCTTAAGTTCGGGTCAGTCACAGTGGTCAGGTATTCTGCCACTATGCACTCTCTGTTTAGGGCCAAATAGCATTCTAGTTTGCTCTGTTTTTTTGTTAATTCTTTCCAATGTGTCAAGTAATTCTCTTTATCTTTTTGTTTTCTCATTATTTGGTTGGGTCTAATTGTGTTGCTGTCCAGGGGCTCTGTGGGGTCTGTTTGTGTTTATGAACAAAGGCTTTAGTGGGACTCTTCTCCAGGTTCATCTCTCTGTAGGTGATGGCTTTGTTATGAAAGGTTTGAGAATTGCTTCCTTTTAGGGGGTTGTAGAATTGAACAGCTCTTTTCTGGATTTTGATAATTAGCGGGTATCGGCCTAATCTCTCTCTCTCTCCACACACTCTCTATCTCTCTTGTCTCAATCTAGCCAGAGAATCTGTTGTATTACAGTATGGACGAGGACTCTAAGATTATGATCAGTGACTTTGGCCTGTCTAAGATCGAGGACACAGGCAGTGTCATGTCTACAGCCTGTGGGACCCCAGGATACGTGGGTAAGAGATGTGTGCGTGTGTTTATAAAAACAACAACCTTCATTTAACTAGGCAAGTCCGTTAAGAAGAAATTCTTATTTACAATGACGGCCAAGGAACAGTGGGTTAACTGCCTTGTCAGAGGCAGAACGACAGATTTTTACCGTGTCACCCCCCCCTCTCTCTCTCTCGCTCTCTCCCTGATCCATTCACAACCTCCTCTGAAGCATGCCATTTATATTGGAGTGCTATTGTGTCAACTGTTAGTCCTTCAAAAGCTCTCTGTCTTTCTCTGTGTGTGTGTGTGTGATGTAACCCACTGGAGCTCTAATTGAGAGGGTAAAACACAAACTTCAATGGACTCTATCTCAATCAGTCCCTCTCTGTCTTTCTCAGTCACTCTCTCCCTCTCTGTCTATCTCAGTCACTCTCTCCCTCTCTGTCTATCTCAGTCACTCTCTCCCTCTCTGTCTTTCTCAGTCACTCTCTCCCTCTCTGTCTATCTCAGTCACTCTCTCCCTCTCTGTCTATCTCAGTCACTCTCTCCCTCTCTGTCTTTCTCAGTCACTCTCTCCCTCTCTGTCTTTCTCCATTTCTGTATCTCAGTCTCGGTCTCTCCATCTCTGTCTTTCTCCGTCTCCTCCTCTTCCTCTCTCCCCCTCTGACTTTGCGGTTTCATGTTGTTGGTAGCTCCTGAGGTGTTGGCTCAGAAACCGTACAGCAAAGCAGTAGACTGCTGGTCCATCGGAGTCATCTCTTATATTCTGTAAGTCATCTGCTTAGTCCTCTTAACACAAATACAGTTTCTCATACTCTGTATACTGGTACTGGTTTAAACATCTGCTATAGAGCACTCGCTAGAGCAGCTCGTTCCAAATGTTCTAAAATTCTAAAATTGTTCTGTCCATGTCATTCAATGATCTTAACACCCCCCACATTATTTCGGAGTTGGTATGGTCCATCTGTGGCTGGGACTCTTGGCACTTAAAAGCACTACAGTGATATTATATCCTTACAACAGAATTCAATTGGATATTTTATTAGCTGGATTCAATATATGGAGCAATAAGTGTTCCCTCATGTCATATGAACTCTTTTTCAGGTTGTGTGGATACCCTCCGTTTTACGACGAGAACGATGCTAAGCTGTTTGAGCAGATACTGAAGGCAGAGTATGAGTTTGACTCTCCTTACTGGGATGACATCTCCGATTCAGGTATCTTAAACCCCCTTCTTAATTATTTTAATTTTTTCGATAGACAAAAGTCAAAGAGGATCACAAACAAAAAACACAATAAAAGCATGAATCCTTTTCAATGATCTGCACTCGTTTCAAAGACATAGATTACATTAGACTGTGAATGAATAGCAGGTAGATTTGTAAGCCATTGGTTATACTGCATTATACACTATATATACACAAGTATGTGGACACCCCTTCAAATTAGTGGATTCTGACATTCCAGCCACACCTGTTGCTGACAGGTGTATACAAGTCGAGCACACGGCCATGCAATCTACATAGACAAACATTGGCAGTAGAATGGCCCCTACTGAAGAGCTCAGTGACTTTCAACTTGGCACCGTCATAGGATGTCACCTTTCCAACAAGTCAGTTTGTCAAATGACTGACCTGCTAGAGCTGCCCCGGACAACTTTAAGTGCTGTTATTGTGAAGTGGAAACGTCTAGGAGCAACAACGGCTCACAGAATGGGACCGCCGAGTGCTGAAGCACCTAGCAACACTCACTACCTAGTTCCAAACTGCCTCTAGAAGCAGTGTTGGCACAATAACTGTGGAGGCTGTTATAGCAGCAAAGGGTGGACAAACTCCATATTGATTTTGGAAGGAGATGTTCGACGAGCAGGTGTCCACATACTTTTGGTAATGTAGTGTATCTGGAGATGGTGTAAATTGGTAAGGAATCAACTATGTGAATGTTCAGTAATGATTTGAAACTGTTTTGATTAATTCCAGCTAAAGACTTTATCTGTCACCTGATGGAGAAAGACTTCATGAAGAGATATACCACTGATCAAGCACTTCAACACCCCTGGTACTACAAGCTTTCCCCAACCACAACCCTAGCTCCAGCCCCAGCTCCAACCCTAACCCTAACCCTAGCTTCATGTCCACATCCGGGTTCAACCCTAACCCTGACCGCAACCCCAACTCTAACTCTAGCTATATGTCCACATCCCGGTTCAACCATAACCTCAGCTTAGGTTTGGGTTGAGGTTTATCTGAACATTTTGGTTCATATGCAGAAACACCAACATAAAGTGTCTTAATAGGACGTTGGTCCACCACAAACTGCCAGACCAGCTTCAATGCACCTTGACATGGATTCTACAAGTGTCTGAAACACTGAGGATGCAACACCATTCTTCCAAGAGAAATTCCATAATTTGGTGTTTTGTTTGACGGTGGTGGAAAACACTGTCTCAGGCGTCGCTCCAGAATCTTCCATAAGTGTTCAATTGGGTTGAGATCTGGTGACTGAGACACACACACACACACACACACACACACACACACACTTTAAACCCCTTATGCTCATTTGAGACCCCTCTTTCAAAGTCAATGGGATCTATTCTTCTAGCCATGGTAGCCAAAATAATGTGCTACTTGGCATTTTTATACATGACCCTAAGCATGATGGGATGTTAATTCCTTATTTAACTCAGGAACCACACCTGTGTGGAAGCACCTTCTTTCAATATACTTTTTATCCCTCATTTATTTAGACGTTTCCTTTATTTTGACAGTTACCTTTACATCAAATGTGATGTAATACAAAAATAAGAAAATGTATAATATATATAACCAGCCTAACTCTATGAACAGTTCATCAATAAGTTATAAATCATAAACAACAAATTGGCATACAACTAAATCAATAAATATGCATATCTTGTCTTTAGTGATATAGCAATACATTTGCATAGTTTGAGAGCTCTTGGCAAGAAAGAACTCTGGTTGTTGCAAAAGAGTATAGCCTCCTCAGATCATACTTTCTCTGTGTAGGGGTTAGAAACTTGTGCAGTGGACCTATGTGGTCATGCAGGAGAGCTTTGAAGGTCTTGACTGTGGCTTCATCCCGTTTGTTGTAGGGAGTTCCAATAATGCGGCAGCATCGTCTCTGAATGCGTTCTAAGACCTTAGAGAGACACTTCACGCCTTTCAATGCATTCTGGCGTAAGGTTCAGGCTGGTTTAAACAGGCTAGGATGCCTACGTCCCATAATCCAAACTTCTGACAGCTTGCCCCATCCTGCTCTCATTTCTCTATTTTCTGGTTTGCAGGATCTGTGGAGACACAGCTCTTGATAAAAACATCCATGAGTCTGTCAGTGCTCAGATCAAGAAGAACTTTGCTAAAAGTAAATGGAAGGTCAGTGGCTCAATATTACAGCTTTGATGACTCTCATGTTCTTACTCTTTTTCTGATTTGATCTGCCTCTGTCCTCTCTTTCTCATTTAAATGGTTCTTCTGTTTTTTAGGTAAATCACTGTGCATTTCTCACATTCAGCTCTCTCTCTCTCTCTCTCTCAACCCCTTTCTCTTCCCTTTCCCTTTTTCTCTATTCCTTTCTCTCTCTCCATCTCCCCCACTCCCTTTCTCTCTCTCTCTCTCTCCTCATCCTCTGTCTCTCTCTCTCTCCCTCCCTTTCTCTCACCCTTTCCCCCTCCCTATCCACCCTTTCCCCCCCATACAGCAAGCGTTCAACGCCACAGCGGTGGTGAGACACATGCGGAGACTGCAGCTGGGTACCAGCCTAGAGGGCCCCAGCCAGATCACCCCCACCAGCCCCTGCCACGCCCAAGCTCTCCTGCTGCGGGAGGAGGACGAGGAAGAGGAGGAGGAAGAGGGACCGGGGGTAGAGGAGGAGAGCTGTAAGTGAGACAAACACTGAACCTGTCCCCCACTCAGCCAGACACCTCTCTCTCTCTCTCTCTCTCTCTCTCTCTCTCTCACTCAGACTCTCACTCTTTCTATCGCTGAATACATAGCCGCCAATGCGGTGGAGCCTCTGAGCACGTACAGTACTCTATTGGTACTCTACTAGTACAGTACTCTAGTCACAGGAGGCTGGTGAGGGAAGAACTCAGCTCATAATAATGGGCGGAGCAAATGGAATGGCATCAAACACCTGGAAACCATGTGTTTGATGTATTTGATACCATTCCACTGATTCCGCTCCAGTCATTACCATGAGCCCATTACCACCAACTTCCTGTGACTCAAGTACAATACTGTGGAGTACTGTCCCTGTCATCAAGATCTCCTCTCCTCTCCAGTGTCCCACTGTGAGGATGGGCAGCGGCGCGGGAGTGCAGAAGGCAGTGCCGACCGGGACAGTCTGAGGAGTTGCACCTACTGCTGCAGGCCAGCAAGTCGTGTCTGAGTGGCCACAGACCCCGCCCCTCTGTCGCCATGTGGATACGTACATTTCTATGGAGCCACCCAGAGCCCGCCCAGTCTGGCCATGAATGCAGAGTGATGTTATGACTGGCTGTATCCACTAGAGGGACACAACCAGCCAGGCACGGTTTCTAGGCACAAAATACCATTTGTTTCTATATCACTGAAACCAATATCAGTTCATCATCAACATTCAAACCACTACTACTTTCTTCCTTCCATTGTAATGTTTATTTTTTTTCTATTGCTCCATTTGGATCATTAATCATCCACATCTTACCTGTGTTTGTTTCAGTTTTGACTCTTACATCCCCACCAGAAACACTTCAGAATTTGAGTGAGTTGACTACAGGACTCTGGATTAACTCTGTATTCTGGTTCAGACTGGGGTTGTAAAAAGCGCTTCTGGTTCGAGGCATCTGCATGCTTCGGTTTGATGATAAAATGTGAAATGTATGGATATAAAAGGGAGACTTATTAAAAATCTTATGGCTGTTCTGTTACCAGAGATTCACACTGAGATCCCTATGACAACAAACGGACCTTATAACCTATCAGATTAATCCTATACACCCTCTCAGCCAATGAGAATGTCCATAGTAACCACACCCACTTAACATGTGAGTTGGGGTACAGGGTTTGATATTGAGACCATTGTAGTTAGGAGTAGTTTGCAAATATACTCCACCTGATAGGGAATCAAGTCAGTTTCTATCTGCATAGACCCCTACATGTTATGATCATTTAAACATTTCACACCCCTGTCCTTTGTGTTGGGAGGGATCTCAGTGTGTGTTCTGTCTGCTCTGTACTGTGCACCTCTCTCTTGTGGAAGAAGTATCGGTCCACCGTCTGCATGACCTGGTTATAATATGTTTACATGAATGATGATCAACATATAAATATAAAAAAAAAAAACGTGTATGATTATTATTATTACTCTGTTGTCCTGGTTTTAAAAATGAAATGTAATTCTGAAAAATGTAATTCTGAAAACGATATCATGTGAAGTGAGAGTCACCAGTCAGACGTTCTGTTGTTAACAACATATGTACGTGCAGGACAGTCTGAACTGTAACTTAACTTCTGCATTGACCATATGATGACCATATGTCTACCCCAGTGGCACACTGACACCGTTTCCCTGGTAACCATGTTGATTTAGTTTAAATTACAACTCTAGGATGTACTATACGTTGTTGTGGGAGTCTATTTATTTGTCATTTTGTTCACTTAAAGTTTTGTAGTCTGTCTCAACCTACTGAATAGTCCCTGACCCCTCCCTTGCCCTGGTACTGTATAACAGTTTTGATTGTAACATAACATGTTGAGTGAACACAAAAGACCTGAGTTAAAAATACTATTTGAAATCTTTCAAATAAACCAGGTCTCTAACTGCGATGACAAGACAGAACGCAGTCTGTACAGTCTGTAAAGTACAGTGTTACTTGCTATGATTACGGTTTCAACACATCAATAAGGCTGACAATGGAAAGCCAAGTGGGTAAGCCTTTTATGATCTGTTTTGTTCACGCCAAACTGCTTTTCGGATTGGATACCAAATCCTTATTGTTTAGTTGAATCAGAGGTACGACTAGACAAAACCTTATAGTTGGACCTGGTTTAGGCCAATGGTGACCTGTGTTTGGTCCTTAGCAGTGATTTCATAAGGTTATAATTGGTTAAAAGATGTTGGGCAGTCATAGAATGCAATCTTTACAAGTGACTGACTGACATGACTGCAGAGTGGAAAATATGCAAACCGTGTGTGAAGGGCTTCATGTTATACGTTTGGTGTAGTTGCTGTTGATACCTTCGTTAACCTAATAACCTGTGTTCAATTGTTTGGTATAGACCTTCCGTTGAACCTTTCATTGGTTTTGTTTCCCCTTGGTTTCTGATTTTGTAAAAAAAAAAGCTTTATTTGACTCATGACAAACATTTAAATGCATAAAGAAACGTGTATATTATATATAAGTATATATATATATATTGTATATCCTTTTTTGTAAAAGCTGTTATGAGCTACTAATGTATGGATGCAATGCATCATGGGTTATTGATCAACACGTATGAAAGGAGATAATGATTTGTACCATCGGAGGAGATATGATCGCAGGAAATGAAATAAAACTTCCTTGTCTATGCATTGTGTGTTCTGTCATTTTACTGTCATTTGTTTTAATCAGTCAGGGTCGCGTTCATTATGCACCAAACAGAAGAAAACAGACAGGGAGGGACTACACTACATTAATTTTCTGTTTTTAAAATGTTTACTGAACGGTGAGGGTCATGGTATGTTATTATAATAATACCTGTACATGTGTTCTATTCTGCCATCGGTGTATTTTGTCCTGTATATATACAGTTGAAGTTGGAAGTTTATATACACTTAGGTTGAAGTCATTCAAACTCATTTTTCAACCACTCCACAGATTTCGTGTTAACAAACTATAGCTTTGGCAAGTCAGTTAGGATATCTACTTTGTGCATGACACAAATAATTCTTCCAACAATTGTTTACAGACAGATTATTTCACTTATAATTCACTATATCACCTTTCCATTGGGTCAGAAGTCTATATACACTAAGTTGACTGTGCCATTAAACAGCTTAGAAAATTGTCATGGCTTTAGAAGCTTCTGATAGGCTAATTTACATAATTTGAGTCAACTGGAGGTGTACCTGTGGATACATTTTAAGGCCTTCAAACCTTCAAACTCAGTGCCTCTTTGCGCGACATCATGGGAAAATCAAAAGAAATCAGCCAAGACCTCCGAAAAAATATTGTAGACCTCCACAAATCTGGTTCATCCTTGGGAGCAATTTCCAGATGCATGAAGGTACCACGTTCATCTGTACAAACAATAGTACGCTAGTATAAACACCATGGGACCACGCAGTCGTCATACCGCTCAGGAAGGAGTTCTGTCTCCTAGAGATGACCGTACTTTGGTGCGAAAAGTGCTAATCAATCCCAGAACAACAGCAAAGGACCTTGTGAAAATGCTGGAGGAAACAGGTACAAAAGTATCTATATCCACAGTAAAATGAGTCCTATATCGACATAACCTGAAAGGCCGCTCAGCAAGGACACTGCTCCAAAAAAAGCCTACGGTTTGCCACTGCATATGGGGATAAAGATTGGAGAAATGTCCTCTGGTCTGAAGAAACAAAAATAGAACTGTTTGGCCATAATGACCATCGTTATGTTTGGAGGAAAAAGGGGGAGGCTTGCAAGCCGAAGAACACCATCCCAACAGTGAAGCACGGGTGTGGTAGCATCATGTTGTGGTGGTGCTTTGCTGCAGGAGGGACTGGTGCACTTCACAAAATAGATGGCATCATGAGGAAGGGAAATTATGTGGATATATTGAAGCAACATCTCAAGACATCAGTCAGGAAGTTAAAGCTTGGTCGCAAATGGGTCTTCCAAATGGACAATGACCCCAAGCATACGTCAATTTATTGGAGTGGCCATCACAAATCCCTGACCTCAATCCTATAGAAAATGTGTGGGCAGAACTGAAAAAGCGTGTGCGAGCAAGGAGGCCTAAAAACCTGACTCAGTTACACCAGTTCTGTCAGGAGGAATGGGCCAAAATTCACCCAACTTATTGTGGGAAGCTTGTGGAAGGCTACCTGAAACATTTGACCCAAGTTAAACAATTTAAAGGCAATACCACCAAATACTAATTGAGTGTATGTAAACTTCTGACCCACTGGGAATGTGATGAAATAAAAAAAAGCTTAAATAAATCATTTTCTCTACTATTATTCTGACATTTCACATTCTTAAAATAAAGTGGTGATCCTAACTGACCTAAAACAGGGCATTTTTACTAAGATTAAATGTCAGGAATTGTGAAAAACTGAGTTTAAATGTATTGTGTATGTAAACTTCTGACTTCAACTGTATGTCTTTTTTTTTTTATCCCAGCCCCCGTCCCCGCAGGAGGCCTTTTGCCTTTTGGTAGGTCGTCATTGTAATTAAGAATGTGTTCTTAACTGAAGGGATGCTGTCTTACGCTTGCGTCCAGATAAAATATGAAATGCACTTTATTAATGTTTAATGTCCCTTTAATTTATGACAAAGTACAAAAGTGTCCAAGGACACTGTCATCTAAAGTGTTTAACATTATTATTCATTGTTGTCACTAGATGAGTGATGTATATTCTGTTTATTTGCATAGAGAATATGTATATGAGAGGCTCAGGGAAAGACAGAGAAATAACAGTCTTAGATCAGTCGTAAAACTGCTAATAATATAATATATAAAATGACTGAACATTTACAACAGGTAAAAAAGTACTGTAAACATATAAACAAACAAATAGGAAATGTACTATTATTTTAGAAATACATCTACTAATACAGTATAATTGTATGTAACTCGGTAAGATCCCTGGTTAAAGGGGTGCTCTCTCGCTCTGTGTCAGAGGTGGTCGGCATGAGAGACAAATTACTCATCTAACGTCAAGTCCCTCAGAGGATGGGAGGGGCCAGCCACGTCCCAAATATGTTTGTGCTGCATAGCCAGATCCTATGGTCATTGTCATACAAGACATGATAATATTGAATTGGCAAGACAACAAACAGATCTGGGACCAGGCTAGCATGGAAGTCGATCCCTAATTGGAACAAATAAAGATGTTCTTCAAAGGCCAATTGGACAAGGGTTGGTTACCTTCAGGCAGTAGGCTCTTTCGTGTGGCAGAGGACACGTTCAGGTACCAATCTGCACCATGCATGCATCCATCTGTACTCCAATGCAGCTGAACAATGCCAAGCATACTATACCACCAACTGTTAACCCAGTTGAATAGCTCAATGTCACACAGTCTTCCTTCACTTGCTACACCTCCACGTATATCGAATGTACAATACGTGCAGTTGTATGTAATTAAACCCTGCGCACTAAGGACTGTATTTTAAGGGAATTACTATTATTACCCCAAATTATATCATACACACATCTAGCTATTAAAGTATCTCTTCCTGTCATTTACCTGTACAGTTAATGTAACCATGCAAGTATTCACTTATCTGTAAATATAACTGTATACTTACCTGTACAGCTAATTTAACCATGCAAAATGTTCACTTACCTGTTCATTTAACCAGTCTGTCTATTAAGTAAACTATTATTACCCTTGCTCATATCATACGCATTTTTAGCTACTGAAGTATTTCTCTGCCATCGACCTGTATAGTATAGTTAACCATCCAACATCCAGCAATGTATAGTGTACATATTCAGCCAACCACCCATACTATGCAATGTCTTTTTATAGCTTTTTTTTGCACTCCAGGTATCTTGTATTTCTATACTTTTTCATACTGCCGCTCTATGTATCATGTACCGTGTATCTGTCTTTTGTGTACTTTCGTTGTGGCATTTTGCACCTGCCCTGTGTTTTGTTGTAGCTGCTTGACAAAGAAATTCCCTCCTCGGGGATCAATAAAGTATCTATCTATCTATCTATCTATCTATCTATCTATCTATCTATCTATCTATCTATCTATCTATCTATCTATCTATCTATCTATCTATCTATCTATCTATCTATCTATCTATCTATCTATCTATCTATCTATCTATCTATCTATCTATCTATCTATCTAGTCACGTATCCACACCATCCTGTCTATCCACACATCATGTAGACACTCCAACAACCCCATCCCACTCTAGCTATACTTCACACATCTTCCTGTCAGTCCTTTTAAACGACCTTCTCCCCCACATCCAGTATGGTGGTGCGTCTCAGGCTCTCTTTAACTCTGATGAACTCTGGGGAACTCTGCAGGACCTCTTGTTGTGTCTTTATCTCTCTCTCCAGCTGCAGGGAACAGATGGACACTGACAGTCATTGAATACAGGAATAGACTGGAATACATACAGTGTGTATGTACAAGCTCCACCCCAACAGTATACAGTATGTAAAGTTCGCAGGAACAAAATAAGTCATGTCTGCTTTGACTCCATCATACATTTTAATAATGAGCATTGCATGTAAATGAGATAGTAATGCATGAGTGAAGCTGTGTGCAACGCAAATCATGTCAACTTCGGAAAGCAAGGGGCTGGATTCAAGCCGTAACGCCAAAGCTCGGTGTTAAGATTTGCCGACGTATGCAGCGTTTACCGGGAATGCAGTCTCCGCGACGTTGACATGAAGCATACCAACCTCCTCCAGCCTCTGGTGCCTCTTGAGCAGTTCCTGTTGGAGAGGAGACCTGTTATTTTTCTCCTCCTCTGCCTCTCTCCTCTGTTTCATCCCCTGTTCCCAGTTCCTCTGTTCCAGAACACGCTGGAGCTCCGGCTTCACCTCCAGACAGGGACCTCTGACAGAGAACAATCAGTACTGTTGAAGTGTTTGCGTGTTGGTGTCTATGTGCAGCATGCGTGCATGGGCAACCCTACCTCTTGTGTGTCATCCTTAGTTCCCTGTGGAGTTCCTGGTGGCTCTTGGAGACTCTGACCGGGTTGAGGCGCTTCTTGGGCTGGATGATAAGATCGCTGCCCTCCTCCTCCTGACTCTCTGGCTGAGGTGTTGATCCACCATACTTCCCCTGCTCTTGGTCCTCTGCACATTGACCCTGACTCTGCTCTCCATCCTGCTCCGACAGCAGGCCTGCGTGGGCTGAGGCTGGGGGACAGAGACAAAGTCAACTTGAATGTTTTGCCTGAGCTCACATCCTCGTTTTTCCGTAAGCCTCGTATTAGACAGGAGCAGAAATGATGATAGAGGTTACATCACTTTGTAACATTACAGATTACACAACTAAAATCATGTCCCTTTTCAGCTGGCCAGACACACTCCAGTTGCATCACAGCAGCAGAATCAGCTAAACAGGTCATTTGGTTCTGTTTATAGCATCACAGCTGTTTGCTATGGGAGAGAGGTCAGTTATGGTGTGCTAAGCTTATTTTCTCTTTCTTAGCATGGGCAACAGTGATGCATTAGTAGCCTAGCCCCAGATCTGCTGTCTTGCCAACTCCTATGGTTATTGACATGGGATACACAGCACAAGTATATCTGGGACCAAGCTAGGGCATTATCTATCTCCATATCATTATCGTTCTCCATATCATTAGCTATCTCCATATCAGAACTACGTAGAAAAACAGGTGTCCTATTGCACCAGCTCAGCATGCACATTTTCTGTGGTTATACATTTCACTACTAAACTCCAAGGATCATATTTACAAAGTGTTTGCATGTTTGCATAAATGGAAACGTTTGAAACATGATTACCAACACCCATCAACGAAATATTGAATCATTAATTTATGTATAAATGAATGAAGTACTCACAAACCCAACTCATGATGCCCTTTTTACACACATCATCAATCACTTCCTTTGAATAGCTAGTCTTTCTGCAGTTGTTTCTCTCACTGTGAAATGATCTACAGGTCCCTTACCTGATTTGACCAGTCCCTCTTTCTGCCTCCCTGGTACACTGTTTGGGATGACACTGCTAGTATCCATCTCTTCTATGGAGCCCAGGGCCCGGCTAGTGATAACTAAACTAGCAAAGCTATCACTGGCACTATGAATCCAGAGGTCTGTCCAGAGCTGGGCTGGGTCTGGGACCCTACCTCTACAGCCACTCCCTGTTCCACTACCCTAACACCTCTGTCTCCATCCCACCTCAGCCCCGCCTCCAGCCCTGGCCACACTAGCCGCCAGTCAGTCACATGACCGCTCAGGTCGTCCTGTACCCTCGCTATTGCCCCCTCTCTCTCCATACATCATCTCCCCTCCTCCCCTCTCCCTTCCCTCCCCATCACTTTGTGACTTTCATCCCTCACCCCTCTCTTTCTCCCTCCCGCAACTGTCCCTCTATCCCCTCCCTCCATCTCGCCTCTCCCTCCACTTTGCTCCGTGCCTCGCGCTCTAGGTTGGATTATCCAGGGGCTCAAGCCCCGCCCTATTTAAATCTCCTCACAGGAAGCCAACCGCCGGACCTATTTACATAATTACACACATAACAATATGGTTGGGGATTTACAGTGTCAAAAAGCACCTCCACATGCCTCATGGTAGATACACACTACAGATTAAATCTAGTCCCAGACTGGGAAGGACTTTCAATGGAGATTTTCCATTGAGCATGCTTTTTCTGTCCAGGACTAGGCTTAATCTGTGTCTGGGACATTGTCCAATGACAATATAGGTAGATGTTCATCTTCTATTCTAATCTGATAACAGATTGTTCTCACCTGTTCCCTTCAGAGGTGTTCTACTTCTTGTGGGAGAGAGTTGGAGGTGGTGTTCACTCTGTCAACAGGTAAAACACAATCACATGAAAAAAACTTAATGTCACCGGTGTTGCACTCACAATAAGACCAAAGAATACAGTAGTATGTATCACAGTAATGTCATCCTCAGCCGTCCCCCCTCTATCCTTCGCCCTCCCCCTCTCCCTCTCCCTCTCCCTCACTCCCCCATCACCTTGTCCCTTCCCCATTCTCCCCCTCTCCCCCCCATCTCCCCCTCTCTCCCTCCCCCCATCTCCCCCCTCTCTCCCTCCCCCCATCTCCCCCCTCTCTCTCCCTCCCCCCATTTCCCCCCTCTCTCTCCCTCCCCCCATCTCCCCCCTCTCTCCCTCCCCCCATCTCCCCCCTCTCTCTCCCTCCCCCCATTTCCCCCCTCTCTCACCCTCCCCCATCTCTCTCTCCCTACCCCCCCCCAACCAATCCCCCCCACCCCCCCACCAATCCCCCCATCCCCCCCGCCACCCATCTCCCCCCTTTCTCCCACTCTCTCCCCTATCATAAGGTGATCACAGACTACTCATTTTGAATGTCCCAAGGGATAATCAGCTCAACAATGGTCCTTTGTTGTTTGTGTTAGACCAGACATGAAGAGACAGCTACAGACCCAGATGACCAGTGAACCGAGAGGAGAGGCCCTCATTACTGACAAACCCACAAACAACATGCCTTAATTACTGCGCAATAAAAAATTATACAATATGAAGCCTTGTTTAGAGGAGCAGTATACACCCAGTGCACAGTTTAATAGGTATCTAGTACCGGGTCAGACCCCCATTTGCCTCCAGAACAGCCTGAATTCTTCAGGGCATGGAAACGTTACTCAATTGGTATCAAGGCACCTAACATGTGCCAAGAAAACATTCCCCACACCATTACACCACCACCACCGTTGACACCAGGCAGGATGGGGACAAGGACTGCTTACACCAAATCCCGACTCTGCCATCAGCATGATGCAACAGGAATCGTGATTCATCGGACCAGGCGTTGTTTTTCCACTTCCAGCTGATAGGAGAGGAACCCGGTGTGGTCGTCTGCTGCAATAGCCTATCTGTGACAAGGACCGACGACTTGTGTGTTCCGAGATGCCCACCACTGTTGTACTGCACCGTTATTTGTCTGTTTGTGGCCCGCCTGTTAGCCTGTTAGCTTGCATGGTTCTTGTCATTCTCCTTCATCAGCAAACTGTTTTTGCCCACAGGACTGCCGCTGACTGGATGTTTTTTGTTTGTCACACCATTCTCTGTAAACCCTAGCTTATATTTTGGGTTCTGATGGGGTATGACAATTTAAAGTAAGCTCCTGAGGCACCTATAAGTTATATTCTTTAAAAATCAATGAGTAAATCAAATTGATTGAAAAGTCAAAAAAAGGTATGTAGCAACAGCAGATAGAATTTTAAGAAAATAAAACTTAAGCTAACAATGGCCATTGCCATTTTCTTTAATAAAAAGGTAGGCCTATGGCATACCCTCTCATACCCCCTCAATTCGAGTCCTGTTTTTAACTTAACATTCCTTCACTGACTCAAATCTATGTATGTAGCACCCTATAGCCTAATTTCCTCTGTCAAACAGATTTCTTAAATAGGAATAAATAGTCTCCAACATAAAGCCCTCTTGTTGGTAGGAAAGTCTAATTAAAATTGAAATTAATTATGCCTACTCGAACATGTGCAAGATATTACATTTTTTGGACTAAGCCCAATTAAGAATTATTTTCCGAAGAATTCTTTGACTCTCCTCCTGAACTGCCACTGTAGACCTACACAGCACAGCCATTGGCTAGGCATCACACACAACGTTTTTATCAGCAAGATCAGGCCGGGGCTCAGGTTGTATTATCCATTGCAGTATGTAATGCAGCCTAGTTATATTTATATCATCCCGCCAGGCATTTTAGAAATATAACTTTGCTCTGTGCTTCTCCTAACATGCACTTCCTAACCTATAGCATATGGATCATTTGATTGAGACCACACTAAATAGTCTAATGGACTATCTTACCCGTGGTCTGAATATTGCTGAATACTTCTGACCCACTGGAATTGTGATATAGTGAATTATAAGTGAAATAATCTGTCTGTAAACAATTGTTGGAAGAATTACTTGTGTCATGCACAAAGTAGATGTCCTAACCGACTTGACAAAATTATAATTTGTTAACATGAAATCTGTGGAGTGGTTGAAAAATTAGATTTAATGACTTCAACTGTATATAGAAAACGCATGCTTTTTTGTTTGTATTATCTTTTACCAGATCTAATGAGTTATATACTCCACATTTCCACAAACTTCAAATGGTTTCCTTTCAAATGATATCAAGAATATGCATATCCTTGCTTCAGGTTCTGAGCTACAGGCAGTTAGATTTGGGTATGTCATTTTAGGGAAAATTGAAAAAAAGGGTAAGATTCTTAAGAGGTTCTTGACATTAGGTTTATGCAGTTTTACTATGCGATATTTAAAACAAAACAAAAAACTGCTCAAATAGACCACCCTATATGGCAGACCAATCCAAACTCATCACTCGGCATGTCCAGCCCACTCATTATCTTAGCCAATCATGGCTAGCGGGAAGGTTGCTGTCTATTTCTCTGGCTAAACCAACTCGCAATTTAACTATTCTATTTGTATTTACAGATGGCATACAAGCTTGTTATTAAGGCACATGAAAGTTCACATATTCTAGAAGGCATTTCTGACAAAAAATGCATTTAGATTAAAAATAAAAAAGTTTACGTTCAAATGGCTCTCCTGTGAAGTAGTGACCCGCGACATACGGCTAGTTTCCTGAAACGGGTCACCTATAGGCACATTTGATATTGCGTGCCCAGCGGAGAATCAGAGATGAGGGGCGGCATCAGATACACATTCTAAATTCTAAAACACAGAGAAATATTGACATGTCATCAATTACAAATTACATGACACTCCCTTGGACTATATATATACAGTGGGGAGAACAAGTATTTGATACACTGCCGATTTTGCAGGTTTTCCTACTTACAAAGCATGTAGAGGTCTGTAATTTTTATCATAGGTACACTTCAACTGTGAGAGACGGAATCTAAAACAAAAATCCAGAAAATCACATTGTATGATTTTTAAATAATTAATTTGCATTTTATTGATTGACATAAGTATTTGATCACCTACCAACCAGTAAGAATTCCGTCTCTCACAGACCTGTTAGTTTTTCTTTAAGAAGCCCTCCTGTTCTCCACTCATCATCTGTATTAACTGCACCTGTTTGAACTCGTTACCTGTATAAAAGACACCTGTCCACACACTCAATCAAACAGACTCCAACCTCTCCACAATGGCCAAGGCCAGAGAGCTGTGTAAGGACATCAGGGATAAAATTGTAGACCTGCACAAGGCTGGGATGGGCTACAGGACAATAGGCAAGCAGCTTGGTGAGAAGGCAACAATGTTGGAGCAATTATTAGAAAATGGAATAAGTTCAAGATGACGGTCAATCTCCCTCGGTCTGGGGCACCATGCAAGATCTCACCTCGTGGGGCATCAATGATCATGAGGAAGGTGAGGGATCAGCCCAGAACTACACGACAGGACCTGGTCAATGACCTGAAGAGAGCTGGGACCACAGTCTCAAAGAAAACCATTAGTAACACACTACGCCGTCATGGATTAAAATCCTACAGCGCACGCAAGGTCCCCCTGCTCAAGCCAGCGCATGTCCAGGCCCGTCTGAAGTTTTCCAATGACCATCTGGATGATCCAGAGGAGGAATGGGAGAAGGTCATATGGTCTGATGAGGCAAAAATAGAGCTTTTTGGTCTAAACTCCACTCGCCGTGTTTGGAGGAAGAAGAAGGATGAGTACAACCCCAAGAACACCATCCCAACAGTGAAGCATGGAGGTGGAAACATCATTCTTTGGGGATGCTTTTCTGCAAAGGGGACAGGACGACTGCACCGTATTGAGGGGAGGATGGATGGGGCCATGTATCGCGAGATCTTGGCCAACAACCTCCTTCCGTCAGTAAGAGCATTGAAGATGGGTCGTGGCTGGGTCTTCCAGCATGACAACAACCCGAAACACACAGCCAGGGCAACTAAGGAGTGGCTCCGTAAGAAGCATCTCAAGGTCCTGGAGTGGCCTAGCCAGTCTCCAGACCTGAACCCAATAGAAAATCTTTGGAGGGAGCTGAAAGTCCGTATAGCCCAGCGACAGCCCCGAAACCTGAAGGATCTGTATGGAGGAGTGGGCCAAAATCCCTGCTGCAGTGTGTGCAAACCTGGTCAAGAACTACAGGAAACGTATGATCTCTGTAATTGCAAACAAAGGTTTCTGTACCAAATATTAAGTTCTGCTTTTCTGATGTATCAAATACTTATGTCATGCAATAAAATGCAAATTAATTACTTAAAAATCATACAATGGGATTTTCTGGATTTTTGTTTTAGATTCCGTCACTCACAGTTGAAGAGTACCTATGATAAAAATTACAGACTTCTACATGCTTTGTAAGTGGGAAAACCTGCAGAATCGGCAGTGTATCAAATACTTGTTCTCCCCACTGTATATATATAATACTAAACCCTCACCTTGACTGAAATTGTAAAAGCATGACCCTCCATCATTTTACTCCAGGTAGCCATTCTGTAAATGTAGATCCATCCCTAACAGGAGAAGAGTCTAAAATCTTGTTGAGCTGTAGTAATGTAATAGTTCAGTTAAGGTAATACTAACATGATGTCATCTAATGAATATCAGGAGAGTGTAGTCTATAATCTTGCTGAGGTTTAGCAATAGCATCACTGTTCAAAGGGAATTTACCCTGCTAACAAATGAGTATGTGTGTGTACATCTGGTTGAGCTGTAGTAATGGCATCTCTGTTGGTTCACTGCACTTTAGATAACGAGGTGGTATTGCCACTGATTGGCTAATCTCTGGGAGAGGGTGTTGTGCATAGACCATTAATGTGACATTAACGTGACACGACAGCAGGACCTTAGCTCTGGGGTAAACACGCTGCTATAACTGGGTCTAGTCTACGTGTTGTTTCACACAGACACACAATTCTTTTGGGTTACTTACAAAGCTTGAAGGTCCAGACAAAACATCCTGTCACTCTTTCAATTGCTGTCAGAATCTTTCACTGGACACAGACGTCAATTCAACGTCTATTCCACGTGGGTTATTTAATTGAAATTACGTGGAAACAACGTTGACTCTGCCAGTGTGTGCCTAGTGGGTTTCTATGGCTCATTTGAACAAGTTTGTAAATAGCCAGTGAAGCAACTCTGGCAAAAGATGGAAAACAAAAGTTTCTGTAATTTGTTATTGTATGAAACAAGTTCTATGAAACATGTTCATTCAGAGACAAACATTAACTTTCAATCTGGTTGACGTTCAAAATACGAATAGCTCGTAAATAAATATTTCTAGCTCTTAAGTGTCATTAACCTTCAGACCTTTTTGGGGCTTACAGACACATCAATGTTAATTAGAATAGTTGTTTAACATGCCAGTCTGTTAACATAATCCATGTGTCATGCATGTCTCTGCCGCACCACCCTGCAAGCGGACCATGAAATCTGAGTCCAGCATCGTGTCAAATCATAAATGAAGAAATGAGGAAGGAAACATAATATTACTTACTTTCTTTCCGTAGGTGACTCCCATGATCCTCGGCCAGAGTAGGCGAGTCTGTACAGTTCCAGAAGTTTCACTTGTTCTGAAGTTTCACTAGAGCTGCTCTCTAGTGAAGGAGAGGAGAGGGGGGAGGAATACACTCCCCCAGGACCAATGACAAGTTGACAATCCTACCCTCGTCTAATGCATGACACCAGTCTCTGAGAGGGCGCATTAAATCTAGGGGATTCCCCAGCCGATCATCACACCAAGCCCGTCAACAACCGAGAGCAACACAGAGGTCTGCCTCTTTAGGATTGGGCGAGGAAGAGAGCCCAGAGAAAGAGAGATGGGTGAGAAAGGGGGGTAGGTGGGGAGAGGGGTGAGAAGGGAAGGGGTTGATATTTTGGTTGAGAGGGTAATTGCAGTGAAAGGAGAGAACTGAGGAGAGAGAGAAGAGTGAGGGATTGTGAGAAGGAGAGAGAGAGAGAGAGAGAGGTAGAGAAAAACAGAGACAAAGGGAAGGAGAGATTAGAAAATTAAGAAGAATAACATCAAAGAAAAAAACTCCTGACCACCTGTTCATGGGTAACCGGTGGTTCCCTCTCGCCTTTCTCCAAAGCTTAAGGGGGTCCAGGGTAGATTAAGCTAATTGAGGTTGATGGAGCAGCCCGTTGGCATACGGTAATGGGGGGTGTATTGGTGCTCTGTGCAGCTAGGGAGGGTGTAGCTGGCCACTACACCAATCATTTATCTATTTAACCTAGGTAATCCACTTACTAGCAATTGCCACTGCTATCTAGGGAGTCCTTACCCTGGGTGCCAGTCTGTTTCATTGTCACGCCAAACATGCTCATGTGTGGCATGACAATGAGTGACAACGAATTCACATTATAGCACAAACAGATCTGGAACCAGGCTAGGGAGTCCTGGAAAACACCAACAACAGGGATTAGGTAGAGATGGACGGCAGCATGCTAGTCTTGGGTGTGGCTCTATTGAGTCAACCAATGAGAGGTGCCTCCCTCCCCAAAAAATATAGTACTAGTACGCTAAACACAAAAGTGAATGAGGCAAGTAATTTATCCAGGGCAATGTCCAACACTACACAAAAGACAGCGCATATCAAGTTAGGACCGGGATTATGACATACTAAGCGTACAGTACAAGGAATGAACTGTAGTTCAATAAAAAGCCCATAGAGGAAACCCAAGCTTATTTCATTTGAAACAATAACTTCTCTCATTCGACAAATACATTCAATACATCTCTCGAATTTCTTATAAAAACATATTATTTTATTGTTTTACATACTTTGAAACTCCTCTATTTGGCACAAATTCTGTAACCATAATAATCTGACTTGAAAAAACACACATTGCCCAGCCTTTACAGAGAAGATGTTACTTATTCCTGACAGTGGTTTGTTTAATCCGTCAATCATCAAGCCAGTCTGGATCCATTTTCATAGGATGTCTATCAATGCCTGTACTTTTAAAATGCTTCATTGTAACATGCCTCATACCTGTTTAGCCTTTTACATAATAATGAATAAGTATATATGGTCAGGATGGACATGATTCTAGATCAGCGGTCCTACTCTTGAGATCTCTGTATGGGATGTCTTGTCAAATCTTCCTGGGGAAGCAGCCGGATATTTCCACCACCTCTGGCCAGTCTCCGTAAATATTGGTCTTATGATTGTTGGCAGCCAGCTGAACAGTAAAAGATGAAAATCATTAGACACTGTAGTTCCATCAAAGAACCTGTCACACTATATACCATCTGCTTTATTACAATAGTAGAGAGAGTTTATAGGTATTCAGTTACAAAGTACTATAGTACTACAGCATAGACAGTACTATTGTAGAGTAGCATTGTAAAACATTTACTGGACAGAATAGGGACTTTATATCGACTGGTCTTGATATTTATAGTAGACATTGTCGATGCTACAAATTCTCTCTCACCTTCTCAAAGGGGCTTTTCTCTTCTGTCCCAGCGCCTCCAGCAAAGACCCAGCTGTCTCTGAATTTTACATCCTTTATACTGCTGCTTCCCAGTCCTGCAAATATGTCCCTGATTTCATCAGTCATCCTGAGGAGAGATTGAGGGTCAGAGTGTGACGGTTCTAATTTGAAAACAGGATGTAAAATGAATGTTGATTTATGAATGTTTGAATTGATTTAAACTAGAAATGGGAACCGATATGGAAAATCTATATCGATACAATATCATATCGATTTGCAAAAAAACCATCAATACAACTGTCTCTGCTCTGGGAAGTTCAGACAGCTGTTTGCCCATTGGGCCAGGTGTGAATGTTCTGGGAGCCTAACCTACCCACCCAGGTAGCCGAAAGATTAGAGCATTGGACCCGTAACCGAAAGGTTGCTGGATTGAATCCCAGAGCTGACACGGTATAAATCTGTCGTTCCGCCCCTGAACAAGGCAGTTAACCCACTGTTCCTAGGCCGTCATTGTAAATAAGAATGTGTTCTTAACTGACTTGCCTAGTTAAATAAAGGTTAAAAAAGGCCCATCAACTGGTGATGACTCAGGAGGCATGCTAAGTATAGTAAGTATGAATGGGTTTTGTGCATACAGGAACAGTCATATACAGTGGGGAGAACAAGTATTTGATACACTGCCGATTTTGCAGGTTTTCCCACTTACAAAGCATGTAGAAGTCTGTAATTTTTATCATAGGTACTCTTCAACTGTGAGTGACGGAATCTAAAACAAGAATCCAGAAAATCACATTGTATGATTTTTAAGTAATTAATTTGCATTTTATTGCATGACATAAGTATTTGATACATCAGAAAAGCAGAACTTAATATTTGGTACAGAAACCTTTGTTTACAATTACAGAGATCTTACGTTTCCTGCAGTTCTTGACCAGGTTTGCACACACTGCAGCAGGGATTTTGGCCCACTCCTCCATACAGACCTTCTCCAGATCCTTCAGGTTTCGGGGCTGTCGCTGGGCAATACGGACTTTCAGCTCCCTCCAAAGATTTTCTATTGGGTTCAGGTCTGGAGACTGGCTAGGCCACTTCAGGACCTTGAGATTCTTCTTACAGAGCCACTCCTTAGTTGCCCTGGCTGTGTGTTTCGGGTCGTTGTCATGCTGGAAGACCCAGCCACGACCCATCTTCAATGCTCTTACTGAGGGAAGGAGGTTGTTGGCCAAGATCTCGCGATACATGGCCCCATCCATCCTCCCCTCAATACGGTGCAGTCGTCCTGTCCCCTTTGCAGAAAAGCATCCCCAAAGAATGATGTTTCCACCTCCATGCTTCACGGTTGGGATGGTGTTCTTGGGGTTGTACTCATCCTTCTTCTTCCTCCAAACACGGCGAGTGGAGTTTAGAACAAAAAGCTCTATTTTTGTCTCATCAGACCACATGACCTTCTCCCATTCCTCCTCTGGATCATCCAGATGGTCATTGGAAAACCTCAGACGGGCCTGGACAAGCGCTGGCTTGAGCAGGGGGACCTTGCGTGCGCTGCAGGATTTTAATCCATGACGGCGTAGTGTGTTACTAATGGTTTTCTTTGAGACTGTGGTCCCAGCTCTCTTCAGGTCATTGACCAGGTCCTGCCGTGTAGTTCTGGGCTGATCCCTCACCTTCCTCATGATCATTGATGCCCCACGAGTTGAGATCTTGCATGGTGCCCCAGACCGAGGGAGATTGACCGTCATCTTGAACTTCTTGCATTTTCTAATAATTGCGCCAACAGTTGTTGCCTACTCACTAAGTTGCTTGCCTATTGTCCTGTAGCCCATCTCAGCCTTGTGCAGGTCTACAATTTTATCCCTGATGTCCTTACACAGCTCTCTGGTCTTGGCCATTGTGGAGAGGTTGGAGTCTGTTTGATTGAGTGCGTGGACAGGTTCAAACAGGTGCAGTTAATACAGGTAATGAGTGGAGAACAGGAGGGCTTCTTAAAGAAAAACTAACAGGTCTGTGAGAGCCGGAATTCTTACTGGTTGGTAGGTGATCAAATACTTATGTCATGCAATAAAATGCAAATTAATTATTTAAAAATCATAAAATGTGATTTTCTGGATTTTAGATTCCGTCTCTCACAGTTGAAGTGTACCTATGATAAAAATTACAGACCTCTACATGCTTTGTAAGTAGGAAAACCTGCAAAATCGGCAGTGTATCAAATACTTGTTCTCCCCACTGTATGCTTTTTTACATTATAGTGCAGGTTAACAGGAAGGATAAACCGATATGCCATACTCATATAATTTATTAATATCAAACAATATATTGATATCATATCAAATGATTTATATTGGTGCCCACCACTAATTTAAACCTACTTTGTCGCTGCGTCATCAAAAGATGCAACCAGAACAATCATTCCGGGTTGAATCGTCTTTAAGAAGGCCAATATATCCTCTGTTGCTTTTTTGAGAAAGTAGAACAAAAAACATAGTCATTTAGATGAAAAAAAGCCTTGAGGCCGATACGTAAAGCTTATTAAAGAGCAGTGATACTATCAAGAGCAGTGATACTATCAAGAGCAGTGATACTATCAAGAGCAGTGCGTGGGTTTCTTATTTTTTTCTCATCTTATTCAATTGTTACCATGCACCTGCAACAAAGATAGCTAAGACATGCGAGTGCCTTTTGAATTTTGCATCCTTATAACTGCTCTTACCTCCAGAGTACATGTTAAAGAAATCATATTTTTCAAATCAGGGCCAGACGGATTACCAGGACTTGTACTCAGAGCACGTGCTGACCAACTGGCAAGTGTCTTCACTGACATTTTCAACCTGTCCCTGACTGAGTATGTAATACCAACATGTTTCAAGCAGACCAGCATAATCCCTGTGCCCAAGAACACTAAGGAAACTTGCCTAAATGGCTACCGACCCGTATCACTCCCGTCTGTAGCCATGAAGTGCTGAATTTTGAATTTTGCATTCTTATAACTGCCCTTACCTCCAGAGTACATGTTAAAGAAGTCATATTTTTCAATCTTCGCATTTTCACCTAAGAAAACAAGAGATGCACATTGTATAACAAGTCAGGTATGTCTGATCCCATTTCACTTTTGCACAATCCAATCATTCATCCCATAGCAGTGCGTCTATGTGCATCATAACTTACGTGTGGTGAAGTTAGGAGAAGCTGAACTCACCATTCACCACCACTATGTTCAGGCCTGGTCCCACGTTGTTCAACACACCACTCATAACACTATGGAGATGAAAGTCACATGTCACAAGACTGCAAACACAAGAGCTGGAGCAGAAATCACATGTGCAATAGCTGAGGTGTCATGGAAAAGCTTGGTGAAAATATCCACGTTTAAAGTTTAAAGTAGGGGTGGGCTGCATTCAAATATTTCTGTCTTGCTCACTAATCACTAGCTAATATGTCAATTTCTGTTTACAATATGAATGTAAATTTGTTAAGAAGATACGTACATGTTACCATCAAAGCAGATCTTTGGGCCCACAACAGTCGCTGCTCCACTCTTGATTTGAAAAGCAAAATAGTCGATAGGGCAGTTTTTGGAAAGGCTGCATTTTGGATGGGAGCTTTTGGGCACAGCTGACAAATACAGGCACAGATATTTATGTTGAAATTATATATTTACAAACCAACAGAAAAAACAACATACTCATCCAGGTGATTGTGGACTACAGGAAAAGGAGGACAGAGCACGCCCCCATTCTCATCGACAGGGCTTTAGTGGAGCAGGTTGAGAACGTCAAGTTCCTTGGTGTCCACATCACGAACAAACTATCATGGTCCAAACACACCAAGACAGTCGTGAAGAGGGCACGTCAAAGCCTATTCCCCCTCAGGAGACTGAAAATATTTGGAATGGGTCTTCAGATCCTCAAAATGTTCTACAGCTGCAACATCGCGATCACCCTGACTGGTTGCATCACCACCTGGTATGGCAACTGCTAGGCCTCCAACCGAAAGGGACTACAGAGGGCAGTGTGTACGGCCCAGTACATCAATGGGGCCAAGCTTCCTGCCATCCAGGACCTCTATACAAGGCGGTGTCAGAGGAAGGCCCTAAAAAATGTCAAAGACTCCAGACACCCTAGTCATAGACTGTTCTCTCTGCAGCTACTCACTGTTTATTATCTATGCATAGTCACTTTACCTCTACCTACATGTACATATTACATCAATTACATCGACTAACCTGTGCCCACGCACATTGAATCTGTACTGGTACCCCCTGTACTGTATATAGCCTCCTCATATTGACTCTGTACTGGTACCCCTGTATATAGCCTCCTCACATTGACTCTGTACTGGTACCCCTGTATATAGCCTCCTCACATTGACTATGAACTGGTACCCCTGTATATAGCCTCCTCACATTGACTCTGCACCGTTACCCCCTGTATAAAGCTGTATAAAGCTTCCTCACATTGACTGTGTACTGGTACCCCCTGTATATATCCTTCTCATATTGACTCTGTACTGGTACCCCCTGTACTGTATATATCCTCCTCACATTGACTCTGTACCGGTACCCCCTGTATAAAGCTGTATAAAGCCTCCTCACATTGACTCTGTACTGGTACCCCCTGTATAAAGCTGTATAAAGCCTCCTCACATTGACTCTGTACTGGTACCCCCTGTATAAAGCTGTATAAAGCCTCCTCACATTGACACTGTTCTGGTACCCCTGTATAAAGCTGCATAAAGCCTCCTCACATTGACTCTGTACTGGTACCCCCTGTATATAGCCTCCTCACATTGACTCTGTACTGGTACCCCTGTATATACTGTAGCCTCCTCACATTGACTCTGAACTGGTACCCCTGTATATAGCCTCCTCACATTGACTCTGCACTGGTACCCCCTGTATAAAGCTGTATAAAGCTTCCTCACATTGACTCTGTACTGGTACCCCCTGTATATAGCCTCCTCACATTGACTCTGTATGGTACCCCCTGTACTGTATATATCCTCCTCACATTTAATCTGTACTGGTACCCCCTGTATAAAGCTGTATAAAGCTTCCTCACATTGACTCTGTACTGGTACCCCCTGTATATAGCCTCCTCACATTGACTCTGTATTGGTACCCCCTGTATATAGCCTCCTCACATTGACTCTGTATGGTACCCCCTGTACTGTATATATCCTCCTCACATTTAATCTGTACTGGTACCCCCTGTATAAAGCTGTATAAAGCCTCCTCACATTGACTCTGTACTGGTACCCCCTGTATAAAGCTGTATATAGCCCCCTCACATTGACACAGTACTGGTACCCCCTGTATATAACCTCCTCACATTGACTCTGTATTGGTACCCCCTGTATATAGCCTCCTCACATTGACTCTGTACTGGTACCCCCTGTATAAATCTGTATATAGCCTCCTCATACTGACTCTGTACTGGTACCCCTGTATATAGCCTCCTCACATTGACTCTGTACTGGTACCCCCTGTATAAAGCTATATAAAGCCTCCTCACATTGGCTCTGTACTGGTACCCCCTGTATAAAGCTGTATAAAGCCTCCTCACATTGACAGTGTACTGGTACCCCCTGTATATAGCTGTATAAAGCCTCCTCACATTGACTCTGTATTGGTACCCCCTGTATAAAGCTGTTTAAGGCCTCCTCACATTGACTCTGTACTGGTACCCCCTGTATATAGCTGTATAAAGCCTCCTCACATTGACTCTGAACTGGTACCCCGTGTATATAGCTGTATAAAGCCTCCTCACATTGACTCTGTACTGGTACCCCCTGTATAAAGCTGTATAAAGCTTCCTCACATTGACTCTGTACTGGTACCCCCTGTATAAAGCTGTATAAAGCCTCCTCACATTGACTCTGTACTGGTACCCCCTGTATATAGCTGTATAAAGCCTCCTCACATTGACTCTGTACTGGTACCCCCTGTAAAAAACTGTATAAAGCCTCCTCACATTGACTCTGTACTGGTACCCCCTGTATATAGCTGTATAAAGCCTCCTCACATTGACTCTGTACTGGTACCCCCTGTATAAAGCTGTTTAAGGCCTCCTCACATTGACTCTGTACTGGTACCCCCTGTATATAGCTGTATAAAGCCTCCTCACATTGACTCTGAACTGGTACCCCATGTATATAGCTGTATAAAGCCTCCTCACATTGACTCTGTACTGGTACCCCCTGTATAAAGCTGTATAAAGCTTCCTCACATTGACTCTGTACTGGTACCCCCTGTATATAGCCTCCTCACATTGACTCTGTACTGGTACCCCCTGTATAAAGCTGTATAAAGCCTACTCACATTGACTCTGTACTGGTACCCCCTGTATCAAGCCTCCTCACATTGACTCTGTACTGGTACCCCCTGTATATAGCTGTATAAAGCCTCCTCACATTGACTCTGTACTGGTACCCCCTGTATATAGCTGTATAAAGCCTCCTCACATTGACACTGTACTGGTACCCCCTGTATATAGCTGTATAAAGCCTCCTCACATTGACTCTGTACTGGTACCCCCTGTATAAAACTGTATAAAGCCTCCTCACATTGACTCTGTACTGGTACCCCCTGTATATAGCTGTATAAAGCCTCCTCACATTGACTCTGTACTGGTACCCCCTGTATAAAGCTGTTTAAGGCCTCCTCACATTGACTCTGTACTGGTACCCCCTGTATATAGCTGTATAAAGCCTCCTCACATTGACACTGTACTGGTACCCCCTGTATATAGCTGTATAAAGCCTCCTCACATTGACTCTGAACTGGTACCCCTGTATATAGCTGTATAAAGTCTCGCTACTGTTATTTTACTGCTGCTCCTTCATTATTTGGGGCGGCAGGTAGCCTAGTGGTTAGAGTGTTCGGCCTGTAACTGAAAGGTTGCCAGATCGAATCCCCGAGCTGACGAGGTAAAAATCTGTCGTTCTGCCTCTGAACAAGGCAGTTAACCCACTGTTCCTAGGCCGTCATTGTAAATAAGAATTTGTTCTTAACTGACTTGCCTAGTAAAATAAAGGTTAAATAAAAAAAGTGTTATTTTTCTTATCTATTTTTTTACTTAACACTTATTTTTCTTAAAACTGCATTGTTGGTTAAGGGCTTGTAAGTAAGCATTTCACTGTAAGGTCTACACCTGTTTAATTCGGTGCATGTGACAAATAACATTGGGTTTGATTTGATTTGAACCTACAGTATGTAGACACAAACCTCTTCTGATGAGATCCAAAGTGTTACACATGATACAAAGTGTGACACAAAGTGCCAACTAATTCAAAGTTTTAAGAAAATCATAGTATGAGAAACAGACTTCATTAACATGTATGACAATGACTTCCTACGTCTCTCCTTCAGAAGCAGCACTATCACACACAGCATTTGGCATGTTCCGCATTCGGCATGTATTGGACATTCGGCATGTTCAGCTATGAAGAATGATTGATACTACTGAGATAGATGGGGGAATAGCAGAAATGGAAACGCTTGAAACACTTACCAGCAGTGACCACAGTTGCTTTTTGAGCTCCTGAAATAAGAGAAACACAACACAATGCTATTATACTGAGGGGAAAACTATTAAATCGAGGGCAAAAGGAGATATACACAGAAATAGATATGGAGAAAGAGTAACCTTACCAAGGAAATGGTGTATAACCCTGGCGCTCTCATGTATGTTGGGTGGGTTGGTATAGATTCCCCATATAACGATGATGACGATGAAGAAAGTAACGACATACACAAGGTCTAGCAACCACAACAACACATAGGTAAGGTAATGCAAATTACACACGCAATCACATTAAACTTATTCAAATTTCTCCCATACCATGCGACGACAGAGATCTCACCTCTTGGTCTCATCTCAACAGCCAATTAGAAGACAATTCCTGGGTATTTTGGCAGTTCTTTACACTGAAACAAGAGGTTCCTGAAGTCTTTTCTGACAGCCTGGAGTGCTCTCCTATGTCATGCTGTATAGCTCAAGCAACAGTCACCACTTCCACCATAATCCTGTCAAATCTACAGCAGTGTTAAACCTCAATAGAGAACCCAGAGTGATTATTCTATAGCCTATAGAGTAAATGCCAACACTCCTGTAAGGTACATTGTGAAACCAGGATATGGTAATATGTCCACACCCACCATATAAACAAAATGACTACACAGAGGAGGTTCAGTTACCGGGACACGACAACGGATATTGGTTTTTGATCAAACAATACAACACAACGTGAACTTTTAGGTTGAGCAGTTCTATTTACTTAAGCTATATCTTTACTGTCCTCTAGTGTTGAAATCAAACACCTAACTTGGGAATGGACCAACAGTCAGGAGGCAATGCGCTGGCCTGATGGCGTTATTGCTACGGGAATCGCTCCCCTTCCATGATTCCATATTTACACTTTGGATTGTTGGTTTATGTGGTTAGCATACATAGTGTGTGGGTGTGGTTGATAATGACGTGTCACTCATGCCAGATGAGCAGAGGGTCTCTTTATCTATAAGCACTGAAGAAACTCGCAGTACTGTACTTTATTTCATTTCAAAGTGCAGAACAGCAAACACATATTCATTTTTGCTCAGGGGGAAATACATGTTTAAGAAAAGCATGAAAACGTATGCACTCATTACTTTAAGTCGCTCTGGATAAGAGCGTCTGCTAAATGACTAAAAAAAATTATGATTTAAGGACGTAACCACAACAGCTTGTGTCTGAGAGACAAACCCTGGGCAGCTGTGTTAAGTTCATATAGTATCACAGACTTAGCATTAAATGTGTGAATAATACTTAAAGATGACACAAAAATAGTCAACTACTGAAACAGTGCTTGAAGGGGTCAGTAACAAATACAGAGATCTGATTGGAGAATACAGTGCAGACACAGTTTCTATACTTGTGAAGGAGGCTCTTTTGTTTACATGCCATTGGTATCAGTCCTTTATTTAAAAAATATTATTAACAGTCCAGATGTGTAGAATAAAGTACACATGTCATGGCAACAATTCCCTGAATTAAAACCAACATCAGTGGATAATAGCCCTGTTGTAACTAGTCAATGCAAAAGAGCCCAGCCATTTCGGGTGCATGTAGACTGGAAGGGGTGCAGGGAGAAGAGGTAACAGCTTAGCGAATGCACACACACACACACACACACACACACACACACACACACCAACACTAACACAGACACACTTCACAGTCCACTTCAGCTAACCCGAGAGCAGAGCAGTGTCACTCCAACATATCCTGTTGGTGGGAAGAAGAGAGAGGAAAGTCAGATCTTATCACAGCAAAAACACCCACAAGCGCTGCAAAAAATATATAGTAGCTCGGCCTATGAAATAAATAGCCTGTCATGTACCAAAGTTTAGCAGCTAAGCACTGTCCATGCAGGTAAAATTACTATCTTGTTGCCTATGGTATAATGACTTTTCTAGTCTCTAAAAAGTACTTTTTTCCATCCCCTGATTAAGATAGCTGTCCTGGAGTAGGCTATAGTGGCTCAGGGGTAATGTTTCCCCTAGGTACAAATCTAGGAACAGCTTATTTTCTCCCAATCCTAACCTTAACCATCGGTAGGGAAAATGCAAAACTGACCCAAGATCAGAGTTTAGGGGAAACGTCACCCTACACCACTATAGTGACAAGGAGGATGACAGAGACACAGGGCCAAGTCCACCAACCTCATCAGAGTCCTCCCCCAGTGTGTAGGGCGCAGCCCCCCTCCCATCCTCCTCCTCAGTCCCTCCTGACCCCTCAGCCTCCATCCGCCTCAGCACTGAGTATCTGTATGTGGCCTCACTGAAAAGAAAAACAGAAAAGAAAACGCTGCACACTGCTACTCACACTTCCAGGTGATATTTATTAATAACTACGTTTCGACCCTTAGGTCTTCATCAGACATCCATATCCCAGGTGGGGGTGGAAGGTCCTATATATAGGCGCAGTAGTCAGTGACATCACTTCCTGAAACAGGAGGTAAAACATGTATAACATAGGTTCACAATATTAACATTCAATGTATCAGAATATATGGTCATATATAAGGAATTTGATCAATATTCACTGGGGGCCAATTTGACTCATTCAAGGGTTTTTCTTTATTTGCACAATTTTTTACATTGTAGAATAAAAGTGAAGACATCAAAACTATGACATAACACAAATGGAATCATGTAGTAACCAAAAAAGTCCAAATACATTTTATATTTGAGATTCTTCAAAGTAGCCATTGTTTGCCTTGATGACAACATCAACTGTTCAGAGGAGACTGTGTGAATCAGGCCTTCATGGTCGAATTGCTGCAAAGAAACCACTACTAAAGGACATCATTAAGAAGAAGAGACTTGCTTGGGCCAAGAAAAACTAGCAATGGACATTAGACCAGTGGAAATTTGTCCTTTGGTCTGGAGTCCAAATTTGAGATTTTTGGTTCCAACCTCAACCAAATTTAGATGGTTTGGGATGAGTCGGACCGCAGTGAAGGAAAAGCAGCCAACAAGTGCTCAGCATGTGGGAGCTCCTTCAAGACTGATGGAAAAGCCTTCCAGGTGAAGCTGGTTGAGAAAATGCCAAGAGTGTGCAAAGCTGTCATCAAGGCAAAGGGTGGCTATTTGAATCTGAAATATATTTTGAGTTGTTTAACACTTTTTTGGTTACTACATAATTCCATGTGTTATGTCATCATTCTACAATCTAAAAAATGCAAATAAAGAAAAACCCTTGAATGACCGTGGGTGTACATGCGCACATACCATATTCATACAATATTAAATTAGGATTTTAAAAAAACACATATATAAAAACAGTTTCAAGTCAAACTCCTCATTAAGGCCAAGAGGAGACAGTGTGTTGAGCCTGTGGATCCAGAAAGATTCCCTTTGAAGTTCTCTCAATGTCCCCTCCATCTTGAGAACTAATAGGATGTCCAGTTTGTACAAAATGAACAGCAAACAGATTTTCTTTGTCTCAAAGTTGAACATTTAAATGATTTATTATTCAGACTATGACTTAAGCAGTTAATTATGATAGTACCCTGGGCACTACACCTGTTAAGCAAGTTTACTCATTGATTAAATAACATAAAACGAGCATAATGAACAACCTTGCAGAAGCAATCATAAATCCTTAAAAGGCTCCATTCATATTGAGAGCCAGAATACTGGACCGCCAGGCAGGCAACGTGTTTGATTTGGTCTTTCATGATATTAAGGTCTATAATAGAAAGGCCAACACAGCTCTATTGATGATCCATATCAATATCACAAATACCTGTGGGGAAAGCAGTATTTTCTGATGATGAAAACAGCAGCAAGAACTGCAGCAAGTGTAACGAATAGCACAGCTGCAATGACCCCCGGGTGCAGTCTTGCCTATTGAACGACAAAGACAGAGATATGGAAATTAATCTGAGAAATGAGCACGCTCGTCACAAACGTTATTGCCATTTAACCAAATGCCTAGGTGTGCGCATAATGTACAACTGCCAACAACGATTACATTGACAGACAGACATCGGATATGCTACAGCTAATTCACCTGTTGAGTTGACGACTTGGTGGGGGTGATCCCAATCCCGTCCTCCGATAATTTATGGGATAAAGATAAACTAGAGGTGGGTCTCTGACAAAGTGTTTGTTGAATAAAGAAAATTAGAAAGAGTTTTAAAACATTATAAACTATTTTTCTTGAAGTCATCGCCATTATTGCTTACTTCCTGTTTGGGTTTCTCACCTGTTTACGTGAAACGAAAGGCTTTTCTGATTGGAGGAGGTGGAACGCTATATTTAGGGGCGTCGAGAGGACAAGATTGTACAAGTAGGCTATATTGCATGATTGAGTTTTGCATGTTTGTGGAAAAGTACAAATTCCATGAAACAGATTTGGGCTTCTGAGTGGCGCTGTGGCACTGCATATCAGTGCAAGAGGCGTCACTACAGTCCCTGGTTCGAATCCAGGCTGTATCACATCCGGCTGTGATTGTGAGGCCCATAAGGCGACGCACAATTGGCCCAGCGTCGTCCTGGTTTGGCCGGGGTAGGCCGTCATTGTAAATAAAAAATTGTTCTTAACTGAGTTGCCTAGTTAAATAAAGGTTAAATTAAAATTGTAGGAATGTTTTTGTGGAAAAAATGTCTGAAATGAATGTTTTTAATATAATATTAAAAAGCAGTGAAATCCACATAAATATATTGCTCCATAGTAATAGAGTAAGTGTGGGAAATATGAAGATCATCCATTAAGTGCAGTCCCCATTCGTCTTGTAGGCCTTCTGTAGGCTAAGTCCAGGGGCTAGCATTCGCCAGATGGCGTTCGCCAGATGGGCTGGACAATGTTTTTGTTAGATGGGCTGGTTGAAATTGACACACACCAAAATATTTTTAGCTTGGACATATTAGATGAAACAACTTATTTAATGAATAGGCCTACCTCAGTAGTCGATTTATTATACTTCATAATATGAATAAAGCACTATGAATTACTTCATAAGAGGATCACTCATGATTTGGGTCTGACTAAAAGTTAGTGGCACCAGTGACACCAGGGGAAAATGTTATTCTGGCGCCCTGTAATAGTAATTTACACTTAGTGTTGATTCAGGGGAACACATTTGACAGGCACTCATTTGAAATATAGCCTAATTCATTGGCTTGGCTTTTATAATGTATAAGGCTTAAGCAGACAGGCAAGACAGACAGACAGACAGACAGAGAACAAGAAAAAGCACAGAGTGACAGCAGAGAAGATCCTGAGACAGATACGGCGAGTTGGCGGCGCACACAGTGATGTGGGCTGGTGTGGATAAAATGCCAGCGTCAAATTCTTCTCCCAGTCTAACCACTTAAATTGAACCAGGGCCAAAAGAAATTGAGCCAAACATGTCTAATCACAAACATTTGTAGAGGACACACGACACACACACTACTGCATACACTGTACAGTACAGAACACTTCAAAAAGCCACTGTATGAACAATTCATTACAAGAACATCCTCACCATTCCATATCAAATACAACCGAGGATGATAGAATGGTATACATATTTTATAAGGCTCATCAATAAAAAATAATCTATTTTGCCAGCAGTGTTCCTTTTCTGCATTTTGCTAATCAAAAAGCTTGATGAATTAGGCCAGCTCATAGTATTTCCCAGACTGGGGATCAAAGTAGCAGTTAAGAGAGGGATCATAGAGCAGATTCAGATACTCCTCCTCATCCTCATCTCCACCATTCACTGATCCATCAGCCCCTGAAACACAAACGGGAGGAACATCCAGTCATGACATACCATAACATGCCCATACCAACTTTTTATTTTGCTTGTATTTTTTCTTTCAGAAGTGCCAAACCATTTGATGAGATCGCAAAGGGTTGTTTAACTCGCTACAATATAAACTATATATATATATATATATATACACACACAAAGTAGAAGTGTACAACTGAACCAGAGGAGTCTGGTGGGAGGAGCTATAGCAGGACGGGCTCATTGTAATGTCTGGAATGGAATAAATGCAACGGTATCAAACTAGGGTTGTAAAGCTACCGGAAATTTACCAAAGTTGTGTAATTAACAGAAAATCGATAGCAATCTATCCTAACTTGGGTAATTTATACTTGAATACAAAAATGCATATGTAGTATTAATTTATTACATCTGTGCCCATAGTGTCCATGGGCTTCTAGTGGATTGACCATATGGTTCAAGAGAAATAGCTTAATTAATTAAAAAGGCATCTAATCAACAATGGCATTATTCTCAATGAACTCTTCCAACTACTGACTTTGTTCACAACTGCCACGAGTTTGAAGCCAAAATATTGATATCAAATACATATTGACATAGTAAAATAAATAAAATGTGTAAAAAAAAAAGTATATTTCATGCTGAAACCCTCATATTAAACACCAATGGTATTCACTAAGTTGATGGTTTATATTTAAGATCATGTTTGACAGCTTTTGTCAATGTTATAGAGCTTTGTTATTTCATATATTTTACATGTGATAAGGCCACATAGAGGGCCAGAGATTATTTCAGACACCTTTATCCAAAAGGGCCACTAGAGTCTTGTTATAGATGACATAAAATCCTTGAAATATACAACAATTCTGGTAGATTACTGGTAAACTTAGAAAGTTTCCAATAATATTCCCTCCTTTTGCAACCCTATCTCAAACACACTAAACATATGGAAACCACGTTTGACTCTGTTCCATTTACACCATTCCAGCCATTACAATGAGCCCATCCTCCTATAGCTCCTCCCACCAGCCTCCTTTGGACTGAACAAGCATTCTGATTTCCTCTAAGGAAATATTCCTCTTGGCAAGAACTGAACATGAATCTGTATGAACTGTAAGTGCACGACTGAAGAGACTGCCAAGAACAGACCCAGGCAGTGTAAGCCATGAATCTGTACCCCTACTACCCTGTGAACAGAACTATTTAGTGGAATTAAATGGTTCCTGGGAGGCTGTAAGGGTCTGCTGACCTTGGGACCCAGGTGGATCTTAACTTCTCCCTGGCCATTTCAGACATTCTCCTCACATCAATCATCACAGCCACGTTTAAGATCCTCATACCACAGAATACCGCGCAAACACATTGAGAAAAAATAAAAAGGTGATGTAATTTACAGCCCCTTGCTTTAAGCGCCATGATTTTAAATTGATGGGCAGTTAACTACTTAAAAAGGTAATGGAAGGCTCTGGGAAGAACATTGTATCTAATTGGAAACTCCAATGGATGATAATGAAAACTAATTATAAGACACAATGTGTCAGAGGTTTAAAATTATGTTGTAAATTGAAAAGGTTTTGCCAATTAACCCCGGCAGGCGTGTCTTTGGAAGCACAGCCTTGTATCGAGACAGTCTCTGACCTATGGAGTCACGGAGAGAACAGTTAGCTGCAGCCTCCTGGGCTCTATAACCCTAATTGGACCTAGTTTTATGGGTCTCCTCGCTCTGCCTCGTTTCCACACTGTGTCTTCTTTAAGAGTGCCTTAACATTTCAGCATACCTAACTTCTGACACCCGTGAAACCTTCCCATTAGCAGAATGTGACGGTGGTGCCATTTCTGGTGCCATTTCTGAGAATAATGAAAAACAATATGGATTCTATAGGCTTACATGTGTGTATGTATGTGTGTGTGTGTGTGTGTACAGTATGTGTGTGTGTGTAGGTCAAAGAGTTTGGTGGTGGGGGTGTTGAGCCAAGCCTGTACCTCTGGTCGAGGGTCCTCTCCGATGGTCCCCTGTGCCCTCTGACCCCTTCCCTTTCTTCTGGCTAAGAGGAATAATGGGAGGGCTGAGGACATCCATCCATTCCCTAAAGGAAATAGGCATCAGAACACAGTCATCACTATCGAGATGCTATCAGGACTACAAAGACAATTAGGAAATTCATAATATTAGTTGAGGTGTAGGTCAATTTCAACAATTTGTGAATAGTGGAAAAGGAGGACAGTTTTAATTAATCAGGAAAATCCCATCCCTGATATCAGGACCTCAATTATTACCACCATTACCACCAACTATTACCACCATTACCACCAATTATTACCACCATTACCACCAATTATTACCACCACCATCAAAGAGATATGGGAGAGAAGAAAACTGTAGGCATCGCTCCTGATGATCTTTCCATGAGGCCCACCAAAGCCTCCCATCTCTTTTCTTCTTTAGACTAGCCCACAATGGGCCACCACTAACCTTCCCGTCCACTGCCTCTGAGCCGCCCAGCCCAGCACCTCTGTTCTGTTCTAACTGGCTCAACAACCGAAAACTTGGCAGGAGGACCATTTAACAGACACAGACAAGTGTCTGTCCACCACAGTACTATAGTCCCAGTCTAAAGGTCCTAGTCTAAAAAACAAATTCACAGTACCAGTCAAAAGTTTGGACACCTACTCATTCAAGGGTTTTTCTTCATTATAATGTGTTTTACTGTTTTCTACATTGTGGAATAATAGTGAAGTCCTCGAAACCATGAAATAACACATGGAATCATGTAGTAACCCAAAGTGTTAAACATATCAAAATATATGTTCTATTTGAGATTCTTCAAAGTAGCTACCCTTTGCCTTGATGACAGCTTTGCACACTCTTGGCATTCTCTCAACCAGCTACATGAGGTAGTCACCTGGAATGCATTTCAATTAAAAAGGTGTGCCTTGTTTAAAGTTAATTTGTGGAATTTCTTTCCTTCTTAATGCATTTGAGCCAATCAGCTGTGTTGTGACAGGGTAGGGGTGGTATACAGAAGATAGCCCTATTATGGCAAGAACAGCTCAAATAAGCAAAGAGAATGCAGTCGCAAAAATCATCAAGCGCTATGATGAAACTGCAGCTCACGAGGACCGCTACAGGAAAAGAAGACCCAGAAATACCTCTGCTGCAGAGGATAAGTTCATTAGAGTTACCAGCCTCAGAAAATGCAGTCCAAATAAATGCTTCACAGTATTCAAGTAACAGACACATCTCAACATCTGTTCAAAGGAGACTGCGTGAAATAAGGCCTTCATGGTCGAATTGCTGCAAAGAAACCACTACTAAAGGACACCAATAAGAAGAAGAGACTTGCTTGTGCCAAGAAACACGAATAATGGACATTAGATGGCCTGATGATTCCAAATTCACGATTTTTGGTTCCAACCGCCGTAAGGATGGTGCCAAGTTTCCTCCAGACGTGACGCTTAGCATTCAGGCCAAAGAGTTCAATATTGGTTTCATCAGACCAGACTTCAGTCTGGCCACTACCATAAAGGCCTAATTGGTAGAGTGCTGCAGAGATGTTTGTCCTTCTGGAAGGGTCTCCCATCTCCACAGAGGAACTCTAGAGGTCTGTCAGAGTGACCATCGGGTTCTTGGTCACCTCCCTGACCAAGGCCCTTCTCCCCAGATTGCTCACTTTGGCCGGGTGGACAGCTCTAGGAAGAGTCTTGGTGGTTCCAAACTTCTTCCATTTATGAATGATGGAGGCCACTGTGTTCTTGGAGACCTTCAATGCTGCAGACATTTTTTGGTACCCTTCCCCAGATCTGTGCCTCGACAAAATCCTGTCTCGGAGCTCAACTGACAATTCCTTCGACCTCATGGTTTGGTTTTTACTCTGACATGTTCTGTCAGCTATGGGGCCTTATATAGACATATGTGTGCCTTTCCAAATAATGTCCAATCAATTGTATTTACCACAAGTGGACTCCAATTAAGTTGTAGAAACATCTCAAGGATGATCAGTGGAAACAGGATGCATCCAAGCTGAATTTCGAGTCTCATAGCAAAGGGTCTAAATACTTATGTAATTAAGGTATTTCTGTTTTTAATTTTTAATACATTTGCAAAATGTATAAAAAACTGTTTAAGCTTTGTCATTATGGGGTATTGTGTGTAGATTTAACCCATTTTAGAATAAGGCTGTAACGTAACAACATTTAGAAAAAGTCAACGGGTCTGTACACTTTCCGAAGGCACTGCAAATACACTGTATATATGCAAGAGACCCGTATACTGCTTTCCCTGTGCTCCATTCTCCATTCCCTTGCAGCACTGCCGTTTGAGTCAGAAATTAAACAATGAAATGTAAGTATATAGTGATGTAAGGTGGAAACTGGTGAAAAATAGGCTAGGCATTATCATTGTATGGTAAATTACTACATTAGACACTATCCAGATAGGTATCCACTATCCAGATAGGTATCTTTAACTTTAAGGTCGTCTTCAATCTCTGAGTACTTTCTTTGCCTCAGGATAAAAGTTGCTTCAGAGAACATCATGGGATGTTTATGAAGTTTGTAATTTTAACTTATTTGCATGTTTCAAAGTGGGATTAAAATGTATTTAATTGTCAAAATTGAGTGTCACTAGTCTTTGTGGTAGTCAGAGGGCCAATATTACACCTTGTGCTGCTGGGGGACAGACTTACTGAGAGGAGCAATACTCTTCCTCCTACACACGAGAGATGGGGGTGAAGGAGCACTGCAGACTGCATCAGCGTGTGTGTGTTGTGTGTGTGCCACCGTACTTCTACTCCTATCAGAGGTCAATACAACAGATAGAACAGAACCAAAGGATATCTCCTTCCCTCTGTGTGAGAGAATGGTAGAAAGGGCAACCACAGAGCTTCTTCCCATGGGAAATGCATGGATGGACCATTATAGCTACTTTTAGCCTCCTGTCTCCTAACCTCTGACTTTCAGAACGGCACCTTTATGGTCGAAGTTGATTCCTAGTTGAGGCTGTCCTACTGATGGTTTGAGGCCGGTTGTTCAACTAGGAGCTAAAAGGAATAAGTCAAGTAAGTCCCTGATAGAAAGTAAACTGTCCACAGCATTTAGGACATTTGTGAACTTGATAACAGCTCAGAAGTATTTTCCATTGGAGAGGTATAGTTGTTTTTCCTCTATGCCCTGGATCCCCCTTCAATTCCACCAGTTAGCTCTGACATTTGACATTCAAGATGAACAGTCACTATAACTCGATATGATATCAACACTTGACTGAGACGTGTAGCTCTCTCCTCTGTGCTAGCAGGGTGGCTGCGGAATACATTTAGGTGAAATATGGACTTCTCGATTTTAATCTCTAAACTGGGAAAACAACATGATTCCCCTGAGTTTGTTTTTTGTAAATACATCTATCTACACATTAATAAATACATCAATTTTATACTTCTGTCAGATATAGATCCTACTTGATTTTCAATTTCAACTACATGGACTAGATAGTAACCCTCCCCCATTGTCTCCCTTAGAAATACATTATCACTTCTTCTCTAGACCAAATCAAAAAATCTAATATATTCCAAATAATCTTTCCTGCCCCTACCGGAGCTATTTACCCCCCTCCTGCTTCCCATCTGACTGCACACTGCGAGGCACAAAGTACAGGCAGATTTAATGGAAGCTATTTTCAAGGACAACGCAGCTCAACGCTGCAGACAGCAGCTACCTACCTCCAGGGAGAGGAAATTGTTAAGTGGGACTGGACGAGAGACTGCTAGATTTTTTTAAAGTCATTATATTCATGACATAAAAGTGAACCGGGGATGGGTGGAAATAAATTAGCCTTTTTAACCTGACAGAAGATGAAGGTCCCTTTTAGTAAGTATTTTACCTAGCTGTTAGTGTAAAAAAACAACACAATTATCTATAGTGTACCCAGCAAACCAAAATTGGTTCTGTAAAAGTTCCCAGAACATTAATTAGGTTGTGGCAAATGTTCTCATAACACAAAAACTGTCCAGTCGTGCTGATGATTATACAATGGTTGTATAAAACATTCGCCTGATGTTGCAATTTCGTCTGTTTTTTAAAAGTTCCTAAAACATTTATTTAGTTTGTGGGAACATTTTGGGGATATGACAAGAGATAGGTTCCCAAAACACACAAAAAAAACGAAGAAAAACTGTCCATTTGTGCTGACATTCTGATAATATTTGTATCATGGTGCACAAAAATGTCATTTGATGTTGCAAGAATGGCCTTTTTGAGTTCTTTAAAGCTTTGATTTGCTGGGATTTTTTAAAAATGTTAGGAGAACATTTAATTTTAAACATAAAAAAAAAACATTTTATTATCAAAAACATTCTTTGAAGGTTTTTGAGAAGTTGCCATCCTAATGTTAGAAAAAACCCTAACTAGAACTTCATGGTAATTAGCTAATGTTCTGGGAATGTTCCCAGTTTGCTGGGTATACTCCTACAGTACATCTGTGCTTGGAGCTGGAGAAGAAAGAACACGGATGTTGGCACTTCTATCTCTGTTGAAAATAGACTTTGTAAAAACACGACAGTGTTCAGTGAGAATGCCTCAGATTCTGTGTTCAGTGAGAATATCTCAGTATCGCCATGACAGGGTGTTTAGGAGATCCAACACTTGTTTACCAGCCAGAGACATAAGGCACAAATATTACACACAGAGAAACATGGTAAATGTGTCAGAAAAGCACTGACAAACTACAGCAGGGAGCAGCAGCAGCGTCTAAGCTGTCAGACTTTACCACTCCAAAAAACTGACAGTGGAGCCTTGCAGACAGTGGTGCCAGTCAGGACACTTAAGGCCAAACATTTCACTTTTGGGCTTTCAGAACACAAACCACTTTTGGGGGTCTGTCTGAATACTGGGAATAAAACAAAGAAAGAAGAAAAGAGAGGAGAAGAGAAATCAGACAAGATTCCCACTGACAGAGAGATAATTAAAGCTGGTTGGCATGCCACATCACACACAGCTCTCAGATCCACTGCAGCTGTACTTTAATACATACAGTAATCCCAAAGGTGACACAAATTCAGACGTCACCTATCTAGTGTTTGTAGTATTGCTGTAGTAAATACAGGCCACTAGGGGATAGGGTTCAGTTTTTAAGTCAATACTTGAAAAATACAAGCCTATACTTGGGTATACACTTAGAAAAAAGGGTTCTTCAAAGGGTTGTTCTATGGGGACCATTTTAGGTTCTAGATAGCACCTTTTTTTCTAAGAGTGTACTCAAATCTGCCTCAGGGTGCAGTCAAGCAAGAACAAGCACTCAGTCTGAACATTTGAAACAGAGACAGTCCCAAGGACAGAAGGTTTAGGAACTTGTGTGAAATGTGAAATGGAAACTAAATTGAACCTTAAAAACCCTAGCCTACATGACTGCAATTTTGTTGCCAGGTTCATTTAACAGATTTACACCATAAAGGAACACTTAATACATCACGGAGACAAAGATATACAAATGTTCACACCAGGAAGCCTTCCTTGCCTTTCATCAATAAATCAGACATGTTGGAGACAACAGGAACAATGCATAATTCAACCTGGAGACAGGTGATGCAACACTTTTGTCATCCTTTGTAACATGTTGGTGGAGCTGCATGTGTGTCCTCAGAGGGAGAGAGAGAGAGAGAGAGAGAGAGAGAGAGAGAGAGAGAGAAAGAGAGAGCGAGAGACCCACAAAGAATTTGAAAACAAAATGAGAGCGAGAGAGAGAGCGAGAGAGAGAGAGAGAGGGTGTGACACAACACAGCATAACAGCCCTGCATCTAATTGAGAGGCGAGCAGAGAGGATGACAAGAAGAGATCTAATGAGTAATGGCAATGGCACCCTGTAAGATAAGGTGAGGTGAGCCAGACCCAGGCCAAGGTGATGACAGCCGAGTAATGACAGCCAGGTGACTGGTGTATTAGACCTCAGTGTGTTCGGGCCCTGAGCCAACGGAAACACTAACTAACTCTGTGCTAATCACCCAGGACAGCCATGGCTAATGAACCCATACACTGGCGCACTGCTACAGGTGGGAATCTGTGAGTGTGTGTTCATATACTACATGTACATTTTGTGCATGCTTTCATATGCTTGTCAGGAAGGGTTCTATGCCCTGGGTCTCTTGACTGATTCTGAATGTACAGATAGAATGAATGCATCCTCTATCCATTCTCACCTCAGGTCGCAGTGAATTTTTTAATTTCCCATCATACAGTGCCTTCGGAAAGTATTCAGACCCTTTGAGTTTTTCCACATTTTGTTACGTTACAGCCTTATTCTTAAATGGATGAAATAAAACAATTTCCTCAGCAATCTACACACAATACCCGATAATGACAAATCGAAAACAGGTTGTACATTTATTAAAAACAAAAAACAGAAATACCTTATTTACGTAAGTATTCAGACCCTTTGCTATGAGACTCGAAAATTGCCAGTTTCCATTCATCATCCTTGAGATGTTTCTACAACTTGATTGGAGTCCTCCTGTGGTAAATTCAAATTGATTGGACATTATTTGGAAAGGAACATACCTGTCTATATAAGGTCCCACAGTTGACACTGCATGTCAGAACAAAAACCAAGCCATCAGGTCGAAGGAATTGTCCGTAGAGCTCCGAGATAGGATTGTGTCGAGGCACAGATCTGGGGAAGGATACCAAAAAATGTCTGCAGCATTGAAGGTCCCCAAGAACACAGTGGCCTCCAACATTCTTAAATGGAAGAAGTTTGGAACCCTAAAGACTCTTCCTAGAGCTGGCCGCCTGGCCAAACTGAGCAATCGGGGGAGAAGGGCCTTGGTCAGAGAGATGACCAAGAACCTCATGGTCACTCTGACAGAGCTCCAGAGTTCCTCTGTGGCGATGGGAGAATCTTCCAGAAGGACAACCATCTCTGCAGCACTCTACCAATTAGACCTTTATGGAAGAGTGACCAGACAGAAGCCACTCCTCAATAAAAGGCACATGACAGCCTGATATGAGTTTGCCAAAAGGCACCTAAAGACTCTCAGACCATGAGAAACAAGATTCTCTGGTCTGATGATACCAAGATTGAACTCTTTGGCCTGAATGCTAGGCGTCACGTCTGGAGGAAACCTGGCACCATCTCTACGGTAATGCATGGTGTTGGCAGCATCATGCTGTGGGGATGTTTTTCAGCGGCAGGGACTGGGAGACTAGTCAGGATTGAGGCAAATATGAACGGAGCAAAGTACAGAGAGATCCTTGATGAAAACCTGCTCCACAGCGCTCAGGACCTGGGGCAAAGGTTCACCTTCCAACAGCCAAGACAATGCAGGAGTAGCTTCGGGACAAGTCTCTTAATGTCCTTGAATGGCCCAGCCAGAGCCCAGACTTGAACCCGATCGAACATCTCTGGAGAGACCTGAAAATAGCTGTGCAGCGACGCTCCCCATCTAACCCGACAGAGTTTGAGAGGATCTGCAGAAAAGAATGGGAGAAACTCCCCAAAAACAGGTTTGGCAAGCTAGCTTGTAACGTCATACCCAAGAAGACTCAAGGCTGTAATCACTGCCAAAAATGCTTCAAAGTACTGAGTAAAGGGTCTACGTACTTATGTAAATGTGGTATTTCATTTTTTTTTGGGGGGGGGGGTATGATGGAAAGGGAGGTTACATCATGTACAGGCAGAACATATTGGCTACATTTACAGTTGGTGGAGGACCCGTATTTTTAAGAAAATTCAAAAAGGACAACACCTCCTCCACCCAACCTCTGCCCCCCTCTAAAACACAAAACATTGTTTTTGTATTGTTTCTTTTGGGGAGACAGATGTGAGGCATGCTCACCTTGGATTGGAGTGTAAGAGTGGGTTCATTTCCTTCTGGTAGTGATGGCCCTGATTGGCTGGCTGAGAACAACAGAACACAACAGACCGGATGAGGAAAAGAGAACGTCATAATCTACTAGCCATACTATAATCATTCAGATCCTAATCTCGGCACTCAGAAGAAAGTCTTGTGTGCACACTGGCCGCTAACATTTTAATTTAAAGGCTGTCAGTCACCAGAGACTAATAACATAAAAACATACCCACCACACACATTTAGCAAGTTGTTATATTTTCTAACTATCTAATACAGTATTATGTGAAATCACAATCTGCGTAATAACAAAAACCTTCAGTGCACCTCCTTTAGCTGCCTGATGGGGGCACTGTGGCTACATATGTTACTACAGAGTGCAAAGGTTCAATATATAACTGAATGACTATAATGGTCCATTTCCATACAGGATTTACCCCAGCGTTTTACCCAAAAGACTTAGACTTTTCTGTTTCTATCTACGCTGGCCGGCACCTGTGTCTCACCGGGCCATGGCTCCGGCGGACCTGCTCTCACTTGGGGCCAAAGCCAGGCCACTGGTACTTTTCAGCTGGCAATTACATAACACTGGCTAACTGTGAACTTCAACACCTTATCAAAAAGCAACTGTTTTGATTATGCAGAGGTTGTTGATTCTGCCCAAGCTATGGAAACAATTTCCCTAGTCTAACATAAGGATGTATACACTAGTGGAACACCGATGTTACAGTCAAAAAGCAGCAATATGACTACAGCACATTAAGGCGTTGTGGCAGAATTGGGGTGAGGGTTATGTTATTGTTCTGCATTGAGCTGTGATGTTATGCATTTGATAGACTTCTGGTACTATGTCTGCACCCTAACACAACACCATTGTGTTCTGGAACTGTTGCTTGCATAAAATAACCGTTGTGTAATCAATATTATCACCTCCCAACATACAAGAGACATGTAACCATTCACTCTTCGAACTCCTTCCCTGACTGAGATCAGAGAGTGATCTACCTTGCAGCTGCTTGATTAAAGATTCACTATTATACAACACAATTAGTCGCTGCCTACTCTTTGGATCAAGTTTTCCACAACAAAGGTGAGCAGCCAGCTTGGGAGAGAGAGAGAGAGACATCTTGTTTGAATAAGCCCCATTTGTACCTCGTATTATCACTCAGGAGAGCTGCCTGCAAATAAGGGCTTAAGGACGAAGGAAGGCATAATAGGTATCTAGGCCCACTTCATTGCTTTCTGCAAATTACAGTGTGTGAGCATGAAATTATCAACATCATCCCCCTACGTCAATGGCAAATGGCCTGAGTAAGACATCTTAATTTATCCACCATCTTTGGAGTACATGGCTCACCATCGGTATGTGTGTCCAGGTGGATGTGTCATCACTGCTGGTGCTGACGCTGACATTACATTGGTGGATCTGAGAGGCACTGAGATTTGTTGCTCCTTGCCCCTCCTCTTCTTCCTTCTGCTCCCGCCGCAGACTGGCCAGCATACGTAGCTCCTCCTCCTCATCCTCCTGCATACGCAGGCTGTCCAACATACGCAAATCACAGCTACTGGACCCTACAGGCTCATGCCTTCTCTCCCTCTTCTCCTCGCCCACCTTCAAATCGACAACAACAAACAAAACCAAGATTGATTACACACTGCATTCCAGACATTACAGTAAAGGATTTTGACAGCTTTTTTAAGGGGCTTTGTGGTTTGACCATGGTGTGTATCTAGCACATGCGCCAAATTCCTAGAATCTCAACAATCCTTTTCCATCACATCCACATGTAGCAAGTTTTGTTTGATCTGTCCATTAAGAAGAAACAGGTCAATGACCTGAGCCCAACCAACCCCTGTGTAAGTGTAACCAAGAGTAAGTAATCATCAGCGACCCGGGTAGCAGGCCTCCTCTGTGGGCTTGGGATCCTTCCTCTCCCCTGTCTTTTGTGGAACTCAGGAAGACTAGAGCTAATGAGGATCCTAATAAAATACTACAATAAATACTAAATACGGTCCTCTGTTCATGAATCCCCTGGTTACGCTTAGGAGGAGCACCTCAAGGTGTGACAGCTAGCCCCCCCCCTCCTCTCCCTCTCTCTCACCCTCACTTTTCCTTCTCCTCAGCACAGCATGACTGACAAACCTGCTCTTAGATCCCTGCTCTGCGCTCTACATCACAGTCTTTAATGTGAGCAGAGGAGATGAGGGGAAGAGAGGGATGAGGGGAGAGACAGACAGACAGACAGACAGGCAGACATGCAGGCCGGCAGGCGGGCGGGTGCGACACGGCGTGTCATCATGCCATCAGAAGCTGAACAGAACGATGCCAAGCCCTTTAACAAGCTTCTCTCTACGTTTCCTCACTCACTCTTCTTCTATCTAAGCTTCTCTCTCTTCCTCACTCTCTGCTATCCACGCCCATTCTGACTGCAACCACTTGAGCATCGGAGAGGAGTCAATCCTGGCCTTAGAAGAAAGACGGGCACAAAGAAGGGCAGCCACATGACTGTCACATCCACTCTCTGTCAAAAGGGACCGTTCCTCCTCCCTGAAACCTCTCTTCTTTTTTTCAGTGAGAAATTGGACTTTTCACAGACTCTCACGGCTCTGACCCAAATGGCACTCTATTCCCTATATAGTGCACTACTTTTGCCCAGAGCCCTGGTTAAAAGTATTTCACTTTATAGGGAATAGGGTGCCATTTGGGACACATCCCACATCTTTAATTAAACAGTGGACTGAAGTTCTGTTGTGAGAGGTCGAGGTCAATGACCGTTCTCTCCTACTGAAGTTCAGTAGGAGAGACATCCCTCCTTCTACGCACTCTGCTCCCTCTTGTCTTCTCACTCCCTCGCTCTTTGTGAATCCCTCCACCCACGCCACTGATTCCCTGTTTTCTATCTGTTATTTTGCTTTGGCGATATGTCTGTGGGGGGATGAGGATCAACAAGGGGCACTGACACACTCACTGTATCTGTCTGTATCAAAACTGAGCTTTCTTTTAAGCTGGTGTGGGACAATTCAACAGGCAGACTACATGATTTCAGAGGGGGCAAGTCCAGGAAATTGCAAAGCGCTTTTGTATTGATAAAACTACTATACTACTGTAAACACAGACCACTGAAGAAAAACAATCACAGAGCACTCAAGGTTTAAAGAAATAAAGTACTATAGGCACAAGTAGCTAGTAGGAATCTCAGCTTGAAGAAGCAAAACAGGCAGACTGAAGGGAAAACATGAGGACATGCTCTCCATTCACCCTTGTTAGCGTGCGATACACCCATGTCCTGTATATATGTCCTGTATAGGTACGCTGTTTTCCAAATAATAAACCCTGGGTCACCAGCGAACTGAAGGCCCTGCTGAATGAGAAGAAGAGGGCCTTCAAGAAGGGGGACAGGGACAAATTGAAATGCGTCCAGAGGGAGCTGAAGTTGCGGATTGCTGAGGGGAAGAGAGGGTATAAGGAGAAGATGGAGGACAAGCTGAGGCAGAGCCAGGTGAGAGAGGTGTGGAAGGGTATGAGAAATATCACTGGCTTCAAAAAGTCAAACAGTGGGCAGACGGAAGGGACCCAGGACAGAGCCAATGAGCTGAACCAATTTTTTAACAGGTTCGATACTGGCCCTGTCCACCTCCCCTCCAGCTCCCCAGGCCACACACCCTCATGGCTCTCCCACCCCCACTTTTCTCACAACACCTCTGTTGAGACAATCAGCGACCCCCTCCCCACCTCCGCCCCCGCTCCCTCTGGACTGATCTGCAACACCTCCCTTCCCCCACCTCTGGACGGATCCTCAACATCCCCCTTCCCCCCACCTCCCCACCTGGGCTGGCTTTCACCACCAACCAAGTGAAGAGAGAGCTGGAGAGACTACATCAGTGGAAAGCGGCGGGCCCTGATGGCATCAGCCCAAGGGTGCTTAGGGTCTGTGCTGACCAACTGTGTGGAATACTCTGGCGACCCTTCAACCTTAGCCTGAGCCTGGAAAGGGTCCCTGTGCTGTGGAAAACATCCTGCCTCGTACCAGTGCCCAAGAAGGCGCACCCCACTAACCTGAATGACTTCAGACCTGTAGCGCTAACATCCCACATCATGAAGACCCTGGAAAGGTTAGTCCTCGCTCACCTCAGACCCCTGGTGTGTACATCACTGGACACCCTGCAGTTCGCATATCAGCGCAACATCGGTATGGATGATGCAATCATCTGCCTTCTGCAGAGGGCCTACTCTCACCTGGACAACGCAGGTTGCACTGTGAGGGTTATGTTTTTTGACTTCTCCAGTTCCTTCAACACCATTCAGCCCCTGCTACTGGGTGAGAAGATGAAGAGGATGAAAGTGGAAGCACCCTTAGTCTCCTGGGTTACGGACTACCTGACCGGTAGGCCACAATTTGTGCGACTACAGAGCTGTGTGTCAGAACGGGCATTGAGCCCGTTCTGACAGCTCAACATCAGCAAAACAAAAGAGATGGTGGTGGACTTCAGGAGAACCAAGGCCCAACTAACTGCAGTCCCTATACAGGGGATGGATGTGGAAATGGTTGGGTCATACAAGTTCCTGGGATTCCATATGGACAACAGGCTGGAATGGGCTGGTAACACCGGGGCTCTGTACAAAAAGGGCCAGAGCCGACTCTACTTTCTGAGGCGGCTCAGGTCCTTCAATGTGTGCAGTAAACTACTGCATACCTTCTACCAGTCTGTGGTGGCCAGTGCCATCTTTTTTGCAGTGGTGTGCTGGGGCGCCAACATAAAAGCTGGTGATGCTTCTCGGGTAAATAAGATGATCAGGAAGGCTAGCTCTGTTCTGGGGATCAGCCTTGACACTCTAGAGGAGGTGGCAGAGAGACGGATCCTGGCCAAACTGCTGGCCATCATGGACAATGATCCCACCACGGTGTGCCAGAGAGCGCTACAGGAGGTCCTTCCTGCTGGCGGCTATTAGACTATTTAATGCCTCACCGGGGTGCTGTGCCGTCGGCAACATTGACCTGGAACTGTTGGGGTGTTAGGACCTAGTTTAACAATTATACATCCATCCGTGAGTAACTCTGGTCTGTAATCACTCATTCTGTCAGGACTTATTCATTCATTCAGGTCTGTATATTCATGTACAGTTGTTATATCATATCACGTGCAATATTGTAAGTAATTCTTGGACTGAACTTACGTAGTCATTCACTCAGGAATGCATATTAGTATCCTGTCAGTTGTATCTTTTACATTGCTTTTAGTATATCGAATGTGCAATACATGCATTTATCTGTAAATAAACCCTGCACTAAGGACCGTATTTTAAGGGAATTACTATTATTACCCTAAATTATATCATACACACATTTAGCTATTTAAGTATCTCTTCCTGTCATTTAACTGTACAGTTAATGTAACCATGCAAATATTCACTTACCTGTAAATTTAACTGTATATTTACCTGTACAGTTAATTTAACCATGCAAAATATTCACTTACCTGTTCATTTAACCAGACTGTATATTAAGTATTACTACCCTCACTTATATCATACACACTTTTAGCTATTTAAGTATTTCTCTGCCATCGACCTGTATAGTATAGTTAACCATGCAAATACTCTATATCAACTTGCAATATTTGTATCTTTTTTTTTCTTCTACTAGGCTATAACTTGGAAGTTACTGATGAGACGTCAGTCTGTCATCTAGGGGAGGAATCACATGGTCGCACGTCTGATGTGCTTTGACAACTGTAATTCCCTGTTGGTTGTGGCATCAGGCATGTGGCTGGCTGCTCAATTAGACTCTCAGACTGGGTGTCCCTCCCTCTCTCTCGCTCCACCCCATCCTTCTCTCCTAGGGGCTCCCTCCCTCTCATTCCTCACTCCCCCCCGGGCCTCTCTCCCTCCCAGGGCCTCCCTTCCCCCCAGGGCCTCTCTTCCTCCCAGGGCCTTCCTCCCAGAGAGGCAGGAAACGGTCAGGAGTGATGGTCACTTGACAGCTGCTCACTTCATTATGACATGGGAAGTAGAGGAGGAAATGGAAGATGAGAGAACTTTCTCTCTCTTGGTAAATCATGTCCTTCTGTTCTGTCCCACAAGGCAGGTGAGAGCTTTTGAAGAAGACAGCGTGATAATAAGGATGTGATTATGAATACTAAATGCCTGGCTGCAGACAGACAGTACCTTACCTTGTCTAGTGTGGAGTCTCCTCGGGGGATGATCTCTCGTAGAGATCTCCTGCTCAGTGAAGTCCTACTACTGCTCCTGTCCTGAGTCTGGCTCGCTCCCCCTCCTCTTTCCCCAGGTCCAGAATGGCCCAGATTGCAGTGTCCCTGCCCCTGCCTGGTGCCCTGACTGGGTGACCGGCAGCGGGTTGGGACCATACCAGGCACCTCTAACGTTCTCCTGTATGCTTGGGAGTCAGTGTGGGGAGCCAGCCTGGTTTTACCCACTGCAGGGTCTGTGTGGGTTAGGGTTCGCTCTATGGTAAATGTTCGGTCTGCACCACTGGACCCAGGCCGTGCTCTGGGCAGAGTGTCCCCATCTAGGCCCGATGATCCGGGGATACCAGGGGTGGAGCTGGGGGGAACACCAGGAGGACCAGGGCTGGGGGGGACACTGGACCTCTGATGAATGAACCTGGAGTAGGTCTCTTCCTGGGAGACACAGAGAGGAACAATTTACAAATAGGATGTATTTTTGTATTTTATTATTAGAATATGAGTAATGGTAGCCAGACAGGCATATCTAAAAGGACAGAGGAGGCACTGACGCAACACCTTGAAAGAAAAATACGTCTGCCTCAAGATGGACATTATAGCACAACCTGTCACAGATGACTGCAAATGAATGTGGGTGCAGGCCAGCTAGCTAATAAACTGCTAAGGCTGTACTGTACGATACCATACTGGTGGTTAGCCGTGGGCTGGGATCACATGTCCCAAATTACTTGCAATTAACTATGGCAGCAGGCTATCTGAAAAGACTCAACATTAGTCTTGCTTAGCTGGCAGAGGCTAAAATGGCTTTAAAGTAGTGTAAAGCGCTAGGCTAGGCTTTCATCCCGGCTAATGGTCTCGGTATGTTTGGCTTGAAAGCAGACGGCTCTGGTTCCTGGTTCACTAATGAGGACAACCTGGGGATAGGGCATGTTATGTTTGACTCCTAGCCCAAACCCCATTGACTCTTCTTTATTCCTCCTCTTCCTCCCTTTTACCCCTCTCTCTTTTTCTTCTGTTGCTTTTCGTTTCATGCTCAGAATCTCATGTCATTGAGTGGGCATTTATGCCAGTGGTTTGATAGAGGCCTCACACAGTTTAGAGCCAACACCTCTGGCATTTATTCAGCATGACCCAACTGGGACGAGGCATCGGATGTGGACAACTCTGAAAAAAGTATGTCCATATGAATTCATTATCTGGTAATAATCAGAGATAAATAAGGAAGAATCTGATTTCCCTCATTGGTAACAATGTATTTTCTGTATTTTGCAAGTTACACTTTTTAGGCAATCAGTCTTTTGGTTCAGGCATAGGAAGTGGAAGCTATTTTCAGTTTTTAATAACAGTTTATTTGAAGGCCAACTGGGACTAACTGTAGATATGGTAGTAAGTTGTGTTGTTGGATATTTGAACCCATTAATTACCTAAAACATGCTGTGTGTCTACTGTCTAGTGAGTCTGTTGTTTATTCAAATTAACCTTGGTCTCCCAGAGAAAGATGATTGGCTGAAAACAAGCAAACAGAACAAGACGGGAATTGAAATAAAAATAGAAAGCTCCAGGGGTTTTACAATGTGTTCTTCTAGACTAGCAGAGCAGCTAAAACACACACACACACACACACACACACACACACACACACACACACACACACACACACACACACACACACACACACACACACACACACACACACACACACACACACACACACACACACACACACACACACACACACACACACACACACAGACACACACACAGTTCCAGAGACATCAATCAAAGTGGCCTAATTAACTGTAGCAGAGCATATGTATGTTGAAGATGAAACTGATTTCCCTCAGGACAGGAGAGGAGAGAGAGAGGGGCGGATCGACACAAAAACTCTATCTCACACGCAACTGCATTGAGGATTACCAATATTTATTCTTAGATGTAATGGAAGTTAACTAGTCTGAGCCAGCTGAGTGATATTTTTCCCACACAACAAACTGAATCATATTTTTCATACTGAACCCATAAAAACTAAATTGAATCATTTTTTGGTTTCATATAGAAATGGTCTGAATGTATAAAAGAACTGACCCTCACTACTTTTTTCTCTGTTTGTGGAATCTATAAGGCCAAGCCAATTAAAGTAAAAGACAATTAAAAGACAATATAGACGATTATTTTTCCTTTGAATACATCTAACTTGTCACAACCCCGCCTCCGTGATTTCTGTTTTGTTTGTCTGTGGGTCTTGTTTATTTCTATCTCTTGTCCATGTCTCTGTGTTTGGTTCCGGTTGCCCGGGTAACAAAGGAGGAGGCGGGATTACCATGCCAGGAGTAATTCTCTCACCCACCTGATCATCATCTGCAATCACTCACCTGTTCCTGATCAGGCATCCACTACACTACTTAAGTCACGACCTGACATCCAGTCCCCGCCGGATCGTTAAGTCACCTCCATAGGTCGTTCTAACTAACCAGCCTTTATGATTACCAGTCTGAGTTTTCCTGTTTGTTGTTGATATCCACCAGTTTCATTACCCTGTTGTCTTCCTCTGTCTAGACCATACCTGCCTCAGTAACCAACCTGCTCACCCCCCCTGGAAATCGGAACCATCTGCCTCACCACCCGTTCACTCGCCTGTACTGCTCACTGGGATTCCTGGATCTTCCCCTCACGACCAAACTCCTCAATCCCATATCCACATCACAACTATCCTCCGTGGATTTTCTAAATAAAAAATCATAATTGTAATCTTCGTTGTCCGGTCTGCTTTTGGGTTCGATCCCTGATTCCTGACATAACTGTAATAGCCTTTGTACTCATTACTTAGAAAATTCTCCTCAGCAGCTCTTTATCACTGGGTTACATTGCTGTGTATTCTTTTTTTAAATTTTACATTGTAGTCATTTAGCAGACGGTCTTATCCAGAGCGACTTACAATTAGTGCATTCATCTTAAAGATAGCAAGGTGAGACAATAACACATCACAATCACTTTGCACTAATGATCTCAGATATAAGAGAAAAAAGGGATGAAAGAATCATCCATTTGTTATAGTTAGTTATTAGAGGAACTTAGTTTATGCTTTGGTTAAGTTTAAAATATGTCCTTTTATTTGCCCATAGAGTGCCTTATAAATTATTATATTATAGCTTTTTTTCCTGTTTCAAACAATTGCTTTTAGAAACTGGAGTTGTTGTGTGGGTGGTAGGACTGCTTATTCAGGGGATCTGAAGGTCATGCGGGGTCTGAGAGGTTTGTATTGTAAAATCTCTGAGAGGTTTCTGTTGTTTTTATTTAACCAGGTTAGTCTCATTGAGATTAATAATCTCTTTTGTAAGAGAGACCTGGCGAGCTTCTGTAATTTCAAGTCCTTCTGCAGTTTATTCCATGAGTATGGGGCTGAAAACTGAAAGGAAGAAGAACACATTTTTGCGAGCGCAGGCTGTACTGAACACTTGTCTGCTGTACAATGTATTTACATAAGTAAAAAGGGAGCTGTCCCAAGACCGCTCTATAAATAAAAATGTACCAGTGATTCAGTCTCCGCTGACCTAAAGAAGGCCAACCGATTCTCAAATATAGGGTGCAGTGGTGAATGAGAGATTTACTGTTAGTTACAAATCTCAATGCACTATGATACACAGTATTAAGCTTACACAGTGATGTCTCAGTGGCATGCATATACACAATATCCCCATAATCAATTATGAGGAGGAAAATGGCAGAAACAAGCCTCTTCCTTGCTTCAAAAGAAAAACAAGACTTATTTAGCCTGAGCTTTCTCAAAAGACTATCAATGTGAGGTTAAAGGTTAGGCACTGATCAATCAAGAAACCCAGGTACTTGTTACTCTCTCTATTTGCCTGTCCTGCAATGTGACTACACATGCCACTGTTTGTAAGTCCATCTTATAATTGGTAAAAACCATCAACTTTGTTTTTTCAGTATTTAGTAAAAACTTCAGCTTGCCAAGCTGAGTCTGGACAGCAATAATAGATAGATGATGCACAACAGTAAACTACTGTGTCGTCAGCATAAAAATGAAAACTGGCATTGGAGATTCTATTGAAGCTAAATATTTTGAAGAAATAAATAATTCTGTTGAGAGGACGGTGTCAGGGGGTACAGGGTGTATGTGTGTGTGCTCTTCATCCTCAGGCAATTCAGACCCAGTCGTATGAGAAATATAGACATACCTCCTCACTCCCGCTGGCTAGGAAGTCGTCCTCTGGCCTGGCCCCCCTGTACCCTCCCGTGTCCTGCTGGCCGTAGGTGTCAGTGGCATGAGCTGCCTCCTCAGTCCAGCAGGTCTCTCCATGTCCCTGTCCCTGGTCTCCATGGCCTCGCCTGGCTGAGTGGGGCCAAGAAGAGAAGGTGAACACGTCTTCCACTGAGAGCTGAGGCTCAGAGACTTCATCCACATCACTCTCCCCTTCACTGTCATCACTGTCCCAGTCCTGCAGGGGTAATGGTGATGGAGGGAGGTCAGGGACAGGGGCCGACTGGCCAGTCTGAAACTCTGGAGAGGATTTGGAGGGCTCCAAACAGGCTCTGTCCTCATCAACAGGTCTGGGAGACAACAACTTGTCTAAGAGAAGAATAACAACAACAGCTTTACAGTCAATAAAAACACGAGACTGCTCTGATTGTGTTCTCCAATGGTTCTTCCCCTGATCGTTACCTAGAACTGTATCTTTGATACTAAAACGAAATAGTTCCACCGTTAGTAACTTCTTACAGTGAAAACACAATGCCTAACCTCAGGTGAATGGATTGCACAACGCATGAGGAATATTCAATATCAGAGTGCGTAGGCTGCTGATGCACAGCCCAAGCTATACATCAACGATATCGCTCTCGCTGCTGGTGACTCCCTGATCCATCTCTACACAGACGACACCATTCTGTATACATCTGGCCCCTCTTTGGACACTGTGTTAACTAACCTTCAAACAAGCTTCAATGCCATACAACACTCCTTCCGTGGCCTCCAACATCTCTTAAATGCTAGTAAGACTAAATGCATGCTCTTCAATAGAACGTTGCCCGCACCCGTCCACCGGATTATCATCACTACCCTCGACGGGACTTACCATCCTACCGATCCTTGACTTCGGCGATGTCATTTACAAAATAGCCTCCAACACTCTACTCAGCAAATTGGATGTAGTCTATCACAGTGCCATCCGTTTTGTTACCAAAGCCCCATATACTACCCACCACTACGACCTGTATTCTCTCGTTGGCTGGCCCTCACTACATATTCGTTGCCATACCCACTGGCTCCAGGTCATCTATAAGTCTTTATTAGGTAAATCCCTGCCTTATCTCAGCTCGCTGGTCACCATAGCAACACCCACCAGGAGCATGCGCTCCAGCAGGTATATTTCACTGGCCACCCCCAAAGCCATCACCCCCTTTGGCCGCCATTCCTTCCAGTTCTCTGCTGCCAATGACTGGAACAAACTGCAAACATCCTTGAAGCTAGAGGTTCCTATCTCCCTCACTAACTTTAAGCATCAGCTGTCAAAGCTGCTTATCGATCACTGCACCTGTATATAGCCCTTCTGTAAATAGCCCATCCTACTACCTCATCCCCATATTTATTTTTTAACTTCCGCTCAATTTTGCACTTCAGTATCTCTATTTGCACATCATCATTTGCACATTCCATCATTCCAGTGATAATGCTAATCTGTAATTTATTTCGCCACTATGGCCTATTTATTGTCTTCCTAACCTTACTGCATTTTGCACTACATTTGCACACTGTATATAGATTTTCTATTGTGTTATTGACTGTACGTTTGTTTATTTCCCATGTGTAACTCTGTGTTGTTTTTTGTCGCACTGCCTTGCTTTGTCTTGGCCAGGTCGCAGTTGCAAATGAGAACTTGTTCTCAACTGACCTACCTGGTTAAATAAAGGTGAAATAAAAAATAAAATAAAAAGCCTCTTGCGTAACGCACCCCTCCTGAGCCAACGAGGTATGGTGACGAGGAATCCAGAATAATGACTGAGATCTTATTACGGTGATCAGTGGATCCATCTTCATTTCGTCATCATCAGGAAAACCTCCTGCTGTTCTCTGCCTGCCTGGGTTCATTTTCATATATGCAAATAACTACTGCCTAATCACAGTACGACAGAATGAAATTAATTTGATTATGCCATGGTTGCCAAAGACGGACCCGCGTTAATTTCCACCCCTGCATAGATATATATATTTTGGTCAGGTTTTGGTTAATAGCGGCATAATGTCTAAATGAGCATTTGAAATATGCATAAGTGGAAGCCGAAGCATTGAAAATTATTGTGAATGTGTTTGTCTGCGGTATGCAGGGAGGGACTGGGGGAGAAAAACGCTTCGCCTTGGCAGAGTGGGTCTCACCCGCCGGCACACAAACGACATCATTAGTAGTGTGGGCGCCATTCTGCTGCAGAATCATCGCTCACACACCCATACCTCTGCCCATGGGGTCCGTCTACAGACCCTGGCATTAGAAAACGCCAAGGCAGGAACACACTGCTCCAGAGGCCTGACTGCACGTCGTCCAAGCTGATTAATAGTAACGCTGGCATATTGCAGACAAGTGACATTGGCTGTATATGTATGTACGCTGTGAAATGTTCACCAATGGAGTCCAGTCCCACTCAGGAGGTTCAGACTTTGAGCACATGATATTCACTCACTCCAGTGGAGGCTGCTGAGGGGAGGACGGCTCATAATAATTGCTGGAACGGAGCGAATGGAATGTGGAAACCATGTTGATACCTTTCTACTTACTCCGCTCCAGCCATTACCACATGCCCGTCCTCCCCAATGAAGGTGTCACCAACCTCCTGTGATTCACACACAGCCCATCCATCCACTATGTTCAAGTGACTCTCATCAGACCAAACGTAACTATAACGAATCCTAATACCTTCAGCTAGCCAGGCTCTACGGTTGCTTCCCAAATGGCACCCTATTCCCTACTTAGTGCACTTATTTCGACCAGGGCCCATAGAGCTCTGGTTAAAACAAGTAGTGCACTATATAGGATAGTTCAGTGGCCTTAGTGGTTAGAGCGTCTGCCCAGCGACTGGAAGGTTGGGAGTTCGATCCCAGGCCGAGTCATACCAAAGACTGTAAATGGGACCCGATACGTCTCTGCTTGGGAGTAAAGCCCTGTGATATACTAGTGTCCTGTCCAGGGGGTGTACTTGTCCATCAAGCTGCCTCATGCTACTGATAGGCTCCTGCTCCTACGAGCAGTTCTGGCAAGTCAAGGCTACTTACTATATAGAAAATAGTGTGCCATTTGGGGTGCAGCTTAGTAGTTCAGAGGTATGTAGTTCAGCGCACTTTTGTCTCAACAGTATAATCACCTTTTCTAATTGTGCTGCTGTGTGGAAGACACTGAGCCAAACCCACGAGACTCCCCTCTGACTCTTATTTAATGTGCCATTACCATTAATGAACGTACTGCGCTTAGACAGAGTTAGAGGGGAGGGCTGCACTGCACAGGGACTGCTCCAGGCCTTTGGAGACGGGAAAAGCCCATAAACGTGCTTAGAGCTAATAAAGTGTGCAGTTTGTGGGTTCATTTAGTGGGGCTGTGTGGGGGGACGACAACAATGTGTGTGTGTGTGGCTGTGGGGGGGTTTAACAACAAGAAAAATCTGACAGGTATTTCATAGCCTTAGCAACGATCCTGCATTAGGGTGAGACTTCAGGAGCTGGCTACTATCAGGAGCTGGCTACTATCACTGTAGCTGGAAACTACTCAGACAAATATACTAATGTCTAAAGTTGGCCAAACCTGCCAATTAATTGAGGTAGATGGCAGTAAATCTTGGTAAGAACCATTGTTGGAAGCATCATGTCAGATGAGCCATCTGCCACATACTTCAGCACCAGATTGTGATGGTTGGATGTCTGCTCTGGACTAGGAACTGGATAAAGGGGTTAAAGTGTCTTCACTTCACTCCTAAATCAGAAACAGAAGCACTAACTGCAGCCCAGCAGTGCCCATTTTAAAAAGTGTGTCAGTTTAAAGGAGGGTCTGACCTGCTGTTTGGTCTCTACTCATCTCACTGAGGGTCAAAAGTAATTGGTTCCTGTCTCCATGGTGGCTAAGTGGGTCCAATTTACAACAGAAAAGAGGACATCTACCCTAAGACCACCAGACTTCACACACTTAAGACAAACAATCCAGTTCACACAGACTCTCTAAAGCTTTCATAATACATACACAGCTCACCTGAGCCAGGTGTCAACTTCTCCTTCCCTGCACTGTGGACCCGTAGCTTCCTGGACCCCGCCTTGTCTGGTGACGCTCTGTCTTTAGGTGGTCGCGGCTGCAGGCTCCCTGGCTTCCCTGTATGTTACACAACGAGGTTACATTCAAAACGCGCATTACAATAATAGCCTAACAAGCACATAATGCAACTTTAGAACCTGAGCAGATAACAGTTTGTTAATGGCTAGCGGAACATCTTATGGAGTACTGAATATTATGCCACAGTAAAACCATCATTCACTCTCAATAAAAGGTATTTCAGAAAACGAGTTCTATCCAATCAATCAACAGTGAGCGCAGCATACTAAATAAAGCCAGCTATGCACAACCAACGCTAGATATTTTAATGATCTTCTTATACACTCCATCACAATCCAAACGTATTGCATTACGAAGTCTAATATATTAAAATATAGGTCAGTGAGTGTACAGAGTCAGTGTGCGACAGAATTACTATCACATAAAGGAGCATGCTAACCAGACATAATTATGTAATATTTCGATTATGCACTCAGATTGGGAAGGGAAACCATAACTATGATGAACTTTGGGGAGTCAATGATTCTGTCATACCATTGTACTAATGAACAAGTGTTTACAGTTTGTTAGCTTGGTTGAAAAGGACAGTTGTTGAAAGTACATTAAATATACACTGATTTAACTTCTCTTACGGGAGCAGTAATTAGTCAAACTGGGCTGAATAAAGCAAGCTAGGCAAAACTAAGGAGGAAGTTCTTTTTCAGATTTTGCCAATCCCCTCGTCTCGCATATAATTATCGGAATATCACAATTTCCAAGTCAAGTCTGTGAATATTGGTCAGTGTGGGAAGCACGCTGTGGAATGTATGGTTTCTATTGTAGTGTGACATGCTAATTATTTATGGCCTATTAAAAACTTGTTACAACGATTTGAGATTTGCTGATGCTAATGAAACCAGTTGACACTACAGTGTGGGAGAGACACTGACTGACATCTGGAAGACCTATAGTCTGAAATATCTTACCAACCTTATCATAAAATATCTTGATTAATCCCACAGCACCTTCCTACTTTATTGAGGAAAAGTTTAACTTACTATGACTGATGTATGGTTGTCTCACCTAGCTACCTTAAGATGATTGCACTGTAATTCGCTCTGGAAAAGAGTGTCTGAAGTGTCTGCTTAACAACAAAATTATTAAAGGTGAAATGAAACATTTTAGTAAGTTAAGGTGACTTTGATAACCAAATTTAATAAAGAAGCATGTTCCTACCCTTAAAACAGCAGAAAAACTTAGAAATTTTGGGGGGGGATTTTGACCCCCCAAACAATTGCTAGGTCAGGGTTCCCGAATTAGAATTTTGGAAATATGTTTCAATGTATTCCCACACATAATAAAGATATATATATAGTATGTAATCATATATAAATGTAAGCAAGGTTTGAAATTATTCTGTTTTGGGCTTCTTGCGGTCAATTTGCAGTTTACAAATTATTTGTAATTATGTTCCGGCCCCTTGACCATCTGCTCAAGAGAAAATCGGCCCACGGCTGAATCTAGTTGATGATCCCTAAGCTAGGTAATGTGGCATGAACGATAAATTGACAAAACAATGATACTGTGCAATGTGGGATATCATAGCCAGCTAGTCCAAAACCCTGGCAAGCAAAATTATCATTGATGGATATTTTGCTAGCTAGTGTTGTTAGCGGAACAACTTGCTACAGTGCAGGATTTTACTATGGATTATAGATTTCACTATGGACACTGGAAACATAATTTGGTCTCATAAGTCTCACAATTAGCTGCAATGGATTTAATAGGAGTGGACACTGTTAACAACCCTACATGTCTGTAGCTAAATCTTTCAGAACAAACAGCTAGCTAGCTTGAATACTCTGTTTTCTAGCCAGCTATTTTTAGCCCAGCTAGCTAGCTCGCCTCTACTAGGTTTGGCACATCTGAAAAACCATATTAACTGCAAAACCATATTAAATACCATTTCATGCATAGTGTACACAATCTAACTGCAAAGGTGACTTTATTATTGTGGGCATTGCCATGCAGTTGGCTAGCTTACTAACCTTGTTTGCTGTTAGCTAGCTTGCTGGCAAACACAGTATGATCCGACGCCCATGTCAAAACTACTGTAATGTTTAACACAGCTAGACCTTGCTCGCTGAATGAACACAAAAAGCCATGAGTAAAGTAGGTGAGTGGACACACATATTCCCATGACGCTTCAATATGGCTGCGGCCACATCTCTCTAAGCTTGAACAACTTAAAATATTATGTTCTAAAAGCATTGTCATAACATGACGTTCAACAAGGTTATCTAACATTGACATGTTAGATAATGCTTTTAGAATGTTGTAGGTTGATTTAAGCCTTTCAGTTTAATGTCTATGGCATCTTTGCCTGACATTGTGTGGAACAGACAACAGAGTGTTGTCCTTACCTGCCAGCTCATAAACATTCTTCTGGCTACTGGGACCAGGTTGTTCCTTGCTCCAGTCTCCATGATCCTGATGTCTCTCTGGAGCAACTGTTCTATTTGTTCTTGCACCAGAGACTGATCCCTGTGACAGAGAGAAAGAAGGGGAGAAATTGAGAAATGGAGAGATTGAGAGAGAGAGAGCTTGAGAGAGAGAGAGGGAGAGGGAGAGAGAGAGAGAGAGAGAGAGAGAGAGAGAGAGCGAGAGACAGACAGACAGACAGACAGACAGACAGACAGACAGACAGACAGACAGACAGATTTTCAACCTGTTGCAACCTGTTGTGTTAGAGAGAGAGAGAGATAGAGAGAGAGTGAGATATATATATATATATATATATATATATATATAGAGAGAGAGAGAGAGAGTGAGATAGAGAGAGAGAGATAGAGACAGTATGTGTGTTAGAGATTGAGTGTGTGTGTGTTAGAGAGAGACAGAGAGAGATAGATAAGAGAGAGAGAGAGAGAGAGATAGATAAGAGAGAGAGAGGGAGAGAGAGAGGTAAAGAGAGACAGAGACATATAAAGACAGAGAGATAGAGAGAGATATATAGAGAGAGAGAGAGAGAGAGAGAGAGATAGAGACAGAGCGTGTGTGTTAGAGATAGAGATATAAAATAAGCACTAAAGACAGAAACAGAAAAGCAACAACAAACAATAGAGGATCACAGAGTGGATCTCTCACAGAGTGGATCTCTCACAGAGTGGATCTCTCACAGGGCGTCCTAGATGATAAAGCACTGGCTGCCCAATGATGGGAGATATTACAGGCGGATAATAATACAGAAATAGTTCAGAATGCCTCAAAACAACATCCTTTGATTCTTATCATCATTAAACTTTTGGAGAAAAATCTAAACAAAGCATGTTTGGAGAGTGGGCCGGCGCTACAATAAAATAACAACAGCTCCTCCCAACACATAATTTCACACTATTGGTAAATGCAAATAGTCATATCGTATGATAAATATGTTCATGTGGGTATTCAAAATAGAGAATGTATACATACACTCTAGCGCAATACGTGTTAATGAATAAATAAATGTTTTGACAGCAAGCTCCTTCTCAGGGGACAATTACCGTATTCATGCTCCGGTGTGTCCGCCCGTCCTGTCCCTGTCCCTCTGAGAGTCCACTGTTCTTCCTTCCGGTCAGTGGAGGGGGTCCTAAAACCCTCGACCCAAATGCGATGTGGGAGGCGTCCGGCTGGACCCTGGGGCCTCGAGCAGCACTGGCTACCCTGCCACTGCCTGACTGATCTGGAAGGTACAAAAATGAATGGGATTATTTGGATATTCATTTGTTATCAATGTTTATAATGCATAGGATCATCTCTTTCAATGTAATACTGAGAAAATAGATAGTGATCGTGACCGACAGCGATGTCGAGCTGTTTTGCATAATTTTCAAGTTACCAGCTCAAACACATTACACATAGGCTTAATGTCGCATATCAGCCTATTACTCTTAAACTGTTTCTCACTTCTGCCAGTCACCACATGGCACTTATCTGTGTTTCATTCAAATTACTCAAGGCTAACAATAATATAGCAAGAGACAAATTCTGCCTTTGTAAAAGGCTGTGATATCCTGACATTGCTAATGGATTCCAACTGATTTAACATATGGATTTGAGCATGATAATACAGTGGCATGCTAGCATCACTCTGCACATAATTCATTTAAAAGCATAAATGACACCCCTTTCACGCAAGTTTGATCAAAAACAAACATAGCTATGTTATATAAACTGTGGTATAACTAATCAGAGGAATATTGGGAGTGGAAAATAAGAACCATAGTTTCCTTTATATAAATGCAGAAGCTTGAGTCTGACTGGTTTGAAACATCAATACTTACAGGCCTCCATTTTACGTCATTTTGATATTTTAAGTAGCCTGTTATATTAAATGAAGTGCCCTTTAATATAGACCCCATGGAAAATTCAATAAATGGTTTTCTGTTGTTTTGTGGTGGAAAACTGAGTGGGTCGAGCATTACACGCCAACCCTGTTTCCCATAGAGAGACAGGCAAGATTTTTTCTTCACAATACATTTTTTTTTGTGAAGCTTGCATTCAATTGCCTCTCCTTGTAGCACACAACAAGCTTCCACTCCCCCTGTCACTACGGGATTTATGGCTGATTTAACATGAAATCGCCAACTCTGTTACGTTCAACACTGTTACTTTATTTGGCACTTAATAGGCACTTACTATATAAAAAATATATATATTTAACCTCTTCAGATATTTTTTGTTTTTATTGAACATGTGCTCATCATGACAGAATGTTCAAATTAGATGAAATAAAAACGTTTTTCTTCACCACACTGCCCAAAAGGGAACAACCCGCCTACACTTTTCCATAGCAAAGTGCCTAGTGATAATTGGATGAACCTAAAGACGAGGTCACACCATTGGTGAAAAGAAAACAACCCTGCATGTAATTGGTTCAACTGTTCTCTCTCAACAACAACAAAAAATCTCTAGAAATGTTTAATCTTTTCATTTGCTGTTTGGCTGACAAATGTAGTAAACTCAAGAAACAGTAATTAGCAACATTTTTACACAATTAGATTGGATGTCTACTTTAATAGCAATCCCTTTTAATCATTATTAGGCATGTTATGCTAATAACTCGACCAACCAATTATGATAACTAATTTACAAGAAAACGAATGCTGTGTGTGCGTGCGCATTGCGTGTGTGTGAATGTGTGTCTCTCTCTTGGTGTGTGTGTGTGTGCATGCATGTGTCCATGTGTGTGTGTGTGTGTGTGTGTGTGTGTGTGTGTGTGTGTGTGTGATTACTGTTCATTTCTAATGGCACGGCCAAGTGACTCAACATGCTGGAGGCAGCTGTCAGAACAAATAAATATGCGCTGATAAAAAGGCCACAGAGGTACTGTCTGTCTGTCTGTAGTGGAGCAGAGTGGGGCTGCTGAATCACTGGCGCATGTCTTTCTTCCTCATAAACACATATAATTGCTGTTCTCTCTCTCTGGATGTACAGGTTGTATTGTGCAAGCCTCATTCCAAAGGGCACCTGGGTTTTTAGAGTGCAACAATCACACTGTGCCACCTGCAGCAGAGCTGAAGCTTTTAGATGAGAAAAAAGTCAAGTCCTCTAAAGTACTACTTACTGCCTGTTCTGTTTTTTCAACGCTTTCAACCAGTTGAAAAAAAAATACAAACAACAACAACAGAACTTTGATCGCCTTTCAAAGTTATGGATGAATGGTTATGTAAAGTCACATAATCTAAATGGCTGCTGCTGTACTCTGATGATGACGCCTTCCTGGTTATGCCTTTAAGGCCCTGTCTTTATGTCTTTAATCCCTCAGAAACTCTTATTAGAATTTACATACCATCTGTGATAGCAGCTCATGAATCAACAGGAGATTCCTAAACTGACAGATTATTATGTAAGCCATGAGAGACAAGCAAACTATTTGCACATGATTACATGCAACAAAAGTGTCTGGAAAAGCACAATCTATATTAGACTGTTTATTTGTGTTTAAACATGCTATGGACATATTGAAAAACAAAACACATTTTCAATTTCAAAGATAAAGATTTGTAATATGCTGCTTTCAACAAATGGAAAACTGTTTGTGACTATGGGACTATGTTTACTTTGGTTAGAGGTGGGGGTCTGAGGCTGAGTTTAGCCAGTCATGAAGCATATCCAATCAGAGAAACAAAAACAGTAGGAGCCAGAAAGGGCAAACCAATTTCAAAGAATTACTGGTGTCTGTTTGAAACAAATGGAAAAGTCTTGCTTATATGGAAATGAATTGAACTGAATTATTATTTGTTTCTTGGTCAAAGATGGAACAAAATGGACGTCGCCTTGAACTGTTTGATGAAAATAAATACTGGACTTTGATTGTTTTGTATTATTGGGTTGTTGTTACTGTTATTGGACAATCACTTGGTCAGCTATTGATGCTCAAGAACTCAGATGAACAAGAACTCAAGCTCCATCCCAACCATAACGTGCTTTGTTCCAACCAAAGAGGATTAGAAATAAACACAGAGAAATAAACACACTCTCAAAAGAAGAAGAAAGTCACACACATGATTTTGAGTGTGCAGCTTTCTTTTTTACTTGTATTCAACACCTCACAGAAGGGGTGTAGGTTCTTTATCTATTTACTTCATAGATTTGTTGTCTCACCCACCAGACTCAGAGTTGAGAGAGCCAGTCTTCAGGTCTGCCAGTCTCAGCCTTTCCATGTTCATCACCTGGATCACCTGCTGGACGTCAGGGGGACACTGGCAGCTCCGAGGGATCGAGTCCATGGGACCATTTCCACCAATATATAAGTCTACAGAGGGAAACAAACAAAAAAATCTAGCTGAAAACATAATCATGGCGGTATTGGCTTTCTCCAGGAAGAGAAAATAAGCTTTTGAATTATGATGAATAAAAAATAGAAATTATGATCCATAAAAAAATAAAAAGATCCAGGCCTATCCATTTTCCAGATGAACTAGAAGGCGTTGTAGTGGGTGTACACACACACACACACCAATAATCTGCAGCTAAAGGCGTTGCTGTACCATATAATTTATCAACAAACATCACTGTCGTGGTGCTCTGTGAGGGATGGAGGTGTAAGGTTGGACTCACCCTGGGGTTTGCCATTGATTCACCATGTAGGAAGAGGCTATTCATATGATACACATCAGCTTACCATGAATGTTTAAGCAACCTACTGTGGTAAGCCAAGCATTCATTTTCAAAAAGACTTAATATTCATCAGAATAAAAATGTACAATTTAATTTCCATGGAATGGATAATGGGAGAATACATGTCTTGCCATGATGGAGCATTTAGAGTGTTTCAGTGTGACTGACTGACTGACTGTATGTCTTACCTCCACCAGAAGCCCCTGCAGGCTCAGTCTTCATGGTGAAGATTCTCCGTAACTTACAGCTGGCAGAGACAGTGATTCCATCCAAGGATAAGAACCCTGCACCTTTAAACAGCTCACCGGTGAATGACACAAGGTCGATGCACATGTTGCACCACTAGAGATGAGAAAAGAGGGAAGAGAAGAAAATTGTTTTGTTCAGACAGTCTAACGCAATTTAAACGGTTGACAGCTGTCCTCCTTGTCCCATTTTTTTTTGTTAAAAAGTTTGTTGAAGCAATTTCCCAGCTAACAACAAACGTTCCCACAACTTTAGAGAACATTCCTTTATAGGTCCAATTCAGCAGTTTTTATCTCAATATCAAATAATTTATGGGTAACAATTAAGTACCTTACTGTGAATGTTTTCAATTAAAATGGTCAAAAATAAACCAAAATAGCTTCTTAGTAAAGGGCATTTTCTCATGCAAGAATTTTGCTACGACTGTCTGGGAGCTGCCATTGGTAGAGAGGACTGGATCTCTCTTTCTTATTGGTCTATTAACTAATTTACCGCATAAGAGTCAGCCCTGTCTACTACGCTATATGGAATATTTTGAAAAAGGTAATTGCAGGCATAATTTTTCTATTAGATTTTGAACTTGAAGAGCCCTTGAGGTAACAAAAATGAATATGAAAAAAATATGTATTTGGCGTACTGCTATTATCCCATATAAACACATTGAATAAGAGAGAGATTCACTACATGGAACAAAAGATAGTCCCCCCCAAAAAAATTGTTCTGAAGTGTCTATCCTTAGATCCTGTACAGTCTTATACTCAGCTGGCCCCTCCCCGGATTTTGTGTTAAATGCTCTACAACAAAGCTTTCTTAGTGTCCAACAAGCTTTCTCTACCCTTAATCTTGTTCTGAACACCTCCAAAACAAAGGTCATGTGATTTGGTAAGAAGAATGCCCCTCTCCCCACAGGTGTGATTACTACCTCTGAGGGTTTAGAGCTTGAGGTAGTCACCTCATACAAGTACTTTGGAGTATGGCTAGACGGTACACTGTCCTTCTCTCAGCACATATCAAAGCTGCAGGCTAAAGTTAAATCTAGACTTGGCTTCCTCTATCATAATCGCTCCTCTTTCACCTCAGCTGCCAAACTAACCCTGATTCAGATGACCATCCTACCCATGCTAGATTACGGAGACATAATTTATAGATCGGCAGGTAAGGGTGTTCTCGAGTGGCTAGATGTTCTTTACCATTCGGCCATCAGATTTCCCACCAATGCTCCTTATAGGACACATCACTGCACTCTATAATCCTCTGTAAACTGGTCATCTCTGTATACTCGTCGCAAGACCCATTGGTTGATGCATATTTATAAAACCCTCTTAGGCCTCACTCCCCCCTATATGAGATATCTACAGCAGCCCTCATCCTCCACATACAACACCCGTTCTGCCAGTCACATTCTGTTAAAGGTCCCCAAAGCACACACATCCCTGGGTCGCTGGTCTTTTCAGTTTGCTGCAGCTAGCGACTGGAACGAGCTGCAACAAACACTCAAACTGGAAAGTATTATCTCAATCTCTTCATTCAAAGACTCAATCATGGACATTCTTACTAACAGTTGTGGCTGCTTTGTGTGATGTATTGTCATCTCTACCTTCTTGTCCTTTGTGCTGTTGACTGTGCCCAATAATGTTTGTAGCATGATTTGTGCTGCTACCATGTTGTGTTGCTACCATGTTGTTGTCATGTTACGTTGCTACCATGCTGTGTTGTCATGTGTTGCTGCCTTGCTATGTTGTTGTCTTAGGTCTCTCTTATGTAGTGTTGTTTTGTCTCTCTTGTCGTGACTTGTGTTTCGTCCTATATTTATATTTTATTTATTTTTATTTTTAATCCCAGCCCCCGTCCCCGCAGGAGGTCTTTTGCTTTTTGGTAGGCCGTCAATGTAAATAAGAATTTGTTCTTAACTGACTTGCCTAGTAAAATAAAGGTTAAATAAAAAAATAAAAAATAAAAGAGATATAAGAAAGATCAGGAAACATATACAGGCTCCGTAAGAAGCATCTCAAGGTCCTGGAGTGGCCTAGCCAGTCTCCAGACCTGAACCCAATAGAAAATCTTTGGAGTGAGCTGAAAGTCCGTATTGCCCAGCGACAGCCCCGAAACCTGAAGGATCTGGAGAAGGTCTGTATGGAGGAGTGGGCCAAAATCCCTGCTGCAGTGTGTGCAAACCTGGTCAAGAACTACAGGAAACGTATGATCTCTGTAATTGCAAACAAAGGTTTCTGTACCAAATATTAAGTTCTGCTTTTCTGATGTATCAAATACTTATGTCATGCAATAAAATGCAAATGAATTCCTTAAAAATCATACAATGTGATTTTCTGGATTTTTGTTTTAGATTCCGTCACTCACAGTTGAAGAGTACCTATGATAAAAAGTACAGACTTCTACATGCTTTGTAAGTGGGAAAACCTGCAAAATCAGCAGTGTATCAAATACTTGTTCTCCCCACTGTATATAGTTTTTTTTCATGTATTTAATTCCTTATTTTTGTCTACATATATATATACACTTCCATTCATTTTTTCAACCGGGGGACCTTCAGACGAGACTTGTGAGTGGAACAGGTTTTTGGGGGGGAGAACGTTTCTTTGGGACCATCAGGCGACATCCTGAAAAACATATTTGGAGATGTCCCCAGAACAACCCGGGAACAAAACAAAAACAGAATGTCCTATGTTTTAAATGTCTTTGAACACAGGAATGTTCTTGCAATGTTCCAATGAAACATGTCTAGAACATTAATATCATATATTTGGAGAAAATGGCACCATGTTCGGTGTATGTTTGGTGTGATGATGATGGAATATTCTCAGAACCCTCAGAAAACTGGACACGCAAATGTTCTTGCAACCTCCCCTGAAACGTATCTAGAACATTAATATTGAATATTCTGAGAACATGGTTCTGGGTAAGTTCTGTTTGACATAAAGGAAATGTCCTAACTCTAACACCACAACATGCTAAATAGGATCTCAGAAGGTGTTTGCTAACATAGATAGAATGTTCCTATAACAAACATCAGGGGAACATTACGAATAACATTACAAAAATGTTCTCTCTCCCTAGAATTGTTAGCTAGGATAGTATCTTTCGAACTGGTAGAAATTGGCAGCACTATCTTAAGTCACAAGCAGCCTATATATATTATGCTTATGGTAGCGGTGGAGGCAAGGGCAATACTCACAACATTGCGTTTCAGACCAAAAGGTATTCTTGCATGCAAGGGTGTAGCAGAGAACTCTTTATGAACCGTGGATAGGTACAGCCTCCTTTTCAGATGACCTAAATCAGTTATCCTGTAAAACAAGTGAAGGAATGAATGAGGAAATTGTGAACAGCAATTATATATTACAACAAAGCTTTCAAGAAAAAAAGGTGCTATGTAGAACCTAAAAGGGTTCTTCGGCTGTCCCCATAGGAAAACCTTTTGAAGAAACATTTTTGATTCCAGGTAGAACCCTTTTCGGTTCCATGTAGAACCCTTTCCACAGAGCATGCTACATTGAACCCAAAAGGTTTCTACCTGAAATAAAATAGGGTTTTACCTGGAACCAAAAACAGTTATCCTATTGTAACAGCTGAAGAACCCTTTTGGGACTCTTTTTGTCTAGGAGCGTAACAGCTGAAGAACTAAGGGTGTAGCCTAGCGGTTGAGAGAGTCGGGCCAGTAAACGAAAGCCAACTAGGTGAAAAATCGGGCAATGTGCCCATGAGCAAGGCACTTACAGTGCATTCAGAAAGTATTCAGACCCCTTGACTTTTTCCACATTTTGTTACGTTAAAGCCTTATTTTAAAATTGATTAAATAGTTCTTTCTCCTCATCAATCTACACACAATACCCCATAATGAGAAAGCAAAAACCCTTTTAATACCTTTTTGCAGATTTATATATAAAAAAAATTATTATAATCACATTTACATACGTTTTCAGACCCTTTACTCAGTACTTTGTTGAAGCACCTTATGCAGTGATTACAGCCTCGAGTCTTCTTGGGTATGACGCTACAAGATTGGCACACCTGTATTTGGGGAGTTTCTCCCATTCTTGTCTGCAGTTCCTCTCAAGCTAAGTCAGGTTGGATGGGGAGCGTCGCTGCACAGCTATTTTCAGGTCTCTACAGAGATTTTCGATTGGATTCTGTCTGGGCCAATCAAGGACATTCAGCGACTTGTCCCGGAGCCACTCCTGCGTTGTCTTGGCTGTGTGCTTAGGATTGAAGACCTGTTGGAAGGTAAACCTTTGACCCAGTCTGAGGTCCTGAGCTCTCTGGAGCAGGTTTTGATTAAGGATCTCTCTGTACTTTCCCCCATTCATTTTTCCCTTGATCATCCCCACAGCATGATGCTGCCACCAACATGCATCACCGTAGAGATGGTGCCAGGTTTTCTACAGACGTGACGCTTGGCATTCAGGCCAAATAATTTAATCTTGGTTTCATCAGACCAGAGAATCTTGTTTCTCATGGTCCGAGAGCCCTTTAGGTGCCTTTTGGCAAACACCAAGTGGGCTGTCATGTGCCTTTTACTGAGGAGTGGCTTCAGTCTGGCCACTCTACCAATAAGGCCTGATTGGTAGAGTGCTGCAGAGAGGTTTGTCCTTCTGGAAGGTTCTCCCATTAAGGAAGAGTCTTGGTGGTTCCAAACTTCCATTTTAGAATGATGGAGGCCACTGTGTTCTTGGGGAGCTTCCATGCTGCAGAAATGTTTTGGTACCCTTCCCAGATCTGTGCCTCGACACAATCCTGTCTCGGAGCTCTACGGACAATTCCTTCGACCTCATGGCTTGGATTTTGCTCAGACATGCACTGTCAACTGTGGGACCTTATATAGACAGGTGTGTGCCTTTACAAATAATGTCCAATCAATTGAATTTACCACTAGTGGACTCCAATCAAGTTGTAGAAACATCTCAAGGATGATCAATGGAAACAGGATATACCTGAGCTAAATTTCAAGTCTCATAGCAAAGGGTCTGAATACTTAAGTAAATAAGGCATTTCTGTTTTTTATTTTTAATACATTTGCAAAAAAATCTAAAAACCTGTTCTCGCTTTGACATTATGGGGTATTGTGTGAAGATTATTAAGGGGAAAAAATGATTTTATCAATATTAGATTAATATTGATAAAATTAAATGGGCCTGTGTCAGGCTCTGGCCATAGAGAAGCCTATTTGCTTCTCTATGTAGCCATGGTCAGAGTCTGACCGTTCTATTCTTTCTGTTTCTGGTGGTGGTTTGTGTGGGATCCCTAATTAGAGGCAGCTGTAGCGCATCATCTCTAATTAGTTATCCTACATAGGTTTGTACGTTTCACAATGGGTTTGTTGGGTCATTGTATATCGTCAGTGTATATATTTCGCAAGTCACGGTGACAGTAAGTGTGCTTTTGGTTACGTTTAAATATTGTGTTTTGTTTTAACGTGACGTTTGTAATTCGTGTTTTGTTTTGTTTAGTAGTTCGTCATTGGTGTTTGTTATACATAGTAATATTAAAATGTCGAACTACTATCCCTGCGCTGGGTCTTGGTCTCCCTATGCACATTCTCGTGACAGTCTGAATACTTTCCGAATGCAATGCAACTCTAATTGCTCCTGTAAGTCGCTCTGGATAAGAGCGTCTGCTAAATTAGTAAAATGTCAAATTAAACGTTATGGTTTTAATAAGAAAAATAGGATTGATCTTTTAAAGGAACAATCCGCAGTTGCTACATCCATTTTTGGACTTTAAATTGATGATATATACTCATTGATTCTTGAAGAACGGAACTTATAGATGCCTCATACGCTTAGGTCAACTGTCGTACACCATCAGAACCCAAAATATAAGCTTGTTTTACTCCAATATTTGTAAACATTGTAAAAGTACACAAAACTGTATAGTCTCAACATATGCTTACATTTTTTTTTTATATATTGGATGGTCAGTCCTTGCATCAATATCTCATTAACAAATAACATTTCTCCAGGCCCGTCCCCTCAGCTGTTTACCAAAACCGTTGTTGTTTCAACTGCAGATTCCCTCTTTAACAGTGAGGGAGACCTGGCCTATTTTTCCATTAACACAGCTTTCTGGAGTATAATCTATTGTCTTGTGTCAAGCGTGATGAGATGCATCCCCTTCATTGTTAGAGGTGGAGGGTAGAAGAGAAGAGGGAATTAATCAATTTACATGCTAATTCACTTTCACCACCTCCACTGAATTATAGCACCTATCTACCGATCCCCCACCCCTAAAAAAGAATTCAATTTGTGTGAGGAATGATGATGTGTTGAGGGGTGAAAATGTAATGTTACAGCTAGCTTGAAGCCCCCTGAGGGTGTGTTATTAAGACATCAAACAAAGTCTATTTTATGGCATTCATGCATTCTCTGCAAAGACACAAATAGACACACACAGGCTTTATTAAAAAATAAAATCATATTGTAGGTGTAAAAAATATCTGATTTTGAATTTTATGACCCTTTGAAGTATCTAAAATGAATATGAAAATATTATTTGGTGAAACATTTTATTTGGCCTTACATTTTACTCAGCCCATACAAATGTATTGAATAAGAGAGGGATTAACCACATGGAACAACAGAAAATCTAAAGGAAGTTTGATCTGAAGTGTCTATCCTATATCTTAGAGATATAAGAAAGATCATTTAATCCCTTATTTCTGTCACTAAACAGTATCCATATACTGTACTAACATATTTTCTTGTTGAAAACTGGTACATTGGGGACATTCAGACGAGACTTGTGAGGCCTGTGGGTCTCACCTTTACACGGAGGGGTCATATTAGTGTGTAGCCCAAACTGACAGACCGAAGTTGGCAGATCAGCTGTGCCAACTTCAGACGAGTCCCAAGACACTTGTGGGGTTGTAGAGCAACACAGAGAAAACCATTGTGTTCGTGTGAGTATCATTTTTCCATAGAGGGGTCATAATAATAGTTTATCTAGGCCAAACCGTTCAGACGATTTTGTCTCATGGTCTTACGAACACCGCTCTAGCTCTGTCACCTTTACAGTGTTACATAGGCGGTTGTGGTGAATTGAGACGCATCCAACAGACGTCTCTAGCTTAAACTGACATATTTTTGTGCTAATTAGATTTCCGAAGCGGGCGTGGACATCGACCTTATTAATTAAGACTATTTTCTCTAGAACCATGTGGTCTATCCACTAAAAACTCCCGTACAATAAGGACACAGATATAAAAAAAATCCACAGAATTGCCAAACATTACCAAAGAAATCACTGAAGATTTACCGGTAGCTTTGCAACCCTACTCGTGAAATGATTGTAAGCAAAAATACGTAAGGATATGGCATGGGTTCTCCTCCGTCCTCAATACACACACACGCACAAACACACACACTCCATGTTAACAACTGATCAAGCCCCCTGGCTTGCGAGAGCATTACAGCATTAAGACTTTATTCCACTTACAGCAGAGATGGTGTGTTTAACCTCTATTCACACAGACACAAATTAAGACAAGGCCTATCAACATGGCTGTCCTGATGCTAAACAGACTCTTTCAGGTTCCCAAACGGCACCCTAATCTCTTTATAGTGCACTACTTTTGACCAGGGCCCCAGCATGTCTTTCCACTATTATGTTCACCTGTTACTCTCAACAACGCATAGCAGATATGATTAAACATCTAATCTCCTCACCTCGCCCATGGTCAGGGTGCTACACTGGTGAGCACCAATTACTGTTACTGTGATCAGTTCTGAATGCAATCATAACGTAATATGCTATTATTCATCTACACTATATATACAAAAGTATGTGGACACCCCTTCAAATTAGTGGAGTTGGCTATTTCAGCCACATGCATTGCTGACAGGTGTATACATTCGAGCACACAGCATTGCAATCTCCATAGACAAACATTGGCAATGTCATAGCATGCCACCTTTCCAACAAGTGAGTTGGTGAAATTTCTGCCATGCTAGAGCTGCCCCGGTCAACTGTAAGTACTGTTATTGTGAAGTGGAAACGTCTAGGAGCAACAACGGCTCAGCCGCGAAGTGATAGGCCACACAAGCTTACAGAACAGGACCGCCGAGTGCTGAAACGCGTAAAAATCGTCTGTCCTCGGTTGCAACACTCACTACCGAGTTCCAAACTGCCTCTGGAAGCAACATCAGCACAAGAACTGTTCGTCTGGAGCTTCATGAAATGGGTTTCCATGGCCAAACGCCCTTAACACAAGCTTAAGATCGCCATGTGCAATGCCAAGCATCAGCTGGAGTGGTGTAAAGCTTGCCGCCATAGGACTCTGGAACAGTGGAAACGTCTTCTCTGGAGTGATGAATCACACTTCACCATCTGGCAATCCGACGGACGAATATGTCTTTGGTGGATGCCAGGATGCATAGTGCCAACTGTAAAGTTTGGTGGACAAAGCGAGGTCCATACATAAATAGTTTGTTGAGATCGGTGTGGAAGAACTGGCCTGCACAGAGCCCTGACCTCAGCCCCATCAAACACCTTTGGGATGAATTGGAACGCCGACTGCGAGCCAGGCCTAATCGCCCAACATCAGTGCCCGATCACACTAATGCTCTTGTGGCTGAATGGAAGCAAGTCCCGAGGCAATGTTCCAACATCTAGTGGAAAGCCTTCCCAGAAGAGTGGAGGCTGTTATAGCAGAAATGGGGGGACCAACTCCATATCAATGCCCATGATTTTGGAATGAGATGTTCGATGAGCAGGTGTCCACATACTTTTGATCATGTAGTGTATCTACGTCATCTGGAGGGAGGGAGGGGGGGGGGGGGGGAGTCGAGACTGAGAAAGTAGGAGAGTAGGACCTTATGAAATAGAGGGAAAGAAGCCAACTGAAAGCCTAAAGTAGCTCTTCTGGCCCATTTTCCACACAGACCCCTCCTCTATCTGAACGATAGCTTCATTAACACTAGCGAGTAACCATGACCAATGGAGCTAATGGATTACATTTTCTCCAGCCTGGAGTTTTACATAATTACACGGTATCGGTGACCAGGACACAAGAGAAACGCTGCGTTTTTCCATTAACGCATCTTTATTAATTAGTGCTTCAGAATAACAAAAACCACACAGAACGATGATGCGTGAAAGTCATCAACATCACATCAATGTTTTCAATGCAGTGGGACCCAACAAGTCTGCTCTGTCGAATGATATATATACGGCCTATACTCGGTCCATAATAGGGCCTTTATATACCGGTAATACATTAAAGAAGAATGTAGAACGCCAACTAACTGTAACTATAAATTGCCCTTTTGGCATTGCTGCATCACTGGCAGGAGATAAAAACGTTGGAACTCCCACAAATGGCTGTGGGTTTATAACAGAGGATGAAATAACGTTAGTTAGGGAGCCAACAAACCTACATATTTGAGCCCATCGTTGCCCCAGATCAAAGAGTTCGATCTCGTTACACAGATATGTCGCCTGAAACACCTCCGCTAGAGGGTCGGCATAGCGGTGACACAATCTGAGAGCGGATGCTGCTAGAGAGTATGAGTGTGTGTGTTGTAGAGAGATGGTGGTGATACAGCACAAAAACCCAGCGGATGGTGGCTTTATTACATCCAGTCAGAGGTTCCTGTCAGTCTGTCTGGATGACGATGTATTGGACGCGTCACTTATCCTTATGAAGGACTTCCTGGCAGAAGAGGTTACTCGACCAGTCAGCAGCCGGTATGCCAGTTAAATAATTGCTGAAATTTTGCATGATTATAAATTGTTTAAAGCTAACATCAGTAGTGGGTAGGTGCTCAATATATATAATAAGTAAACTATATTGATGTTTTTACACAAGCGCTGTTTGGCACGACGGTAACGCATTCACCTTTTGATTAGGCGACCAGAGTTGGAATCGCAGAGTTGGAATCGTTGGAATCGTAGACAGCATCATGATTCATGAAATCTCATTCTAACCAATAATGGGGCGTGCTCATTATAAATACATTGTGATTTAGTTTCGGTATCAGACTAACGTTTCTCATGATTTTGTTTACAGAGCATACGGGCTGGCAGCTTATCGCCAGTTCACCGTATTGGGAACAAGGGAGAATTGGACGAGGTGTATGGCGTGTCATCCCTGCGTGTCTCGTCTCCCATAAGGCAACATACCCAGAAGCAAGTGGCATTTACATAGTGATTTTTTTTTCAACCTTTATTTAACTAGGCAAGTCAGTTAAGAACAAATTCTTATTTACAATGACGGACTAGGAACAAACAGTGGGTTAACTGCCTTGTTCAGGGGCAAAACAACATATTTTTACCTTGTCAGCTCGGGGATTCAATCCAGCAACAGTAGCGTACCTTAAAGGGGCAATAAGCAGTTGCTACATCCATTTTTGCACTTATAAATGAATGATATGTAACCATTGATTCTTGAAAACTCTAACCCATCAGAACCACAAACATAAGCTTGTTTTACTCAAACGTTTGTAAACAAATAAAATGTAAACAAACATAATACTGCCTCAAAAAACATGGTTCAAACTATAATGTTGATATCATGGATGGTCAGTCCTTGCATCTATAGCTCTATGAATTTGAGAGTGGTTACATTTCTCCAGCCCCATCCCTCAGCATTTTACCTAAAAAGGAGCAGGGAGACACTTTGTTATTGTTTTTACTGCTGATTGCCATTTTAAGAAGTTAAGTTGCAGATTAAATACACACCAAAATATGTTACAGATACTATAAAAATGTAATATCACTCAGACAGTTAGTGAATACACAGAATCCAGCACAGCAATCAATCAAATGTATTTTACAAAAGCCCTTTTTACATCAACATAATAACCACAGTGGTTATAGAGGGTGCAACAGTTAAACACCTCAGGAGCAAATGTCAGTTGGCTTTTCAAAGCTGAGCATTCATTGGTCGAGACAGCAGGTCCAGAAGAAAGAGAGTCGAAACAACAGGTCCCGGACAAGCACGTCCGTTGAAACAGGTAAAAAAATCAGTGGAAAAACAATTCAACTCTGATTCCCTTTATGGATGTGTGTATCTTTGAATTCGCTATTGAATGGCCTGCCAGCCCCCCCAAAGCGACCGCCACTCTCGTTTGGCACTCAGGAGAGTCCGCTGGGATGGTCCCAGAGCCACATATAAGTTACACAAATCATAGTTCTGATTTTACTATAAAATATACAGTATGACAGTACCTCTGTCTTCCTGATGGCCACCAGCTGTTTCCTCACACCTTGACATGGACACCAGGCAGAGGAGGTGACATGTTTCCACAATTATGGAGTGGGAGCTACCAGTAAGGTAGACTGCAGATGACACCAACAGATTCCCTCCAAACAACTTGCCCACTCTGGTCTAGGACTCCCACTTCCTCTTAAACTGATGACACCTGCTCGGCATCCTGGCTCATGGAAGACATTGAACAACTCCTTCAGCTTGCTATCAAAGACTATGTATTTTGGATCTTGCACACACTCTTCGATAGTATCTCTTGGCTCGCACTGTGATTGTGATTCTGAGCTCTCAGGTTCAAACAGCGAGTTATGGTCTTCACTGATCTCACTCTCCGCCAGCTCCATCTGTGGCGTATAGGGGCAGGACTCGGTTATATACTGATGGTCGAGAGCGCAATCTAGCTGGGCCTCGAGCTCTTTTGTGATGGTCCCAGTGGACCTCTTCTCCACCGCAGCACAGGAACACTGGCACCCAGGGGTCAGTTTGGCATGCTGTACTAACCGGTCTTTCCTGTTGGTAGAAAACAATTAAGGCATCTATTAGGCTATAGTTCAATTCAAGAATCACTGCATATTGTCCATTTTATATCCAAAATGGCCTCAGGGATGACAGATTGTGTCTTGAAATAAACAAAAGCCTTAGAAATAACATGTATTTGAATGTACCTCCTCTGCCTCCTCCTGCACAGGCTCCTCCAGGATGAAAACCTTTTCAGGGATGAAGATGTCATCCTGAAAACAAACAAACGTATTGTTAAGACAACTGAACCCAAATATATCAGTTGGCGTTAACAAGCTACCTATCTTGTATGCTATGTCAACACACACACAAACAAACACAGCAACATTTATTTTTCAGCAAACATTAGCTATGTCAACTTCAGTCTAGCTAAATGAGGTGGAGCTAACAAAACATAAAATAAATAAAACTGTCAACAAAATGTATTACAGTACTTGACTATCTGAGGTTGAAGCTAGCTAGAGTAACTACCTAATAACAGGGGTCATGGAGAAACTGCGTTGCTATTTTAGTTGCAGTTGAGTTGCTTGCTAACGTTAGTTGCTGGGGGGTGTTACACAAAACACTTCAGACGCAAGTAGCTAGTTATCTTCAACTAGAGTGTCTAACGCTAGCCTAGTCCAACAACAGTCTTGACTCATGACCGGTTAACATTACCTCAGGCTCCATTGATTCACATCGCCTCATCCGTTTAGTCCGGCTTTTGCTAGACTCTGAAGTCAGCGATGTTGATGATGGTCTACATCATAACCCTTGAAAATGGAGGGGAAAGCAGAGCGATTCAACGTAGTCCTATGACTCCTTTCCATTCGAAAACCCACGGTTGCCGCATCGAAAGTGCCCTTCATTGAAAGTCTTCCTCCGCAAAGTGCTGGCTGCAGATCCAGCTAGCTCGAGCTGGCACGTCCTTCCTCTTCAGGACATGGAGCCACTTCTTCAAAAGTTGGGCAGCCGATGGTAGCTTACTGAGGGATTTTTTTGGAACCAATTCATACAGCCTGGCGCTATACAGTTCATGTTTGAATTACTACTTGTTGTTGCCATCTTCGTTATCCGCACCTAACCTCACTCTCTTCGATTCACTCTCCGCGCGAAAACTCAATACCACAGACAATTTGCTGATTGCTGCCAGTGACGCACTGGCATCAGTCATTACTATGGCAATTTAAAATGTCGCTGACCATAGTTAAACTAAACCTTGTCAACAAATTACTAAATATAGATGCACATGTTTAATATTAGTGGATTGAATACATCTCTTTGCTTAGATTTACTTCCTAAAGTGTTTTCATTCACCTTTAAGGCCTATATTTACCCAATTTAGTACAATTCACAAAAGTGTTTGAGGAACAAATTTGTCAGACAGGAAGTCCCAAACTAATTAAGTTTCCATTTCAACCAAATGAAATGCAAGTTATCAGCAAAGAAAGTGTGCAGCTAAGACTGTTGCTTCACTCACTTCACCCTCTTCATTATTGTGACTACAAATCAAGCCAGGACTTTGAATATGAACTGCCAGCACCTGTTTTCTAATCTGGAAACGAGTTTTTCTGCACAATGGATTACCTTCTTGCTAAAAGCCAATTCTACAAATGTGTTTTGGTCTCTCTCAAAGAGAAAAAGGAATTAAAAATAACATTTGAATTAAATCACTCTAGATAATGTAACACCTGATTATTTTTGTTTATAATAACTTTTTAATATCCACCTCATCGGAAGTGTTGATTTTAGCAATTCTGATTATGAAAATTATTCTGGGGATTACAGGATTAGACATAGAGTTTAGAGTGTATACCATCTCCCCTTTCCTGTGTATTAAGCACACTGATTTAAGTTTGTGTGTGTGTATGTGTGAATGAATGAATTAAAGTGGGTGTGTGCACGTGCGTGCATGTATATATGTGTGAATATAGTTTATGCTCTGTGAACAATGTGTTTTCCCTTTATGAAAAGATGAACCTGATATTCAACATGATGATCTGCTACTGTAATGACAACTACTACTGCCTGCAGTTCAGAGTTTCCTAATGGGTCACACTATAAAGGTCCTGTGCTTTCCCAGCGCAACACACTATAATATGTCACAGAGATAAATCTCGTCAGTCCCTTAATTAAAACGGTCAGGTCCTATCAAACACATTGCTTCAGCTCAGACACACCATAACTGTGGGTTTAATGAAGTTTCAGTAGACAAAAGATTACAGAAATATCCCAAACTAACTCACTCACTCAATATAATGAGGGAGAGAGAGAGAGAGAGAGTCTGTGCCCATGCATGCATGTGTCTGCATTAAAAGGTAATGGATGTCTTTTGGAACCAATAAAACTGTCACTCTGTTTTCCTGAGGAATTAGTGGCTGGATATAGAGGATCAACTCATCTTGGGAGGAGGGAGAATAAATGTGACCAGAGGCAGTTAGATTATGGCTTCAGTGTTAAAGTTGTGTGGTTACAGTGGTTGTTATGGTGTGAAGCAAGGCCATGAAGTAAGTAAAAATAAGAGGAAACGGGTCCGGTAGGCTACTTACACAAGCTCTGTAGAGAAGTCTTTATATTGGGAAACATTCACCTGGAGGACCAAGAATCTCTGTACCAGTCCAACTGGAATGACAATCAATCAAACAAACAAACATTATTCAACCTACAGTAAATGAGTAATAGAATTCGTGTTTTTTTTGTTTTTTATAGGCCTACTTGGGTATAGTATTCTTAGGTCGTATTCAAACAGTATATGGTTGAGACTTACGAGCCATTTTTCCATCCTTTGGCATCTGCATTTTAATAGCTTGGCTGCTCCCCTCCAGACTGTACACAAAGCTCTTGACCTCTTTGTCAAACTCCTGGAGCAGAGCAAGGCAGAAATGTTAGATTATGATGATCAGGTAATTCATATCAGCAGTGGCAGATTGGCCATCTGGCAATTCTGGCAAATGCCAGAGGGGCTGGACCATTTTTTGCACATGCCTTTGTGCTGGCATAGGCCTATACAGTGCATTCAGAAAGTATTCAGACCCCTTGACTTTTTCCACATTTTGTTACGTTAAAGCCTTATTCTAAAATTGATTCAATAGTTTTTCCCCATAATGACAAAGCAAAAACAGGTTTTTATACATTTTAGCAAAGTTTTTAAAATAAAACGCATTTATCAGATTTAAATAAGTATTCAGACCCTTTACTCAGTACTTTGTTGAAGCACCTTTGGCAACGATTACAGCCATGGTGGTTTGAATACTTTCCCGAATGCACTGTATGTCTCATGGGTAGCAGCCTACAACAGCAAAGTTTTTTTTAGGCCATTACATTTACTATTGGATGAATACATGGCTACTAGCAGTGGGTATTATATTTAGACTTAGTGATCTAGTTCATATGTTTTGAGCTTGCACCTTCTCAAGTGTTGAATCGCAAATTAATTAGCCTACGATATTAGTTAGTGCACATAAAGATGTATGTAATTCATCTATAACGAACAAAACAAAACATCTGGAGATTCTGGAGTACTATTTTGACAGTGAAATAGCAACTATAGTTGAATTGTCTAGTCAAAATTCATGACAGTCATTGGATTAGGTAGCACATAAAAATATATTGAATTATGCATTCCTGCTTGGACATGTTAGATGAAACAACTTATTTCATGAATAGGCCTACCTCAGTAGTCTATTTATTATACTTCATAATATTAATAAAGCACTATGAATTACTTCATAAGATGATTTCTCATGATTTGGGTGTCATCGTGATTTGGGTCTGACCAAAACAATTTGTGGAACCAGTGACACCAGGGGAAAATGTTAGTCTGGTGCCCTGTAATAATAATTTACACTTGATTTACACTTGGTGTTGATTCACATTTGACAGGCACTAATTTGAAATATAGCCTAAATCGTGGCTTTTATAACTATAACCTAAGGCTTAAGCAGACAGGCAGGGAGACAGACAGACAGAGAGCAAGAAGGACAGATGGGGAGGCTACTATATTTTCCATCCTACAATTGAATGTGAAAATATGGCTCAATATGCAACTCACTTTATTTATAGCTGATTTTCCTCCAAAAAGTTTCCATTTTGCAACAGGATCTTTCCCTTGTGCACTGAAGATCTCTACAGCAGCTCCACCCTAATGAAAGAAATACCATCCGTTTTCATGACACAAACAGTGAGTGTTTGACAGGTAACGGTCAGACTATGTATGTTGTACATTGAAGATCTGTAAAACTAAAATTTACCTGATATTCGTTCTTAAACATGTTTCAGGTAGGATGTCTTCTTTCCTTTGTCAACCACTAATGTTAGCTAGCTAGATAACATTCTGGACTGGCATGTGATCACTCCCAATAATATCTGGCAGTAGCTGGCTAACCGTCATTTCATGCATGTCACTAGCTATCAATCCAGCGTTGGCTTTACAGTCAAAGATTCGTGTCACACAGGAGTTTCAAAACAGGGCAAATTCTCTAAATAATTCTTCATCCGTGAGTTTCAATGTTTGCTAGTTCGCGAGCTAGCTAGCTAACTGGCAAATACCAACGTCTGCTAGCTAAAATGCACAGTCAAGTTCCCCAGTCATTTGAGTAGGGGTGTCTCCATGGTGACAGGACGCTACTTTGTAGCACGAGACTGCACTGAGAGGCACTGCTATGAGATCAGACTGCATATGATAGTAACGTGTAGAATTGCAGGAAATGTGCTTTAAAACTGCCAAAGATACACACAAAAAAACTATTTGTGTGTGTGCGTTTGATCTTCCCCTTTTTCAACATTTATGATTTGTTGAAAGGCAGAACAAATTAATATTTTGGAGGGAAAAATGTAAAAATGTAACTAACAAGGAAGCCCATCCTGCAGTCTGCACAGGTGGGATTCGAACTGTTAGATCTCAAAGCTGAACACTAGCTCCATTCCAAATATCACCCATTACCTTTATAGTGCACAACTTTTGACCAGGGCACTATTTGTTTTACCTTTGTTTAACTAAGCAAGTCAGTTAAGAAAAAAATATTATTTACAATGATGGCCTACACCGGCCAAACTCGGACGACGCTGGGACAATTGTGCGCCGCCCTATGGCAGTCTGGATTCGAACCAGGTTGTCTGTAGTGACACCTCTAGCACTGAGATGCACTGTCTTAGACCACTGCGCCACTTGGTAGAAAATTCCCTATATAGTTGTATTTTGTACTTTATAAAAAAAATTACAAAAGCTTTTCAAATACTCAAGGTAGTCAAATTTAGAGAATCAACTAAAGGCAATTGTTTCCTTTGATATTCAAATACAAGTCTCAGAAAAACAAACTATATTTGATAAGTATTTTAAATATATGTAAATATATTTATGTTGCCAAGTAAACATAAAAATGTACATTTTCTATAGTTTATCATACTATCGTAATCAATATTTTTGTGTGGTTATCCTGAGATACAGTATATTCTCCAGACTTTCCCAGAAGGAATTGATGATGTTGTTGTACATGTTATATTCTAGATTGCCAAAAATGCATTTTACGTAAATGTCTTTAGTATTTTACTGATAGAAAGATGAAAGCCCAGTCCAGGAGTGTCTTAACAAAATTAAACCAAAATATTTAGGCTGACATCCAGTGTCCAAAAAAAAGGGATTTGTGTAATATGGGCCGCAGGTAGCCTAGTGGTTAGGGTGTTGGGCCAGTAACTGAAAGGTTTCTGGATCGAATAACTGAGCTGACAAGGTAAATCTGTTGTTCTGCCCCTGAACAAGGCAGTTAACCCACTGTTCCCCGTTAGGCCGTCATTGTGAATTAGAATTTGTTCTTAACTGACTTGCCTGGTTAATTATTATTATAATTTTTTTATATATACATTTTTTAATGAGATATCGCCTAATTTGCATATTTTAATAAAATATTTCAGAAGAAAATTATTCAAAAAAGTATTATATTTGTGTCAACATTTATTGTTATACGATAAGGGGGAACATTACCGTATGAGGGTGTGCCACCTGGCCTTAATACTAAATAAAAATATAAATGCAACATGCAATAATTTCAATGATTTTACTGAGTTACAGTTTATATAAGGAAATCAGTCATTTGAAATCAATTCATTAGGCCCTAATCTATGGATTTCACATGACTGGGCAGGGGCACAGCCAATCAGAATAAGTTTTTCCCCAGAAAAGGGCTTTATTAGAAACATAAATACTCCTCAGTTTCATCAGCTGTCCGGGTGACTGGTCTCAGACGATCCCGTAGGTGAAGAAGCCGGATGTGGAGGTCCTGGGCTGGCGTGGTTACACGTGGACTGTGGTTGTGAGGCCGGTTGAACGTACTGCCAAATTCTCTAAAATGGCATTGGAGGTGACTTATGGTTGAGAAATGAACATTACATTTCTGCATTCAGAATGCCAATTGCACACTCCCTCAAAACTTGTGGCATTGTGTTGTGTGACAAAACATTTTAGAGTGGCCTTTTATTGTCCCCGGCACAAGGTGCACCTGTTTAATGATCATGCTGTTTAATTAGCTTCTTGATATGCCACACCTGTCAGGTGGATGGATTATCTTGGCAAAGGAGAAATGCTCACTAACAGGTATGTAAACAAATTTCTGCATTTGTTTAGAAATAAGCTTTTTTAGATATTTTATTTCAGCTCATGAAACATGGGACCCACATTTTACATGTTGCGTTTATATTTTCGTGTATGGTCCCATGTTTATATATATACAGTGGGGAGAACAAGTATTTGATACACTGCCGATTTTGCAGGTTTTCCCACTTACAAAGCATGTAGAAGTCTGTAATTTTTATCATAGGTACTCTTCAACTGTGAGTGACGGAATCTAAAACAAAAATCCAGAAAATCACATTGTATGATTTTTAAATAATTAATTTGCATTTTATTTCATGACATAAGTATTTGATACATCAGAAAAGCAGAACTTAATATTTGGTAGAGAAACCTTTCTTTGCAATTACAGAGATCATACGTTTCCAGTAGTTCTTGACCAGGTTTGCACACACTGCAGCAGGGATTTTGGCCCACTCCTCCATCCAGATCCTTCAGGTTTCGGGGCTGTCGCTGGGCAATACATACTTTCAGCTCTCTCCAAAGAGTTTCTATTGGGTTCAGGTCTGGAGACTGGCTAGGCCACTCCAGGACCTTGAGATGCTTCTTACGGAGCCACTCCTTAGTTGCCCTGGCTGTGTGTTTCGGGTCGTTGTCATGCTGGAAGACCCAGCCACGACCCATCTTCAATGCTCTTACTGAGGGAAGGAGGTTGTTGGCCAAGATCTCGCGATACATGGCCCCATCCATCCTCCCCTCAATACGGTGTAGTCATCCTGTCCCCTTTGCAGAAAAGCATCCCCAAAGAATGATGTTTCCACCTCCATGCTTCACGGTTGGGATGGTGTTCTTGGGGTTGTACTCATCCTTCTTCTTCCTCCAAACACGGCGAGTGGAGTTTAGACCAAAAAGCTCTATTTTTGTCTCATCAGACCACATGACCTTCTCCCATTCCTCCTCTGGATCATCCAGATGGTCATTGGCAAACTTCAGACGGGCCTGGACATGCGCTGGCTTGAGCAGGGGGACCTTGCGTGCGCTGCAGGATTTTAATCCATGACGGCGCAGTGTGTTACTAATGGTTTTCTTTGAGACTGTGGTCCCAGCTCTCTTCAGGTCAATGACCAGGTCCTGCCGTGTAGTTCTGGGCTGATCCCTCACCTTCCTCATGATCATTGATGCCCCACGAGGTGAGATCTTGCATGGTGCCCCAGACCAAGGGAGATTGACCGTCATCTTGAACTTCTTCCATTTTCTAATAATTGCGCCAACAGTTGTTGCCTTCTCACCAAGCTGCTTGCCTATTGTCCTGTAGCCCATCCCAGCCTTGTGCAGGTCTACAATTTTATCCCTGATGTCCTTACACAGCTCTCTGGTCTTGGCCATTGTGGAGAGGTTGGAGTCTGTTTGATTGAGTGTGTGGACAGGTGTCTTTTATACAGGTAACGAGTTCAAACAGTTGCAATTAATACAGGTAATGAGTGGAGAACAGGAGGGCTTCTTAAAGAAAAACTAACAGGTCTGTGAGAGCCGGAATTCTTACTGGTTGGTAGGTGATCAAATACTTATGTCATGCAGTAAAATGCAAATTAATTATTTAAAAATCATACAATGGGATTTTCTGGATTTTAGTTATAGATTCCGTCACTCACAGTTGAAGAGTACCTATGATAAAATTTACAGACCTCTACATGCTTTGTAAGTAGGAAAACCTGCAAAATCGGCAGTGTATCAAATACTTGTTCTCCCCACTGTATATATATGTATATATATATATATATATATATATATATATATGTATATATATATATATATATATATATATATATATATATATATATATATATATATATATATATATATATATATATTATATAGCCTAGAATTAAATACTTAATGATTTAATGCATTTTTTAGCACTTTTAGAAAATATTGAGATGAGTGAGATGCAATACTTTGCTCTCACACTGTCACACTGTGCATGTGCATGGGCACAGATTTGCTTCATGCTCTTACAGCGTGGGAGCCACGGGACCAAAACAGCGGAGAAGTTTAGCCTCGCGCTTCAACAATCTTAGTTGTTGCAGAAATGGACCCACTGTGCTGTTTACTTAGTGAATCTATGTCATATTGCTGAATCTACCTTTAACATTTATCAATCGAAATAATGGAAAGTAATACTACAAATGTAATGAAAACTAGACAAATGTTTAGGCCTGACAAAATCTGACAAATGACACTTTCAGGAATTAAGCTAGATCTAGGCAACAGTTTGTGATGGAAATTGACTAATCTCAAAATTTGAGTAGAACACTTTTTTACCTGAGTTCAATTTCGAGTCTCATAGCAAAGGGTCTGAATACTTATGTAAATAAGGTATTTCTGTTTTTTTTATTTTTAATAAATGTGCAAAAACAATTTAAAACCTGTTTTTGCTTCATCATTATTGGGTATTGTGTGTAGATTCATAATCCATTTTAGAATAAGGCTGAAACTTAACAAAATGTGGAAAAGGTTAAGGGGTCTGTACATATTATGTGTGTGTGAGCACTGCCTGATATAGAGGTCCTGGATGTCAGGGAGCTCGGTCCCAGTGATGTACTGGGCTCTCCATGCCACCCTCTGTAGCGCCATGCGATCGAGGGAGGTGCTATTGCCATACCAAGCAGTGGTGCAGCCAGTCATGATTCTTTTAGGGTTAAAGATGGTGTAGTGTGGTGTAGTGTGTGTTTGAAACAAGAACGCTCAGATGGACAAAGAGGTTCAAAGTTGTTTTTGCTGAACATCCAACTTCCTGTTTGCAAATGTCTTTTAATTTCTCTGCAGTATTTTCAGGTATCATTCAATTAATTTAAAGCTTTTGAGCTTTTCAATGCAATGTTGAAAGAGTGATACAGAAGTTTAGTGTCAAAACATATTTATACTTATCTGTATAAAATATAATTGGTTTACTGGTTTGACTTGATTATCTACACCTGGGGCCTGTCCCGATATAAATCTATAAGTGTAGATCAAATATGATCTACTGTCAGATAGATTGGAATAGTATAGGAAAGTGTGTGTTCATAATTTTTATATCTTCAACATGCAGCCAATCCAATCATTTTAGAAAAGCCCTTCCTGAGATGTGTTCAAACATTTTTGATAAAGAAGTCACTTTCTGAAATATCTATTCAAATAGTTTTAAAAAGTAGTACTCAAATAGTTGTAGTGGCCTCCAATGTAACTATTTGTTCCCTGCAAGAAATATTGACTTCTCACAACGTATACTAAAAACTATAGTTATCCCAGGTCTGCTACTGTATATAAAGTAGTGCACTATATAGGGAATAGACTGCCATATGGGATGCATCCTCAGTCCATCCATCTGGAGGCTGGAGTCAGTTGCTCACAAACGTTTTGAGCTCCTTTTCCCCTTGCACCCTGGTTCAACGTGCCAATTTCCCCAACTCACCACAATCCTGAACACAATACAACCACACAAGGCACAATTTTATTGACACAATTTTACTAGCTGCTCCATCCATGCTTGACAAGATTTTTTCAAATTATCAGAATAACTGCTAGTACTTTATTATGATCTCTGTGAACAATTCATTAATCAAACACAGGCGCATATTTTGTTCTCATTAATAGCAAAAATAAATAATTTAATTTGGCTCACGCTACTCTGACTGTAATCCCGAAAGGTCATTTAGGAATATCATTCACTACCGAGAATAATGATGGAGGGCTTTGCTTGCTGATGGGGGATACAGTACCTTGGCTCTAACTAATGCCTAATGAACACTTCATGGATGGATAAGCTAAGAACATACATTATCAATACCACTTTAAAGTCAAATTGCCTCCCATGCATACCGTATAGTACCGCTGCATAGGCTTAACTCTTACTTTTGAATTCACTACAACATTAAAGGTGTAACCGGTGTGAAATGGCTAGCTAGTTAGCGGTGCGCGCTAGTAGCGGTTCAATCAGAGATTTCACTCGCTCTGAGACCTTAAAGTATTTATTTCCTTTGCTCTACAAGGGCCATGGATTTTTTTGGAGCGATAGCTAACAGTGCTTCATGGGAGGCAGTCCCTGGTTCAAGCCCAGTTTGGGGCAAGGAGAGGGATGGAAGCAATACTGTTACAAAGGCATGAAATTGTCTTCCTTGATTGTTTATGTTCATTGATTGTGTGACTCACTGGAATGGATGACATGACAACAGATGTGTTTTTTGTCATGAGAAGATTTGAGACATATGTTGTTTCTCAGCACTCAGTGCAGTGTCAGCTCTGCTCGACTGAGCACCGTTGCAAATTGTAGAGGATCTTTGGTACCATAATGTAGGTTTGGAGGCACTGTTTCTGCCAAATAGAAATATACCCCTCCACACACACACACACACACTGCTATCCAGTTCGTTTGCTGTAGTGATCATCCACCGAGAAAATTGAGCCTCATTTGCATATAAAAGGTTTAGCATATGGAGTTCCTGTATTTACATGTATTTCAATAATAATGATGATGACAACAGCAAATTAGAGCTAAATTAGATTTTGTGAGCTGTTATTGATCATGGAAATTTCCCTTAATAGAGTTTGCTCCCTACAAGAGGTCCAACGTGTCAGTTGATGTAAATTCACGTCATGCATGCACACACAAGTTGTATGCTAGATGTATCATACTCTCTCTCTCGCACGCACATGCGCGCACACACGCACGCACGCACGCACACACACACTTCTCATCCACTAAAAGAGCAGGTGTTCACTACAATGGAAGGCCAGCCCAGAACAGGTTGATTCAAAACATTCTGGAATCTCTTTGTTCACATAAAACAAATTCTTCTAAACGTACAAAAATGCAGGCAGAGAATGCAGCCAATGTGACCTCTGCATAGAAGACTGACTCAGACATGGCGTCATGTCCTTCTCAGTGTTATAGCCACCAACATTCTCATACAGTAATAGGGGTAGGGGCATCACCTCTTTTTAGATATTACAGTTTCCACCCGTATTCCTGTTTTGGGGTTCAATCGAGGACATTTTGCAATCATATTGTACATCAAGCTATCAGCACGCTGACCGATTGGATGATAAATTAACATCTTAATGTGATGTTATTGCTTCTTGGTAATCACCTTTGGCTAATGACTTTGTGCATAATCATATGAGCAGCAAAGATGAACAGTGAAAATGTAAAATAGGGACCTTTGTAGCAGTTGGTGGTGGTCCAGACTTGCAAAGAACGTTGAGCAATATTTAGCATGAAAATTATATATATATATATAGCCTACACACTTCTCAATACAACTTTATAATTAAAAACACTACTCCATTCGGACCCAGAAAGCTATAGGCCTTCGCTTCTCCTCCCAATGACCAAAATCAATCCGCCAGACTGCAGCTTTAAAGTTTGTAATCTCCACTTTAAATGTTCAGACTTGATTTGCCCCAACTAAAAATGTATTAACCCCTACAAAAATGTCCATTATTTATAATCCACATAATAATTAACATTTCCTGTTGCTCCAGGATTATTTTCCTGCTGTGAGAAACTGTTCAAATTAAGATCCTACATCTGTATATTGGCTTAGCCCCTCACTGGGACATATTGTCCACACAACTGGGATCATCCTCGCAAGAAAGCCAGGTAGGCCTATAGGAACGTGACTGCGCACTGGTTAAACGATCCTAAGCCATGTACAGAACCTGACACATATGAGGAGCTCCAAGGACAGCGAGCTAACGCATTTGATGGAATAAAATGAACTAATACCTTGTGAGTCTAACAAATGTGCACTTTACACACAGTGTGTTTAGGACCTACACAATGAAATGTCTACAACGGTAGGCAATGGGCTGAAATGGTGGAATGCCAGCAATTATTGTAAGAGGTGATGGAATGTGGATTTAACAGAAATGAAGTAAGACTTCAGGAAACTTGAATAAATATTTCTTATAGGAAAACAAATAATTCTCAAAATTGGCAGAATTGTGTAGCGCGCGAGAAGCAACAACAGGCTAACATTGACAGTTAGTTTTGGAAGTCTTTAAAGCGGCAATCAGCAGTTGCTACATCCATTTTTTTTTTTAACGTATAAATGAATTATATTCACCCATTGATTATTGAAGAATGTAACTTATAAATGCCTTGTGATTAGTTTAACTGTCGTACCACATCAGAACCCAAAACATAAGTCCAATGTTTGTAAACAAAGTAAATATAAACAAACCCTGGTTAAAACCTCAAAACATGGGCATCATGGATGATCGTACTTGCATCCTTAGCTCTGTCTATGAATTTGAGGTTGATTACATTTCTCCATCCCTATCCCTTAGCTTTTTTGCTGAAACAGTGGCGGGGAGTACACTTTGTTTGTCTTTCAACTGCTGATTGACCCTTTAAACTCATGTGTGTTCATAATCAATCAATCTGTAAAAGGTTTCTTGTAATTACTCGAAAACAACTTCAAAATAAAAACCAACTTCACCACGTTGTCATTTCAGTTCCATTTCTATGATTTCTAAATTGGCATCATGAAAAGGACGACCATTAACACCAACTTTGTTCATCTCAGCAGACATCGTTAGCTACTGTCACGGATCAGTGCAATAAGTGACCAAGGCGGAGCGCTACTGAAGTTCGACATCATTTTATTCCAGACTGCGAACTTCACACAATAAACAATGCAAAACACGATCGTAACGTGAGTGCAGCTAAAACACAACAGAACACTACAATAATCCACAAATGCCAGTGGGAAACAATACAACTTAAATATGGCCCCCAATTAGAGACAATGCTAGCAGCTGCCTCTAATTGGGGACCAACACAAAACTACCATGAATATACATAGAAAACTGCTGTCAGGCCCTGACCATAACAACCATAGACAAAGCCAGAGGCTTCCTTATGGTCAGAGCCTGACAGCTATTGCCAATTAGGCAAAAACATCTAGTCAAATGTCTTTAAATCTCATCCAATTACTCCAATAGTCACAGACCCCCAGTGTCTTTTATAATATTTAGAAATATTAAAGCTTTAGAAAACAGATAATAATTAATAATACAGTTTACAGTGCCTTCAGAAAGTAATCATACCTCTTCACATTTTGTTGTGTTACAGCCTGAATTCAAAACAGATTAAATATATTTTTATTCTCTCCCATCTACAGTCATGGCCAAAAGTTTTGAGAATGACACAAGTATTGGTCTCCACAAAGTTTGCTGCTTCAGTGTTCTTAGATCTTTATGTCAGTAGTTACTATGGTACACTGAAGTATAATTCCAAGTATTCCAAGTGTCAAAGGCTTTCATTGACAATAACATTCAGTTTATGCAAAGTCAATATTTGCAAGACCTCTGCAACCCTGGCATGCTGTCAATTAACTTCTGGGCCTTCCTATTTTGGAGTAACTACAATGTTGTTGATCCTATCACAGCCACAGTCACCATTGGCCTCATGGTGAAATCCCTGAGTGGTTTCTTTCCTCTCCGGCAACTGTGTTAGTGTCACGAACGCCAATGAAGATTCCCCTGTCGACCACCGGAGGTCCCAATCTCCAGAATACTAACCTTACTTAGAACTCCATTTCCCAAGTACCCTCATTCAGAGACTGATTACGGCACACCTGATCCTCATCAATAGACTATTTATTCCCTGCTGATTCAGTCACCCATTGCGAAGTCTTGTTTTGCCTGTCTGTATTTCTGAGCATTCTAGATCATTGTTTCTCCTGCCTGTGGTTTGTCCACGTTTGATGCCCTTACTCTTCTATTGTTATTCACCTTGGTATATAGTCCTAAGCCTGTTTGTTCGTTAAGCTTGCGCTATTTAATAAAACTGCATATGGATCCTAACCAGCCTGAGTCGATGTTACAGTTAGGAAGGACACCTGTATCTTTGTAGTGACTGGGTGTATTATTATTTTCATATTATTTTTGTATGTTTTTATGTTTACCCATCTACCAATAGGTGCCCTTCTTTGTGAGGCATTGGAAAACCTGGTCTTTGTGGTTGAATTTGTGTTTAAAATGCACTGCTCGATTGAGGGACCTTACAGACAAAAATCAGGTTGAACACTATTATTGCACACAGAGTCCATGGAACTTATTATGTGACTTGTTAAGGACATTAAGCACATTTTTTAATTTATTTAGGCTTGCCATAACAAAGGGGTTGAATACATATTGTTTCAAGACATTTCAGCTTTTCATATTTAATTAAGTTGTAAAAATGTCTAAAAACACAATTATATGGTATTGTATGTTGGCCAGTGACAAAACATCTACATTTCATCAATTCTAAATTCAATCTGTAACACAACACAATGTGGAAAAAGTAAATACTTTCTGAAGGCACTTTATACAGTACCTTGTATGTTTTGGAAATCATTCTGCTGTGGATATCTGATCTGTGATTCCTCAGCAAACTGTGGCGTTCTGAGATTTGTGGACATGTCTTGTGTTTTTTTTGTATGTTCTTTTTGTTATGCATCATGTATGACGTGTGTAGCTTTCTGAATCGTTCCATCAGTCGTTGATGTATGCTTCCATCTACCCTGATCTCCTCTCTAAATGTGCCAGGGCTGGAATAGTGTGCAGGTTGTGTGTGCCAGAGACCAGCGGCAGATGGGCCACATCTACAAACATCCCCACCATATCAAGCAAACAGGACGCAAAACTGTATCAAAGAACACTTGCTACATCGCCCACAACATGGACAAAATAAAATTGATTGTCTCAGGGTGAGTACACATGCAGCTGTTACTGGGTGGTAGTAGGAGGTTGGGGAGTCCCAGGATGCGGTGGTGGCTGAGGGGAGGTCAAGAAGGTCCATTGGGTGGAATGAGTTCTGGGGAAACAATCTGCTGAGACTGATCGGAAGATGATCAGGTCATACAAATGGGTTTAGAAACAAGATGTGTTTCTCTTGGATCGGACGGTAAGAGAAAGTCACTGGGTAGGCCGATAGATTGGCCCGGTGTTGGCCCAGTGTTGAGATTGGATTGTGGGCTGGGTTTGACCTCTTTCCCTGTAGAAATTGAGGGTCCTGGCCTGGCTTGGGACAACTGCTTTGCTGAGAAATCCAATAAAATGTGTGGTTTCCTCTTGCTTTGCTCTAAAATACAACACAGAAATTATGGGAGGGGATCGGTGAAATGAGAGGAGGGGATCAATTAAATGAGGGGAGGGGATTTGTGAAATGAGGGGAGGGGATTGTTGAATTGAGGGGAGGGGATTGTTGAATTGAGGGGAGGGGATTGTGACATGATGGGAGGGGATAGGAGAAAATGAGGGGAGGGGATATGTGAAATGAGGGGAGGGGATTGTGACATGATGGGAGGGGATAGGAGAAAATGAGGGGAGGGGATATGTGAAATGAGGGGAGTGGATCGGTGAAATGAGGGGAGTGGATCGGTGAAATGAGGGGAGGGGATCGGTGAAATGAGGGGAATGGATTGGTGAAAAGAGTGGAGGGGATCGGCTGTATCACATCCGTCTGTGATTAGGAGTCCCATAGGGCGGCGCACAGTTGGCCCAGTCGTCCGGGTTTGGCCAGGGTAGGCCGTCATTGTAAATAAGAATTTGAGGCAGTTCTTCCCCAAAAATGTTTTACAGAGATGAAAAGGAAAACACATTTTCATCAGGTGGTTTGTTGTCCAGGCCAATTCAGACATCTCTGACTCCCACAACCCCTAATTACTTTGCATCAATCTCTTTCCCCCCCTGCCTTTGAATGCCTCCCCCTCTTTCTATCTCCTCTGCTTGTCTTACGGTTTGTAACAACAGGTGTATAATTAATCTATCTAGCAAAGACTTGTGAGTCAAGGGAGTTCAATAGCTAGATCTCTGCTTTGGTTTTCAAGCTCTGTAAAATCCACAGCAGCTCTAAATATAATCCATTTGTGGAAGAAAGACACCTGAGAAGGAGGCGTGTCACTGCATAATTGGTGAATGAGCTCAGCGGCTGCTGGCTGCTTCTGATTCATTTACTCTACAGAGTCAGGGGAGCTAAGTGTTTGTGACGGGACACCTGAGGAGTGTAATCGGAAGATAATAAATGGTCATTTTACTGCAAAATTACCTACAGTAACTATTCTGTACTAATGTAATAGAGTTCTTATTGGTGATTCCCCTTGCCATTCTATTGTAAGCCAATGTTTTCTTTTTATTTATTTTTTATCTTGTCTTCACCTACTCAATATGGAATCTTACTGGATGTATTGTGTGCTTTGCTTATGAGGGTCTGTGTTTTGAGTTAGAATCATCTCAGTCAACAAGTGCCAAACCAGCGGTAAGTTAATGGTTGCAAAGCATTGTACATCAAAAGTGATTTTTATAGTCCTCTAAGTGCAGATCGGAATGTACAAGTTATATCAATTTGGTTGTAAACATTGCTGGAATATTATAAATGAGATGTTTCTTTATGGATATGTGCCAAAAAAGCTAAATTGTATCTGACCAGAGTACCTTCTTTCACATGCCCTTTGGCGAACACCTTTTTTTTTTTCTTTAAGCAATGGCTTAAGCCCAGCTCTGTGAAGTGTACGGCTTAAAGTGGTCCTGTGGACAGATACTCCAATCTCCTTTGTGGAGTTTTGGAGCTCCTTCAGGGTTATCTTTGGTATCTTTGTTGCCTCTCTGATTAATGCTCTCCTTGCCTGGTCTGTGAGTTTTGGTGGGCGGCCCTCTCTTGGCAGGTTTGTTGTTTCTTAACAATGGATTTAATGGCTCCGTGGGATGTTCATAGTTTCTGTAATTTTTTTATAACCAAACCCTGATCTGTACTTCTCCACAACTTTGTCCCTGACCTGTTTGGAGAGCTCCTTGGTCTTCATGCTGCCGCTTGCTTGGTGGTGCCCGTTGCTTAGTGGTGTTGCAGACTTTGGGGCCTTTCAGAACAGGGCTGCGGTCCAAACACTTAAAAGACACACCCTATCCCCTCAGCCCTCAAATTAAGTGGACACTTCTGATGACGTTTCATGACGTCTGACGAGTGTACACTTGCAGGGCAAGGGGCGAGGGAGGAAGGAATTATTTTTAAATGGACCACCCATGCCCGGAAATTCGTCACTCGTTCATCCTGCAATGATTGTGTTTTCAGCCAACGGTAGTTTGTGTGTGCTTTACCTGCGCTACAGTCAATTATGATTGCATATTTATTTACATGAACTATATAATTATTAATATACGCTTACTGTATGATAGCTAGCAAATTAATTAGCTAACTAACGTTAGCCTGCATAGCTGGAACTTCTGAAGAAGGAAAATGATTTATTTAAATCATTTTCCAAAAGTTAACCAAATAAAAACATCATTATTTTACGAGACGTGTTTGTGCCGCCATGTGCATTAGTAGCACAATTTCTAACTTACTTACATTTGTTTTTACTTACACTTGTATGTTGACTTCTCCATATTGACGTTGAGGTTTTAAGTTTCGGCTGACTTTTCTTAGCGGATGTACAAGCATCGCGAATTGAATTATGGGGCGTTTCAGGTCCCTAAGTGAACATAATTGTACACTCGCAAACTTGACTAAAAACGAGGGCTGAGGGGCTTACGTTGCAAACTTTCCTTGCTTGGCTAATCATTTGGACCGCCCTCCAAGATGGCAACGGGGATTCCCCCAAGGGCATAAGGCCTTGGGGGAAGTACGAGGGTGTGTATTTTAAATGTTTGGACCGCAGCCCTCGTGTATATATACTGAGATCATGTGACAGATCATGTGACACTTAGATTGCACACAGGTGGACTTTATTTAACTAATTATGTGACTTCTGAAGGGATTTGGTTGCACCAGATCTTGTTTACAGGCTTCATAGCAAAGGGGGTGAATACATATGCAAGCACCACTTTTCCATGTATTTATTTAAAAAAAAATGTTAAACAAGTTCATTTCACTTGACCAATTTTGACTATTTTGTGGATGTCCATTACATGAAATCTAAATAAAAATCAATTTAAATTACAGGTTGTAATGCAACAAAATAGGAAAAACGCCCAGGGGGATGAATACGTTTGCAAGGCTCTGTATTCCTGTTGTAAACTTGTATTATTTTTGGTAACTATGGTTACCCCAGTCAACAACGCCAAACCAGTGCGCATGCAGAGATTAGGATGAGGATCTGTGGTGGCTGCATTGCATGACGTGCTATCCGTGCTGTTTTCTGTCAGATAATAAACTGTGCTACATGCTGGAGTCCTTGTCGATGATTGTTCACAACGCAAGAAGAGCACTGTTATTACACTGTTATCGTAAAGAAATAGATGTGTCCTGAGTTCGTGCCTCCTCTTCACTGAAGTCTCACATGGCCTAGTGCTTTACCATAAAGAGCTTGTAACATTGTGCCCAAGACCAAATATCTATGGAAGCATGCTAACAGTAAACAGCCAATAATGGAACATCTGTGTTCAACCATTTTTATCATTATTTTTAATTGAACCTTTATTTAACTTGGCAAGTCAGTTAAGAACAAATTATTACTATCCCCGGGCAAACCCAGACGACGCTGGGCCAATTGTGCACCGCCCTATGGGACTTCTGATCACATCAGGATGTGATACAGCCTGGATTCAAACCAGGGACTGTAGTGACGCCTCTTGCTCTGAGATGCAGTGCCTTACACCACCGCACCATTCGGGACCATGTTTTGCCACAGATTGTGTTAAGTGTTGAATAACTTGACAGATTGTTAATACAATTTTTTGGCTGCCCAAATATGCATGTAGCTGGTAATGCTGTCCCTTTTAGAGTTATTGTTCATTTTTAGTAGGGCTGTAGTTAATGTTTATCCATAATATACCAGTGACCCAAAAGTGTCTGAGGATATCAAAGATGAGAGGACCTTTAAGAGTGCAGACCAGACCAGACGCTGAGCCTCTTAGCCATCCCCATCCTCTTTACGATGAACTTTTAAACCAACCAACCCGTGACTGAGAAAATCTGACACGCTTACTTCCCTCTCCGTCGTATGATAATTGTCAGTGTGTGTGTGTATGTGTGTGTGCGTGCGTGCCCATTAAGACGTCACACAGCGTCCAAGTCTCTCAAAAACAAAAATATAATTAAAGTGAAAGCAAATCTTGGTCTATTATCCTAACCTAAGACTTGACGCAGAGCAAAGGGTCTGGGTCAAACAAGCAGCCTCTTTTTGAAGTGTCAGATAAATTAGGGCGTGTATGGGAGCTTTGTAATGAAATGAGGCTCTCCGATTAGTTTCTTTTTTGTGGTCAGACGTACAGTCTTGTGGAATACCAAAAGAAAGTCACATCATATTAACATCCTTGGTAAACCCAATCCACTATAGAACGGAATTGTAAAAGTTCCCTTTTCACTCATAAATTGTGACATGGGGTGTTGTGTCTATGTTTGTTGACTGACCACTTGACCTGTTGACAGCATGACATTAACCCTATGGCAAGTCTGAGGTGTATTGTGTCGGTGTCATGTTGCCTGTCTATAGCAGGTGAGAACGACTGCCCCCTCTCATTGAAGCCACGAAGTTCAAGGCCGACCATGGTACTGAGGGCATTGTTAGCAATTACATTAGAGTGTCTAGTTTGAGAAACAGACGCCTCAACTGGCAGCTTCATTAAATAGTACCCGCAAAACACCAGTCTCAATGTCAACAGTGAAGAGGCGACTCCAGGATGCTGGCCTTCTAGGCAGAGGTGAAAAGAAAAGCCATATCTCAGACTGGCCAATAAAAATAAAAGATTAAGATGGGCAAAAGAACACAGACACTGTACAGAGGAAGATTGGAAAAAAGTGCCAGCATCCTGGAGTCGCCTCTTCACTGTTGACGTTGAGACTGGTGTTTTGCGGGTACTATTTAATGAAGCTGCCAGTTGAGGACTTGTGAGGCGTCTGTTTCTCAAACTAGACACTCTAATGTAGTGCACCAGGGCCTCCCACTCCTCTTTCTATTGTGGTTAGAGCCAGTTTGCGCTGTTCTGTGAAGGGAGTAGTACACAGCGTTGTATGAGATCTTCAGTTTCTTTGCAATTAATCGCATGGAATAGCCTTCATTTCTCAGAAGAAGAATAACCTGACGAGTTTCAGAAGAACTTTCTTTGTTTCTGGCCATTTAGAGTCTGTAATCAAACCCACAAATGCTGATGCTCCAGATACTCAACTAGTCTAAAGAAGGCCAGTTTTATTGGTTCTTTAATCAGCACAACAGTTTTCAGCTGTGCTAACATAAATGCAAAAGGGTTTTCTAATGATCAATTAGCCTTTTAAAATGATAAACTTGGATTAGCTAACACAACATGCCATTTTGAACACAGGAGTGATGTTTGCTGATAATGGGCCTCTGTATGCCTATGCACATATTCCATTAATAATCAGCCGTTTCCAGCTACAATAGTCATTTACAACATTAACAATGTCTACACTGTATTTCTGATCAATTAGATGTTATTTTAATGGACAAAAAATGTGCCTTTCTTTAAAAAACATGGACATTTGTAAGCTTTTGAACGGTAGTATATAACAATTAACATGTTATGGTGTTGGTTTGTTTCGTATGTATTAATAATAATCAATAAAGTATCTATCTATCTATCTATCTATCTATCTATCTATAACACTTTTCAAACATGAATTACCCATAATGCAGCTTGACATCTAATTCTCTCATTGCCTCGGAGGAAAATAGATGTATTTCTTGTCTGACCTTAGTAATTTATACCTAATGTTGCCCCAGGCAACCTCTGGTGTCAGGTTCATGCACACACATCTGAACCAGTTTTCATCCTTAGCAGTTTCCAAGTTTCCTATATCAGCTAGGAAAAGCTTCCACAATTTGCATTAGCTTTAGTTTATTTTGCCTGTAGTTAAAGTAGGTATACTGTTAAATGCCTGGTGTAGGTTACTACGTTGTACTACAAAGCAATGCTCTTTATGCCTGATGATGGCAACACACACTTCTGCTTTACACACAAAACAAGCATATAACATACTAACAGACACTGTACCTACTCACAGACACATTTTCACAAATCTTCAACAATACCAGGCATTGTCAGTAGGTGACTGGTGGAAGAACTGGGCCAATCAGTCACCTCTACACCCATCTACATCACAGCATTCCTACAGATTTAAAGATGTGTTTATGTAGCCTGGTCCCAGATGCTCCTAGTGTTGGTGGTCTTGTATCCCATGGTTTGTTATGTACTGTATGTAGCCTGGTTGCTTGGCAGCTGCTGAGCTGAGTGGAGAATATAATGACAGTGAAGTATTGTACCGCCCTTCGTTGTGTACTGTCTGCTGACTGGACCGATATCTAATGCATCAGATGTGTGTGGTAGAAGAATAAGCATAACAATGGATTTCCTAGGCCTAATACTGTGGTGATGTCTCTGGAGCCGTTCAAATCAGACGTCACGTGTCATCAAACAGAGTGGAATCATACAGTGGAGGCACATACTGTATATTAGAGTGAGCAAACGATGGGATGGAATATATAAAATACATGTATTTATTTAACCTTTAATTAGCCAAGTCTGAAAATGTCTTTTTCAAAAGAGACCTGGACACAATTTTACACGTTAACAAGATGGATGGCAGTATCAATTTCTTAGATGTAGCATTTCCCATTCTTTGCTAATTCTCTAATGGAATCAAGCGCAACTGTCGAGCCATAATTAGGGATTAATGCAGAGAAAAAAAAATGTTTTGCAGGGCAAGCTACAATGGTCCTCCTATACAAGTGGGAGAAAAGGTGATTTGGGGGTACTGGGGTAGCATGCACAGCAGGAACAACATAGGCAGCATAGCATGATCCTTACCAGTTTGTAGGCAGATAATAGTAGGCCTTCCCCCCACATACATTGTTCCACTTACTGAGGACATAGGTTTAGCATACACACTGACATTCTTTTTATTTTTTAAATTATGGGGTAGATCAGCTTTAATATTGCTGATAGATTGTAGCTTCCATCAATGTAATTGTCTGCATCATTTCCAATCTCAGTTTTCGGCTGGTACTGTGTGTGAATATATATATATATATATATATATATATATATATATATACACACACACACACACAACTGTGTACTACTCCCTTTACAGAACAGCGCAAACTGTTAGAATAGAAAGAGGAGTGGGAGGCCACGGTGCACAACTGAGCAAGAGGACAAGTACATTAGAGTGTCAAAATATTAAAAATAAAGAAAAAACCCTTGAATGAGTAGGTGTGTCCAAACCTTTGACTGGTGCTGTATATACCAGTCAAAGGTTTGGGCACACCTACTCATTCAAGGGTTTTTCTTTATTTGTAATATTTGTGCACCGGGGCCTCCCACTCCTCTTTCTATTCTGGTTAGAGAATTAATGAGTTTCCTGTAAACAATAGATATTATATTCCTTCTCTTTTAGCCAGGTAAATCGTCTTTTCTTATAATCTGCTAAACCATTACAATTATAACTGGCTATACTTATTTCACCATTTACTATAATGAGATACAAGTTTCAAAACTGTTTATCATAATATATGTTTGTAAACTCTCCATTAAAAAGTACCATAGAGATTGAGTGTCCATGTAGCTGTACCATGATATTTGCGTTGCTTCTAAGTAAACCTCCAATTGTTTTCCACTATTCCACCCGCTAAAACCCCTCCCCATTTCAAGTTGGCTTGTCATCCCAGTGACCGGCAGACCACCCCCGAATCCCAGGGCCCCCAAGAGACCAGGACCCATCATTCGAAAAGAGCACACAGTGCCACCCACAGAACAGAAGCAGACCAACCGCTAACAGTATTTTCATCGCCTTCACCTCAATTTGCATTATTTATAGCTATTTAAAATAAAAAATAAAAATATATATATAGAGAGAGAGACAGAGAAAATCCTGCATATCTTAATTTCCATAATTAACAAATAATATTTGTAATAATGTTGGCAGTTCACGCAAAGGATGGTTACCTCTAATCAGAATTGCTATTACACAAATGTTTGGCAAGCAATTATTATTTTAGCAAACAATTATTGTGATTCATCCTATATTGTCCCTAACATCATTACTCCCTAGCATCAGATGTGGGATACATACACACACACACTCATACACACTGAACCCCTTTCCCCCACAAAGAACCATAAACTCAGATGCTCAAAAGTTGTTCCATCCCTGACCCAACTCAAGAAACAGTTTATAACGTATTCCCAATGACATGTTAGGGTGGAATGTTCCATTTCTCAACAGTAAGGGCAGGGTAATGTTATTGTAGACAGAAAGGTTATACTTACAATTACTTTCCTCCAACTGGAGACCGGTTCCTCTTGCTAAATAACACAAATAACCTGGGGGAGAGTAGACCAGGGTGATGGGTTGCTTCGGCAGAGAGGTCGGATTATTAAAATCAAATCTTCTCATATAAAACACTTAATCCTCCACCCAATCAAGCCCTCGGGCTGTAAGGTTACCTGCTTTGGTCCACATCAATATTTCATAAGCACCGAGGGGTATAGCTAGTAATGGCAGTCTCAACACTGTCTGGTAACAATCCATAAACCCAACAATCTGATACATTATGTAGTACAGAGACATTACTAGCTAATTGAAAGAATTAAGAAGAACTCTTTTTTTTCTTCAGGTCTGAGGGGTCACCAGGGTCCAGGCAGGTTTCGTCCTCTTCTGGGCGCAGTTGGGGTAGTGAGGGCGATCTAATGTGGTCCTTTCCACCTGGGTTTTTAAGGTTCTTTACCTCTGTCGTGCCTCCGGACCATTACGCAATCTCCAGGCTGAAGATCGTGATGGCGACGGTCATTTGGGGGAGTCTGGTTAGCAGAGACCTGTGAGTGAACAGCTCGGATACAGTTAGTCAGAGAGCTATACAATACTTCATCATAGTGTCATCCAACAAATGCAAATCTGGGATAGCACATGGAGGGGATGCTGGAGTTCTCATAGGCCTTGCCAAATCAATTTGCATGTTTTACAAATGGGCCCCAGGGGACTGGCAGTCAAGACAAAGAAGTGGGTACTCGTTTTCCTGCGTTGTGTTCTTGGTAAATTAAACAGCGATCGTCGTACATTTCAGTGCATGTAGTACATTTTCTGCATGCACTGACCATTCCCCTTTGGACACATGACTCACACCGTAATACATGCACCCAAGGTAACCCAACAGGGCCGGTGGCGAATCGTAAAACCCTCCCCATATGTAGCCAACGGAGTATTACATTGCAATAATTGCTTACAGTAATCAACCAGTAGCCACTGATACAGAGTAGCTTGTTATTGGCTGGAATATACAACAGGTCCTTCTCTCTCGACCCTGGGAGGAAACCCTCCCTAACCAGGGAGCTCAATGGATTCTTACAAAAATGTAATTTGTTTCAGAAACCACATGCAGGATGACATTTCTAAGTCTAAAATCATATGACACCTCTCCACAAAATATGAATGAGGGCATATGAATGTGTAGGAGTAGATTTGCTTTACTGCACCCCTACTTTTCTTCAGAAGGAAAACATTTCTAAATTAAAATAAACTAATCAGAATAACAAATACAATTTTTATTACAACCCTTGATAACTTCATAAGGAAAAATTAAATAAAATACAAAGTAAAACAATAAAATAACAATAACGATAGCAAGGCTATATACAGGGGGTACCGGTGCCAAGTCAATGTGCGGGGTAACAGGTTAGTCTAGGTAATTTGTACATGTAGGTAGGGGTAAAGTGACTATGCATAGATGATAAACAGTGAGTAGCAGTAATGTAAATAGTCCTGGTGGCCATTTGATTAATTGTTCAGTAGTCTTATGTCTTAACAGTAGAAACTGTTAAGGAGCCTGGTCCTAGACTTGGCACTCCGGTACCTGTTCTCACCAGCAGAGAGAACAGTCTATGACCTATTTGACTGGAGTCTGACAATTTTTTGGGCCTTCCTCTGGCACCGCCTAGTATACAAGTCCTGGATGGCAGGAAGCTTAGCCCCAGTGATGTACTGGGCCATACGCACTACCCTCTGTAGCACCTTACGGTCAGATGCCGAGCAGTTGCCATACCAGTCGGTAATGCAACCGGTCAGGATGCTCTCGATGGTGCAGCTGTATAACTTTTTGAGGATCCGGGGACCCATGCCAAATCTTTTCAGTCTCCTGAGGGGGAAAAGGTGTTGTCGTGCCCTCTTTACGACTGTTTGGACCATGATAGTTTGTTGGTGATGTGGACACCAAGGAACTTGAAACTCTTAACCTGCTCCACTACAGCACTGTCAATGTTAATGGGGGCCTGTTCGGCCCTTCTTTTCCTGTCGTCCACGGTCAGCTCCTTTGTCTTGCTCACATTGAGGGAGAGGTTGTTGTCCTTGCACCACACTGCCAGGTCTCTCACCTCCTCCCAATAGGCTGTCGTCAGCAAACTTAATGATTGTGTTGGAGTCATGGTTGGCCTCGCAGTTCTAGGTGAACATGGGAATACAGGAGGGGACTAAGCACGCACCCCTGAGGGGCCCCTGTGTTGAGGAGCAGCGTGGCAGATGTGTTGTTGCCTACCCTTACCACCTGGGGCCGGCCTGTCGGGAAGTCCAGGAATCAGTTGCAGAGGGAGGTGTTTAGTCCCTGGGCCCTTCGCTTAGTGACGCTTTGTGGGCATTATGGTGTTGAACGCTGAGCTGTAGTCAAGGTGTTCCATTTGTCCAGGTGGGAAAAGGCAGTGTGGAGAGCGATTGAGATTGTGTCATCTGTGGATCTGTTGGGGCGGTATGTGAATTGGAGTGGGTCTAGGGTTTCCGGGATGATGGTGTTGATGTGAGCCATGATCAGCCTTTCAAAGCACTTCATGGCTACCAACGTGAGTGCTACGGGGCGGTAAACATTTTAGGCAGGTTACCTTTGCTTTCTTGGGCACAGGGATTATGGTGCTTGAAACATGTAGGAATTACTTACTCGGTTGAAAATGTCAGTGAAGACACTTGCCAATTGGTCCACGCATGCTTTGATAATCCGTCTGGCCCCGCAGCTTTGTGAATGTTGACCTGTTTAAAGGTCTTGCTCACATCTGCTACGGAGAGCGTGATCACACAGTCATCTGGAACAGCTGGTGCTCTCATGCATGCTTCAGTGTTGCATTTAGCTGGTCTGGTAGGCTTGCGTCACTGGGCAGCTTGCCGCTGGATTTCCCTTTGTAGTACGTAATAGTTTGCAAGCCCTGCCACATCCGACGAGCGTCAGAGCCGGTGTAGTAGGATTCAATCTTTGTCCTGTAATGACATCCAGATTAGTGTCCTGCTTTTTCAAAGCGGCAGTTATAGCCTTTAGCTCTGTGCGGATGTTGCCTGTAATACATAGCTTCTGGTTGGGATATGTACGTACGGTCACTGTGGGGACGACGTCCTCTATGCACTTACTGATGAAGCAGGTGACTGAGGTGGTATACTCCTCAATGCCATTGGATGAATCCCGGAATATATTCCAGTCTGTGCTAGCAAAACAGTCCTGTAGCGTAGCATCCGTGTCATCTGACCACCTCCGTATTGAGCTAGTCACTGGTACTGTAATTCCTGCTTTAGTTTTTGCTTGTAAGCAGGAATCAGGAGGATATAATTATGGACAGATTTGCCAAATGGAGGGTGAGGGAGAGCTTTGTATGAGTCTCTGTGTGTGGAGTAAAGGTGGTCTAGAGATTTTATCTGGTTTTACATGTGACAAGCTGGTAGAAATTAGGTAAAATTGATTTAAGTTTCCCTGCATTAAAGTCCCCGGCCACTTAGTGCCAGCATCGGTTTGTGGTGGTAAATAGACGGCTACGAATAATATAGATGAGAACTCTCTTGGTAGATAGTGCGGTCTACAGCTTATCATGAGGTACTCTACCTCAGGCGAGCAATACCTTTAAACTTCTTTAGTATTAGACATTGCGCACCAGCTGTTATTGAGAAATAGACACACACCCCGCCCCTCGTCTTACCAGACGTAGCTGCTCTGTCCTGCCGATGCACGGAGAAGCCAAATAGCTCTATATTATCTGTGTCGTCGTTCAGCCACGTAGATCATCCAGTTTATTTTCCAATGATTGCACATTGGCCAATAGTACTGATGGTAGTGGTGGTTTACACGCTCACCTTCGAATTCTCACAAGGCACCCTGACCTCCGCCCCCGTTTTCTCCATAATTTCTTCATGCGAATGACAGGGATTTGGGCCTGGTCTCAAGAAAGCAGTATATCCTTCGCGTCAGGCTCATTAAAGAAAAAATCTACGTCCATTTCGAGGTAAGTCCCAACGTCAACAGTGAAGAGGCGACTCCGGGATGCTGGCCTTCAACAGAGTTGCAAAGAAAAAGCCATATCTTCCTCTGTCCAGTATCTGTGTTGTTTGCTCTTAATCTTTCCTATTTATTGGCTAGTCTAAGATATGGCTTTTTCTTCTTTCTCAAACTAGACACTCTAATGTACTTGTCCTCTTGCTCAGTTGTGCACCATGGCCTCCCACTCCTCTTTCTATTCTGGTTAGAGACAGTTTGCGCTGTTCTGTGAAGGGAGTCTTCAGTTTCTTAGCAATTTCTCGCATGGAATAGCCTTCATTTATCAGAAGAAGAATAGACTGACGAGTTTCAGAAGAAGGTTATTTGTTTCTGGCCATTTTGAGCCTGTATTTGAACCCACAAATGCTGATGCTCCAGATATTCAACTAGTCTATTGCTATTGCTTCTTTAATTTAAGTTTTCAGCTGTGCTAACATAATTGCAAAAGGGTTTTCTAATGACCAATTAGCCTTTTAAAATGATAACACAACGTGCCATTGGAACACATGAGTGATTGTTGCTGATAATGGGCCTCTGTACGCCTATGTAGATATTCCATAAAAAATCTGCCATTTCAAGCTACGATAGTCATTTACAACATTAACAATGTCTACGCTGTATTTCTGATACATTTTATGTTATTTTAATGGACAAAAAATGTGCTTTTCTTTAAAAAACAAGTACATTTTTAAGGGACCCCAAACGTTTGAGCGGTAGTGTACGTACGTCTTTTGTCTTCTTAATCTTGTATTATTACACCAAGTCTTTAGTAGCCCATTATACACACATACAATTCGATCTTTCTTTATACAACCACGTCTCTCAATCGACACAATTCTACCCGACCACTGGTCTATCACTTCCTCTCTATACTCAACCCGTCCTATTACCAGATTTCTGTAATTACCTTCAACTTTCCCCTCTCATGAAGGCAAACCAATTCCTACTACCTTATAGTCAAAACGATATATATATATATATTCAATTGTAGGCCAACCAATTCCTACCGATACATAATACAACTATGTTTCCTACTTGCAGTCTATCCAATTCCTGCTAATATAATGTTAAAAACTGTATATTTTACCAACTTCATTAGACATAAATAAAGGTAAACCCATTATATAGAGTGCATTCGGAAAGTACAGACCCCTTGACTTTTTCCACATTTTGTAACGTTATAGCCTTATGGTTTTCTTCCTCTCATCAATCTTCACACAATACCCCATAAGAGAAAGCAAAACACGTATAAAACCAACACTCAGGGCTCAAAGCGATAGTGGAAGTAGTGAAGCAGCTCACAGGGGAATACACTTTGGCTTGTCAGGGAGAGAATTTCATCCAATCTCATAATAACATACTGCAGAGCATCATGAGAGGTGCAATCTTTAATAATCATAAAATAATTTGGCTAATATACCCATGATTCGATTCTGGAAAGGCCTTGTGTTGACATGTCGAGACCCTAATTCTAGTCAGTGATACGATTTTGCTGATCTAGACAGAATATTGAATATATTATGTACATATACATAGATCAGTTGGCGACTTTACATTTTGTACATACTTTGCATTTATGTCTTAGAAAAAAGTTTCTAAAGTACTTTCATGGGGTTGATGGGAACAAACAAGCAAAATTCAGATTTGACTTTAAAGGGAAAGACTAAAACAACCAAAGAGTACACAACACAAACACTTTGTCTAGACTAGATCATGGAGGAACAGAGAAAAGATTTAGTTTGAATCAATACCAGTAGACATAGGACTAACGCACTCATCCACTGAGAAAGGCCGCAGGCAGAGCAATCAATGTCAGAGTATGTCTCTGCTCTCACACATATAAATACACTTTAAGCTTAGACATTGATGAGAAAGATCACAGCCCTCCCTTTTTTTCAGAAGATATTTCAAAGTAGGCATGAGTTGCCAGCAGAAACATTGTAAGAAACACACATTTGTTCCATTCGGAACCATGCACATCTCAGTGTAATTAATTTGTATGCTTAAATTGAAGTTGATGTAGAAATGTGCACCCTCAAATTGAAGTTGATATAGTCGAAAGCAATCATCCCAATCTGGGCCCGGTTTCCTTAAAGTATCTTAAGGCTAAGTTCATCTTTAGAACATTCGTAGGAGCTTTGTTAAATCTCAGAGCTGTTTCAACAAAACATTTTTATTACGTTGCACTTGAAAACGCTCGTAATCTAATGCCTAAATCACATTAACCAGAAGCACTCAGTTACGTTGTGCCAGATGTCATTCATTTGAATGGCACAACGGAGTGGAAATGCAACGCCCGCTTGGTGTTGAAGGCTCCATTGCGAGACAGACACCGCTTACTTTAAATTTTTCCCCACTCTGCGTCTTCTTCAGTCCGGCCAGAGTAAAAAAAAGGAAGTTACCAAACCACAGAAGAAAATAAAAGAAGATGTGTTTATGGGATAACTATTTTAATAGTATGTTAAAAAATAATACACATTGGCTGTTAAGCCAAATATACCTATTTATTGTAGAAACAGTTTCATTTTCTTCCATATTGCTATAGTGTTCTTAACTATGAAGTTGTTCATGTTTTTAGCTTTATCCTCTGAAAATAGACACGTGAAAAGATGATTTGGGTGAGCGTGCACATCTTCAATATGTAACCATTGTTCCTCTTTAGTGCATTTAAGAATTTGTCTCAAGTAAAATACTTGGGTGGCCAGTTAATACAATTCCAAGTCTGGGAGGTTAAAACCACCCTCAAACTTAGGGAGATGTACAATTATGTTTTTTATTCCATGAATTTTATTTGCCCATATAAAGTATGTTATGGCCGAGTATACTTTTTAAAGAATGTCTTCATTGAGGCCATTGGTATTAACCAAGAATAAATATAAAGAATATCTGAAGAGGTTTATTCTACCTGTAAGATTTATGGGGAAGATTGTTCCATTTAAATACAGTGGGGAGAACAAGTATTTGATACACTGCCGATTTTGCAGGTTTTCCCACTTACAAAGCATGTAGAAGTCTGTAATTTTTATCATAGGTACTCTTCAACTGTGAGTGACGGAATCTAAAACTAAAATCCAGAAAATCACATTGTATGATTTTTAAGTAATTAATTAGCATTTTATTGCATGACATAAGTATTTGGTACATCAGAAAAGCAGAACTTAATATTTGGTACAGAAACCTTTGTTTGCAATTACAGAGATCATACGTTTCCTGTAGTTCTTGACCAGGTTTTCACACACTGCAGCAGGGATTTTGGCCCACTCCTCCATACAGACCTTCTCCAGATCCTTCAGGTTTCGGGGCTGTTGCTGGGCAATACGGACTTTCAGCTCCCTCCAAAGATTTTCTATTGGGTTCAGGTCTGGAGACTTGCTAGGCCACTCCAGGACCTTGAGATGCTTCTTATGGAGCCACTCCTTAGTTGCCCTGGCTGTGTGTTTCGGGTCGTTGTCATGCTGGAAGACCCAGCCACGACCCATCTTCAATGGATCATCCAGATGGTCATTGGCAAACTTCAGACGGGCCTGGACATGCGCTGGCTTGAGCAGGGGGACCTTGCGTACGCTGCAGGATTTTAATCCATGACGGCGTAGTGTGTTACTAATGGTTTTCTTTGAGACTGTGGTCGCAGCTCTCTTCAGGTCATTGACCAGGTCCTCTCTGGTCTTGGCCATTGTGGAGAGGTTGGAGTCTGTTTGATTGAGTGTGTGGACAGGTGTCTTTTATACAGGTAACGAGTTCAAACAGGTGCAGTTAATACAGGTAATGAGTGGAGAACAGGAGGGCTTCTTAAACTAACAGGTCTGTGAGAGCCGGAATTCTTACTGGTTGGTAGGTGATCAAATACTTATGTCATGCAATAAAATGCAAATTAATTATTTAAAAATCATACAATGTGATTTTTGTTTTAGATTCCGTCTCTCACAGTTGAAGTGTACCTATGATAAAAATTACAGACCTCTACATGCTTTGTAAGTAGGAAAACCTGCAAATTCGGCAGTGTATCAAATACTTGTTCTCCCCACTGTAGATCTGCTTTCATATTGTTGAGTAATGGGATAAAGTTATTTATTTGTTTGTTGTCACTTATTAAGCATCCTAAATGAATGCTGTAGATCATTAGTTATTTTTATTTTTCCTATTGCCATAATTTCGCATTCATAAAATATTTTTAGCAAGAGGGCATTGAGTTTTCATTATTGGTCAGGTATATCAGGAAGTATTCATCTTTACCAATACTGATACCTGTTACGTTTGGGTCACGTCTAATTATTTCTGCAAGGGGTTCAATTGCCATTGCAAACAGGAGGGGGGAGAGAGGACATCCCTGTCTTGTGCCCCTTTCTAAAGCAATTTAATCAGATAATGTATTTTGTGTATATTTTGTGCTTTAGGGTATTCATATAACATTTTTATTAAATGTATTATTTCAGCTGGGAAGACAACATCTATTCAAGACGGTTGAAAGCCTTTTCAGCATCTACAGCCATTATTGCTGAATCTATATCTTGTTTTTTTAGCACATTGTATTATACTTTTATTTATCTTTATTTGTTGCGAAAGCCACAGCTACTCTTACTGGGGTCCACACAGAACGTGAAACATGACATAATACAGACATTAACATTAATAGACAAGAACAGCTCAAGGACAGAACCACATACATTATTTTTTGTTTGCAATTGTCTATTTTTAATTAACCCTTTTTGATTAATACATATCAAGTACGGTAAGACTTTTGCCATGCTGTTGCTTATGAGCTTTATTATTTTAATGTCACATTTATTAAACATATAGGTCTGTAGTCTGCAGGAGACTCTCCAGATTTTAATTTAACTGAAATAACTGTTTGATATATGAAACTAGGAAGCACTAATTTGAGTCATGTGTGTTGTCATTTGTGTAAATAGGGGTGTTACTTTGTTTCAGAATGTTAAATCAAATTATATGGGAAAGCCATCCATAACTGGTGCTTTTCTCCTCAAATGTTTTAACAGTGTCTAATATTTCTTTTTGGGTGATTTACATTTTTTGTGATTCTTTGTCTGCTGATAGTCGCTTCAGGATTGTTGAGTCTAGGAAGGTGGTAGAATCAGTCCAACTATTGTTTAATTTTGATTTACATCGATTTTCATTAATAGCGTTATTTCTAATGAAAGCATTTGAAATTATAACTAGCTTGGTGGGTATTCGTTTTATAAGGGCTGCGAGATGTTTACCAGGTTTATTTGCCATTAAAATAGTATGCTATAGGCCTATTTCAATCATATTGAAATACATTTCATGTTCAATCAATTGAATTTTATTTTGCCTCCTGTAGGCTACTGTATAATTTATATCAACATATTTCATGATGTGTAGCCTAACATAAGCTGCCTCAATATTTGCGGGCATAGGTGGTAATATCTCCCTAAGAGCTGATCCGTTGTCAGTATTGGGAAATAATTATAATGTAAGGAAATATTTGAATGGAGAAAGCTGATCTGAGAGCAGCGCTCGCTTTCTTTCGATCCTGTCAGTATAGCTTAGCTTGCACTTAGCGACTGTTCTCTCTGCGGGTCGTTTTGGGAAACGCATGTTACATCTTCGGCCGTTGTAGGAAAGATGCATTGTTAAAACACTCATAAGCCTAAGTTCCCTTTCTATCGCTATCGGGAAACCGTGCCCTGGTTTTTATCAGTGTTATGATCTCAGTGCAGTACTGTGTGACACCAATAGGTAGAGCAAGTAGGTTGAGTGTTAATTAATACATATCTTCTGATTCATTTAGATGTCTTCAAACACAGGGATGCTAAATGTTGCATGGAGAATCTGGAGACCCAAATATTCAGAGCTGTCGAGTTAGAATTCTCTCATCTGGTATCCATGCTCGAGTTTCCGCTGACTTCCTTTGAAAATAATAAATGATATTGGGAAGCATGTTTTGGGCCGGATATATTAGGAGAAATCACTGAGAGAGTTGTGTATGTTTAGTGAGGACCTCATGCTAGGCCTGTATCGTATTCTAATGATGCTGTCTGCCTCAATCAGTATCAAGCCATCGCTGGAGAGGAATAAAAGTTGATTCTGTGGCTTACTCTGCTGCCCTCTGTCACTATCTCGCTCAGTCTTTTTGTCTAACACTGCAGAACAAAACCAATCCTTTCCCACAATTAGCTTATTCCCTCCCAGAGTTTCCCCTTTGTCTTCTATTGTCATACATAATGCTCCCTAATTATCCCCAGCATTGTGTCCAACAAAATGGTATTTTATCTTTGTGAAGGTATTCATAGCTATGAAACAAGGGAATATTAGAGAAAACAGGAACAACAAAGTTAATGGCATGAAAGGATGTCCTCGACAAAAACATTGCCCGTGGAGACCGGGGCATGAGTGGGCTGATTTGGTTGCCATGTGGTCTCCTTTGTTCCAACATCTTCCACAAATAACAGAGGCCACCTTGTGGTTTAATCAAACATTTGATTTGCTAACGTGTAAATAAGCAATAATATAATAAGATCTAGCCCCTCTTCCAGATATTTCTCTTCCTCTCCCTCAGTAGCTAATTAAGTAAGGGATAATTAATGAGGGGCTATGCATTCTATGGGAAATAATTATTGATGTGGAAGGTGTGTTCCATGACACACTAGTGGAGTGGGACTAACCTTCCATGGAGTTGCATTATTTTCCAGATTATGCATAGAGCCTTGTGTTGATTGTCCCTTCTATACCATGGCTATAATTTAACACATTTGCCACTAGAAATGTGTTCATTTGCCGTTTGAAATGTGTTCAACATCCACTAAAGTAGGAAGTTTGCTAGATAGCTACAGTAATTGCCTTGGTAACCAAACCAGCAGTCCAAGCTTGCTATTATGAAAATCGAATTCAACAATGCCAATAATTGTTGCTTTCAAAAGCAGCTCAAAAAGAGAACATGTAAAAATTAACTATAGCCATTGATTTCTACCATGCTGATATACCATGCTCTATAGGGAAATAATGCACAGTCTAGAATGCCCTTCAAGCCAATTAGAAACGAGTATTTAACAATGCTATGGTATAGACCCAGTTGGTAATAGATAGTACATCACAGCCCTGCCCACCTGTGGGGAAAACAACCTGTGGTTACCTAGGTTACCTCATTGGCTCACAGCAAATACTTGGCCTTTTTGAAACACAATTACATTTTTGTCACCTTGTTTTAGTCAATTACAAAACTACATTTAAGAAAAGTACATGTCTAAAGATTACTTTTCAACATTGTCTGCTCCCGAGTTTTCTCACTACTTAGAAAAACCTAATATTCTAGGACTTCCCTCATGAGTGAGCGCTAGCTCGCCAACCGGAACATTAAGCTAGCCAAGACCAACACAAACAGACTATACAGCTACAAGTAGTGAGTGATGTTACAAACTGACTATACTAAATGAGTTAAATGTCTAACCTGTTGTTACGTTCCCCAGCAAGAAAACCAAAAATGTTGCTCAAACAGATGGTGGAACTAACAAAGAGTCACTGACCAACAACCAAAGCGAAACAGGTGGGGTTTTAAAAGGGGTTCTGAAATACACTCATGGGGTGTCCACTGAAGGTTGACCAGAAACAATAACTGGAACCTAAAAACACCCACCAACCTTTAACACTGTGATGATATGCTTTCCACACACATAGCTACATGTAGCATACTTGGACACTGGGTATCCAAATTTCCCACTCTCCCACGCCAAATAGCCTTAAGCCACAGGGCTCTTCTCTACGTTGGAGCATTGCGAACTGTAGGTCGGATTTTTTTACCTGGTTACATGTACATTACTTGTACATTGAACAACTGTATAACAATGTTTTGTTTTCCCCAATTTGTGTGCGTGGTAGAGGGGAATTCCTTATTATCACATCATCATTTGCACATTCCATCATTCCAGTGATAATGCTAATCTGTAATTTATTTCGCCACTATGGCCTATTTATTGTCTTCCTAACCTTACTGCATTTTGCACTACATTTGCACTCTGTATATAGATTTTCTATTGTGTTATTGACTATACGTTTGTTTATTTCCCATGTGTAACTCTGTGTTGTTTTTTGTCGCACTGCCTTGCTTTGTCTTGGCCAGGTCGAAGTTGCAAATGAGAACTTGTTCTCAACTGACCTATTATTATGTGAATATCGACTCGGACTATAAATGGGATTATAAACTGGGTGGTTCGAGCCCTGAATGCTGATTGGCTGAAAGCTGTGGTATTTCACACCATATACCAAAGGTACTACAAAACATTTACTTTTACTCTTCTAATTACATTGGTAACCAGTTTATAATAGTAATAAGGCACCTTGAGGGTTTGTGGTATATGGCCAATATACCACGGCTAAGGGCTGTTTTCAGGCACTCCGCAACTACTGTAGCTATCTAGTAAACGTGCTACCTACTTCAGTGGATGTTGAACACATTTCTACCTGCAACTGAACACTTTTTTAGCAGCAAATGTGTTCAATTATAGCCATGGCATAAAAGAGATCTATGCATTCTCTGGAAAATAATGCAGCTCCGCTAACGCATCGTGGAACACACCTTCCATGTTGTTAATTATTTTCCTTAGAATGCATAGCCCCTCGTTGATTATCCCTTAATTATTTTTGATCTCTTTATAAACCTACACTCTTTCAAAAAAAGATGCTATCTAGAACCTAAAAGGGTTTTTGGCTGCCCCCATTGGAGAACCCTTTGAAGAACCCTTTTTTGTTACAGGCAGAACCCTCTGGAACCGAAAAAGGGTTCTACCTGGAACCAAAAAGGGTTCTCCTATGGGGAATTTAGCATTTTACGAAAACCTGAAACAGCTTTTTCCTGCAATCAAAAGCCATAATCGATTATTATGGTTAATTTTATGTATATTTTTCACATAGGTTATCTAAGTTACCTTTTTAACTGTTCAATTGTAATTTTAACGAGGGTGTTATTCTGAATGTTGTAAATTACACATCTCAATATACTGCACTAACATGCCTAGGACATTACATATAAAGTACAATACAGTACATGGGATCATCAATACAGGCACATGTCTTGGCATCATAAATAATACACAAATATCATGCTATTACCATAAGGTGCCAGATTACTTTTAAACCAATTATTTGTCTGCATATCTAACCATATCTCTTGCGCTGTCTGTATTCTCCTGCTTCTCTGCATCTCTGAATCTCAATACATTTAGTAATTGCTTGCTTTTCTAGCAACCTTGCCAGCAGGCATGCCAACTATGATAGTTAGACAAGCTACTCTAACTTGATTGATAGTTTAAAATGGCTTGGTAGCTAGTTATGAGGTTGGGAGATTGGGGACCTATCTTGCTGGCTAGCTAAAGCCAACTTCATAAAATGGCTAGGTGGCTAGTATTACATTATTACAGAGAAACAACAAAACATTTGATTTGTGTTTATTCATCAAGAAGGAATCAATAGGCTGATTAGCTTGATCAAATTAATTTACAAACATACCTCCTTCGAGTCCTGCTCATCACCGGCAGCTAAGAATTGAGAACCCTATGTGTCTTTGATCCATGGGGCACATTGGAAGGAACCACTTTATAGGGAGAATAAGGGGGGGGGTACTCTTTGCCTGGTCCCGTCAGTGTGCCCCCTCTGCAAAATACAGCTGACAGACAGTGATTATGATAAAACGTGGGCTTAAAAATGATGTTTAGTAATTCATTTAACATCTGAAATGTTTTAAAACAGGACAAATCTAAGGGGGCACGTGTCTTTATGCCCCCTATGGGTATGACACCTCTGATGTTGAGAGAGACTGTACAGAGGCCATGATAGAGCTAATCCACATTTAAGACACACAAGAGAAATGAAAACGCACTAAAAAATTGAAAAATAGATTTCAGTGGTTCAGTTCTGCAGGCATTCTGCTCCCCAGACCCACCTTAAACTCAGTGATATTAAAGTGGACACTTTGAGAGTTCAAAGGTTTTCCAGTGATTGTGTTTTACCTGCACTTTGGGAGGTGTGGGATGTGTTTTAGGAAGATGTGCCCGCTGGTAAAGATGGTTTAATTGATCTTCTGGGCTCCATGAAACAATAGCCACAGGCTCTGAGGTTCTCTCTTATACTGCATCTCTATATTTTACGGACCAGAACGTATTTCTAGAAAAACAGAGATCGATACAATAGAAAATAAGAAGCATATTTAAATGATTCAATATGTTCTCTCTGCTCTGGTCTTTTATCTAGTTTTGTTTGAGGTCACATATCAAATAAAAAAGAATTAAGGTGAAACAGCAATGGTGGCGCTGTGAGAAATAATATGTTTAACACCAAACACACACGCACACACACACACACACACACACACACACACACACACACACACACACACACACACACACACACACACACACACACACACACACACACACAAAATGAACACCCATCAGTAAACAGAAGAATGCAGTACACACGTATTTATTATTGCCAGATAAATTGCAGTATGATTTATATTATTATAGTTTATAAACCAGTCTCTACTGTTTAATCTGTTATTTGAAATAGAGGAGAGTAAAAGGTCACAGGAAATCAGAATGTGGGACAAACATTAACGACACATTTTAAAGAATACTATTAGCATGAGCGTTATATGAGCTACAACACGCAGAGAGAATTCATATATGTTTCCATTTTACATTTTTTGTAATTTAGCAGACACTCTTATCCAGAGCGACTTACAGTGGTAAGTGCATACATTTTTTGTACCTCTTCAAACACACATGTTATTCTATATTTAACTGTGCCAGCTCTATCATCACACTGACTTAAGAACATAGTATTTTAGCAAGTAACAGATAAGTAACAAGTAACAGAAATCTCAAAATAGGATTCATAGTCCAAAAAATAGAAGTATTCTCAAAACTGCAGCCGCTTTCTGTAGCTTATAAAAGCTAGGTATTTTCTAACTGAGCGGACAAACTAATCCCTAACACAAACAAAATATAACATAACAAGACAATAAAATGCACAGTCTTGTCTGAGGATCACTTTGGGAGTGTCTCCCAAACCCATAAGAACAGAGAGCAGCTGGGTTCCTACCCCATCTGCAGTAGCACTAAGTGGCGCATGCTACTGAATCTCATTGCCCAGCTACAGTACCTGCATGGTGAAACCACAGCTTGCATGCACGCACACACACACACTAATGTTTGGGGAAATGTCCACACTCACATTATGTTTTGCAGCATGTTCCTGCAGGTTACCTGCTGTCTGTCTGTTCCTCAGAATGGTACCAGCTGTGGTGTGGTGCGTTACTGTGTGGTGCGGAGGGAGGCAGTAGTGTATCCTGTTTGTATGTCAAATACAATCATCAAATTGTATTTGTCACATGAGGCCGAATACCACAGGTGTAGGCCTTACCATGAACTGCTTACTTAGAAGCTCTTAACCAACATGCAGATACAAATATACATATACAGTACCAGTCACCTACTCATTCAAGGGTTTTTCTTTATTTTTACTATTTTCTACATTGTAGAATAATAGTGAAGACATCAAAAGTATGAAATAACACATATGGGATCATGTAGTCACCAAAAAAGTGTTAAACAAATCAAAATATATTTTATATTTGAGATTCTTCAAAGTAGCCACCCTTTGCCTTGATGCCAGCTTTGAACACTCTTGGCATTCTCTCAACCAGCATCTCTCAACCAGTTCCCACATATGCAGAGCACTTTCCTTCACTCTGCGGTCCAACTCATCCCAAACCATCTCAATTGGGTTGAGGTTGGGTGATTGATACGTGGTTGCATGGCCTCTGTGACTGTTACTGTCACAACCCCGCCTCCGTGATTTCTGTTTTGTTTGTCTGTGGGTCTTGTTTATGTCTATCTCTTGTCCATGTCTCTGTGTTTGGTTCCGGTTGCCCGGACAACTAAGGAGGAGGTAGGATTACCATGCCAGGATTATTCTCTCACCCACCTGATAATCATCTGCAATCACTCACCTGTCCCTGATCAGACAATCACTACACTACTTAAGTCACGACCTGACATCCAGTCCCCGCCGGATCGTTAAGTCACCTCCGTAGGTCGCTCTAACTACCAGCCCTTTTTGATAACCAGCCTTTTGATTACCAGTCAAAAACAAGTTTTTTCCCTGTTTGTTGATTGATTCCACCATTTTCATTACCCTGTTGTCTTCCTCATACCTGCCTCAGTAACTGTCACGTTCGGGTGTGTAGAGAGACCAAGGCGCAGCGTAGCGATAGTTCGACATTGTTTATTAAACTAATAAACTATACTGGACATCGAACTATACAAAATGACAATGCCATAGATAACTATACTGAAACACACGTACTCACGAACACGGGACAACATACAACAATGAACCACGCCAAGGGAGTGGAACACAGACATATAAGTAGGATACCTAATTAGAGGTAATGCATAGCAGCTGCCTCCAATTAGGGATCCCACACACAACACCACACAGAAGTAGAAATACTGGATCTGCCAGACTCTGACCATAGAACTATAGAGAAGCAAAGCTTCTCTATGGCCAGAGCCTGACAGTAACCAACCTGCTCACCCCCCTGGAAATCGGAACCATCTGCCTCACCACCCGTGCACTCTCCTGTACCGCTCACTGGGATTCCTGGATCTTCCCCTCCCGACCGAAACCATCAACCCCATATCCACATCACAACTCTCACCCTTGGATTTTCTTAATAAAGAAACACTATTGTAAATCTTCGTTGTCCGATCTGCTTTTGGGTTCGATCCCAGATCCTGACAGTTACCGGGTGGTTAGCTGGACCAGAGAGTGCTGGGAAGAATTCATTTGCAGTATTTATCACTTTTTATTCAGTTAAATTGAGCTTTTGTTTTTCTTGTTTGGCTCTGATACACTGTTGATCCTCAAGGATTAACAGACTTGTGGATTTCTTGTAATTTCCTTTCAGATGTCACTCTCCTATCTAAATAGCTATACACCTGTTGTGTATGAATGAGAACGTATAGGACACCCATCAGCATACTTTTACTCCGTGCACTAACCCATTATAACCTCTCACTGAGAGAGAGTGAGTTCATGGTTCTCTGAATGCATCCCATAGCCAGCCATTGGGGATGAGTTGGCAAGGGTAGACACACACAAACACAAACACATCACAGGAGGTTGGTGGCACCTTAACTGGGGAGAACGGGCTCATTGTAATGGCTGGAGTGGAATAAGTGGAATGGTATCAAATACATCAAACATGGTTTCCAGGTATTTGATGACATTCCATTTTCTCCATTCCGGCCAATATTATGAGCCGTTCTCCGTTCCGGACAATATTAGCAGCCTCCTGCGACACACACCCAGCCGATACAGTGAGTGAGTAATCCCCTGTCTACTACCACAGGGCTGCAGGCCACGGCACGCTAGATCTCATTCCAACACTGACCTTTTTACTCACTTTTAAATTACAGTAAGCCACAGCAAGGCCGACATTTCCCCTGCTGAGGGGAAACCTTCTGCCCTGTATTTACTGTATCCAATGTGTGTTTCCACTATGGCAGACAGAGCGATAAAAAAGCAATTGAACCTCATAGAGGGATTAGGGCTGCCCACAGCACAGCTTTAATCAGAGAACAGTAGAGCCTAAAATATAGTATTCCCTGCAGATGAAATGAGTCTCTGCAGAGAGATCTGTTCGGTGTGTTATTCGTAATAATAACTGAAAGATGGTTTAAAAAGTACCTGGCTGGATCTAGGCTCTATAGGCCTGCATGTTGCATCTAACATAGACATTCTAATTCTATGGTACTGTATTTACACCATCCCACATGCCACCCTACTAGTGTAATGTTTATCTTTTTTTTGTTTTTGCTTTAGGGGCCCTTGACTTGCAGGACATCCCACGAGATTGAAGGGTTCCATCCCCTTTCATTTTACAGTGTGTCTCTGTGTATAAATTGTTTCCTTTTTTTGACTAAAGAACACGTTCACTTTTACAATAACAACCTGAAATAAGCTTTAATGCATGCTGATGCCAAGGTGAGTACGGATGATGATATTTTAAAGTGCATTCCCCTCTAGGCTATGCCTTCAGTCAGAATGTGTGACTGTACAGTACATACACATTGTCAAATGTACAGGCTTTAATTTCAGTTTCATCATTCCTCGTGAGTGCTTCTTCGCGAGGGGTCGTAGCTCAGTTGAGTATTAAATCAGTCGCTTTAAGTAAGAATGTATAATGTGAAGGGGTGCACAGATGTGTGAGGGACACTAGTTTTTATAAGTTGCTAACATGTTGATCTAAAGTAAAGAGGTCCAGTTCTATTGCACAACAAGCCTCTGTACATCTGTAGCACCGGGTTGAAGGACTGACTTCTGACATTAGTAGTAGTACATTGATACATTCATCATATAAACTAAATAGAGAACCATAAATCTGAGGTCCCGTTTTTAAAAAGTGTCTCAGAGTAGGAGTGCTGATCAGTGGAGGCTGTTGGGAGGAGCAATAGGACGATGGGCTCATTGTAATGGCTGGAATGGAATACATGGAACGGTATCCAACACATCAAACATATGGAAACCACATGTTTGACTCCATTACTTTAATGCCATTCCATACAATACACTGAGCATGTCTTCTGATAGCGCCTCCCACCAGCCTCCTCTGGTGCTGATTAAGGAAAAGGTCCTCCCTGTCTATGTAATCTTGTTCATTATGATCTATAATGCAAAACTGATCCTATATCAGCACTCCTACTCTAAAACACTTTGTAAATACAGGCCCAGGGTTCCCTGGACATCTGTGGGCACTGGGCATGTGCACTGTGATACCACAATAATTCATCAAACCACCTGCCAGGCCAAGACACCAGCTGAAAAGAGACCATGCCTCCATGGCCCCTTTCTCCAACGGTTCATAAGTTTTGACCCAAATTCAAGTTTCAAGTTCTAATGTCATGTGCACAAGTACAGTGAAATGCCTTTCTTGCCAGCTCTAACCCCAACAATGCAGTAATCAATAACAATGTAATACTAAAAATAACGTAGAGTAGAACAAAAACACACAAGAAATAAAAATAATAAGAAGAACACGAGAAAGTTAGCATACTATATACAGGGTCAGTTCCAGTACCATATTGACAATGTGCAGGGATACTAGTGTGATAGAGGTAGATATCCCTGCATATAAACCCTGCACTAAGGACTGTATTTTTAGGGAATTATTATTATTACCCTAAATTACAGAAAGAGCCCAGGACAAATGAGTCCTCAAGTCAAAGTTGAGGCAGGAATTGAGGTAAGAAACTGCCGATCTGATGTTCAAAAGAAATTATAGCGGTAGGGCCTCCCGAGTGGCGCAGCAGTCTAAGGCACTGCATCGCAGTGCTTGAGGCGTCACAACAGACCCGGGTTCGATCCCAGGCTGTGTCACAACCAGCATCGTCCGGGTTAGGGGAGGGTTTGGCCGGGAGGGGCTTTACTTTACGCTCTAGCAACCCCTTGTGGCGGTCCGGGTGCCTACAGGCTGACTTTGGTCGTCAGTTGAATGATGTTTCCTCCGACACATTGGTGCTTCTAGCAGACACTCCCATCCAGAGCGACCCACAGGAGCAACCAGGGTGAAGCGCCCCGCCCAAGGGAACATCGACAGATCTCCCACCACGTCGAATCGGGAACCCGAACCCACAGTTCTCCCCGAGAGCTGCCCCTCAACCATCCAGGACCCCCCCCCCCCCCAAGTGGTGTAGTCTACGGTAATACGGATATCATTTATTATTGATATCTACATAGCGCGTTGATGTTAATCACACTGCTGCTCTCTCATTTAGTTATTTGCGCCTTACGGGTTGTGGATGGCTGTTCACAAATCTAAATGTGTATTTGAACCCAATAATGGCTGTATTCAAGACGTTTAAGCTGCGTATCAATCATTGTTTTTGAAACCAGTGGACAGCCAGTGAAAATTGCATTCTTGCAACAGCTGCATAGTGCGGATCCCAGCCTTTGGAATAAAAGTGGGGCATTTATTGTTCAGTCTAATTCATGCTAATAAAAAAAATCCATAGGTCTAACGGACACATGCTCAAACTCGCACACTTTTGGTAGACTTAAAGGGGAAATCTATAGTTGCTGCATCTATTTTTGGATTTATAAATTATATATATTATGTAAAGATGTAATTTAATTGTATTATTATATGAAGTAGAAAGCGATGGGTTAGAAGAAACCTACATAATCAACCAATAAAGTAAAATATAACATCCATATATGGCCAGCTATGTAAACTTCAACACTGATTTATTCTGCAATAGATGTTGTTCAATAGGTAACATAGTTGCTGGTTAGTTGCAGAGTGTCTGAAGTGTTCTGAACATTATTTTGCAACTAAATATGACAGATGCTTTCAAGAAATGTTGGGGGAGAGGCAAAGAAGATGCTGCTGCCACTGAAGGGGAACCATCAACACAATCAATAGCCTATTTCTCGGGTGCCAGATTGGCCAGAAACGCCCCTGTGTGTGCACATGTGTGCGTTTGAATGCAAGTGTGTGTGTATGAAAGCTCTGTCAAATTGGTTGTTGATCATTGTTAGACAACCATTTTCAGGTCTTGCCATAGATTTAAGTCAAAACTGTAACTCGGCCACTTAGGAACATATAGTGTTTTCTTGGTAAGCAACTAAACTTCTAAACTTATTTAGGCTTGCCATAACAAACTGGTTGAATACTTATTGACTCAAGACATTTCAGCTTGTAATTTGTAATTCATTTGTAAAATTGTCTAAAAACATAAGTCCACTTTGGCATTATGGGGTATTGTGGGTAGGCCAGTGACAAAACATCAACATTTGATCAATTTTAAATTCAGGCTGTAACACAACAACATTTGGAAAAGGGGTGTGAATACTTTCTGAAGGCACTGTAAGTAATAATTATGTCCTGGGGGGAGTAAAAGATGATGTGTCATTTCACCACTACAGATACTATTACCTGAATCCAATTGTGGTCATTTAAATTCTATTTCATCTGAGGAGAAGTTGGTAAAATAATTGTTGTCAAACTACAGGTATTGTAGGAGGTGGATTTTGATACATTATAAACAAGTTGCTGTGCTGGCATACATTATGCAATTAGTTATGGGCTTTTTGTAATGCTCTGACTCAAGTCTTCTGACAGAATTCAACATTCAATCCGAATTTTAATCAGGAGTTTATTTACCCCGAGTACCAGTCTGGTTGTGCTAAAATTGCATATGACTCAGAGAACAAGGAGAGAAATGTTAGCGCAAACAGACTGGTACCCGGGCAATAGATTAATTGCTTCTCATATAAAAAGGAACACTATGTATTTTCATTTCAAGCATAGCAAGAGGAGTAATGAACATTGTTCAAAGCCAGACTTAACCTGGTAACTGGGTGATTAATTGGGAGTTGCAGGCCTTCCCAGAGCTTAATGCTAGAGAGCACAACCCAGGCTGAGGCTGGCAGCCTTTCTGGGGCAGTCATTGGTGGATAGAAGACAGAGACAAGACCTGATACCAGAAATAAATCAATGCCAGGATTATTATTTATTGTCTAGAAAACAGGACGTTTTAAACAGATGCCCTGAAATTGTACTTTCCCGCTATGGAAACGAGCATAGTTCTCTCCTCCTCTCCCATTTTTAGAGTAACATACCATACACAGGATTAGAACACTGTAGAAAGAAATACCACGTATGTTCTTAGCATTATTTAGAACATACAGAAAGCACAGTGCAAAAGTGAAGTGCCTTTCAGGGTCAAGTCAATATACCAGAAGACAAGGTGTACTATACTTTATGCCTTTCTGTTGCTTTTGTTGATTTATGAATGCTATGTCAAAGCGTCTATTCCTTTCAGTCAAGCTTGTTTTGTTCTGCTATCAGGACTGTAAACTGTAACCTGACCTTCAATCCATCACCTAGGGAAACAATGAGTCTTACATTGTCAATGAAATGTCTAAACAGTCACCGTATGCCTATTCAGAATTAGTTGAAGATGCATTGTTGTTTGTTCACCACTATTCAATTCAAGGTCTAGAAGGTTAGCTAGTAATATTTGGAATAAAAAAAATGTGTGGATGGATTCTCAGTTATTAACTTGCATTCAATGTAAATTAGAATAAGAAAAACCTTTATGTCCAGCGCAATGTGGAAATGTGGCATCACAGACATAAAAACATACATTAAAAAACCATCTAGCTTAACAGAATCACTTTAAGTTCCTTCAAGGATGACTTTATGCTTGTAAAGCCCAAGAGTGGCCCAATGTAGGTTAATCCATTCACTTGTGTCCTGAATAAAGCGTGAGACATGAGACAATAATTAATTTAATGTCACTTAATATTAGTAGTAGAGTTTGGGAAAGTCCTCCCTGCAGACTACTCAGGTTGCAGCCAGACCTCTGTGTTGACAGCTCTCCAGCCCCATGGGACGTTAGGGCATTCCCATGATGCATCTCCCCAGCCCCTCCAGACATTGGGGCATTCCCGGACTTCCCTCTGACTGACTCAGAGCACCCTATTCCCTACAAAAAGTGTAATATTTTTGACTAGAGCCCTATGGTCCCTGGTCAAAAATTTGAGCACTATATAGGGAAGAGGGTGCTGCTTTGGACACAGACTAATATCTCCTCTGGGGATCTGCAAGTACTGTAAACCCTGAGGCTTCCTGATTATCTCACTGCCGGTCAGGAGTATTTTTATAGCTCAGGGAGTAGAATGAGGCATTGCTTCGTCTATCCCACTGACTTACTACACACACAAACACACACATCCCAACTGATCCCATGGGCCATTACACGCCGTTCGATACCACATTCCTGCAGGACCATTTCCTAAAATGGGACTTACCCAATTATTCATGTAGAGACATAACGGTTGTGAATACAGACGTGTAAATATGATAGAAAATAGCAATTAATTTGATCTCTTTCGAGGATTGTAGTAGTTTTGAACCAGAGGTATTTTGCTGTCCTCTGCTGAATGAGCAGCTGGTGAGGCTACAGGGAGAAAACATAACTCCCTTGTTCCATACATCCTATCAGAAAGATCTACTGACTATGGAAAACAGAACCAAGATGATACATCACACTTAATATCTATGATGTTTCTGCATCCAACTATCCTATGTCGTTTTGATGTCAATCAATATTGGGCTGACCCCATTTGTCACTTCTCAAAACCCCAGAGTGACCCTCAGGCATGGATGAGTCTATTTTACATAAGCAGCATCTTCCATAGAGGTATTCTGTTTGTAAATCCTTCCATGACCAAAAAAGATCAATGAAATAGGAGGTCACTAAAACTTTCCAGTTGTGCTGACTTTCAGATAATGTTTGTAATATCCTGAAAAGAGTCACATACACAGATATCTTGAATGTTTTTGCTATGCTGAGGTGACAGCTGATAAAATATGTATTCAACAACTTAAGTGCTATACCTATTCTTTGTGTCTGTTTTATGGGATTGGCAGTTATGGGAAGTTCTTACAGAAAGACACAGCCGTGAGATTACATTCATAACATAACGTAACCTCTAAAGTATCCGAATGTCCATAAAAATATGGATCTGTTCTGCATGGTGCATTATTCTGCACAAAAGAAACATGGAGTCTAAACCCAGCAAAATGGTAACATTCCCAGAATATTAGCTAAACCCAGCAAAATTGTAATATTCCCAGTTCTACTTAATGTTTTATCTAACCTTAGGATAATACAAAGAATGTTTTTGATGGGCATTTTTTTATTTATTTGCATCTTGAAAATGAAATATCCTTGTAATGTTCTGCTAACATTTAATAAAATGTTCCCAGAAAATCAATTGTTTCTGTGAAAGTTCCCAGAACATTGTTAGGTTGCGGCAAATCTTCTCATAACACAAACATTTTCCAGTTGTGCTGATGATTATACAATGTTTGTATACATCTTTTGCCTCATATTTCAATAATGTTCCCAGAACACTTTAAAGGTTTTCAGAATGTTTCATTAGGTTGTGGGAAACGTCTGATGGGAACATTGTGGGGACATCACAAAATAAACTGTCCAATTGTGCAAATCATAATATGTTTCTTTTAGGGTGCAAAAAAACATTCACCTGATGTTACAAGAACTTTCCCAGAACACATTCTTTATGTTCTTTAAACGTTCCTAAAACATTTCTTTATGTTGTGAGAACGTTGTGGGGATATGACAAGAGGTTCCCAAAACACTAAAACTGTCCAGTTGTGCTGACTTTCAGATAATGTTTGTATCAGGGTTCACAAATATTCCCTTGATGTTGTAAGAATGTTGACAGAACAGCCTTTCTGAGTTCTTGAAAGGTTCCCAGAACATTTATATAGGTTGTGGGAAGAGCCTGGGTATATCACAAGTAGGGATATCCAAATGTAACAACTGATGCGTCCTCTCCTTCAGTGTTGATGTCAGGCTCTGGCCATAGAGAAGCCTTGCTTCTCTATATTTCTATGGTCAGAGTCTGGCAGTTCTAGATGTTCTACGTCTGTGTTGTGTTGTTGTGTGTGGGATCCCTAATTAGAGGCAGCTGCTATGCATTACCTCTAATTAGGGATCCTACTTATATGTGTTGGTTCCACTGTTTAGGCGTGGTTCATTGTCGTATGTCTCGTGTCGTAAGTACGTGTGTTTCATTTCAGTTATCCATAGCATTGTTATTTTGTATAGTTCCCATCTAGTTTAGTTTATTCATCAAATAAACGATGTCGAACTATCGCTACGCTGCGCCTTGGTCTCTATCCACACCCGATCGTGACAGTTGAAGTAAGCATGTAACTGTATTGATCTACAAGTCATTTTGCATGCCGATCAACCAACCCTAGGGAATACCAGTAGCCTAGTAAAACTATGCACTGTGCCCAGCTTCGTGCACTGACCAATGTGAGGTAGGCAGACACTTCCTGATCTTGCACATCTGTGTGGCACTTTCAGCATTCAAATGCTAAAATGGCTTGCATGATATTAGACTTTATTAGTTGGGTGACAAGCTATGTCATTTGCTAGGTTATTGTTATCTATGCACTGTTGAAAATGTTGTTTTTTACTGGAATAAAAGTAAGCTACTGAACGGGTCTTACAATAGATTATATTTCAATTGTTAAGGTTCACCATCAGCAATTGTTTTGGTAGTTTTGCTTAAAACTGTACAAAACATTAAGGACACATGCTCTTTCCATGACTGACTGACAAGGTGAATCCAGGTGAAAGCTATGATCCCCTATTGATGTCACTTGTTAAAGCCACTTCATTCAATGTAGATGAAGGGGAGGAGGCAGGTTAAAGGAGGATTTTAAACCTTGAGACAATTGAGGCATGAATTGTGTACATGTATTCAGAACCTTTCAATTTTGTTGTGTTACAGCCTTATTCTAAAATGGATTCAATTTATAATGTTTTCTCTCACCAATCTACACACAATACCCCATTATGACAAAGCAAAAACAGTTTTTTAGAAATTTTTGCAAATTGTATTAAAAATACTTTCTTGAAACACCTTTGGCAGCGATTACAGCCTTGAGTCTTCTTGTATGACGCTACAAGCTTGGCACACCTGTATTTGGTGAGTTTCTCCCATCCTTCTCTGCAGATCCTCTCAAGCTCTGTCAGGTTGGATGGGGAGCGTCGCTGCACAGTTATTTTCAGGTCTCTCCAGGGATGTTTGATCAGGTTCAAATCCGGGCTCTGGCTGGGCCACTCAAGGACATTCAGAGACTTGTCCCGAAGCCACTCCTGCATTGTCTTGGCTGTGTGCTTAGGGTCGTTGTCCTGTTGGAAGGTGAACCTTCGCCCAAGTCTGAGGTCCTGAGCGCTCTGGAGCAGGTTTTCATCAAGGATCTCTCTGTACTTTGCTCCTTTCATCTTTCCCTCGATCCTGACTAGTCTCCCAGTCCCTGCTGCTGAAAAACAGCATGTTGCTGCAACCACCATACTTCACCCTAGGGATGGTGCCAGATTTCCTCCAGACATGACGCTTGTCATTCAGGCCAAAGAGTTCATTCTTGATTTCATCAGACCAGAGAATCATTTAGGTGCCTTTTGACAAACTCATAGCGGGCTGTCATGTGCCTTTTACTGAGGAGTGGCTTCCGTCTGGCCACTATACCATAAAGGCCTGATTGATGGAGTGCTGCAGAGATGGTTGTCCTTCTGGAAGGTTCTCCTATCTCCACAGAGGAACTCAAGAACAGTGGGACCTTATATAGACAGGTGTGTACCTTTCCAAATCATGTCCAATCAATTGAATTTACCACAGGAGGACTCCAATCAAGTTGTAGAAACATCTCAAGGATGATCAATGGAAACAGGATGCACCTGAGCAAAATTTAGAGTCTCATAGCAAAGGGTCTGAATACTTATGTAAATAAAGTATTTTGCTTTTTTATTTTTAATACATTTGCAAAACTTTCTACAAACCTGTATTCACTTTGTCTTTATTTGGTATTGTGTGTAGATTGCTGAGCATTTTATTTTTTAAATCCATTTTAGAATAAGGCTGTTACGTAACAAAATGTGAAAAGTCAAGGGGTCTGAATACTTTCCGAAGACACTGTATTACCCTATCAGGACACAGAACACAGTATCTGAGTTATTAAAATGTTCCCATACTGTTCATTTGCTGTGTAACTGTAACACTATATTTATGTTTTTTAATCACGTGTTGAAAGTCTTATTAAATGGGATTTTAGTTGGATATATTAAATATCTCCCGGGGAAAGTGTCAGACGGGTTATAAGTAAAGTGGGTGAAGATGACCTGTGGTCACTGTACAGCTACAAGGGGCGGAAGGGAAAACAAACATTTAAAAATAGTATTGTGAAGTCATAATCTGTGAGTTCACTATGAAATGTGATAGGATTTAGCATTCAGACATTCAAAATGAGTACAGGTAATGGTTTTAGGTGCATGCAGTCATAATAAGGTGAAAGACCTGGAAACTTACATTGGGGAAACTATTCGTTCTTCACCACACCAGAGAACTGGTGAAAGGCAGGTCGGTTTATTTTAGAATTAATAGAATATAGCATTTTGCACAGTAAACCAAACCCTGTTAAATGATATGTTGATCACCAATATGAGTCTTTTCATATTGAATAATTTTTGGGCGCCTTGAAGGTGATAGATTAAGATCTTATTGAAGCAGAACATGTAATCAATAAAACATTATTTAATAGAACTTGAATTTGTTATGTATATTTATTATGTATAATTTTTCAGAATGGGTATTGCATGCATTTGTATGTGTTTTTAAGAAGTAGACCTATATGAATACACAATAATACAACTAAAATCACCTTTCATAAGATTTTCAACACGTGATGAAGGAAAAAGGTCTTAAAATACAGTGTTACAAGTAGGGATGTGCCTTCGCTTGACAACTCTTCGCTCCAAAAGATTGGCTGCTTTGTGGGCGTGGTGTGAACCTATTCAAGTAAATAAGTTTTGAAAATGTTAAACTATGGATTAGTAGCTTCTGTAGCTACAGACGTCCACTGTGTGTAGGCTAATGAGCTGATTATTATCTAGCTAGCCAACTTTACATACTACAGCTAGTTAACTTCCTATTAGCTTCTTATCTTGATGTAGGCCTATTTATTGTTGTAAATGAAAAACTCATGCTCCAAATGCATTTTTAGATATCAGCAATGGAAGAGGGGTGAAAGGATTTCATGCTCCAGCTGTCAGAAAAGGGAGTACAGTGTACTAGTTAGAAAGGGTAGGTTGTGGGATGACATTATGCAAATATTCTCCAGTTTTGGTCCCTAGAGAGGAAAACTATGAAGGCAGACAGAGAGATAATAGTCATGGCTGTCTAATTGTAATACAATGAAACCTGTTTCTTTGTGATGTCTGTCCTCAGATATGGAAAGCTGCGAAGCCTGTCTGCAGGTGAATAGGTGTGAATGTCCCAAGAGACTGCTGGCACATCCTTGTATGCCATGGGTTGTATTTGTACTTACGTTAGCAAATGTTGTATACAACAATACAGTTAAAAGTCTCACACAATGTAGGCAACAAACTTATTACAACTGTAGCAGGCCAATTCTTCTCCTGAACGTATGCTGGGTGTGCAGGCTTACAGTATGTTCCAGCCCAGCACTAACACACCGGATTCAACTTATCTAATGAGTTGATAATAATGTGTTTTATTGCTGGGCTTTAATAGAAGCCTCCTCACCCAGTAGATCAGGGAGAAAGGTTAGCCACCTCTGAAATGATGCTTTAGTAATAATAGCCCACTTACCAAGATGTTTAACATTGACATATTAGATTATTTGTACGTTTTAAACTTGTTTTATTTGTCAACAAGATGAACTAGTGTCAATGATAATTCATCACAGATCACAATGCTGCAATAAAAAGGCGTGAAAGCGATCGTCTCTAATTTGGCTGTGTCAAATTAACATGACCTTTGTGTCCAGCTGTGAGCTTTTCAATTGAAAATGTCTGAGGCCAGATTTTCTACATGATTTTTTTCTGACGTTAAATTGTTTAGTGCAAACCAACCCTTGTATTCTATGTACAGTACTGAGCATGAAAATAAGCAGCTGGCAATTTGTAGGTTAATTAAAAGTAACAAAAAGGAAAATAATGTGGCGTGACGAGCGTTGTAATTCTACCTTCTATATTTGCTGAGAATGCTTTTGGAATACAGAGACCAAATCAGAATGTCAGTGGCATGGAAGAGGATTGCAGAGATGTTGTTGATGGTGGGTAAAGAGAGATTTGCACAACAATGTTTGCAAGTCAAAGACACATTTTCCTTTACCCAAACTACCCCTTTATGTGCATGTAGGCCAATGTATTTTACAGGAAGTGAGCTATAATCAATGTCATCACACAAAATGAAAGAGCCATAAACTATAATATATGAGAATCATAATGTTAAATTAACCTAATCCAATTGGTAGCATATTACATGGGAAATTCATGCTTAGTGTATAATTTACAATGTTATAGTGCATGTTACTGGTGGGTGATTCCTTTGATGGACAAATTTCACAATTTAATTTACTCAACACATTTACAAATGGTGAAAAGCTTTAGGTTGCTTGATGTTCATAGCTAGCTAGCAGCACAAGGAAACATTGTTATGTAAATCTCTCTTCACCCACCATCAACACCAACAATCTCTGTAATCCTCCTACATGCCATTGACCTTATGATTTTGTTTCTGTATTCTAGCAAAGCAAAATCATATAGAATTGGAAAACCAGACACCACGAGGATTGGGTTTCCTCCATCTTTTTTGGTTCTGCTTACCTGGAACTAATGACAGGCGGAACTATGTTTCATGAACAGTAGATTTTCAAGCAAACATTTGCTCCTCACATGATTGGTTAATGGCAGCGGTGGCCGTGTTCAATTAGCATAAAGTAGAGCAGAGCTGAACTTTTTATATTGCTCTGCTAGCAGGGTTCACGCTGCTCATATTCCCAGAATCCCCTGCGCGTTGCTCGGCGTGCTCCCATTGAAAATGAATGGGGGCGGAACTTTGTCAGGCGAATTCGTAAGTGGTGGAAACCCTAGTTAGTGAAGAGAAAGAGCAGGCAGGCCAGGGCAAGGGAGAGAGAGGAGGGGCAGGCAGAACCGTGCGCATATGTCTTGGTAATCTGCATCTTGCAATGTCTTGTTGTGCAGGCCTTGCAAATTCACCAAAGTTGCCTAACGTTTGCCTCTTCCTCCCTGTTTTTATTTAAATTATACAACTTTACCCAGGCATTTATAGCCTTATAGTTCGTGAAGATGGCGCCGACTGAGATGGCAGCATTGCGGCTAGCTCTTAGGAAACTTTGCAGTATTTTGTTTTTTTATGTACAATTTTTTTATTAGGCCAGGAAATGTTTTGTGTCATTACATACAGCTGGGAAGAACTATTGGATATTAGAGCGGCAGTAACTCACCAGAACTACCAGCATTACGACCAGGAATACGACTTCCCTGGAGCAGATCCTTTGTTCGCTCTCCCCAGAGCAATTGAACCTATTCCAGAGGCATTCGAGGCGGCCTGCTGGTTCGACTTAGGAGGCGCGCACACCACCCACCGCTTCCGAGTATATTACTCGCCAATGTTCAGTCTTTGAATAACAAAGTTGACGAACTCAGGGCAAGGATTAATTTCCAGAGAGACATCAGGGCCTGTAACATTCTTTGTTTTTCATGGAAACATGACACTCTCGGGATACTCTGTCGAAGTTGGTGCAGCCAGCAGGATATTAGTCCATCGCGCAGACAGGATTAAATATCTCCCCGGGAAGCAGAGAGTTGTGGTGGTGTTTCATGATTAACGACTCATGGTGTAATTGTAGTAACATACAGAAACTCAAGTCCTTTTGTTCACCCGATCTAGAATACCTCACAATCAAATGCAGACCGTATTATATACCAAGAGAATTCTCCTCCGTCATTGCCACGGCCGTTTATATCCCACCTCAAGCCAATACCACAACGGCCCTCAAAGAACTTCACTGGACATAATGCAAACTGAAAACCACATATCCTGAGGCTGCATTTATTATAGCTGGTGGTTTTAACAAAGCAAATTTGAGGACTAGGCTGCCGAAGTTCTATCAACATATCGACTGTAATACTTGCGCGGCTAAAACTCTCGACCATTACTATTCAAACTTTCGGAATGCTTACAATGCCATCCCCCGCCTTCCTTTCAGCAAATCTGACCATGACCACTTGATCTTCCCTTCCTATAGGAAGAAACTCAAAACAGGAAGTACCTGTGCTAAGGACTATTCAACGCTGGTCTGACCAATCGGAATCCACGCTTCAGGATTGTTTTGATCACGCGGACTGGGATATGTTCCGGGTAGCTTGCGAAAATAATCTAGACGCATACACGGATACAGCGACTTAGTTTATAAGGAAGTGTGTAGAGATGTAGTACCCACTGTGACTATTAAAACCTACCCTAACCAGAAACCGTGGATAGATGGTAGCATTCGTGCGAAACTGAAAGCGCAAACCACCATATTTAACCATGGAAAGGTGACTGGGAATATGGAAGAATATAAACGGTGTAGTTATTCACTTCGCAAGGCAATCAAACAAGCTAAACGTCAGTATAGAGACAAAGTGAACTCTCAATTCAACGGCTCAGACACGAGACGTATGTGGCAGGGACTACAGACAGATGTCTTTCTTCCGGACAAGCTTAACACCTTCTTTGCCCGCTTTGAGGATAACAGAGTGCCACCAACGCGGCCCGCCACCAAGGACTGTGGGCTCTCCTTCTCCGTGGCCGATGTGAATAAAACATTTAAATGTGTTAACCCTCGCAAGGCTGCCGGCCCAGACGGCATCCCTAGCCACGTCCTCAGATCATGAGCAGACCAGCTGGCTGGTGTGTTTACAAGCATATTCAATCTATCCCTATCCTTGTCTGCTGTCCCCACATGCTTCAAGATGGCCACCATTGTTCCTGTACCCAAGACAAAGGTAACTGAACTTAATGACTATCGCCCTGTTGCACTCACCTCTGTCATCATGAAGTGCTTTGAGAGACTTGTCAAGGATCATATCACCTATACCTTACCTGCCACCCTAGAACCACTTAAATTTGCTTACCGCCCCAATAGATCCACAGATGATGCAATCGCCATCACTCTGCACACTGCCCTATCCCATCTGGACAAGAGGAATACTTATCTAAGAATGCTGTTAATTGACTATAGCTCAGCATTCAACACCATAGTACCCTCCAAGCTCATCATTAAGCTCGAGGCCCTGGGTCTGAACCCCTCCCTGTGCAACTGGGTCCTGGACATCCTGACGGACCGCCCCCAGGTGGTCAAGGTAGGAAACAACACCTCCACTTCACTGAGCCTCAACACTGGGGACCAACAAAGGTGCGTGCTCAGCCCCCTCCTGTACTCCATGTTTACCCATGAATGCGTGGCCAAGCACGCCTCCAACTCTTGATTACCTACAGGGAGGAGGTGAGGGCCCTGGGAGTGGGGTGCCAGGAAAACAACCGCTCACTCAATGTCAACAAAACAAAGGAGATGATCGTGGACTTCAGGAAACAGCAGAAGGTGCGTCCCCCTATCCACATCGACGGGGCCGCTGTGGAAAAGGTGGAAAGCTTCAAGTTCCTTGGCGTACACATTACTGACAAATTGAAATAGACCACCCACACAGACAGTGTGGTGAAGAAGGCGTAACAGAACCTCTTCAACCTCAGGAGGCTAAAGAATAGTGTCTTGGCACCTAAAACCCTCAAACTTTTACAGATGCACAATTGAAAGCATCCTGCCGGGCTGAATCACTGCCTGGTACGGCAATTGCACCGCCTGCAACCGCAAGGCTCTCCAGAGGGAGGTGTGGTCTACCCAACACAAACTACCCGCCCTCCAGGACACCTACAGCACCCGATGTCACAGGAAGGCCAAAAATATCATCAAGGACATCAACCACCCGAGCCACTAACTGTTCACCCAGCTATCATTCAGAAGGCGAGGTCAGTACAGGTGCATCAAAGCTGGGACAGAGAGATTGAAAAACAGCTTCTATCTCAAGGCCATCAGACAGTTAAATAGCCATCACTAGCACATTAGAGGCTGCTGCCTATAGACTAGAAATCACTGGACACTAAGAAAAATGTAACACTAGTCACTTTAATAATGTTTACATATCTGGCATTACTAATCTCATATGTACAGTGGGGAGAACAAGTATTTGATACACTGCCGATTTTGCAGGTTTTCCTACTTACAAAGCATGTAGAAGTCTGTAATCATCATAGGTACACTTCAACTGTGAGAGACGGAATCCAAAACAAAAATCCAGAAAATCACATTGTATGATTTTTAAATAATTAATTTGCATTTTATTGCCTGACATAAGTATTTGATCACCTACCAAGCAGTAAGAATTCCGGCTCTCACAGACCTGTTTTTCTTTAAGAAGCCCTCCTGTTCTCCACTCATTACCGGTCTTAACTGCACCTGTTTGAACTCGTTACCTTTATAAAAGACACCTGTCCACACACTCAATCAAACAGACTCCAACCTCTCCACAATGGCCAAGACCAGAGAGCTGTGTAAGGACATCAGGGATAAAATTGTAGACCTGCACAATGCTGGGATGGGCTACAGGACAATAGGCAAGCAGCTTGGTGAGAAGGCAACAACAAAAAAAGCATAGGAGAGAACTGGTACGGCCTGCAATTATTAGAAAATGGAAGAAGTTCAAGATGACGGTTAATCTCCCTCTGTCTGGGGCACCATGCAAGATCTCACCTCGTGGGGCATCAATGATCATGAGGAAGGTGAGGGATCAGCCCAGAACTACACTGCAGGACCTGGTCAATGACCTGAAGAGAGCTGGGACCAAAGAAAACCATTAGTAACACACTACGCCGTCATGGATTAAAATCCTGCAGCGCACGCAAGGTCCCCCTGCTCAAGCCAGCGCATGTCCAGGCCCGTCTGAAGTTTGCCAATGACCATCTGGATGATCCAGAGGAGGAATGGGAGAAGGTCATGTGGTCTGATGAGACAAAAATAGAGCTTTTTGGTCTAAACTCCACTCGCCGTGTTTGGAGGAAGAAGGATGAGTACAATCCCAAGAACACCATCCCAACCGTGAAGCATGGAGGTGGAAACATCATTCTTTGGGGATGCTTTTCTGCAAAGGGGACAGGACGACTGCACCGTATTGAGGGGAGGATGGATGGGGCCATGTATCGCGAGATCTTGGCCAACAACCTCCTTCCCTCAGTAAGAGCATTGAAGATGGGTTGTGGCTGGGTCTTCCAGCATGACAACGATCCGAAACACACAGCCAGGGCAACTAAGGAGTGGCTCCTTAAGAAGAATCTCAAGGTCCTGGAGTGGCCTAGCCAGTCTCCAGACCTGAACCCAATAGAAAATCTTTGGAGGGAGCTGAAAGTCCGTATTGCCCAGCGACAGCCCCGAAACCTGAAGGATCTGTATGGAGGAGTGGGCCAAAATCCCTGCAGTGTGTGCAAACCTGGTCAAGAACTACAGGAAACGTATGATCTCTGTAATTGCAAACAAAGGTTTCTGTACCAAATATGAAGTTCTGCTTTTCTGATGTATCAAATACTTATGTCATGCAATAAAATGCAAATTAATTACTTAAAAATCATACAATGTGATTTTCTGGATTTTTGTTTTAGATTCCGTCACTCACAGTTGAAGAGTACCTATGATAAAAATTACAGACTTCTACATGCTTTGTAAGTGGGAAAACCTGCAAAGTCGGCAGTGTATCAAATACTCCCCACTGTATATACTGTATTCTATACTATTCTACTGTATCTTAGTTCATGCCGCTCGTCCATATATGTATATAGTCTTAATTCATTCCTTACTTAGATTTGTGTGTATTGGGTATAAGTTGTGTAATTGTTAGATATTACTGCACTGTCGGAGCTAGAAGCACAAGCATTTCGTACACATCTGCTAAACACGTGTATGTGACCAATAAAATGTGATTTGATTTGAAGTCTAGTTAGGCTATAACACAGAAAAAAAATCTTTTGTGATAAATCCACTGTGATTTAGGGATCCCGACTTCATTTAAAAGTTCATACCCCTGGTTACAAGTAGCCTACACAGCATATGAAGAGGATTTTAATAACTCAGAAACTGTCTTATTTGTTCTGATTGACCATATTACCCTATCCTTATAGACAGAGAAAATCTTGCAATACCACAGCTATCCCCTGGTGGCGCAGAGGATTAATAATCTGGCTGCAGCTCCTAAAATTGCAGGTTTATGTTTGTTAACATATGAAGTGTAAAAAATATGGTTTTGCTTGTATGATTAAATGCTGTGATCAGAAGAGGAACATAATGGTGATGTATTCCAATATGTTTTCTTATGCTTTAAAGAACTAGAAATGTGCATGCTGAGAATGAATTTAAATATAACATTTTCTAAATGTTTAAATGTTCACCACCAAGGCCTGGTAAAATGTATATTGTGTGAACACCAATGGAATATTATGTTAAATCTAAAACTAATATGCTATGAAATTCATAACTGAAATTGTGGAACATTGTTCACCATTTGTAGAATTTTCTGTGCATGTACAATATGTGAATATCACAAGAATAATCTTGCAACAACCCAGACAACTCCTATAACTTAATTAAAGGGAACCTTTAAAGAACTTAGACCAGGTGTTCTGTCAACATTAATACAACATTAAGGGAATGTCCTGTGCAACCTAATTTAATCATTTAATGAATGTCATCACAACTGAGCAAATGTTTTGCTTTGGCAACCTATATTTTGTAATGTACCCACACTGTTCCCATGACCTAATGACATGTTCTGGGAACCTTTCAAGTACTCAGAAAGGCTGTTCTGTAAACATGCTTTAAATATCATAGGAATGTTTTGTGAACACTGCTACGCACGTGATCTAACTGTCAACACATCGGGACAGTTTTAGTGTTTTGGGAACAGTGTTCCCACAAACTAAATAAATGTTTTAGGAACTTCTGTTCTGGGAACGTTCTTGTAACATCAGGTGAATGTTTTTTGCACCCTAAAAGAAACATTGTATAATCATCTGCACAGCTGGACAGTTTATCCTGATTAAATGCGTTCTGGGAACATTCTGGAAACATCAAGCAAATGTTTTATACAAATATTGTATAATCATCAGCACGACTGGACAGTAATTTTGTGTTATGAGAACATTTGCCATAACCTAATGAATGTTCTGGGAACTTTCACAGAACCAATTTTGGTTTGCTGGGACGACAGACAACTGAGTCAAGTGTGATCACAAGCACATCCTTTAGTTAGTTTTACTGAAAAAAGTTTGTAGAAAAGAAATCGACCCTGCACACTCATAAGCTCCAACACATACCTTTATTCACAAGCAAACAATGTTTCGATCCTGCAAGGATCTTCGTCAGGTCATTTCAGGTCAGTTTGTTTGTGAATAAAGGTACATGGTGGAGCATATGAGTGTCTGGGCTCTAAGACAGACAACTGACCCTGGAGACCTATTGAGTTTTGAACAGTTCTGCGATCTCCAATGTGTTTATTCATCAGACAGCGCATTTATTTTGTATCCTGGTGTTTTCTGTGCATTCCTCTGATGATCTTTGTATTGATGTGCTCCTGCGGCTGCTGACATTTAAATATCCATTTAAACATTCAGGAAATCGATTCCCTTCAAGGATTCTCCCGACTGAATACAAGTCCATTAGCTGCCTTCAGTTCGGTGATGGCAGACAGAATCAGCGAACAGACCTGCCGAATAAATTAATACCTAGGATATGTTTAGTTATGATAAAATATAACTGTATTCCTTATGAGATATATTTTTAAAGCATTTAGAGCTCATTTACTGGGAATGTTTTTGGTTGGCTGAGCTACATTACACCGTCAAAAGCTAAAGACAAAGCACAAAAAAAGCATAGGAGAGAACTAGTACGGCCTGCAAGACCCTCATTATAACAAAGCAGTTCACAGCGGTTCTGTCAGGTTAAATTGGTTCGAGAACCAGGCTGCGTGAATCCTGATCCTCGCTGGCACTACATTAATTTTTCCCCACCTTGCCCTTATTAGACGCAGCATAGTGGAACTACATAATAGTATATGGTACTGGGAACCTCATTTTAACATTTACCTGAGAACTCTCAGGAAATAGTGAAGAAGGCAGACCCAGTTATCAAGCCACCTTACCTAATTTAAACAGCTTTGCAGTGTGACCACGGGAGCCATCAAATAATCAGGGTTATACAAAAGAGGTACAAAAAGGCAGTTCTCCCTTTTCTCACTCCTCCCTTTTCCCCTCCTACAGATTTATTTTGTATAGGCCTTGTAGAGAGAGGCTGAGAGCAATGGAGTTTATTCTACTTCCCTGTTTATGTCTGTAGGGAGTCTATCTTTAGTGTTCACGAGCGAGAAAAAGGTGCAAAAGCATCATATCACATGTGTTTTTATTTTGCTACTTTTTTTGCAATTTTTTAAACTTGTCTTAGTCACTAATAATCCCTTGATTGCTGTAGTGCCTTGACCCCTATCTTTATCTAGCAGATCATTTCAGAAGCTACATTTTGTGTTCTGAACTCTGTTATCTAGAATACACTAATATTGGAGGGAAATGAAAGCACACACGCTGCCGTATCTCTTGTTTCTCAGCTAATACAAAAGGCCATATCATACATATGAATGAGGGTGACATTTTGAAATTAAACTAATTTTCAACAAGTCAGAAAAGCAATTGGCTGTGTGGAAATGGCAAGCTCTGCTGTTGATGGCTGATTTAATACTTATAGGTACCTGATAAACAGATTTATTTTGGTTTAATTCGAAATAGGTGCTCAATATATTTACTTTAGTTTAATATGTACTAGGTCAAACATTTTTACTACAATCTGAAACCCTAAAGTGTATTAACCTTGGATCAATGTAATGACAATAACCAGTTCAAGTGTAAGTCATGTACCCTCAGGGGCGTCATGCCCATAGCGGAACAGAGGCACGTGCGTCCTCAGATCTGTCCTCTTTAAAAATATATACAGCGGGTGAAATAAATATTGAACACGTCCCCATTTTTCTCAGTAAATATATTTCCAAAGGTGCTATTGACATGAAATTTTCACCAGATGTTGGTAACAACCCAAGTAATCCATCCATACATACATACATACATAAGAAACCAAAACAAATAAGTTCAGAAATTAAGTTATGTGTAATAATGTGAAATGACACAGGGAAAAAGTATTGAACACACTTACTGATATTTATTGAATACTTTGTACAAAAGCCTTTGTTGGTAATGACAGCTTCAAGACTATGTATGGAGAAACTAGTCGCATGCATTGCTCTGGTGTGATTTTGGCCAATTCTTCCACACAAACAATTCCGTGGGCCTCTTCTATGAATCTTGATCTTCAGTTCTTTCCATAGATTTTCAATGGGATTTAAGTCAGGTGATTGGCTGGGCCATTCTAGGAGCTTTATTTTCTTTCTTTGAAACCAATTGAGAGTTTCCTTGGCTGTGTGTTTGGGATCATTGTCTTGCTGAAATGTCCACCCTCGTTTCATCTTCATCATCCTGGTAGATGGCAGCAGATGTTTGTCAAGAATGTCTCTGTAAATTTGCCCATTCATCCTTCCTTCAATTGTGTGAATTTGCCAGTACCATTTGCTGAAAAGCAGCCCCACACCATGATGTTCCCACCTCCAAACTTCACTGTTGGTATGGTGTTTTTAGGGTGATGTGCAGTGCCATTTCTCCTCCAAAAAAAGTGTGTATTATGACATCCAAACAGTTCAATTTTGCTCACATCTGACCACACTATAATGTCCCAGTATTTCACTGGCTTTTCCAAATGTTGTGCAGCAAACTTTAAACGAGCTTCAACATGCTTTTTTTTCAGCAATGGTGTCTTGCGTGGTGAGCGTGCATACAGGCCATGGCGGTGGAGTGCATTACTTACTGTTTTCTTTGAGACAACAGTACCTGCTAATTGCAGGTCTTTTTGAAGCTCTCCACAAGTGGTCCTTGGCTCTTGGACAACTCTTCTGATTATTCTTTTCACTCCTCTGTCAGAAATCTTGCGAGGAGCACCTGGTCGAGGCAAATTTATGGTGAAATGATTGTCTTTCCACTTCCGTATTATGGCCCCAACTGTGCTCACTGGAACATTCAGAAGCTTAGAAATGTGCCTATAACCAATGCCATCATTATGTTTTGCAACAATTAGGTTGCAAAGGTCTTGAGACAGCTATTTGCTTTTACCCATCATGAGATGTGTCTTGTGTGACACCTTGGCAATGAGACCTTTTTGTAGGCCATCAGTTGGGACTGAACCAGCTGATATTAATTTGCACTGACAGGGGGCTGGATTGCTTTTTAATTACTGATAGTTTTCAGCTGTTGTCTTGGCTTTCCATGCCTTTTTGAACCTCCCTTTCTTCATGTGTTCAATACTTTTTCCGGTGTCATTTCACATTATTACACAAATTAATTTCTGAACTTATTTGTTTTGGTTTCTTTGTATGTATGGATTACTTGGGTTGTTACCAACATCTGGTGAAAATGTCATGTCAATATTACCTGGTGTTCAATACTTATTTCACCCGCTGTATATAAATCTAATATAATGTGTTGTTGTTTCTCCGTAAAACTTCTAGCCACCTAGCAATTTGATGAGCTTGGCTTTAGCTAGACCAGATACAGTGCCTTCAGAAAGTATTCACACCCCTTAACGTTTTCCACATATGTTGTGTTACAGCCTGAAAAAAACTTTTATTATTTTCAGATTTTGTGTCACTGGACTACACACAATACCCCATAATGTCAAAGTGGAATTATGTTTTTAGACATTTTTATATATTAATTACAAATTAAAAACTGAAATGTCTTGAGTCAGTATTCAACCCCTTTGTAATGGCAAGGCTAAATAAGTTCAGGAGTAAAACTGTGCTTAACAAGTCACATAATAAGTTGCATGGACTAATTGTGTGCAATTATAGTGTTTAACATAATTGTTTTATTACTACCTCATCTCTGTACGCCACACATACAATTATCTGTAAGGTCCCTGAGTCAAGCAGTACATTTCAACCACAGATTCAACCACAAAAACCCGAGAAGATTTACAATGTCTTGCAAAGAAGGGCACCTATTGGTAGATGGGTAAACATTTATATAAAGCAGACATTGAATATCCCTTTGAGCATTGTGAAGTTATTAATTACACTTTGCCAGTCACTACAAAGATACAAGCATCCTTCCTAACTCAGTTAAATAGTTACAGAGTTTAATGGCTGTGCTAGGAGAAAACTGAGGATGGCTCATCAACATTGTAGTTACTCCACAATACTAACCTAAATGACAGAGTGAAAAGAAGGAAGCCTTTACAGAATATAACTATTCTAAAACATGGATCCTGTTTGCAATAAGGTACTAAAGTAAAATTGCAAAAAAATGTTGCAAAGAAATGAACTTTTTGTCCTGAATACTAAGTGTTATGTTTGGGGCAAATCCAACACAACACATTACTGAGTACCACGCTTCATATTTTCAAACATGGTGGTGGCTGCATCATGTTATGGGTATCCTTGTCATCGGCAAGAACTAGGGAGTTTAAACGGAATAGAGCTAAGCACAGGCAAAATCCTAGAGGAAAGCCTGGTTCAGTCTGCTTTCCACCAGACACTACGAGACTAATTCACCTTTCAGCAATAACCTAAAACACAAGGCCAAATATACACTGCAGTTGCTTACCAAATGTCTTAGTTACAGTTTTGACTTAAAATCATCTTGAAAATCTGTGGCAAGACTTGAAAATGGCTGTCTAGCAATGATCAACAACCAACTAGACAAAGCTCGAGGAATACAAATATTGTACACTCCGTGAGTACAAAGCTCTTAGAGACTTACCCAGAAAGACTCACCCACACACTGGGGAGCCAGGTCCACAAAAGCGCTTTTTTAGACAGAAATACTCCTCAGTTTCATCAGCTGTCCGGGTGACTGGTCTCAGACGATCCCGCAGGTGAAGAAGTCGGATGGGCAGGTCCTGGGCTGGTGTGGTTACAAGTGTACTGCGGTTGTGAGGACAGTTAGACGTACTGCCAAATTCTCTAAAATGACTTTGGAGGTGGCTTATGGTAGAGAAATTAACATTCAATTCTCTGGCAACAGCTCTGGTGGACATTTCTGCAGTCAGCATGCCAATTGCACACTCCCTCAAAACTTGAGACATATGTGGCATTGTGTTGTGTGACAAAACTGCACATTTTAGAGTGGCCTTTTATTGTCTCCAGCACAAGGTGCACCTGTGTAATGATCATGCTGTTTAATCAGCTTCTTGATATGCCACACCTGTCAGGTGGATGGATTATCTTGGCAAAGGAGAAATGCTCACTAACAGGGATGTAAACAAATTTGTGCACAAAATTGAGAAATAAGCTTTTTGTTGCGTATGGAACATTTTCTTTTATTTCAGCTCATGAAACATGGGACCACCACTTTGCATGTTGCGTTTGTATTTTTGTTCAGTATAGCTACCAAAAAGCAATTTCAGGCTATCAATCAAGTTAGATTAGCTTGCTTGTCTAACTATATTAGCTGGCATGCCTGCTAGCAATGATGGTAGACTTTAGAAAAGCAAACGATAACTGAATAAGACACATTCCTTTCAATCTTTTAACCCCATTTTAAAAAAAATAAACCGGTTAGGAGGATACAGACAGCTTAAGATGTATGCTTAGATATGCGGAAAAATAAATATGTATTTAATAAAATTAAGCATAATAATTAGATAGATTGCAGAAAAAAGCTTTTTCGGGTGTTTAAAAAAATGTAACATTTTCCAACCCCCTGCCATCCTCACGTACTTTGTACCCCTCAGATTTTGGGGGTGCATGACGCCCCTGTATATCCTTATAAAGTATTTTTAGGCATAGAATTCCCCCCATTTCTTTTCTTTTCTCTTGGGAACTGAAGAACTATAATTCGGTATTAACCACTTGGATTATGAATATGAATCTGCACTAATGTGCTGTAGGTAAATAAATTTGCATGTAGAACAATGCCATTTACAAAGCTGTTCTCTTGATCCACAGAACACTGAGTACATAACAATGTAATCTAGTTGTTCCTTTGAGGAGAGTTGTGATTGGAAGATGGGAATAAGCTAATGAAGAGGCTAGACTGAGGGAGACAGGGGGAATACATCCCTTCCGAGGTTCTTAAAACTCACTTATCAACATACTGGCTGTGTCCCAAATGGCACCCTATGAAGTGCATTACTTTTGCCCAAAAGTACTACCTCTTAAACCAAGAATTGCGATGATGAATTTCAATATAAATGTATATTATGAAAATAATGAATCGTTATTTCTGTGATTAGGTACAGTAGCTGTCAAAAGTTTGGACACATCAACTCATTCAAGGGTTTTTCTTTATTTTTACTATTTTCTACCTTGTAGAATAATAGTGAAGACATCAAAACTAAGAAATAACACATATGGAATCATGTAGTAACCAACAAGGTTTAAACAAATCAAAATATATTTTAAATGTTTTATTCTTCAAAGTAGCCACCCTTTTCCTTGATACAGCTTTGCACACTCTTGGCATTCTCTCAACCAGCGTCACCTGGTATACTTTTCCAACAGTCTTGAAGGAGTTCCCATGCTGAGAACTTGTTGTCTGCTTTTTCTTCACTCTGCGGTCCAACTCATCCAAAACCATCTCAATTGGGTTGAGGTCGGGTGATTATGGAGGCCAGGTCATCTGATGCAGCACTCCATCACTCTCTTTCTTGGTCAAATAGCCATTACACAGCCTGGAGGTTTGTTAGGTCATTGTCCTGTTGAAAAACAAATTATAGTCCCACTAAGCGCAAACCAGATGGGATGGCGTATAGCTGCAGAAAGTACTATTTGAGATGGTCCGATCACACACATTTTCTACAGATGTAGGATTTTCATTTGAACACCCTGTTGCAGGAGACTGTTCCTGCAATGCAGGAAATTTTAAACTTGTAGTGTATTTCAGGTTTAAAAATGCTGACATAACAAAAATAAAAAACTATGACATGACACATATGGAATCATGTAGTAACCAAAAAAGTGTTAAACTTATATATTTTATATTTGAGATTCTTCAAAGTAGCCACCCTTTGCCTTGATGACAGCTTTGCACACTCATGGCATTATCTCAACCAGCTTCATGAGGACTGCCACAGGAATGGAAGACCCAGAAATACCTCTGCTGCAGAGGATAAGTTCATTAGAGTTACTTGCCTCAGATTGCAGTCCAAATAAATGCTCACAGAGTACAAGTAACAGACACATCTCAACATCAACTGTTCAGATGAGACTGTGTGAATCAGGCCTTCATGGTCGAATTGCTGCAAAGAAACCACAACTAAAGGACACCAATAATAAGAAGAGACTTGCTTGGGCCAAGAAACACAAGCAATGGACATTAGACCAGTGGAAATCTGTCCTTTGGTCTGGAGTCCAAATTTGAGATTTTTGGTTCCAACCTCAACCAAATGTAGATGGTTTGGGATGAGTCGGACCGCAGTGAAGGAAAAGCAGCCAACATGTGCTCAGCATATGTGGGAACTCCTTCAAGACTGATGGAAAAGCATTCCAGGTGAAGCTGGTTGAGAGTGTGCAAAGCTGTCATTAAGGAAAAGGGTGGCTATTTGAAGAATCTCAAATATAAAATATATTTTGATTTGTTTAACATTTATTTGGTTACTACATGATTCCATATGTGTTATGTCATAGTTTGATGTCTTCACTTTTATTCTACAACGTAAAAAATAGCGCAAATATAGAAAAACACTTGAATCAGTAATATTCCAAACTTTTGGCCGGGGGTGTATGTGCCGAGGGGTGCAGCCTTAACCGGGCGTCCACCTTCTGGCACTCATAAGATAATGTTAGAGAGGAAGTACAGGTAGGCATTACTAGTGTTAGGAGTAAACTTAAAACTCCATTACAAAAAATAACATTGAGAATCATGTTCTGTAATTTATCTGCATTGTATCAGATACAGGTTGTCAACCATAACAAGTAAACACCTTTCTGTCTCTGTGACAAAGAATGAATATACAATTACTGACCAAGATGTACTGTAGTACAGAGCCCTTAAAGAAGAGTTGAATAAAGCTATATAAAAAAACAGAAAAAAGAGACTGAGGTTACACACAAAAGAGAGATAGAAAGGCATAGAGAAAGAAAGACTGATAGAAAGAAAGTGTCTTCTTTTCATAGCAGACACATTGTACATGGAAAGCACACACATGGCCTTTAGAAAATAAAATGTGTTTTTATCCAACGTGTCTTTATTGATTGAAAAGCAATTCTTCAAGCTTTCCCCTCAGTTCTGGAGCATATAAATCAAAATGTATTTGTCATATGCGCCGAGTCAACAGTTAACAGCCCTTAACCAACAATGCAGTTCAAGAAATAGAGTTAAGAACATATTTACAAAATAAACAAAACAAAAAATAAAATAAAAAGTAACACAATAAAATAACAATAACGAGGCAATATACAGGGGGTACCGGTACCGAGTCAATGTGCGGGAGTACAGGTGAGTAATTTGTACAGGGGTAAAGTGACTATGCATAGATAACAAACAGCGAGTAGCAGCAGTGCAAAAACGCCTTGCGGTCGGATGCCGAGCAATTGCCAAACCAGGCTGTGATGCAACTGGTCAAGATGCTCTCGATGGTGCAGCTGAAGAACTTTTTGAGCATCTAGGGACGCATGCCAAATATTTTCAATCTCCTAAGGGGGAAAAGGTGTTGTTGTGCCCTCTTCACGACTGTCTTTGTGTGTTTGGACCATGGTTTCCACCCTCCTTTCCCTGTAGTCCACGATCAGCACCTTTGTCTTTCTCACATTGAAAGGGAGAGGTTGTTGTCCTGGCACCACACTGCCAGTTCTCTGACCTCCTCCCTACAGGCTATCTCATCGTTGTCGGTGATCAGGCCTACCACTGTTGTGTCGTCATCAAACTTAATGATGGTGTTGGAGTCATGCTTGGCCACGCAGTCGTGGGTGAACAGGGAGTACAGGAGGGGACTAAGCATGCACCCCTGAGGAGCACAGTTGCAGAGGGAGGTGTTTAGTCCCAGGGTCCTTAGCTTAGTGATGAGCTTTGAGGGCACTATGTTGTTGAACGCTGAGCTGTAGTCAATGAACAGCATTCTTACATACTGTAGGTGTTCCTTTTGTCCAGGTGGGAAAGGGCAGTGTGGAGTGCGATTGAGATTGCGTCATCTGTGGATCTGTTGGGTGGGATGCAAATTGGACTGGGTCTAGGATTTCTGGGATGATGTTGTTGATATGAGCCATGACCAGCCTTTCAAAGCACTTCATGGCTACCGACGTGAGTGCTACGGGGCGCTAGTCATTTACGCAGGTCACCTCCACTTCTTGGTCACAGGCACTATGGTAGTCTGCTTGTGACATGTAGGTATTACAGACAGGGAGAGGTTGAAATTGTCAGTGAAGACACTTGCCAGTTGGTCCGTGCATGCTCTGACATACACCCCCACCCCTCGACTTACCAGACATAGCTGTTATGTCCTGTCGATGCATGGAAAACCCAGCCAGCTCTATATTCTCTGTCGTTGTTGAGCCACGACTCGGTGAAACATAAGATATTGAATTGAATTTATTTGGGGTAACAGACATATACAACAAAATGTTCAATGTGGACCCAGAGGATATCACTTGAAAGTATTCATTAAAACGCTTGTTTCCAAAGTGGTCCTCGATGGTTAAAATGGTTAAACAATAACACATGTAAAGATTAAAAGGCAATACAAAATTACAAACAACCATAAATACATTAATTTATATTGACATCCTAAAAAGTGGCGATATTCACTGCACTTTTCCCTAACCGTAGGGGGCACAAGGGGCAGTGGAGTGGTTTCCTTACTTATTACAGTTTTTAATATCCCGTTGGTAGGATAGTCTTGATCGTAGACCATCCAATTTATTTTCCAGTGATTGCAGGTTAGCCAAGAGAACGAATGGTAAAGGCGTTTTACCCACTCGCCGATGAATTCTCACAAGGCCCCCTGACCTCCACCCCCTGTATTTCCGTCTTTTCTTCACGCGAATGACAGGGATTTGGGCCGCCTGATCTCGGGGAAGCAGTATATCTTTCGCGTCGGACTCAAGTTTGACTCAGTTGGTTAGGAGCCCGTAAAACAGAATAGTACAGTGTGAAACATGTAGAATGCAAACTATATTTATTTATTTAACGAGGCAAGTCAGATAAGAATACATTCTTATTTATAATGACAGCCTACCTACAGGGTCAGCTATAATAGTACGGCACCCCTGGAGCAAATTAGGGTTAAGTGCCTTGCTCAAGGACACATCTACAAGTTTTTCACCTTCAAACCAGCAATCTTTCGGTTACTGGCCCAATGCTCTAACCGCTAGGCTACCTGCCGCCCTAAACTATAGTTGACCCCTGTATAAATATATAAACATTCTTGCAGAAATCATCATCTTGCACTGTTACAATCTTTGTAATGAGAGAGAGACAGAGAGAGAAGAGGGGTGGAGAGAGAAAGAAAGAAAGGGGGCTGGAGAGAGATAAAAAGAGGAGAGGGAGGGAGAAAGAAATATTGCAAATTGAACTAAATACACCCAATTACAGAGACAGTGCTTCCCTCTATACCCACTCATCCAAGGTGAGGAGGATAATAACTTTATAAGAACATGCTTATAAAGAGCAGTAAATAACATAGTTGAATGTCTAGTTAAGTAATTTAGACTTGCCAGATAATTTGTTTGATCATAGGCCCTGTCTACATTGACACTTTTATAATGGAAAAAATACAAATGAAATAGCAGAACAAGTAAACGATTTAAGTAAAAAGAAGCATAACTGTGTTATTCGTTACATGATCCGTGAGTAGAATCACAGAACTATCCTAAAAGGACTTCCTACAGTCAAGTAGGTTGACCCAGGAGAAGAAAGGTTCACTTCTCCCAATCAAGGAATTAGTCCCTGCGGCAATGAGGTGTTCACTCTGTCTCCCTCAATGCCTAATTCAAACAGATATCTCAAATCAAATCAAATGTTATTTGTCACATGCGCCGAATACAACAGGAACCTTACAGCGAAATGCTTACCTACAAGCCCTTAACCAACAATGCTAAAAAAATAAATAAAATAGAATGTAAAAGTAACAACAGTAAAAGAACAATAGCGAGGCTATATACAGGGGTACCGGTACAGAGTCAATGTGCGGGGGCACCAGTTAGTCGAGGTAATTGAGGTAATATGTACATGTAGGTAAAGTTAAAGTGACTATGCATAGGTAATAAACAGAGGGTAGCAGCAGCGTAGAAAAGGGGTCTTGTGGATCTTTGATGGAGCTATTCTATCACTTACATTTGAAATAAACACCAGTAAAGGGCTACTCTTCAATTTGTATTGTTTATGGTAAATCTATAAAGACAGGTTTTCAAATGCATTTAGTCAGGAACAGCTGTGCACCTAGTAGACCATGCAGGGGGAACAACAAGCAACGTTAATAAGAGCTTGCTCTACTTCTCTACCTCAGCAAAACCACACACCGTTGGGCCAGCCAAGGGAGTAACGTTTATAAAGAGAGAGAGAAGATTTGAAGTCTGCTGTCACCTTCCACCCCTTGGTGCACAGGTCTGCCAACTTGTGTCAGAGTTCAGTCACCAGAGCTACAGTATTTATGTTGTGCGTGGCATGCAAAAATCTAATAAAAGTTTATTGGTTGTGTACACAGATTTGCAGATGTTTTCGCAGGTGCAGCGAAATGCTCCAGCAGTGCAGTAATACCTAGCAATACAAACATAAAAAAAAACAATACACACATAATACAGAAAAATAAATACAGTATAATGGTGTATAAAAACAGTATATGAATAGAAAAGGTGTGTACATTAGTAGTTATATAGGATGAGCCATGACTAGAATACAGTATGTAAACATTGTTAAAGTGCAGCAACGCACCAAATCACAACAATGCTTTGTGCCTAATACCTTCCTTATGAACATTCTAAAATATGATTATTAGTGTGCAACAAGCATGAACAAATGTCCAACATGATTAAATATGAAACTCAGTAGATAATATGTTGTGTATTAAGACAATACATGTCCTGGCAGTTGAAAACAATTTAATTCTGGTTTAAATGAGTGATTAATTACTGTGATTTAAAATGTAAGACTTGAATGAGTTTATTAAGACCCATGATTTACAGTTTGATTGTTCAAAACACTTTAATTAATGTTTCTATGAAAATAAATAGAAAACGTTGTCAGAACAGAAAGCTAGTCACTTAGCAGACCACTTCAAAAGAAATTAGATGTTGTTATGAATACAGTCTAAGTGAGAACATAACACCAAAGCAAGAGATGGTGAACATGAATTGTTGTTTTTTTATTTTCTTGCTCATCCTCTTGATGCGAGGACCCTTTACTCATGGGAATAGGTCCCTGTGGATCATGCCTGTCTAAAAGTGGTCCCACGAACTTGATTAGATGTGTCAGGCAGTAGTCTGGCCCTCACAGTGACGCCGCTACCCTGGGGGTCTCTACTCTGCGTTGGTTTAGTGTGTCTGTCTGATGGAGCTCGATCTAGCTGATGCTCTATACACAACCAGATAGGCTACACACAAGTAGTTAAGTCCAATAATAATTCTAGCGTGGTTTCAAGCAAAGTAAAATGCACATCCACTTCAGAATTATTTAGCTTCTGGTTGGTTTAGTGTTCTGTCTGACAGCAAAGTAGAAAGTAGCTCTGGCTACTGGCTGCTGGCTGCTCTGTTCACCACCACATAGATACACACATTATTAGCACCACATATCCTATCCACAACATGAACAGCTTAACCCTCTTACTATGTTAAATTACTACCAGTTCTGTAGCAAGGAAAGCTAAATATGCATACACTTCAACTTCACAATAAAGATCAATTATGAGTACCCAGTATGAGCTTTATTTGTCTCAGCCTCTGAGCAAAACACAGGCTTTGCCTGTTATTATAGCTGTGGTGGGGAAAGAATGGGAAGGTGTGATGATTATAGGACGGGAAGGTGTTATGATGATGATGATGATGATGATGATGATGATGCAACACACAGACTGTCAAATGACAGAAAATTGCTACCATTAAGGTGTCTGTGTTTAAAGAATGTCTTAAGAAAACTACAAAATGGAGACTGGAGAGGGATTACAGACAAAATATTAATTATTTGTCTCAGATACATCACACATGTACTCATGCAAGGCCTTGAGTGAATTAATGTCCATTCATCCTCGGTTCAAAGATTACAGGGTTTCAAGGTTCCAAAATCACAAACTGAAAAATACAATTAATCTTTCTGATAACCACTTTTGTAGGATGATTGAAACTGTCTTGATTTTTGCTCTAACATGCACTGTCAACTGTTGGACCTTATATAGACAGGTGTGTGCCTTTCCAAATCATGTCCAATCAATTTAATTACCACAGGTGGACACCAATCAAGTTGTAGAAACATTAAGGATGATCAATGGAAACAGGATGCACCTGAGCTCAACTTCGAGTCTCATAGCAAAAAAAAGAAGAAAAAAAAGAAATGTCCCCCTCGTGGATCAATAAAGTATCTATCTATCTATCTATCTATCTATCTATCTATCTATCTATCTATCTATCTATCTATCTATCTATCTATCTATCTATCTATCTATCTATCTATCTATCTATCTATCTATCTATCTATCTATCTATGGGTCTGAATTCTTATGTAAATAAGGTATTTTCAATAAATTTGCAAAAATTATGTCATTATTAGGGAGACAGGGAGCCTAGCGGTTAGAGCTTTGGGCCAGTAACCGAAAGGTCACTGGTTTGAATACCCGAGTCGACAAGGTGAAAAACCTGTCGATGTGTCCTTGAGCAAGGCACTTAACTCTGCTCCAGGGGCTGACCCTGTAGGTAGGCTGTCATTGTAAATAAGAATCTGCCTAGTTAAATAAATGTTAAATAAAAAAAAGTGAACTAGTAAAGTGATATGGAACCTCTACCACTAGGAATCTATTTCACAAAAACATTTTAGTTTGAGTAAATCTAATCTATTTTATGTCGGAGCACGTCCACATGCTCAATGACATCCCTCAGGCTCAGGGTAAAACGACAAAGGAAAAGTGAGAAAACAAATAGCAGAAAAAGAGCTTACAAGTAGCCAAATTAACGGTTTTGTTTTTCTTAAGGCTCAGAGGTCCTAGAGGAGACAGAAGCATTCAATTGTTTCTCTTGTGTTTTAATTAGTGCCTATAATCTTTGATAAAAAACATAAACACACAGAAATCTTTGCCTCAAAGACTCTCTGCGTTAATAGCATATTATGACTAAAGTGTCATTAAATATAAATCCTTTAGTATTGTTCTTGCCCACCTCTCTCATTAAGTTAAGGATAGGGTTTGGTCATTTCTATCGTTTGATTGCTTGAGGTTGGCCTACCTGTTTTGCAGACGAAATTAGGCTATAGTCTGCTATATCCATATATTTAAATAGCCTACCTCCGTGTCAGTGAAGGGCTGTTAAATTCAAACCAGGACTCGAATTGAGGTGGTATGAGAGGATATACCATAGGATTACCTTTTATTAAAGAAAATGGCTAAAAGCAAAGGCCTACCCCTTGTTAGCTTAATATTTGGAAGAAAATAAAACAGATCCGATTTATATAAAGTGATAACAGCGATTTGGCCCGCTATGGACAAACAAACACGCTAACAGGGACAATTTCGTTGCAAACAAGACAAACCTATTTTGCATTGAAGAAATATGATAAGATGAACACATAGGCATATCTCTCTGTCCATCCTTAGCCTGTAATTTTGGTAATTTGTGTGGCCTTTAAAAAGATTCAGATTATATGTAAAATTACATAGAATTGCATGAAATTATGATAGATTCATGCAATGCTTTTACTAAAAAGGAGATTTTTCCACCCCTACTCTTGGCAATGGTGTTCTGTGAACCCACTATTTTTACACAGCCCTCTGTGCTATCAACATTTCTGCATTGCCATGTAATGCTTCCAGGACAAATACCAGTTTATAAAACTGCATATCTAAGGCTTTGGTCTGTCCATGAAGTGAGGGTAGGCATGTTCTCTGCTATCCACTTTCTGTTCTAATTATTATTTTGGGTATAGGGGAGGGTCACTTGATTTTTATTTTCAAGTGTTCTGCGAGGGTTTAGGTAAAGTATACTGAGAGTTCACCATCACACGACAACACCAGACCAAACCTCATATGCAACACCACACCAACCTAAGCCCAAACAACCTCAAACATCCCCCCTCCCTCCCTCTGATGTAATGGGAACAGTCATATGTAATAGAAGTGGTCATATGGTGTCTGAGGAGTCTGGTTCAGTGGCACTGGAGCACTGTGTGTGTGTGTTTCAGGGTAAATTCAACTAAACTGGGAGCGATGGCTGATTTGACTTAATTAAGACTGCTGGGCCCAGTGGGAAATTTAGGCTTGCTTGGGCAATAACAGACAAATCCAATTCACAATCACATTTGTTGCTAAACATAAATTATTTCCACAGAGGTCATCCACCTATTACATGTCTGGGGGATACGAAAGGGATGCCTTTCCCATGACTAGAATATTGAGTGTTATGGTGAATGGAGATCAAAGCATACAAATAAAACAGAAAAAGGCTCTGTACTGTATTACAAAAATATACGAGAAGACAAAGAGACAGACAGACAGACAGACAGACAGACATACAGACATAGACAGACAGACAGACAGACAGGCAGACAGACAGACAGACAGACAGACAGACAGACAGACAGACAGACAGACAGACAGACAGACAGACAGACAGACAGACAGACAGACAGACAGACAGAGACAGATAGCGCAAGCGAGGTCTGACATACAATGGTCTGATGACGAGTTCAGCTTAAACCTTGTGAATGTGTTGGGAGCTGTGATTCACAATGCCCAGTGTGATAACAGTGAGTTTGTGAGATCATGTCGCACTGCCTTTTGCAATGACCCTGTTGTGATCAGGTTGAGAGGCTCTGAATCGACCAAATGTCAGGTCGTCCTCCTTCCACAGAGTTTCTTGTCAATAGCAGCTCAACAAAACCACTGGTTTATTTCATTAGAGAGGTGCACAGCCTTTATTACTGGTCTGGATCCATGGGGGCTGAAGAGTATTGCCTTTTCTTTCCTCTGTCTAAATCTGTCACCATCATGGCACCCTCGAACTAAGACATAGTGACATACCAGAGAGACAGGACAGTTAGGTGGGAGCAATTTATTACAACAGTGTAAAAACAACCTTCTAAGAATGGGGTGTATTAAAGAAAGAGTAGTATGAGCATTTTCATAACTTTCTTTGATTGTTTCTCGAGAAGTTGCTTTTTCACTATTTCTTTGGCTCAGGTGTTCCAATTTTGCACTTCTTATTTTGAGTTGTCTGTTGGCTTCAATCAGTCCAGTGGTCATGCCTGTTGCTTTGAGGTGATTTAGTGAGACTCACTTGTCTAGTTTCTCACTCTCACAACTACTCCTTTCACTCTCTGCTTTTACAAGAATGCTTCAGTTCAGTCGATTAAAGTGGATCCCCATTAGCTACTGCACACAGTTGATGTTGAGATGTGTCTGTTACTTGAACTCTGTGAAGCTTTTATTTGTGCTGCAATCTGAGGCTGGTAACTCTAATGAACTTATCCTCTGCAGCAGAAGTATTTCTGGGTCTTCCATTCCTGTGGCGGTCCTCATGAAGCTGGTTAAGAGAATACCAAGAGTATGCAAAGCTGTCATCAAGGCAAAGGGTGGCTATATAAAATACATTTTGAATGAGTAAAAACCCTTGAATGAGTAATATTCCAAACTTTTGACCGGGGGTGTATATATACTACATGAGCAGAAGTATGTGGACACCTACTCGTCGAACATCTCATTCCAAAATCATGGGCATTAATGTGGAGTTGGCATTGCACATGGTGATCTTAGACTTGTGTGCTGCTGTAGAAAACCATTTCATTAAGCTCCCGGCGAACAGTTCTTGTGCTGACGTTGCTTCCAGAGGCAGTTTGAAACTTGGTATTGAGTGTTGCAACCGAGGACAGATGATTTTTACGCACTCTGCGCTTCAGCACTCAGTGGTCCCGTTATGTGAGCTTGTGTGGCCTACCACTTGGCGGCTGTGCCTTTGTTGCTCCTAGACGTTTCCACTTCACAATAACAGCACTTATAGTTGACCGGGGCAGATCTAGCTGGGCAGAAGTTGACGAACTGAATTGTTGTAAAAGTTGCAACCTATGGCGGTGCCACGTTGAAAGTCACTGAGCTCTTCAATAAGGCCATTCTACTTCTAATGTTTGTCTATGGAGATTGCATGGCTGTGTGCTCGATTGAATACACCTGTCAGCAAATAGCCCGAGTCAACTAATTTGAAATGGTGTCAACATTCTTTTTTGTATATACATATATATTAAGAGTTATATATTGGAAAGACACAAAGAGACAAAAATACTATTTACACACTATTCATATATTCACTGAACAAAAATATAAACCCAACATGCAACGATTTTACTGATTTACAGTTCATATAAAGAAATCAGTCAATCGAAATTGATTCATTAGACCCTAATCTACGGATTTCACGAATGGTCATAGACACAAAAAAAGTCAGTATCTGGAGTGACCACCATTTGCCTCATGCAGCGTGACACAACTCCTTCGTATAGAGTTGATCAGGCTGTTAATTGTGACCTGTGGAATGTTGTCCCACTCCACTTCAATGGCTGTGAGAAGTTGCTGGATATTAGCGGGAACTTGGAACACGCTGTCATACACGTGAATCCAGAGCATCCCAAACATGCTCAATGGGTGACATGTCTGGTGAGTATGCAGACCATGGAAGAACTGGGACATTTTCAGCTTCCATGAATTGTGTACAGATCCTTGCGACATGGGGCCGTGCATTATCATGAGGTGATGGCGGCGGGTGAATGGCACAACAATGGGCCTCAGGATGTCGCTACGGTATCTCTGTGTATTAAAATGGCCATCGATAAAATCTAATTCTGTTCGCTGTCCGTAGCTCATGCCTGCCCATACCATAACCCCAACGACCGCCATGGGGCACTCTGTTCACAGTTGACATCAGCAAACTGCTCACCCACACGACGCCCTTCATCCGCGAAGAGCACACTTCTCCAGTATACCAGTGGCCATCAAAGGTGTGCAATTGCCTACTGCAGTCAGGTGAGCTTCCCTGATATGGTTTCTGACAGTTTGTGCAGAAATTCTTCAATTGTGCAAACCCCCAGTTTTATCATCTGTCCGGGTGGCTGGTCTCAGACGATCCAGCAGGTGATGAAGCTGGATGTGGAGGTCCTGGGCTGGCGTGGTGGTAGCTTATGGTAGACAAATTAATGTTCAATTCCCTGGCAACAGCTCTGGTGGACATTCCTGCAGTCAGTATGCCAATTGCACGCTCCCTCAAAACTTGAGACATCTGTGGCATTGTGTTGTGTTTCAAAAATGCTAATTTTAGAGTGGCCTTTTATTGTCCCCAGCACAAGGCGCACCTGTGTAATGATCATGCTGTTTAACCAGCTTCTTGATATGCCACACCTGTCAGGGGGATGGATTATCTTGGCAAAGGAGAAATGCTCACTAACAGGGGTTTAAACGAATTTGGGACAATTTTTGTGCGTATGGAACATTTCTGGGATCTTATATTTCAGCACATTAAACATGGGACCAATGCTTTACATGTTGCGTTTGTATTTTATTTCAGTATACATATTCATATTCTTATATACAGTTGAAGTCGGAAGTTTACATACACCTTAGCCAAATACATTTAAACTCAGTTTTTCATAATTCCTGACATTTAATCCTAGTAAAAATTCCCTGTCTTTGGTCAGTTAGGATCACCACTTTATTTTAAGAATGTGAAATGTCAGAATAATCGTAGAGAGAATTATTTATTTCAGCTTTTATTTCTTTCATCACATTCCCAGTGGGTCAGAAGTTTACATACACTCAATTAGTATTTGGTAGCATTGCCTTTAAATTGTTTAACTTGGGTCAAACGTTTTGGGTAGCCTTCCATGAGCTTACTACAATAAGTTGGGTGAATTTTGGCCCATTCCCCTGACAAAACTGGTGTAACTGAGTCAGGTTTGTAGGCATCCTTGCTCGCACACACTTTTTCAGTTATGCCCACAAACGTTCTATAGGATTGAGGTCAGGGCTTTGTGATGGACACTCCAATACCTTGACTTTGTTGTCCTTAAGCCTCTCATTAGCAATTTCACATGTAAGAAAAATCCACATGCAAAAATCTTACTTTTACATGTGTAATTGTTCCCATGTGAAAAACAATATCTTATGTGAAAATTTAATTTGTAGTTTCACATGTCAGAAACATACAGTGCATTGGAAAAGTATTCAAACCCCTTGACTTGTTACACATTTTGTTATGTTACAGCCTTATTCTAAAATGGATTAAAATGTTTATTTCTACTCATCAATCTACACACAATACCCCATAATGACAAAGCAAAAACTGTTTTTTAGAAATTGTTGCAATTTCTACTTACAAGCTTGGTAAATCTGTATTTGGGGAGTTTCTCCCATTCTTCTAAGCAGATCTCAAGCTCTGACAGGTTGGATTTCCTCCAGGCGTGACGCTTGGCATTTAGGCCAAAGAGTTCAATCTTGGTTTCATCAGACCAGAGAATCTTGTTTCTCAAGGTCTAAGAGTCTTTAGGTGCTTTTTGGCAAACTCCAAGCGGGCTGTCATGTGCCTTTTACTGAAGAGTGGCTTCTCTCTGGCCACTCTACCATAAAGGCCTGATTGATAGAGTGCTGCAGAGATGGTTGTCCTTCTGGAAGGTTCTCCCATCTCCACAGAGGAACTCTGGAGCTCTGTCAGAGTGACCATCAGTTCTTGACCAAGGCCCTATTTTTTACATTGTAGAATAAAAGTGAAGACATCATAACTATGACATAACACATATGGAATCATGTAGTAACCAAAAAAGTGTTAAACAAATCAAAATATATTTTATATTTGAGATTCTTCAAATAGCCACCTTTGCCTTGATGACAGCTTTTCACACTCTTGGCATTCTCTCAATCAATTTCTCGTGGAATGCTTTTCCATTAGTCTTGAAGGAGTTCCAACTTTTTGGCTGTTTTTCCTTCAATGCGGTCCGACTCATCTCAAAATATCTAAATTTGGATGAGGTTGGAACCAAAAATCTAAAATTTGGACTCCAGACCAAAGGACAAATTTCCACCGGTCTAATTTCCATTGCTTGTGTTTCTTGGCCCAAGCAAGTCTCTTCTTATTATTGGTGTCCTTTAGTAGTGGTTTCTTTGCAGCAATTCGACCATGAAGGCCTGATTCACACAGTCTCATCTGAACAGTTGACATTGAGATGTGTCTGTTACTTGAACTCTGTAAAGCTTTTATTTGGACTGCAATCTGAGGCTGGTAACTCTAATGAACTTATCCTCTGAAGCAGAGGTATTTCTGGTTCTTCCATTCCTGTGGCGGTCCTCATGAAGCTGGTTGAGAGAATGCCATTTTCTCAAGTGACTGCCTTGCCTGGTTCTCCAACTACTTCTCAGACAGAGTTCAGTGTGTCAAATCGGAGGGCCTATTGTCCGATCATCTGGCAGTTTCTATGGGGGTGCCACAGGGTTCAATTCTTGGGCCAACCCTTTTCTCTATATACATCAACGATGTCGCTCTCGCTGCAGGTGACTCTCTGATCCATCTCTACGCAGACGACACCATTCTGTATACATCTGGCCCCTCTTTGGACACTGTGTTAACTAACCTTCAAACAAGCTTCAATGCCATACAACACTCCTTCCGTGGCCTCCAACTTCTCTATCGAACGCTGCCCGCACCCGCCCACCGGACTATCATCACTACTCTCGACGGGTTCGACTTAGAATACATGGACACCTACAAATACCTAGGCGTCTGGTTAGACTGTAAACTCAACTTCCAGACTCACATTAACCATCTCCAATCCAAAATTAAATCTAGAATCGGCTTCCTATTTCGCAACAAAGCCTCCTTCACTCATGCTGCCAAACATGCACTATCCTACCAATCCTTGACTTCGGCGTTGTTTACAAAATAGCCTCCAACACTCTGCTCAGCAAATTGGATGTAATCTATCACAGTGCCATCCGTTTTGTTACCAAAGCCCCATATACTACCCACCACTGCGACCTGTATGCTCTCGTTGGCTGGCCCTCATTACATATTCGTCACCAAAACCACTGGCTCCAGGTCATCTATAAGTCTCTATTAGGTAAATCCCCGCCCTATCTCAGCTCGCTGGTCACCATAGCAACACCCACCAGTAGCATGCGCTCCAGCAGGTATATCTCACTGGTCACCCCCAAAGCCAACACCTCCTTTGGCCGCCATTCCTTCCAGTTCTCTGCTGCCAATGACTGGAACGAATTGCAAAAATCATTGAAGCTAGAGGTTCCTATCTCCCTCTCTAACTTTAAGCATCAGCTGTCAAAGCTGCTTATCGATCACTGCACCTGTATATAGCCCTTCTGTAAATAGACCACCCTACTACCTCATCCCCATATTTATTTTATTATTTTAGCTACTTTTGCACTCCAGTATCTCTATTTGCACATCATAATTTGCACATCCATCATTCCAGTGTTAATGCTAATCTGTAATTTATCTCACCACTATGGCCTATTTATTGTCCTACCTTCCTAACCTTACTGCATTTTGCACTACATTTTCACTCTGTATATAGATCTTCTTGTGTTATTGACTGTATGTTTGTTTACTGTGTAACTCTGTGTTGTTTTTTTTGTCGCACTGCTTTGCTTTGTCTTGGCCAGGTCGCAGTTGTAAATGAGAACTTGTTCTCAACTGACCTACCTGGTTAAATAAAGGTGAAAAAAAAAAACGAGTGTGCAAAGCTGTCGTCAAGGCAAAGGGTGGCTACTTTGAAGAATCTCAAATAAAATATATATATAATATATAATATAATAAATAATATATGAGTAAAATTACAAACTGCGATTTCAACATTTGTGTTGGCCCTCTTGGTAAAATGGTCAAGATATTGGCTTGCAGCGTGGGAGATCTGGGTTCTCATCCTGCCAGTTACAAAAGCACACATGAGAATTAATATTACATTTGAAATGTTGGGAAACCACGTGTCTGAGTGATGTGATAAATGAACATGTCTGAAAACCCAAGTGTCAGTTTTCCCCACGACACAGATGAAGGCAGGAAGTAGATGGTACGTAACTGTAACAGGGCTGATTTAATTTCCATACAGCTTAACGCCAGCCAGACAGGCAGTCTCAGTCCCTCAGAGGGGCTCGGGGAGCGTCCAGCCCCCCCTGCTCTCTGCTCCATCTAGCTCCTCATTACAGCCCCACACACATTCTCCTTCATGTCTACAGACAATCCATCTGCCGCCCTCAACCCTGTTTTTGTCAAGAGTTGTTAGCTGTCAGGCTCCAGGGATGAACACCACAAGCTATTATTAATCTTGTTTGTTCCGTATTTCTTTCTCTCTCTCCACTGCATCACAGCATAGAATTCCTCATCGGCTCTCTCTCAATCTCTCTGACTTCCACAGGCGTAATCAATTATGTATCTAAATGCAGATTGGGATTGAAAATGGGGCAGGTTGGTGGAGGGTTGAGGTGACAGACCGGTCCTCTAATGTCACCCTGGCTGTGAGTGAGGAGAGTGAGATGCCAAGACGTTTTGTCCTTCAGTAGGTAGTGATTTACATTGATTTCCTCTGTCACCCTGTCCCTGTCCTCTACAGTATGTTATTCAGAATAGGAATGGGGTCCGTCCCAAATGGCACCCTGATCCCTTTATAGTACGCTTCTTTCACCAGAGCCCTATAGGCCCTGCTCAAAAGTAGTGCACTATATTGGGAATAGAGTGCCAGTTGGGATGCGGCCATGATCACCACACAGAGGGTAACCCACACAAGGAGACGTTACGGTAACAAGTGCCTGTCTGAGAATTCAACTTTACTTTACTCTATAGCAGGGTATTGAAATCTGAGCCTGGAGGTCCAGAATACAGATGATTTTCTGTTTCTGACCTGATAATACATTTTTACTCACCTGGTATTCCAGGGCTAAATCATTAATGATTAGAGGGGGATAATGAACATGAGCAGGCTTTGAGGTCCAGATTTGAATTTATCTGCTCTACAGTATAGACTGATACAGATGGTCAGAAACTGACAAGCATAATTACAGTATACAGCATTGTTTTCACCTATTATAAAAATAAATAAAACATTGACTCACAGATGTAGGGTGTTAATTTGACCTGTATTGTAGCAGCTAAATAATATTGCATAACAGGATTTGAACGTTTAGTCCATAATGTTAATTAGACTACATGAAAAGTATTGCTGGGACAAAATATCATATCACAATATTTTTTATATCTTTGACGGTATTTTATGTTTTGAATAATAAATGTTCTAAATATGCTTTATGATAAGTTCATGACCCTAGGATAGCAACACATACATTATAAATGGATAAATATTTCAATTTCTCCATTTATACTGTTCAATCCAACTTCCTGCACTTATATTATCATTTCCACACTGTGCCACGCAGCATGATATGGGCAAAAATAGCCAACATATTCATGCTTTGGCTATTCCTCTCTGATAAGAAACCGTTGCACAAACAGAGATACTGTCAGTTTATCAATGTAGGTCTCTCATATAGTACTGAAAGGTATTCATAATGCTCTGAGCAACACGCTATCCATTTCAAGAATTGGTTTCCATTACAGTTAACATGAACAGTGTTGTGCCTTCTCTGTCTAGTCGTCCTAGTGATATTTTCTTCTCTATATTAAGTATACTGTATAGCGTATCAGCAATCCAACACTGATTGTATCAGGTACTATAGTATAACAGAGTATATTCATGGCTTTGTGTGTTTGAAATCAAGTGCAGGTAAAACATGCAGCTATTAATTGAAACACCTTCAGACATGCAGATTGATTTCCAGTTAAGCCGAGTCGAGTCAGGGCCGATACTGCCTCACCAGCAGCCACACCAGGGGAGCTGACAGCAGCAGAACTCATCTAGTCATGGGCTGTGGCATGGACCTATTCACTATATAGTGCACTTCTTTTGACCAGAGCCGTATGGTCAAAAGTTGTGCACTGTAAAGGGAATAGGGTGCCATTTGGGACGCAACCATGATGTCATCAGAGAAGGACAGTGCACAGTGGAGAAGGGCATTGCTTTTAGCTCGGTCTCTGGTCTAGCAAGCTCTTCCTTTCCGAGCCCACTCAATCAATATGTTTAAAGACATGTTTCTTGCGCGTAACTGAGATCTGATCTGGAATCAATCTCACCCCAAAGAGTTCCATACCTCTGACCTCATAGTGTCCTCAAAGTGTATTCTTATTCAAACCAGAATATGTGGATTATTTAAGGGGCAATCTGGGATTAGTAGGCCAACATACAGTGGGGAGAACAAGTATTTGATACACTGCCGATTTTGCAGGTTTTCCTACTTATAAAGCATGTAGAGGTCTGTAATTTTTATCATAGGTACACTTCAACTGTGAGAGACGGAATCTAAAACAAAAATCCAGAAAATCACATTGTATGATTTTTAAATAATTCATTTGCATTTTATTGGATGACATAAGTATTTGATCACCTACCAACCAGTAAGAATTCCGGCTCTCACAGACCTGTAAGTTCTCCACTCATTACCTGTATTAACTGCACCTGTTTGAACTCGTTACCTGTATAAAAGACACCTGTCCACACACTCAATCAAACAGACTCCAACCTCTCCACAATGGCCAAGACCAGAGAACTGTGTAAGGACATCAGGGATAAAATTGTAGACCTGCACAAGGCTGGGATGGGCTACAGGACAATAGGCAAGCAGCTTGGTGAGAAGGCAACAACTGTTGGCGCAGTTATTAGAAAATGGAAGAAGTTCAAGATGACGGTCAATCTCCCTCGGTCTGGGGCACCATGCAAGATCTCACCTCGTGGGGCATCAATGATCATGAGGAAGGTGAGGGATCAGGCCAGAACTACACGGCAGGACCTGGTCAATGACCTGAAGAGAGATAGGACCACAGTCTCAAAGAAAACCATTAGTAACACACTACGCCGTCATGGATTAAAATCCTGCAGCGCACGCAAGGTCCCCCTGCTCAAGCCAGCGCATGTCCAGGCCCGTCTGAAGTTTGCCAATGACCATCTGGATGATCCAGAGGAGGAATGGGAGAAGGTCATGTGGTCTGATGAGACAAAATTAGAGCTTTTTGGTCTAAACTCCACTCGCCGTGTTTGGAGGAAGAAGAAGGATGAGTACAACCCCAAGAACACCATCCCAACCGTGAAGCATGGAGGTGGAAACATCATTCTTTGGGGATGCTTTTTTGCAAAGGGGACAGGACGACTGCACCGTATTGAGGGGAGGACGGATGGGGCCATGTATCGCGAGATCTTGGCCAACAACCTCCTTCCCTCAGTCAGAGCATTGAAGATGGGTCATGGCTGGGTCTTCCAGCATGACAACGACTCGAAACACAGCCAGGGCAACTAAGGAGTGGCTCCGTAAGAAGCATCTCAAGGTCCTGGAGTGGCCTAGCCAGTCTCCAGACCTGAACCCAATAGAAAATCTTTGGAGGGAGCTGAAAGTCTGTATTGCCCAGCGACAGCCCCGAAACCTGAAGGATCTGGAGAAGGTCTGTATGGAGGAGTGAGCCAAAATCCCTGCTGCAGTGTGTGCAAACCTGGTCAAGAACTACAGGAAACGTATGATCTCTGTAATTGCAAACAAAGGTTTCTGCACCAAATATTAAGTTCTGCTTTTCTGATGTATCAAAGACTTATGTCATGCAATAAAATGCAAATTAATTACTTAAAAATCATACAATGGGATTTTCTGCATTTTTGTTTTAGATTTCGTCACTCACAGTTGAAGAGTACCTATGTTAAAAATTACAGACCTCTACATGCATCAAATACTTGGATTTCTAAATGAATGATGTATAGATAATTATTCTTGGAGAATTATTAGGTTTTGATTGGCCAATGCATGTTAAACTAAGCTTATCCCCTTCTATTTTCTCCATCAATACTGCATATCTGTTTGAATATTCAAGAAAGGTGTATAATTAAAAGCAATATTTTCTCTGCTATATTTTACAGCAAACAATGAAGGAAAGCTAACTAATTACATGGGGGTTAACAGGCTAATATTTCATTTTTGTTGAAGGAGAAACCGCAAAATTAGGATTTACAGATCATACAGTCTCATTCAAAGTGAGACATGCAGCATGCCCTCATTGGAGATCTATCTGTTCTAGGTACCGAGCTGTGACACAAAACTAAAACAGTAACTAGCTACACAAGTTTTTAGCTAGCTAGTTAATATTATATCTCGACAAAATTGACGCTCAATATATTTTTGTTATCAGCCATATATATATATTATATTTATATATATATATAATAAGCCATATTCAAAATTTAATTGTATCTGTTTTGTTAGTTGACGTTGTAACGTTAACCAGGCTCCCGCGTTCGCAGTGCATCGCATTAGTGGAAACCAAGACTGTTCTCAGGGCAGGCCTAGTTGTAGCTAGATATGTTTGAGTTGCTTCAGGGACAATTGTAGCATTTTAGCTAACCCTAACCCTTTTCTGATCCTTAACCTAATTTTCCTAACCTACAGTACTGCTTAAGTTTTCCTAACCTGTGTTACGAAAATGTAGTAGTCAAAACCGGCAAACCTGGCCTGAGAACAGTCGGCAGACAACGTGTGGAAATCAACCGCATAGTCTGCCACAGTGCGGGAGTCTTGGCGAAGCTGGAGTAAATTCGGGGCAGCCTCTCTCCCGGACAACGGAGAATCAAAAACATTTTTTATCTCAGCCACAAACTCCTCCAGGCTGAAACACACGGCAGTTTGTTGTTCCCACACCGCCATAGCCAGGCAGGGAGCCCTCCCGGACATTAGCGTTATGAGATACGCTATCTTCAAGCGGTCAGAGGAGAAGGACGAGTGCTGCAGCTCAAAGATGAGGGAATACTGGGAGACAGGTTCCTGACCCACCAGCGAAGCATTCCGGAGGAACAGGGTTCTTAGGAAGCCAGGGTGGCCTGGAGGCACACAAACCGATGTCCAAACAGAAAAGGTTTGTCTAGATCGGTGTGGAAGAGCCCTGACCTCAACCCCATTAAACACCTTTGGGATGAATTGGAACGCCGACTGCGAGCCAGGCCTAATTGCCCAACATCAGTGCACGACTTCACTAACGCTCTTGTGGCTGAATGGAAGCAAGTCCCACCAGCAATGTTCCAACATCTAGTGGAAAGCCTTCCCAGAAGAGTTGAGGCTGTTATAGCAACTTCATATTAATGCCCATGATTTTGGAATGAGATGTTCATACTTTTGGTCATGTAGTGTACATTTGTTGTCTTGCCCATTCATCCTCTGAATGGCACATATACACAATCCATTTCTCAACCTCAATGTTTAAAAATCCTTCTTTAACCTGTTTCCTCCCCTTTATCTACACTGATTGAAGTGAAGTTAACAAGTGCAATAAGGGATAATAGCTTTCACCTGGATTCACCTAGTCAGTCTATGTCATGGAAAGAGCAGGTGTCCTTAATGCTTTGTATACTTAGCATATAAACTAACTTTACCCTTTGTATTGAATCCCTGAGATGGATTGTCAAACAGTCTGAGGCAGGTGTGGATAACACAGAGTGATGGCCGTAACCAATGTGTCCATACCTGTGAAATTATACCCAGTGAAATTGGATAATAAACATAATTTATTCTGTTGAGTTTAAAAAAATAATTTTTCTTTCAAAACAAATCAACATCCATCGCTGTATCATTCCATCTCAATTATTTGTTGTTTTTCTTCTCGATTGGAGCATTAATAGAAATACATTAACAAAATGACACAGTGTTTGTTTCGAAGATTTGATTTGATGTAATGTGAGTTGACATCAATATTGCCAATGTCTTATTTTTTGGCTGCACACAGCCAAAAAAGCAGAGTAAAATTGAATGACATCAGATTTATGTTTTTGTTTTGTCATTCTAGAGATCGAACTTTAGCAATCAATACATTTTCCTCAGATTATCATTACCTCTCACAAATATATTGTAACTGAGCATTATGATTTCAATAAAATTAAGGGGGAATATTATTGAAGTCTCTTTACAGTTCATCTGACTTAGACAAAACACATCTGTAAAACAGCTGTAAAGTCAGTGTTAAAGGGGCAATCTGCAATTCTTACATACATTTTCTTACCTTTAAATTAATTATATACACCCATTGATTCTTGAAGGATAAAATTTACAAATGCCTCATGAGCTTAGTTGAACTGTTGTACCCCATCAGAACCCAAAATATAAGCTTGTTTTACTCACTTGTTAGTTAAAAACTGAATTCTAAACAAACTCTGTATAGCCTCAAAACATGGTCAAAGCTATCATTTTGATATCATGGTAGGTCAGCCATTGCATCCAAAGCTCTGTCTATTTTTTTATTTTATTTTATTTAACCTTTATTTAGCTAGGCAAGTCAGTTAAGAACAAATTCTTATTTACAATGACGGCCTACCAAAAGGCAAAAGGCCTCCTGCGGGGACGGGCGCTGGGATTAAAAATATAAATAAATGAAATATAAATATAGGACCAAACACACATCAAGACAAGAGAGACAACACTACATAAAGAGAGACCTAAGACAACAACATAGCATGGCAGCAACACATGACAACACAGCATGGTAGCAACAAAACATGACAACAACATGGTAGCAACACAAAATGGCAGCAACACAACATGGTAGCAGCACAAAACAGGGTACAAACACAGGCACAGACTACAGCACAAAGGGCAAGAAGGTAGAGACAACAATGTATCGCGCAAAGCAGCCACAACTGCCAGTAAGAGTGTCCATGATTGAGTCTTTGAATGAAGAGATTGAGATAAAACTGACCCGTTTGAGTGTTTGTTGCAGCTCGTTCCAGTCGCTAGCTGCAGCAAACTGAAAAGATGAGCGACCCAGGGATGTGTGTGCTTTGCGGACCTTTAATAGAATGTGACTGGCAGAATGGGTGTTGTATGTGGAGGATGAGGGCTGCAGTAGATATCTCAGATAGGGGGGAGTGAGGCCTAAGAGGGTTTTATAAATAAGCATCAACCAATGGGTCTTGTGACGGGTATACAGAGATGACCAGTTTACAGAGGAGTATAGAGTGCAGTGATGTGTCCTATAAGGAGCATTGGTGGGAAATCTGAAGGCCAAATGGTAAAGAACATCTAGCCACTCAAGAGTACCCTTACCTGCCAATCTATAAATTACATCTCCATAATCTAGCATGGGTAGGATGGTCATCTGAATCAGGGTTAGTTTGGCAGCTGGGGTGAAAGAGGAGAGATTACGATAGAGGAAACCAAGTCTAGATTTAACTTTAGCCTGCAGCTTTTATATGTGCTGAGAGAAGGACAGTGTGCCGTCTAGCCATATTCCCAAGTACTTGTATGAGGTGACTACCTCATACCTCTAAACCCTCAGAGGTAGTAATCACACCTGTGGGGAGAGGGGCATTTTACTTACCAAACCACATGACCTTTGTTTTGGAGGTGTTCAGAACAAGGTTACGGGCAGAGAAAACTTGTTGGACACTAAGAAAGCTTTGTTGTAAAGTGTTTAACACAAAATCCGGGGAGGGGACAGACTTGTATGAGGTGACTACCTCAAGCTCTAAACCCTCAGAGGTAGATAGATAGATAGATAGATAGATAGATAGATAGATAGATAGATAGATAGATAGATAGATAGATAGATAGATAGATAGATAGATAGATAGATAGATAGATAGATAGGTACTTTATTGCTCCCCCGGGGGGGAAATTTCATTGTCAAGCAGCTACAACAAAACACAGGGCAGGTGCAAAATGCCACAACGAAAAGTACACAAAAGACAGATACGCGGTACATGATACATAGAGCGGCAGTATGAAAAAGTATAGAAATACAAGATATCTGGAGTGCAAAAAAAAAAAAAAAAAAAAAAAAAGCTATAAAAGGACATTGCATAGTATGAGTGGTTGGCTGAATATGTACACTATACATTGTACACTATACATTGGTGGATGTTGGATGGTTAACTATACTATACAGGTCGATGGCAGAGAAATACTTCAGTAGCTAAAAATGCGTATGATATGAGCGAGGGTAATAATAGTTTACTTAATAGTAATCACACCTATGGGGAGAGGGGCATTTTACTTACCAAACCACATGACCTTTGTTTTGGAGGTGTTCAAAACAAGGTTACGGGCAGAGAAAACTTGTTGGACACTAAGAAAGCTTTGTTGTAGAGCATTTAACACAAAATCCGGGGAGGGGACAGACTGAGTTTAAGACTGTATCATCTGCATATAAATGGATAAAGAGAGCTTCTACTGCCTGAGCTATGTTGTTTATGTAAATTGAGAAGAGCGTGTGGCCTAGGATCTAGCCTTGGGGTACACCCTTGGTGACAGGCAGTGGCTGAGACAGCAGATGTTCTGACTTTATACACTGCACCCTTTGAGAGAGGTAGTTAGCAAACCAGGCCAAAGACCCCTCAGAGACACCAATACTCCTTAGCCGGCCCACAGGAAAGGAATGGTCTACCGTATGCAAAGCTTTGGCCAAGTCAATAAAAATAGCAGCACAACATTGCTTAGAATCAAGGGCAATGGTGACATCATTGAGGACCTTTAAGGTTGCAGTGACACATCCATAACCTGAGCGGAAACTTTTGATAAACAGGGCAAAATAGAAATAGGCCTATAACAGTTAGGATCAGCTTGATCTCCCCTTTAAATAAAGGATGAACCGTGGCTGCCTTCAAAGCAATGGGAACCTCCCCAGAGAGGAGAGACAGGTTAAAAAGGTCAGAGATAGTCTTGGCGATGACAGGTGCAGCAACCTTAAAAAAGAAAGGGTCTAAACCATCTGACCCAGTTGTTTTTTTGGGGTCAAGCTCCTCTAGCACCTTGGACTCAGTGACTGCCTGCAGGGAGAAACTTTGTAGCGGGGCAAAAAAGAGGGAGGAGCATCGGGACTAGTCACATAAGAAGGGGTGGGAGATGAGGAAATGTTGGATGGGCAAGGAGGCACGGCTGAGTCAAATAGGAATCCTGACTTAATGAATGTAAGAGATACATTTCTCCAGCCCAATTCCTCTGTTGTTTACCAAAACAATGGCTGGGTGTCAGATTTGTTATTGTTTGAACTACAGATTGCCCCTTTAAACTTCTTACAATCATTTGTTTTGTTATCGTCAAACTTCTCACAACATGTTGTGTTTCTTGTTTATTTACAGTGCCTTCAGAAAGTATTCATACCCCTTGACTTATTCCACATTTTGATGTGTTACAGCCTGAATTCAAAATCATAATTTTTTCTCTCACCCATCTGCACAATACCCCATAATGAAAAAAGTAAAAAAACTGTTAGACATTTTAGCCAATTTATTGAAAATTTAATAAATAAATATCAAATTTACATGGTGAAATAAATCCCTGAGCGATTTCTTTCCTCTCCGGCAACTGGAAAGAAGGACGCCTGTATCTTTGCAGTGCCTGGGTATATTGATATACCATCCAAAGTGTAATTCAAAATAATAATTAATAACTTCACAATGCTCAAAGGGATATTCAATCTCTGCTTTTTAAAACGTTTTACCCATCTACCAATAGGTGCCCTTATTTGCGAGGCATTGGAAAACCACCCTGGTTTTTGTGGTTGAACCTGTGTTTGAAATTCACTTCTCGACTGATTGCACACAGAGTGAGTCAGTACAACATATTATGTGACTTGTTAAGCACATTTCTACTCCTGAACTTGATCAGGCTTGCCGTAACAAAGGAGAGGAAGACTTTAGACGTTTTATTAATTTGTAAACATTTCGAAAAACATAATTCCGCTTTCGAGCTGTAACACAACAAAATGTAAAAACGGTATCTCCTCTTTACAGAGTAAAAAATGAAATAAATGAAATCTTAGTGAAAACTCATTCTCTATTTGCATATGAATCACGGCCTGCCAAACGGCAATCAGAACTGAATAACAAACATGTCAGAAGGCCGCTAAAGTCATTTTGTCATGGCTTTGCTTATGGTGAGTAGTTTAGGAGGTAGAGCTGTCTGCTGGTATGTCAGTGCTTTTCTACGCAAACATAAATATACTGTAATGTGAAAAATGTTGGATTCAATGTGTTGATGCCTCTGATCGAAACCAGGAATGACGTTTGAATTTTTAGGTTAGAAGGTTCTCTCAGCATTCTCTCGATGAATACCAATGTGCACTGTATGTTTTTACCTGTACTTCTTCCTGTGGCAATGTTTTAAAGTGTTTTAAAACAAAGAAACAGAACCTGTTATCGTATGGGTTTGTAGTGCCTCTGGAGTAAATCATTAATTGTTTAAAAGCATGCTGCAATTACCGATCAAAGTTAGTGCTCCAGAGGAGTGTTAGAAAACACCCACCCTCTTCATAGTTAATCCTCGTTTAATTTGGTCTTTAATGAATTACAGGCTACATGCTTTAGGACCGCTACTCGTCATCTCCTCGGAGGCCCTCCCACTGAGCAAAAACTGGTTGAATCAACGTTGTTGAATCATTATCCAACCCCAAAAATGTATGTGATGACGTTGAATCAACGTAGATAATTTGTAATTAGTAATTGATGTAAGGGCATTTCGGGTTTTTTTCACCCAACTTTTAACCTAAATCCAATTACATGGTGAATTTTTTTGTTGATTTCATAGATAGATAGATAGATAGATAGATAGATAGATAGATAGATAGATAGATAGATAGATAGATAGATAGATAGATAGATAGATAGATAGATAGATAGATAGATAGATAGATAGATAGATAGATAGGGGGGTTGAGGCAAAAAGCTGGATGTTTGCAACAGATGGTGTGGGATGTGTCATCATATATGACCGCCTCAATTCGGTGTTATGTATCAAAATTTGAAATTGTTTTTTTTACGTTGGATAAAAGTAGAGAATTGGAGCTAGAAAATGGTTATCATACACTGCAGTTAAAGAACAATGGGAAAGTGATTTTAAAGTTGATCAACTTACCCAGGGGCAGACTGAAACAATAATTCAGGCCGGGAATTTGACTCCATCCCAGGCCACCCTGTTCACGCAAACCACCAGACCGCTAATGTTGTAGGCTAACCCTACCAAACTAGTTATACATTTGGCAACTATGTTCATCTGGGAAGAAAGTTATCCACATTACAAAATACAAACATTTGGGACTGACCAACAAGTAGCCTATCTGAACACTGAGTTTTCAAGGTATGCTATGGCTATGGGTGCACCCTCAAAAACTTACTAGGAGACAATTTCACCCTTATCAGCCTGTTAAAGAAGAGTCATAGCATAGCTACTTCAGAGTAACTAGTAAGTAATTACCACTAGTAAATCAGTAGGTGGCGCAGTAACTCACTGCTCTCTGCCATCTTGTCAATTATCCTCCGTTCCCGTCACCAAGTGCTGTGCTGTTACGATATCCATGCCACTTGTTTGCAAGTATTTAGAGAGAGGGGACGTCTGCTCAAAAGTCCTGAGAAAAACCTCAGCAGTAAGTATGGTTTTATACTTTAGGAGAGCATCCTTGTATCCTTGGGCCTTGCTTCGGATGGCAGGTTTTATGGTCACATCCTTTTCAATTATTTTCATAGTGATGACCACATCTGTGTAAAGTGCATGGTCAGGCTTTGCAAAGCTTCCAAATACTTTCCTCAAGGCCTTGTCTTTGGCACACCAGCGTGTTTCACCAATTACTCCGCCCAGGGGAGAAAGCGGGTCCACTCACTTGGCTGCTCCATACAATAAGAACTGAGGAACCTCCTGAGCTCCTGGTTTGTGCTTTCCGCCTGCCCATTAGCCTGTGGGTAGTACCCGGATGTGAGGCTGACCGTGACCCCCAGCCTTGACATGAACATCTGCCAGACACGTGACGTAAATTGGGGGCCCCGGTCGGACACTATGTCCTCCGGAAGTCCATACAAACAAAAGACCTGCTGAAACAGCACCTCAGCGAACTGGAGCGCAGAGGGGAGGCTGGGTAGTGGCAGGAATCTTCATTGATGTGGAGATTCAGCGGGCGGGGACCCCACCCTAGCTACATGCCCCACCGGGGAAGACATATGAGCGCGTCCCCCTCAGCTGCTCTATGGCCGCAGGAACGAGGGGCATTGGATACCGGAACTTCGTCGTTACCTCATTTAGTCCTCGGTAGTCAATGCACAGCCTCAAACCCCCGTCCCTCTTTTTGACGAAGAAGAAGCTGGCTGAAGCAGGGGAGGTGGAATGGCGGATGTGTCCCTGCTCCAGCGTCTCTCTGATGTAATTCCCATAGTCTCCGTCTTGGCCACAGAGAGCGGATAGTATTCTTCTTCGGGGGGGCGTGGCGTCTGGTATAAGGTTTATGGCACCATCCCTTGGCCTTTTTCTCGAGAAAACACCCCGCTCAGATCTTCGCATTCTCTGGACTCTGGACTCTCCACCGATGTGGCTCCACACGTCGTGGTCAAGCAGGTCCTCCGACATCTGTCCGAAGGTGTAAACAGTATAGTGAAATGGTTACTTGCATAGCAGCAATATAAAAAACAGAAAGTGTCCATATAAAAACATTTTACAATTATTAGATAACGCTTACCTTACACACTTGTCTAAATTGATGGGTCATGGGAAGGACATGCTATAACTAACCACCAGCCACATCTAAGTGGATGGGTCACTATTGTCTAGACATGTACACATGTTCATGAAATACAATAGGCCGTAATCACCCCCAGACACACCTGGGTCACGTAATCATCTGGCGAAGTGTTTTGTTTAGACATTTAGTCTTTTGTCTTTTGTGTAGACATGTACAGTGGGGAGAACAAGTATTTGATACACTGCCCATTTTGCAGGTTTTCCTACTTACAAAGCATGTAGAAGTCTGTAATTTTTATCATAGGTACTCTTCAACTGTGAGTGACGGAATCTAAAACAAAAATCCAGAAAATCATATTGTATGTAATTAATTTGCATTTTATTGCATGACATAAGTATTTGATACATCAGAAAAGCAGAACTTAATATTTGGTACAGAAACCTTTGTTTGCAATTACAGAGATCATACGTTTCCTGTAGTTCTTGACCAGGTTTGCACACACTGCAGCAGGGATTTTGGCCCACTCCTCCGTACTGACCTTATCCAGATCCTTCAGGTTTCGGGGCTGTCGCTGGGCAATACAGACTTTCAGCTCCCTCCAAAGATTTTCTATTGGGTTCAGGTCTGGAGACTGGCTAGGCCACTCCAGGACCTTGAGATGCTTCTTACGGAGCCACTCCTTAGTTGCCCTGGCTGTGTTTCGAGTCGTTGTCATGCTGGAAGACCCAGCCATGACCCATCTTCAATGCTCTGACTGAGGGAAGGAGGTTGTTGGCCAAGATCTCGCGATACATGGCCCCATCCGTCCTCCCCTCAATACGGTGCAGTCGTCCTGTCCCCTTTGCAGAAAAGCATCCCCAAAGAATGATGTTTCCACCTCCATGCTTCACGGTTGGGATGGTGTTCTTGGGGTTGTACTCATCCTTCTTCTTCCTCCAAACACGGCGAGTGGAGTTTAGACCAAAAAGCTCTAATTTTGTCTCATCAGACCACATGACCTTCTCCCATTCCTCCTCTGGATCATCCAGATGGTCATTGGCAAACTTCAGACGGGCCTGGACATGCGCTGGCTTGAGCAGGGGGACCTTGCGTGCGCTGCAGGATTTTAATCCATGACGGCGTAGTGTGTTACTAATGGTTTTCTTTGAGACTGTGGTCCTAGCTCTCTTCAGGTCATTGACCAGGTCCTGCAGTGTAGTTCTGGCCTGATCCCTCACCTTCCTCATGATCATTGATGCCCCACGAGGTGAGATCTTGCATGGTGCCCCAGACCGAGGGAGATTGACCGTCATCTTGAACTTCTTCCATTTTCTAATATTTGCGCCAACAGTTGTTGCCTTCTCAACCAAGCTGCTTGCCTATTGTCCTGTAGCCCATCCCAGCCTTGTGCAGGTCTACAATTTTATCCCTGATGTCCTTACACAGCTCTCTGGTCTTGGCCATTGTGGAGAGGTTGGAGTCTGTTTGATTGAGTGTGTGAACAGGTGCAGTTAATACAGGTAATGAGTGGAGAACAGGAGGGCTTCTTAAAGAAAAACTAACAGGTCTGTGAGAGACGGAATTCTTACTGGTTGGTAGGTGATCAAATACTTATGATTCCGTCTCTCACAGTTGAAGTGTACCTATGATAAAAATTACAGACCTCTACATGCTTTGTAAGTAGGAAAACCTGCAAAATCGGCAGTATATCAAATACTTGTTCTCCCCACTGTAGCTAGCTAGCTAAACAATGAACTGGCATAATCCCACCAACTAATATAAACATTGTCATAGATGTAGTATTAATCTGTAGGTAGCTAAAGCTAACCAACCAGGTTCAATGAAAGCTATCTAACATTAGACTATAACTAAGAATGCAAATGGATATCTGATTTCAATAATATTACTACATAGATCATACACATAACATTAGCTAGCGAGCCAGCATACATGTTTGCTAGCTAGCTAAAAATTTTACTTGCAAAGAAAACAACTTTATGACAAAATTAGAAATGTATAATATCTAAAAATGTAGCTAGACTCTGACCCATATACATGGGTGAATGCTTCACGGCAGACTGGAACCATTTAACTCAGTTTTGCTTGTAGGTACATCTTGTTTGGCCAGCGTTATGTCAAGTCACTGTGGTTCACACTGACCATGGCATGTGCAGAAAGTAGCAAATCACTTTTTCCAACTGATCTGTCGATAGCGCCTGCTAAACTTCAGGGCATCAATGTTGTTAAGAAAAGTAGCAAAACATTTGTAGTTCTCGATGGCTAATGTTATATATTTCAAAAACAGTGTGGTAGAAAGGACTATCAACATATACTGAGCAGCTCACATTATAAAAAGAAGCATGCTTCATGGCAGACCAATCCAAACTCATCTCCCGGCATGTCCAGCCCATCCATTATCTCAGCCAATCATGGCTAGCAGGATGGCTCCTGTCTTTTTCCGTGGCTAAACCAACTAGGCTCGTAATTTAACTATTTTATTTGTATTTATGGATGAGGCGCATGAAAGTTCACATGTTCCAGAAGACATTTCTGCCAAATAATGCATTTTGATAAAAAACTGTTTATGTTGAAATGCCTCTCCTGTGACGTAGTGATGTGCAACATACGCCTAGTTACCTGAAACTAGTCACATATGTAATCATCTCAACATTAGTCCATTAAGTCTGAAGTCTGCCAGTCTTGTGAAGTTGAAGGTTTAGGGTCCTTTTTATAGGCACTTGAACTGCTGATCTATGCTGTGGACCTGTACTCAACCCCACAAACTTCTCACAACAATAAAATGTTTAATCTAACCTTCAGCCAACATACCCAATGTGAGAATATGAAACTGTCTTCTAATCTAAACCTTTCTCTCTTGTATTGTTTCCATATCAGATAATGAAAACGACATATTTGGCACTGTTCAGTGTCCTCTGCTGGCGCATTCTTGTTCCCAGTCTTTGTTTCTGCAATAAAATACAGTACATCTCAGTTTGCCCGGGCGGTGGTTCCAAACTTCTCCCATTTAAGAATGATGGAAGCCACTGTGTTCATTGGGACCTTCAGTGCTGCAGAAAATGTGTGGTACCCCTCCCCAGATCACAATCCTGTCTCGGAGCTCTGGGGACAATTCTTTCGATCTCATGGCTGGGTTTTTGCTCTGACATGTCAACTGTGGGACCTTATATAGACAGGTGTGCGCCTTTCCAAATCATGTTCAATCAATAGAATTTACCACAGGTGGACTCCAATCAAGTTGTAGAAACATCTCAAGGATGATCAATGTAAACACGATGCACCTGAGCTCAACTTCGAGTCTCATAGCAAAGGTCCTGAATAGTTATATGTATTTGCAACATTATGGGGTATTGTGTGTAGATTGATGTGGAATTATTTTTATTGAAATCATTTTAGAATATGGCTGACGTAACAAAATGTGGAAATAGGGAAAGGGTCTGAATACTTTCGGAATGCACTGTATGTGCCATTGTCAGTGGAGTACCATCTCTCTCACAGCTGAGTTTCAGTCACTAGCAATACAGAATATCCTCTTTTATGAAGAATTATTCCAATAGATTTTAGAAGGATGAACATTCAGTACATTCTTTTCTTGTGCGAACAAAGGGCCACAGAGACACATTCAGGATCCTAATCGTATGTTCTATAATTTCTGAAATTCCATAGAAAGACGTAGTTGAAATGTGCTTGTATTGACACACAGCCTGCATCACCACCAGTGTCGTGTTCACTAGGCAGATATGGAAGAAAAAGTTCTGAAACAGTTTTAAAGTGGGAGAGGCTACCTGGACTTGCCCAATGAAAACACTTGTTTTGCTACCTTTTGCTACAGTGATTCCTAATGAACATGATCCCGGTGGGAAAAAGCAACCTCCACTGGTAAGTAGACTCTAGAATTGAGTGCAAAAAAAGGCATCCATGTTTCACCCATCTGTTAGCTACCTTGGATTTTAAACACACACATGTCAAGCCCAGATGCTGTTCCAATCCACATATGAACAGAGACACTAGAGCCCTGAGATTCTCCTTATCAGTTAAACTAGGCCTGCAATTTACTACCAAACATACACTAATCCATAGCTATTGTAAACACCTTCTTTACACAACAACATGTATTGCATACATGTCATCCAGAGCTGTTGATGAAATGCAGGCTGTACATTTAACATTCACAATTCACTGTGGCCTCAGTTAGTTACTCCGTCATTACTCACAAGGGTGTGGTTCAATACCAGCATGGTGAGTCTCCCCAACCCCCTCCCCTTCATGTCACTCTATTGTCAGGAATTGGGAAGCAGCAGAACTCTGGGATCACCACTTCTTCTCTTCCCCTTCGAACACACTTTATTTTATGAGACATAAATACTTTCCACTGGGCACAAACTGGTTGAATCAACCTTGTTTCATTGTAATTTGTCAGCATATTGACATTCAGATGTGGAATCTACATTGGATTTGAGGGTGACATTTCAACTACAGGATCATGTCATCATCCTAACCAAATTTCTACATAAACAAACCTTATATAAAATATGTTGAATTTGTACATTTAAAACAATGTCAGATCTTCAACGTTATATACACTATCAGAAAAAAACAATAGGTTGGGCAGCACCTCCTACTAGAGAATTGATCTATCTACAGCTATCCTCTGGTCTCCCATCCAGGGTTTTAACCAAAGCGCTGCTTAGCTACGATATTTGTCACTGACTATTACCAATGTGTTATCTTGAGAATGATTGTTCAGCGATCTCCACTTAAGGTCCGTGCAGACATGGTTTATTAATACTCAAAATGACAGAACAACAAACGCAATACCGGTAACAGCACCGTGAACTGGTGTCTAGAAACACACTAGCGCAGACACAGACAATGATCCACACGCAGGTGGACGCAATCTGAACATAAATGGAATCCCCAATTAGGTCCTGACTGTCAGAAACCTGGCCTCAGTCAGGCCCTGACAGTACCCCCCCGTAAGGTGCGGGCTCCCGACTGCAAGATTCCCCCCCAACCAAAAAACACAAAATCCCAACACAAAGGGGGGAAAGAGCGAAGTACTGGGGAGGTTGTTGGTGGGGGCTCCGGCTCCTGCTTCGGGCGTGACGCAGGCTCTGATGGCAGCCCCTTCCTCGCCTCCGCGTTACACGCCCGGTCCTGTCTGGACCCTGGTGTGGGTCCCGGACTGGGCACCGGTGGAGCGGACTGCTCCGACACTGGAAAAAGGCTGACGACTGGTCCCGGACTGGGCACCGGTGCAGCGGGTCGCTCTGGCACTGGAGCAGGACCAGTGGAAAGCCCCAACCTCGGAGCTCCAGCCCTGTAGCCGTACTGGCTGCTGGTCCCGGACTGTGCACCAGCATGGCGAGGAGCTCCGGCTCCGTATCTGGGCTGGCCACCGGTTCCAGACTGGACACCGGCGTGGTGAAGAGCTCCAGAGCAGGACTGGACGCTGTGCCCGGACTGGGCACCAGAACAGAGGATGGCTCGAGTGCTGAAGCCGGACTGGCTGCCGGTTCAGTAACCTTCCTCCCCTTTTTTATGGAGGAGAGCCAGCCGCTCCTTCCATATCGCCAGTCTGGCCTCAAAGCTGTCCTCCTCCTCCATCCTCCGAACGTGGGGATTGGACTCGGCAGCGGGAGGAAGCGCCAGCCGGCTCTCCACCACTTCGCCTGTTCCTCTTTCGGCCGATCGGAAAATCCCTCCGGCGTCTTCCAGTTCTCTGCCGTCGGAAGCGGAAGCGGTGGGCGCTGATCTACCGAACTGGAGCGACATACCGGAGGCCCTGGACTGGGCACACGCACTGGATGTTGGTGCGGGAAGCTGTCGCTGGATGTACCGGGCTGAGGAGACGCCCTGGACGGATAGGCCTGGAGCGCACTGGAAATCTGGTGCTGGGGCCGGAAACTGAACGCACCCTCTCGTCGTCCTCCTCGGCCCACCCAAAATATCTCCTCAGCCACCCCTCCTCCTCCTTGTCCCTCGCGCCCCAAGGACCCCACAACCCCCCCCCCCCCCCCACAGTTTATATGGGGGTCCTTCGGGGCTGCCCACGGCCGGTCCTTCCTCCCCTTGGGCGCCGATGATTGTAGGGGCTCTGTCCCGAGCCACCACGCTGGTCCAGCCACGGGTTCCTCTTCCCAAACGTGGGTCGAGAGCCCCCAGATGCTCCCCACCACCAGTGGCTGTGCTACCTCCGGAACCTGTCCTGACTGTGGCCATACTACTCCCACTAGAGAGAGTCAGAGACCTGGCCTCAGTCAGGCCCTGACAAAAGGGTAGGTTTAACAGAGCAAATTAAATGTGACCATCATTTATATCTCATACTGTATATCACCAATGATGCCATTTAGGCCTATGTAATATTTGCAAAGTCATCAGTGCTGAAGCGTTAGATTGAAATGTAAAGGTAATTTCCGATTGAGCCGACATATGCAGTGTTTACCGTGAAAGCAGTCTTGGCTAAAGTGGGAACATAGCCTTTACATTTCAATCACGCTGTAATGCTAAACTTCAGCAATACAGATTTAATCGAGCCATTATAGAATGGTGAGGAGGAGGAATCTACGCCGTCCGGAAGCAACTTCACCATTCATTTTCTGTATTCAGGGTTCACTCAAACGTTTTAACTTTTTAAGCTTTGTTTTATTATTGACAGTTACAGCTGATTTTGGGATTATATATCAATTTGCTCTCCTTAAATATAAGTAATCTGGTTTATTAGTTTCAGTCTCTGAATTGTTTGATCAAACTTTTTGCCACCAGCTGATCATATCAGGGCATAACAACTACAATCTGTCTCCTGAATTAGCCTAGTGCGCATTAGGCCCAAGTTTTTTTCCCCCGGGTTTCTCTGGCTAAACTAGCTGGCTAGCTGAACTATACTAGTTTTCGTCCTCAATGCCAAACATAATAGATACTGATCCCTCAACTTCAAAATGCCATTGCTAGTTATACAATCATGTAACTAAGAAATGTGCTTGAAAGAAACTTGAAAATAATTTATTGTTGAACAGTCATGACTGGTTCGAGATATCTGTCGTAAGGCGGTGATGGCGAAGGATATCATTGCTACTTAATGCAGATCCAAGTTCAGTTTTGAGATTCACCGGCATCATTGGCGCAGGGTTATCTGGACATTTCTGACTGGTCTTGGAACTGTGACAATGAGCAGACTCTCCCCGGTTTGCTCGATGGGATACAGTATGTAGTGATTTTGTCAACACAGCCAGTCGTATACCCATAACAATTTTTTAATAACTGATATGTCTGATTCAAATCTCCATTTCAACCAAACGTCAAAGTTAAAGAATAGGACAAAATCAAATCAAACTGTATTTAAAGTATCAGGCGTTACAGGTAAGACCAAGGTGCAGACAACGTCGGAGTAACAACAGTTTATTAAACCAAAAGGGGCAGGCAAAAGACAGGTCAGGGGCAGGCAGGGGTCAGTAATCCAGATAGACGGGGCAAAGGTACAGGACGGCAGGCAGGCTCAGGGCCGGGGTAAGCAGAGTGCGGTAATCCAGAGTTGTGGGGCAAAGGTACAAGACGGCAGGCAGGCTCAGGGTCAGGGCAGGCAGGATGGTCAAAACTGGGAAAACTAGAAAACAGGAACTATAGAGAGGCAGGAGCAAAGGGGAAAACCACTGGTAGGCTTGATGAAACAAAACGAACTGGCAACAGACAGGGGATAATGAGGAAGATGGGCGACACCTGGAGGGGGGTGGAGACAAGCACACAGACAGGTGAAACAGATCAGGGTGTGACATAAAGTGCATTTAAAGTTTGATTGTATTTACTCCTATTCTTTAACTTTGATGTTTGTTTGAGATGGATTCATTTGTAGACAAACTGGAATTAAAGCCAGACTAAGTCACTTTTGAAATACAATATACAGTATAGCCCATTAACTTGTCGAAGAGTTAACAAATTACAGTATTGCATTCACGCCTCCAACTCCAAATAAAAGTCAAAGAATGGGATTAAGCCAGTGGCTCAGATGGAAATATTCAAGCAGTAGATACTGTGCATATCCTTTAAATGTTGACATTTGTCAACCAAACACAATTCAATATTACTTTTGTAATACAGTAAATACCATAGTTAAGGCTATCTTAAAAACTAATGTAACATTCAACCTTAAAATGAGTAACACATCCATGGCCACATTTTGAGGTTACTGTAACAATACATTTCTTCTTATGTAATCATATAAAGTGTGCATGTTCAAGATAGCATGCACAGTCATCGCCATTTACTTTTAATGTAATCTCAACTGTAGTCTAGGTCATTTGGTTATGCTATTAGATGAAGACCAGTGATAACACAATCTGTTGTATAAATAAACACAATATCTAACATTGTATTCCCCTTTTAACTTTGCTGAGCTTTTAAATGGTTGAAAGCACAGTGATAGACATTTGGGTGACACCTAAACCAAAAACCTGTTTTTCCAGTGGAATTTAGCTTTTAGATGGTTAAAAGCATAGTGATATCACATTGGAAATTCAACTAACTTTTTGAGAGGGTGAATATAGGTTGTAATATAATTGATCAACGTCTCAACCAAATATTACCCAATTATCCACGTTGAAATGACATGGTGTGCCCACTGGGTTCAAAATAAATTACATGGTAAATGTGATATCACATAATGAGTGAAATACCAGTGGAAACATTACCGTAAAATTAAGCCCCATCTCTCCTTCTCTAATGTACAGATTTACTGTAGTGACAGATTGCTAAACAAGGAGAAGAGAGCAAGCCCCCACTACCCTGGTCTCCTCACTTCTACCTGAAAAACACAGCTAGACAGTGCAGAGAAAGTAGAGTGTTACATAGGATTAACATTTTTGTACAGTCCACACACTTCTTTGTTTTCTAAAGGTCTTTGTGTGTTACATTGTGTAGGTGCTTGACAGCACAAAAGGATAAAGAAATACAAAATACAAAATCCTACAGTCAATGACCAAATGCACCATCTTTGGCCTCATGGGTGGAATGCTATTAATATTTGTCATAATTCCATAATTAATCAATGTTATTTCAAACAGTGTTGTTATATTTCAGTCTTCTGTAATTGTAATGATATACGGAATACGGTGTTTTGGATTCACGCGCAAATAATCAGCAAAGGTACAACAGGAACCAGGCAGAGATCGTAGTCGGAAGGCAGTCAGAGTTCATATACGGAGGAGGCAGTAATCGGGGCAGAAGCACAGGAGGGTAAATCCGGGAATCAAAAAGGTTCAGGAGACAAAGGTCATACACGAGGAGACTAAGAGAGAAGAAAAATTATACATGAAAATAACAGGCTTAGTATGTCACGACAGCAAACAATACCTCACAGGAAAACAGGGACTGACGACTGAACTAAATAGGTTGGTGATGAGAAGCAGGTGTGCTAGGGGCAGGTGGAACTAGTAAAGGAAAAAACGAAAACCAGAACCGGGAATGGAATGAAAAAAATGTAAGCAATCAGAAAGGATGCAGACAGCAAAACCTCACAGTGATGTATATAAAGTGTAATATTGGGATGCAAACTCAATTTAACTGTGATGGCGTGAATAGATTATAGAGAGCCAGGCGCAGGAGGTAGCGTGAACTCAAGGATAACTTTAATATCCAACTCACGCATACAAAGTCCGAACAGGAAATAAGTACAACTGTTCAATACACCAACAACGGTGATAACACGTTCACAAATAGACAATATCCGACAAGGACATGAGGGAACAGAGGGAACATATATACATGAAGTAATGAGGGGAAATGAGAACCAGGTGTGCGTAATGACAAGACATGACAAATGGAATAATGAGTGAGAGAGCGGCAGTGGCTAGAAAGCCGGTGACGACGATCGCCGAAGCATGCCCGAACAAGGGGTAGAGGCAACTTCGGCAGGAGTCGTGACAGTACCCCCCCCTTGACGCGCAGCTCCAGCTGCGTTCCGACACCGGCTTTGGGGACGGCCCGGACGGCGAGGCGCCGGGCGCTCTGGGCGGCGACGGTGGAAGTCCCGTAATAGGGAATGGTCGAGAACATCCCCCCTCGGCACCCAGCACCTCTCCTCCGGGCCATACCCCTCCCACTCCACGAGGTACTGAAGGCCCCCCGCCCGACGTCTCGAATCCAAGATGGAACGAACGGAGTACGCCGGGACCCCTTCGATGTCCAACGGGGGTGGGGGGACCTCCCGCACCTCAGACTCCTGGAGCGGACCAGCCACCACCGGCCTGAGGAGAGACACATGAAACGATGGGTTAATACGGTAATCGGGAGGGAGTTTTAACCTGTAAGTAACTTCGTTTACTCTCCTCAGGACTTTGAATGGCCCTGCAAACCGCGGGCTCAGCTTCCGGCATGGCAGGCGGAGAGGTAGGTTCCGGGTCGAGAGCCAGACCCGATCACCCGGTGTGTATACTGGGGCCTCACTGCGGTGACGGTCCGCGCCTATTTTGTGTCGACATACTGCCCGCTGGAGATGAACATGGGCAGCTTCCCATGTCGCCGCCGCATGACGGAACCACTCATCCACCGCAGGGGCTTCGGTCTGGCTCCGATGCCACGGTGCCAGAACCGGCTGGTAACCTAACACACACTGAAATGGGGTTAGGTTGGTAGAGGAGTGACGGAGGGAATTCTGTGCCATTTCAGCCCATGGCAGGTACGTCGACCACTCCCCCGGCCGGTCCTGGCAGTAGGACCTTAAGAACCTACCTATATCCTGATTTACCCTCTCCACCTGCCCGTTAGATTCGGGGTGAAACCCAGAGGTAAGGCTGACGGAGACCCCCAGGTGTTCCATAAATGCTTTCCACACCCTAGATGTGAATTGGGGGCCCCGATCAGACACTATATCCTCTGGTACCCCGTAGTGCCGGAAGACATGAGTGAATAGGGCCTCCGCAGTCTGCAGGGCCGTGGGGAGACCGGGCAGAGGCAAGAGGCGGCAGGACTTGGAGAATCGATCCACAACGACCAGGATTGTGGTGTTCTCCTGAGAAGGTGGAAGGTCTGTAATGAAGTCTATTGACAAATGTGACCATGGCCGTTGTGGAATAGGTAAAGGAAGTAATTTACCTCTGGGAAGGTGTCTAGGTGCCTTACACTGGGCGCACACCGAGCAGGAGGCGACATACACCCTGACATCCTTAGCCAAGGTGGGCCACCAATATTTCTCAGAAAGGCAGCGCACTGTCCGACCGATACCGGGATGACCAGAGGAGGGTGACGTGTGGGCCCAATAGATGAGCCGGTCACGGACAGCAGACGGCACGTACAGACGTCCAGCGGGACAGGACGGTGGAGCTGGCTCTGTGTGCAATGCCTGTTCAATGTCCGCGTCCAGCGCCCATACCGCCGGCGCTATAATGCAGGAGGCCGGTAGTATGGGGGTGTCATCCATGGGCCTCTCCTCTTTGTCGTACAGCCGAGACAGTGCGTCTGCCTTAATGTTCTTAGTCCCTGGAATGTAGGAGATGGTGAAGTGAAAACGTGTGAAAAACATGGCCCACCTGGCCTGACGAGGATTCAGCCTCCTTGCTGCCCGGATGTACTCCAGGTTACGGTGGTCAGTCCAGATGAGGAAAGGGTGTTTAGCCCCCTCAAGCCAATGTCTCCACACAGTCAAAGCCTTGACTACAGCCAACAACTCCCGATCACCTACATCATAGTTTTGCTCCGCCGGGCTGAGCTTCTTTGAGAAGAAGGCACAGGGACGGAGCTTAGGTGGCGTGCCCGATCGTTGGGATAAGACTGCTCCTACCCCTGATTCGGACGCATCCACCTCTACTATGAACTGCAAAGAGGGATCCGGATGGGCCAGCACCGGGGCCGCGGTGAAAAGAGCCTTCAGCTGCCTGAATGCCCTGTCCGCCGCAGCGCACCAGCGCAGACGGGACGGACCCCCCTTTAACAGTGAAGTAATGGGAGTCGCCACCTTGCCAAAGCCTCGGATAAACCTCCGGTAGAAATTGGCAAACCCTAAAAACCGCTGTACCTCTTTAACCGTGGTGGGAGTCGGCCAATTACGCACGGCTGAAATGCGGTCACTCTCCATCTCCACCCCGGAGGTGGTAATGTGGTATCCAAGGAAGGAAACGGACTGTTGGAAAAACAGACATTTTTCTGCCTTGGCATACAGGTCATGCTCCAGCAGTCTTCCAAGTACTTTACGGACTAGGGAAACATGCTCGGCGCGTGTAGCGGAATACACCAGAATGTCATCGATGTATACTACCACCCCGCAACCGAACATGTCCCTGAAAACATTGTCAACAAAAGATTGGAAGACCGATGGTGCATTCATCAACCCGTATGGCATGACTAGATATTCATAGTGACCTGAAGTGGTACTAAATGCCGTTTTCCACTCATCTCCCTCCCGGATACGAACCAAATTGTATGCACTCCTGAGATCTAGTTTAGTGAAGAAGCGCGCCCCATGCATTGATTCAATCACCGATGAGATGAGAGGTAAAGGGTAACTATACCTTTCTGTGATCTGGTTGAGGGCGCGGTAATCAATGCATGGGCGCAAACCACCATCCTTCTTCTTCACAAAAAAGAAGCTCGAGGAGGCGGGTGAAGTAGAGGACCGTATTAACCCCTGTCGTAGGGACTCAGAGACATATGTTTCCATTGCCTCCGTCTCTACCTGCGACAGGGGATACACATGACTCCTGGGAAGTACAGCGTCTACCTTGAGGTTTATCGCACAATCCCCTGGGCGATGAGGTGGTAATTTATTAGCCTTTTTCTTAGAGAAGGCTTGAGCCAAATCTAGGTATTCGGGGGGAATGCGCACGGTGGGGACATTCTCTGGACTCTCCACCGTGGTTGCACCAACGGAAACACCTACACACCTCCCCGGACACTCTGATGACCACCCCGTTAGAGCCCTCTGTTTCCACAAAAAGGTGGGATTGTGAGTACTTAACCAGGGCAGTCCTAGTACCACCGGGAATGCAGGAGAATCAATAATGAAGAATTTTATTTTTTCCTTATGATTCTCCTGGGTGATCATTACTATGTCTCCTGTGGTCTCCTTAACATACCCAGACCCTAACGGTCGACTATCTAACGCTTGAATGGGAATGGGGATGGACACGGGCGTAAGCGGGATCCCTAATCTACTAGCTAGAGTACTATCCATAAAATTCCCAGCTGCGCCTGAATCGACTAGCGCCTTACACTGGGGAATAGCACAAAATTCAGGAAATGACACTGGAATGTAGAGGTGTGTAACAGAGGACTCTGGGTAAGTGTGGTGCGCTGTTACCTGGGGTGATGCCAGAGTGTCCTGCCTGCCGCCTCTATACCCAGTACTCTGGAAACAACGCGTCGCCGAATGTCCATGGCGACCACAGGATGAACACTGGACCCGACTCCCGCGACGATTCCGAACGGCCGTTCCACCCATTTCCATTGGGACTGGATCTGGTGTGGATACGGGTGGTGAGAGCGGACCCCCCACTGGACGTCCGCGAGATGCCAGCAGATTGTCCAGTCTTATTGCCATATCCACGAGCTGGTCAAAACTAAGCGTGGCGTCCCGGCAGGCTAGCTCTCGACGGACGTCCTCGTGCAAACTGCAACGAAAATGGTCAACGAGGGCCCGCTCATTCCACCCTGACCCGGCCGCTAACGTCCGGAACTCCAGCGCGAAATCCTGTGCACTCCTCGTCCCCTGTCGTAAGTGGAAAAGGCGTTCACCCGCCTCTCTTCCTTCTGGTGGATGGTCGAAAACGGCTCGGAAGTGGCGGGCGAACTCCCCGAAGTTGTCCAACGCTGTTCCCTCTCTCCAAGTTGCGTTGGCCCACTCCAGGGCTTTCCCAGTTAGACAGGAGACGAGGGCAGATACTTTCTCACGGTCCGACGGAGGAGGGGATATAGTGCTGAATGCCAGCTCTAACTGAAGCAGGAACCCCTGGCACTGGGCGGCGGTTCCGTCGTATTCCCGGGGAAGGGAAATGTGTATTCGTCCGGTAGGTTGTGGAGGAGTGTGGATACCTCTGTTAGATGGCACCGTATGCGCTAACGGTGAGGCTCCACTGTCTGGTCGGTTGTGCTCCAAACGCTGGACAGCCTGGAGAACCCGATCCATCGCCTCTCCTAGGCTGGTGAGCATGGTGGAGTGCTCCCTCACTCTCTCCACTACCCCGGTCATATTACTAGCTCCTGCTGACTCCATTTGATCGGTCGGATATTCTGTGATGGCGTGAATAGATTATAGAGAGCCAGGCGCAGGAGGTAGCGTGAACTCAAGGATAACTTTAATATCCAACTCACGCATACAAAGTCCGAACAGGAAATAAGTACAACTGTTCAATACACCAACAACGGTGATAACACGTTCACAAATAGACAATATCCGACAAGGACATGAGGGAACAGAGGGAACATATATACATGAAGTAATGAGGGGAAATGAGAACCAGGTGTGCGTAATGACAAGACATGACAAATGGAATAATGAGTGAGAGAGCGGCAGTGGCTAGAAAGCCGGTGACGACGATCGCCGAAGCATGCCCGAACAAGGGGTAGAGGCAACTTCGGCAGGAGTCGTGACATTAACACATTTCAACTCTATATCTGACATGGTACAGGCATCTTCTTTTTTTAAGTGTGTGAGGTAAATAGTTTTGCTTCAAAGTATATTTGTTTTGGACTACCAATAATCACTCTGTGTGACCTTGATTTAGCCCACTGCAGAAAAGGGTTAATTACATACACATTCCGAAGTTCTGTCATTTACATGTAGAATGCTGTAGTACAATTACCACTACGGACTTAGGAAGAAATCCCTCTTTGTACTGCAATAGTTTTCTTATTTCACCAGGGTATTGAATATTTTCACTAATTTGACTGTCAGACTAATTGTTTGGCATTTCCCATTCCAGGGAACACATACAATACATGACCAAAAGTATGTGGACACCTGCTCCTAGAACAACTCATACCAAAATCATGTGCATTAATATGGAGTTGGTCCACCCTTTGCTGCTATAACAGCCTCCACTCTTCTGGGAAGGTTTTCCACTAGATGTTGGAACATTGCTGCAGGCACTGATGTTGTGCTATTAGGCCTGGTTCGCAGTCAGTGTTCCAATTCATCCCAAAGGTGTTCGATGGGGTTGAGGTCAGGGCTCTGTGCAGGCTTGTCAAGTTCTTCCACACCGATCTTACAAAATTGGAAACACAGAATCGTCTAGAATGTCATTGTATGCTGTAGCATTAATATTTCCCTTCACTGGAACTAAGGGGCCTAGCACCAACCATGAAAAACATCCCCATAATATTATTCCTCCAGGCACTATGCATTGGGGCAGGTAGCATTCTCCTGGCATCCGCCAAACCCAGATTTGTCCACCGGACTGCCAGATGATGAAGTGTGATTCATCACTCCAGATAATGTGTTTCTACTGATCCAGAATCCAATGGCGGCGAGCTTTACATCACTCCAGCCGACGCTTGGCATTGCGCATGGTGATCTTAGGCTTGTGTGATGCTGCTCGGCCATGGAAACCAATTTCCTGAAGCTCCCGATGAACAGTTCTTGTGCTGATGTTGCTTCCAGAGGCAGTTTGGTACTCTGTATTGAGTTTTGCAACCGAGGACAGATGATTATTGTGAGCTACACGCACGTTCTGTGAGCTTGGCCTAACACTTCAAGGCTGAGCCGTTGTTGCTCCTAGATGTATCCACTTCACAATAGCAGCACTTACAGTTGGCCGGGGCAGCTCTAGCCGGGCAGAAATGTTACGAACGGACTTGTTCGAAAGGTGGCATTCTATGACAGTGCCACGTTGAAAGTCACTGAGCTCTTCAGTAAGTCCATTCTACTGCCAATGTTTGTGTATAGAGATTTCATGGCTGTGTGCTCGATTGTATACACCTGTCAGCAACCGATGTGGCTGAAATAGCCGAATCCACTAAATTGAAGGTGTGTCCACATACTTTTGCATATATAGTGTACATCCTCAACATTATATCAAGGTTATAAGCTCCACTCACCCTGGTCTCTTCCTTTGGTGTTATACTGTATATTATAAATTCATGCAAAGTAATGGCATTTGACCCATGGGTTGCCTGTGGTTCTCATTATCATTCCTCAAAGGGATTATTAACTATTATATTATGTCGGTGATATAAAGTATGCATTAGCACATAGTTAAGCATCAGTGGTATGATCTACCGTGAGCTGTACTTAATTTGCGCTAGAATCTAATGCTATTCCTCCACGTGCTGTTCCCTCTATCACACTCTCCTATATCTTTCCTGATCTCTCTCTCCTCTGCACTCTCTCTCCACTGTCTCTTGCTCTATTTCTCTCTCTCTCCACTGTCTCTCTCTCTCTCTCTCTCTCCACTGTCTCTTGCTGTCAGGTCCTGAGACTGTAGCGAGGCCTCTGGGCAACTCTATGTTGTCTTGGGGTTACAGTCAGGGCTTGACAGTAGGGGTGTCTAGGCACCTCTTTTTTTTGTGTGTGTTTGTCCCCAATTATAGGCAGCTGCATTACGTTGTCTCTAATTGGGGATCCTAACTAAGTTGATTACTGTGCCCACCTATGTGTGGTTCTTTGTTTGTGCATGTCGCACATCAGTTTGTGGTTTTGTTCTCTCCTTTGTTTTGTTGTTTTTGGACACCAATAAAAGGAATGTCTTCATTCTACTGCTCAGCGCCTCGGGTCTTCATTAGAACCCTGACAGAAAGACGCACCACCACAGGACCGCGCAGAGCTGGACAGTGGAGGAACTTATGGGAGGTAAGGAGCTTGTCTCCGAAGAAGAGTACCTTCACTGTCTAGCCCTGGAACCACCGCAGGATCCAGGGCAGCGGCGACACCGGGGGGGCTCCACGTTGGTGTACCAGAGGGCAGGCCCAGCAACCAGCCCAGAAGACCCCCCATACAGTTTTTTTGGGGGGGGGATATGGGGACTGTCAGAGGGGCGCTATGAAGAGCCCTTGCCCCGACACTCGTGGGGGTTTGTTGAAGAGCCCCTACAGCCATGGGAGCAGGAGTACAGAGGAGGACGACGAGGTGCTTCTGTCTCCCAACTCATAGGGGCTATTGGACTAGCCCCTGCAGAATCAGCACCAGGTGAAGGAGGAAGAGGAGGCATGTGAGCGACGCAGGAGGATGTGGGCGGAGTGGCTGGAGGCTCTATTCCCGGGCATGTGGAAGGTGGAGGAGGCAAGGCTCAGACCGGATCTCCCAGTGCCGGTGCCCAGACCGGAACCTTCAGAGCCGGCCCCACGCACCAGGGTGTTATATGTGTTAAATGTTATAACTTTGTATTGCTACCACTGTATCATCAAAGGTATTATCTAAGTGAGTTTCAGAGATAGTCAGAATATAAATGTAATCTGTTACAAGCAAATTTTTGACTTCAGGAACCTTGTTTCTTAAGCTACATATGTTAATGTGGGCTATTTTGAGCACTTTTCTTCTGGGATGCTTGTTTTTATTGCTTTACTGGGAAGCTTAGCGGTAGTAGATGTGCTCATGTTCTTTATGTTAGGGCAGGGAGAGCTGCACACAGTGGACTTCCTCCTAGGGTACAACTCAGCGCTAACAATATACATCTGGTTCATAGGCACATGATTACTGCATACAATAGCTGTTGGATCAGCAGAGACATTCAGGGCAGTTAGAGGGACATAAATTAGGATACTTATGTGTCTACCGACGCCCCTGGTGTAATGTACAATTGCTGAAATATTATAACAAACTCTGCGTCACAGTTGTAGGGATTAGCTGAGCTGGGCCCAAATGATTTGGGTGGATTCATCCTCCTTATAAAACGTGTTTTGTTACACCCATTGAGCTGCGATAATCACGTAGCCAGTTGTGAAGAGAAAGATTCCTGCTAAAGCATTCAATAACCACGATTCAGAGAGGGCACAGGGTCAGATATGATGGGTCTTTTGTTAGTGTCAGAGAGTCAATCAGCTCTTTAAAATCCAGTTTCAACTGTTCAGAGCTGCCCTTCATAATGTAATTAAAACCCACATGGACTACGATAGAATCAATTACCATGTCCTGACATAGTACATTCGGGAGCAGCTTAGTAACGTAATTTACTTGAGCTCCGGGATAGGACATTGTTTTTGCACCAGAAACGGTCACATTTCTTACCATGGAGCTGCCCAAAATCACAGCTGGCGAGAAGGACGAGAAAGTCTGCCCACGCTTCACAGGATTTGGAGAACCCTTTATGGACAGGCGAGAGGCAGGATAACTTGAGCCCATTCTCCCTGCGCCTGGTGCAGGCCTCCGACAGATGGAGAAGCCCCGCTCGATCCACAGCAGGGACGGAGGTCGACTTCGAAATTGTAGTAGTAGGCACTGCGGCCGCAGACACAGGCACCCCCAGTGACGGAGCAGGAAGATCAGGCTCCAGGACCTCAAAACTAATTGTTGTTTGTATCCGCTCCATGCCTCTTGTTGAGTGTAGAATGCTTTGTGGGAGGTCGCGGTCTTCGGCTTCCACGGCTTGTGACATGCGACCATCGTTGATTGCCTTGCTCCTCTTGCTGTGCTTCTTCGACTCCGCCATCAAATGGGGGAGCGCCGGGCAACACCGGCCAGTCAGATAACGACAAACGACAAGGCAGAGATGCATCCAACAAGCGCAAACGCCGTCCAGCCACTGGCGTAGAAAATTTTTACCTAGTTTCTTACGTAGGCTGGCGACCTGCGTGATCAAGGAAGCCACCTCAAGCCTATAATCCTCGGCAAGTAAACAATTGCCACAATAGATACAGCTCCTACAGTGCTGGAAATGTTCATTTATTTCTCCAGACAAAGAGGGCTCAATTGCAAAACTCATCTGATACCAACATTGTTAGCTTGATGGCTAGCAGCTTAGAGTCTCTGTCAAGCAGGCTTTAACCTGCCTGTTAAGCGGGATTCCGGGACAAGAAAAACTGACCCCCCCAAAAAGAAAAGCTGAATACAAATAAAAAATAATATAGAAACACAAAACCCCTCTCAGATCCCACTCAGCCCGGTTCAAGGTCTTCTCTGTCCTAGCACCCCAATGGGGGAACGAGCTTCCCCCTAACGTCAGGACAACGGAGTCCCTCCCCATCTCCCGAAAAGGTCTGAAACACACACAAAAAAAAGAAGTTATTTTCCTACTAGTGCTGACTTTGCAGATAACTACTTTATTGAAGGAAAATGTACTTGCTATGACTGTGACTGTCACTCTGGATATAAGCTAAATTACTCAAATGTAAATATACAGCGGGTGAAATAAGTATTGAACACGTCACCATTTTTCTCAGTAAATATATTTCCTAAGGTGCTATTGACATGAAAGTTTCACCAGATGTTGGTAACAACCCAAGTACTCCATACATACAAAGAAAGCAAAACAAATAAGTTCAGAAATTAAGTTATGTGTAATAATGTGAAATGACACAGGGAAAAAGTATTGAACACAACATGAAATTATTAAGAATTGTATGTATGGATTACTTGGGTTGTTACCAACATCTGGTGAAACTTTCATGTCAATAGCACCTTTGGAAATATATTTACTGAGAAACATGGTGACGTGTTCAATACTTATTTCACCCGCTGTAAGTCATGAGAGAAATTATTAGGATTTCTAATAATACCTTTGGAAAAGAGGATGTTTAGTTCTTAAGTTAAAACGATTGGTGTCAAGCTGGTATTTTCCCAAGAGAATGATCGCCATACAGTCAATTCCATAATTATTGGCACCCATGAAAATAGAGCTCTTTGGCCACGCACACCAGTGGTGGGTTTGTCGTAAAAAAGAGGAATAATATGCAGAAAAGAAAACCATACCTACTGTAAATTAAGATAGTGTATATTTTATGTTATGGGCCAATTTTGCTTCCACTGGTCCTGGGGCCTTTGTTAAGGTCATGAACATTACCCAGTAACAGGACATTTTAGCCAAAAACCTGGTTGCCTCTGCCAGGAGGCTGAAACTTGGCCGCAAGTGGATCTTCCAGCAAGACAATAAACCCAAGCACACATCAAAATCCACAAAGAAATGGTTAATTGACCACAAAATAAAAAAAGTTCAATGGCCATCTGTCTCCGGACATGAACCCTACTGAAATCTGTGGTTTGAATCAAATAGGTTAGTCCATAAGTGTACACGAAGGATATCAAGGATCTGGAAAGATTCTGTATGGAGGAATGGTCCAAGATCCCTACTGATGTGTTCTCCAATCTCATAAAACATTTTAGAAAAAATCTCAGTGCCATTATCCTCGCAAGCTGAGGGATTTAAATACTGTAATTTTCTAAAAGATGTAACATTTAAAATTGCTCAGTATTTGTATTATTTAATTTATACAGTTATTTTCGCCCATCTTTATCAAGGGTATCAATAATGTTGGATCTGACTGTACATGTCTGAATGCAAGTCATTTATGAGATGGCTTCTTGGGGAATGACATGAGCTAGTTATTTGCTATGTAAAATCCTGCTGATTAAATACCTGAATCCAAAATTAGGCTGGATTATTTTATAGAGGTGTTCCCATTAATGTCCATAACAAAAACATTTATCTCATAGTATTATGCAGCACAATATCTTTTATGCATGACCACATCTCAACAAGACTTAAATGACTTGTATGCCTCACATGCACACACAAGCATGCACTCACACACACACACACACACACACACACACACACACACACACACACTTTATAAATTAACTGCATTTTGAAAGAGAAGAGGATAACTCCCCATAGGGTTCTGGTCAAAAGGAGTGCACTATGTAGGGAATAGGGTGCCATTTGGGACACAGTCTAATGTCAGATGCTGAGGTGGTAACATAGTGCAGGTTTATGGATCAACAAAGAGCAGACAGTCCCTCCTGTAGGTCAGAGGAAGTGAACACAGAGCACTTTAACAGACCTAGCCACCATTAGTGGGCATGCTGAAGGTCAAAGTCATTAGCTAGCTGACCAGTTGGATACTGCTACATCCTCGATGATGCATACAGTACTGTATAGAGATTAGATACCTCTTGGAGCTCTTGGTATCTCCATTAAGATCCTTTTCACACACAAGAGATATGAGCCTAATTATAAAAGTATAGCAGTAGGCTACGTCTTATCAATGTCTATACCTGTGGACAAACGAAAGTTCTTCAGAGCCACCCCAATCAAACTGAATGCTTCCAGTACAAATCTAATTGGTGGGAATACAAACAAATGTAATAATGTATGACGGTACACTCACTGAAAAAAACATTACGGTTAGTCTACAGTATTGTTCCCTGGTGTCACGATGTGGTGTGTCGGCAGACCAAGACGCAGCGCAGTTGTAGTTGTAGTTGAACATACTTTTAATTAGAATTATAGAAAACAAAAACGGTACTCACAAGTGCATGCCCATACACTCCATAAACATCCAACATGAAGATAATGACCCACAACAAGGTGTGTGACATCTCTACTTAAATAGAATCCCCAATCAGAGACAATGCATAGCAGCTGCCTCTAATTGGGGATTCAACACAAAACAAACTAGGCGTAGAATTACTAGATCTGTCAGGCTCTGACCATGGCTAAATAGAGGAGCCAAAGGCCTCCCTATGGCCAGAGCCATATCAAAATACACATAATGTACCTTGAGAGGTGCACGTAGTAACTCACATGGTACTGTCCAGTACCTTTTAGGGTACATGTGTGGATAATCTAGTATAATGGTACATTTTTGTACACAATATTTTAAACATAAAGGTACAATCATCACACACTCTCCAAAAAAGGGGTACGCCGAAGGTTTCCCAGGGTGGATTACTGGGGGCGTGGGTTTCGGTTAATTATTTTTGGCCACCCACGAGTGGAAGTGTGGTACCAATTTAAGTGGTCTATGGTTATGTTAATTAAAGTTTGAGCATGTCTGACGCCAGTTCTGAAGTCTGAATAAAGACTTGAATTAAAGTGAAATTATTAAGGATTTAAAACGACCTTGTTATTTTTTTAAACCTCCCGTTTAGGGCCCAACATGTCAGTCTATGGCTCATACTGTACATGCATAATAAACCATCTGCACTCCCACTTTTTAGACAGGAAAATATTGGCCTACCTTTCTGTTGTGTCAACCATCTATCCAAATCAAATCATTCCATGTGTCCAACTTTTGTCTTTACAAACTTTCACACACGCATTCCATGATATGGGGTCCAATAGGCAACACTGCAGCTGTTGATTGCCAGCAATCATCATTCATCACATCTATATACTTTTTTACAATGATGTGATGATATTGTACACATCTGTGCACAATTTTCGGGGACCCTTTTAGGCTCTTGAGTGCTACTTTCAGAACTACTGTCTTAAAAGTATACAAAACCTCAGTTCAATCTCTTTAATTAAGAACACGTGACAACAAAGAGCTGTGATTAATGTTGTAGCACCCAACACTGAGTAATCTTGACAAGATGTATGGACCTCTTGGCATAATGGTTAAGGTCTTGGCTTGATGATCACTGGACCCAGTCGTGGCCTGAGAATATGTTCGAAGGAGTGTGTACGAGAGAGGGAGAGGGATAGTGAGAGGGAGAGGGATAGTGAGAGGGAGAGGAATAGTGAGAGGGAGAGGGATAGTGAGAGGGAGAGGGATAGTGAGAGGGAGAGTTTGCACTATTGTTGCCAGAAGTGGGATGGCGGAGAGGCATATATTGTACATCTGAGGAACTTGATATAACAAATGGCTCAGTCATTGTGGTGGTACCCTAAAAATGCAAATGTTTACCTTTTCTAAAGGTCAGTTACTACTAGGGTACCACTACTGTAACAAGCGTTTGTACCCCTTTAAGTACAATTCAGTACCTGTTTTCTGAGACTGTAACCACAATCACTGGAGAAAGGCATCACACTTCTGTTAAATAGAAAATCCTCACTAACACCACCAATGATACAGTAATAACAATGATATTTTAAAGTTACATAGAGACATCATGACATAATCATACTGGTAATATAGTATCTTTGCCGGACAATAGCCCTCATCCTCACCTCTGTTGTTTGGACAGGTTGTAGCCTATTTGGATTAAATGTCATCCTATCTCTGGACAGCTGTTTTGCACCAGCCTTGGGCACAACAATACACAACACAGGTGCTATTTATGATGGGCAATCAACAGGTCTACTTAACCAAACAAACCAGCCAGGCAACAAACCGGAACATGGAATCAGGCAGTTATTTACAATGCTATTCAGTCTGTTTTATTTGACAGGGACCGTGTGCAACAAATATCGCATCAGATTTGAGTTAAATTGCTAATTCTCATCTGCATATGACTATAACATTCCCCTGAGGGAAACATGGTGCCCTAAAAATGCAAATAAACATTTTTTTACTTTGTCATTTATATGCAGGGTTGGGGAATAACGGATTACATGTAATCCGTTACATGTAAGGGGTTACAAAAAAACGCTAACTGTAATCCGTTACGTTAACAGCAAAAATATTTTAATTAGATTACAGATACTTTTGAAAAACGATATGATTACTTTGAGGATTAATTTTAAATTCAGAAAGGATGTTGGCGTAAAAATATGTTTGACACTTCTCTTTCTCTATGAGATTCAAATCTGCACTGAAAAAAAGTTTACGTTTTTTCCACCTGAGCGAGTCTGACCACAAGTCAGAGACGTGTTTGATGGATCGCGGGAAAAGAGCAGGAATACGTTTTTGTTGGTTTATGTCTTCCAATTGTGCGACTGCTGTCGGTATCCAAACATTATCCAACATGAATAAAAGCTTTGAGGTAAGGATGACGGAGATACAGATATCACTTATTATTGATCTACAAATCGCATTGATGTGATGTAAAGATATAATTTAATCGTATTATTGCATGTAGTAGAAAGCGATGGGTTAGAAGAAGCCGACATAACCAACCCATAAAGTAAAATATAACATCCATATATGGCCAGCTATGTAAACATCAACATTGATTTATTCTACAATAGATGGTGTTCAATTGGTAACATACATTTTTGTCTTCTTCTAATGCCTGTTAAGGGGAAAGTAATCCAAAAGGAAGAGAATGTAATCAGATTACGTTACTGAGTTTGGGTAATCCAAAAGTTATGTTACTGATTACAATTTTGGACAGGTAACTTGTAACTGTAACGGATTACATTTAGAAAGTAACCTAACCAACCCTGTTTATATGATAGTATGATACTCAGTTAAATGATTACTTATGCTGTGGTTTTGTTGTAGAGAAAAGTGCTTTTTGATCCGGTATAATCGAGAGATATTACAGTGAGGTTTCAGTGATTAGGTTACTGTTAGAAACCGTGACCTGTTCTAATGAATCCCACAAAGCATCAAAGAGACTGAGCTGCTGCAGGGTGTTTGTGTGTGTGTTCCTCCATGCTGTTTTGTAAGGCTCATTAAATTAATTTAACCCCAGCTTCATGAGCTTGTTAACATTATCGCCAGGATGACTCCAGTATAGGGCTGATAATTAGCTAGCACCTTAATAACACAGCATGTCAAGTCAAACCAAAACCTGGCTCCACAACCTCTATCACAGAACAACTCATCTTATTAACATAGTGTAGCGACCGAGCGTCCTCAACAATCTGTTTGGACCTCTTGGCGTTACGGTTAAAGAATAAATGTGAGGCAACATTTTTGCCGTACAATTCTACTTTCTATTTTACAGGACTAGAAATCATTATCAGCTCCTCCATAAATGGGAAAAGACAACAAGGACTGCTGGCGTGTGCGTGCTTCCGTGCATGTGCTTGTGCGTGCGCGCACATATACAGTATGTGTGTGTTTTCCTATATTTCCTATGTTAGCCTATAGGCCTATATGAATTTGACCAAGGGCAAATGAAAACTTCATGGCTTTCTGCTTTCAAGTGAATGTGACCTTTTATCCAAAAAAAAAAAAAAAAAATCTTGGCTTGATTTTTTTGTTCTTTAACTACAAACTTGATTCAGTTTTGCTCAGCTCCGCTCGTTCCTGTGGCCAAGCGCACTTAAAGGGTTTAGACCATTAGCAGCGAGTGACAGCATCCTAATGAGGACAGATGGTACAGCATCAGAAACTTTTAGAACATTATTACCATATGCAGCAATTTAGAATTAAATTCAGTCTTGGCTCGCTCCAATGACAACCTCAATTATCAAGAAACGGTTTTCTCCACACTATTTCCAATATTTGTACTGCACCGTTAGCGTTCACGGTTTCAAAGACAAAGAGTGAGTAGACAACTGAGACTTCAAAGGATACATCGGGATTTTGGCAATGAAGTCCTTTAACTACTTCCCCAGAGGAAGATGAACTCATGGATACCATTTTAATGTCTCTGCATTTAGGAAGAAGGAAGTTGGAGGTAGTTTCGTGAGCCAATGTTAATTAGCGTTAGCGCAATGACTGGAAGTCTATGGTATCTACTAGCATGCTAGAAGCTACCATAGACTTCCAATCATTGCGCTGACGCTAGTTAGCAATTGTGCTAACGCTAGTGAGCAACTTCCTTCAAACAGCACGCAGAGACATAAAAATGGTATCCACCAGTTAATCTGACTCTTGGGAAGTAGATAAAGGGTTTCATTGCCAAAATCCTGAAGGATCCCTTTAAACAAACAACCAAGCAAAGATGACATTGGGGAGATATAGAAGACATTGAATTGTCTTCATAGTTGTTTGTACACTCTCAGAAAAAAGGGTATGGATAGGGTAAACAATTGTTCCCTCGGGTACAAAAACATCAAAATACACATAATGTAGGCTACCTTCATTGCTACACATATGATCTCAGATGGTAGGGGTTGGTACCTTTTAGGGTAGGCCTACATGTGTGGATAATCTAGTATAATGGTAAATTTTTGTAGCCAATATTCTGAATATTAAAGTACAATCATTGGAGGCATGACTTAGTGAGGGCGTGGCTTTCAGTTAGTTCTTTTTGGCCACCCATTAGGGTCGTCACTAGTTACCACAGTTATAATTATGACTAAACCCTGGCTATTTCTACAATTTCTCCTCTTAAAATTGGATTTTAAAACCTAACCCTAACCTTAACCACACTGCTAACCTTCTGCCTGACCCTAACCTTAAATTAAGACTATTTGAATATAAGAATATTTTTACCATAGCCAATTTCTACTTTGATGCTGTGGTAACTAGTGACAACCACCCATGAGTGGAAGTGTTGTACACGTTTAAGTGGTCTACTTATTATTTGTTTTGGTTTATTTGTATGTATGTTTCTTTGTATGTATGGATTACTTGGGTTGTTACCAACATCTGGTGAAAATGTCATGTCAATACCACCTTTGGAAATATATTTACTGAGAAAAAAGGTGACGTGTTCAATACTTATTTCACCCGCTGTAAGTATTCAGACCTTTTACTCAGTACTTTGTTGAAGCACCTTTGGCAGCGATTACAGCCTTGAGTCTTCTTGGGTATGACACTACTAGCTCGGCACATCTGAATTCGGGGAGGATCTCCCATTCTTCTCTGCAGATCCTCTCAAGCTCAGTCAGGTTGGATAGGGAACGTTGCTGCACAGCTATTTTCAGGTCTCGCCAGAGATGTGCGATCGGGTTCAAGTCCGGGCTCAGGCTGGGTCACTGAAAGACATTAAGAGACTTGTCCCGAAGCCACTCCTGCGTTGTCTTGGCTGTGTGCTTAGGGTCGTTGTCCTGTTGGAAGGTGAACATTCGCCCCGATCCTGACTAGTCTCCCAGTCCCTGCCTCTGAAAAACATCCCCACAGCATGACGCTGCCACCACCATGCTTCACCGTAGGGATGGTGCCAGTTTTCCTCCAGAAGTGACGCTTGGCATTCAAGCCAAAGAGTTCAATCTTGGTTTCATCAGAAAAGGAGAATCTTGTTTCTCATGGTTTGAGAGTCTTTAGGTGCCTTTTTGGCAAACTCCAAGTGGACTGTCATGTGCCTTTAACTGAGGAGTGGCTTGCATCTGGCCACTACCATGAAGGCATGATTGGTGGAGTGCTGCAGAGATGGTTGTCCTTTTGGAAGGTTCTCCCATCTCTACAGAGGAACTCTAAAGCTCTGTCAGAGTTACCATCGGGTTCTTGGTCACATCCCTGCCAAGGCCCTTCTCCCCCGATTGCTCATTTGGGCAGGATGGCTAGCTCTAAAAAGAGTCTTGGTGGTTCAAAACTTATTCCATTTAATAATGATGGAGGCCACTTTGTTCTTGGTGACCTTCAATGCTGCAGACATTTGCTATCCTTCCCCAGATCTGTGCCTCGACACAATCCTCTCTCGGAGCTCTATGGACAATTCCTTCGACCTCACGGCTTGGTTTTTGCTCTAACATGCACTGTCAACTGGACCTTATATAGACAGGCGTGTGCCTTTCCAAATCATGTCCAATCAATTGAATTTACGAAAGGTGGACTCCAGTCAAGTTGTAGAAACATCTAAAGGTTGATAAATGGAAACAGGATGCACCTGAGCTCAATTTTGAGTCTAATAGCAAAGGGTCTGAAAACATATACAGTGGGGAGAACAAGTATTTGATACACTGCCGATTTTGCAGGTTTTCCTACTTACAAAGCATGTAGAGGTCTGTAATTTGTATCATAGGTACACTTCAACTGTGAGAGACGGAATCTAAAAAATCCAGAAAATCACATTGTATGATTTTTAAATAATTAATTTGCATTTTATTGCATGACATAAGTATTTGATCACCTACCAACCAGTAAGAATTCCGGCTCTCACAGACCTGTTAGTTTTTCTTTAAGAAGCCCTCCTGTTCTCCACTCATTACCTGTATTAACTGCACCTGTTTGAACTTGTTACCTGTATAAAAGACACCTGTCCACACACTCAATCAAACAGACTCCAACCTCTCCACAATGGCCAAGACCAGAGAGCTGTGTAAGGACATCAGGGATAAAATTGTAGACCTGCACAAGGCTGGGATGGGCTACAGGACAATAGGCAAGCAGCTTGGTGAGAAGGCAACAACTGTTGGCGCAATTATTAGAAAATGGAAGAAGTTCAAGATGACAGTCAATCTCCCTCGGTCTGGGGCACCATGCAAGATCTCACCTCGTGGGGCATCAATGATCATGAGGATGGTGAGGGATCAGCACAGAACTACACGGCAGGACCTGGTCAGTGACTTGAAGAGAGCTGGGACCACAGTCTCAAAGATAACCATTAGTAACACACTACGCCGTCATGGATTAAAATCCTGCAGCGCACGCAAGGTCCCCCTGCTCAAGCCAGCGCATGTACAGGCCCGTCTGAAGTTTGCCAATGACCATCTGGATGATCCAGAGGAGGAATGGGAGAAGGTCATGTGGTCTGATGAGACAAAAATAGAGCTTTTTGGTCTAAACTCCACTCCCCGTGTTTGGAGGAAGAAGAAGGATGAGTACAACCCCAAGAACACTATCCCAACCGTGAAGCATGGAGGTGTAAACATCATTCTTTGGCGATGCTTTTCTGCAAAGGGGACAGGACGACTGCACCGTATTGAGGGGAGGATGGATGGGGCCATGTATCGCGAGATCTTGGCCAACAACCTCCTTCCCTCAGTCAGAGCATTGAAGATGGGTCGTGGCTGGGTATTCCAGCATGACAACGACCCGAAACACACAGCCAGGGCAACTAAGGAGTGGCTCCGTAAGAAGCATCTCAAGGTCCTGGAGTGGCCTAGCCAGTCTCCAAACCTGAACCCAATAGAAAATCTTTGGAGGGAGCTGAAAGTCCGTATTGCCCAGCGACAGCCTCGAAACCTGAAGGATCTGGAGAAGGTCTGTATGGAGGAGTGGGCCAAAATCCCTGCTGCAGTGTGTGCAAACCTGGTCAAGAACTACAGGAAACGTATGATCTCTGTAATTGCAAACAAAGGTTTCTGTACCAAATATTAAGTTCTGCTTTTCTGATGTATCAAATACTTATGTCATGCAATAAAATGCTAATTAATTACTTAAAAATCATACAATGTGATTTTCTGGATTTTTGTTTTAGATTCCGTCACTCACAGTTGAAGAGTACCTATGATAAAAATTACAGACTTCTACATGCTTTGTAAGTGGGAAAACCTGCAAAATCGGCAGTGTATCAAATACTTGTTCTCCCCACTGTACATAATCCTTGTCTCAGTTGTCTCAAGGTTTAATAATTTTGAACCTGTCCTCATCTACACTGATTGAAGTGGATTTAACAAGTGACATCAATAAGGGATCAAAGCTTTCACATGGATTCACCTGGTCAGTCTGTCATGGAATGAGCAGGAGTTCTTAATGTTTTGTTTTCAATGACTGAAGGCAGGCAAGATCTGGTGGGACCATTCTAGCAAATGAGAGGGCAGATATGTGAACAACAGGCACAACTAAGTAGTTTTATCAAAGTTGCCGGAATGCCACATGCATCCACTTATATCAGTACATTTGTAACAGCCTAAAGATGACAAAACTTCTATTCAATCAATAAGCCTTGTGTAACTTGTCACCCTCTCATAGACCTCCATACCAAAAAGGCTTGTCTCACACAGACAGATTTTTGGCAGAGTAAATCCTCTTGCCTTGCTTTTTAGTCTCTGCCTCGGATTCCCCAGGTGGAGGACTTCTGTGAGAGGTTGCTGATATACATACATTTGACCCAAAACCTACAGAATGAGGAAGTCTGCTGCAGTGTTGAGACCGATTGTATGAAACCAATCGGTATGTCAAGCAAAGCGCTTAACTGCACCAGCCAGCTCTTAATTTCTATTCAGTTCCACTTACCATAAATTCGGGCCTCTAAACTGTGCATTTGTTGCCTACGTTAGCTCTCTAGGATTCATAAAGGTCTATCTGTCTGTGTGTAGGCAATGTGATGACCTTAGACCTTGTCAACCAAAACGCTTGTCAATAACTATACAGTAATCCTTGAGGACTGACATTGTTAACCAATGCTGTATAATGAACTAACAAACATTACAGCAAAATACGGTTGAGTGATTGTAGTCTAGTTGTGTTTTCTGTATGTTCAGCTTAGTGTCTCTCTAGGGTAGACCATGCCTATCTCTCCACTTACAAACCAACCAACTCGGTTGTTGAGCCAAAAGGTCTTGTATGAACCTAGCCATTGTATCTCTTGACCTTGCCTATCTCTTCACTTACCAACCCTATCTCAACAATTTTCTGTACAAACAAAGCCTTTAGCTCTCACGACCTGCAGTATCTTTCCACTTACCAACCAACCTGTCTCTACTCTCCCAAGGTTAAAAACCACCCATCAATCATCTCCCCTCGTCCCTGTGCAACAGCCTCCCTGTCAAAACATTTGTGTGTAATTCGTGTCCCAGAAAATAAATAGGTTCTCTGTAATCCCTGAATTGACTATTACCATTCATCAACATGAATAGGATTACAGGGTTCTCCATTTTCTATATCCCCTGGAAGAGGAACTTAAAAGCGTGTGGACAGAGGTGCCACACTTAAAGCCCGTAAATTCATTAGACCTAAGCTGTAGATCTCTTCTCAACGACAGCTCTGGGACTCTGTAGTCCCTTTCCTTGTGGCCTCTACTAGCCCTCCACACTCCTCTAGCGCGCATCTCTCTCTCTCTGTCTCTAAATGAGACCTATAACTATCAGTCTCAAACAACCATGTTGTCTTCATAGAGGAATTAGCTTTCAATTAAACATTGGCGCTTTGGACAAATAACTAGGGCTAATTGAGAAGGATGATGTTATCTGACATGCCAATTTTATGCTGGAGCACCTCCGAGAGCTATCTGTCTCCATCAGGGGGATCATTGGATTGCATCTAGCATCTTTGTTTGATCTCTAAGAAACCAATAAAGAATGTGTTACAGTGGCAAGAAAAAGTATGTGAACCCTTTGGAATGACCTGGATTTCTGCATAAATTGGTCTTAAAATTGTATCTGATCTTCATCTAAGTCACAACGATAGACAAACACAGTCTGCTTAAACGAATAACACAAAAATAGTATGTTTTTCATGTCTTTCTTGAACACTGTGTAAACATTCACAGTGCAGGGTGGGAAAAGCATGTGAACCCTTGGATTTAATAACTGGTTTACCCTCCTTTGGCAGCAATAACCTCAACCAAACATTTTCTGTAGTTGCTGATCAGACCTGCACAACGGTCAGGAGGAATTTGACCATTTCTCTTTACAAAACTATTTCAGTTCAGCAATATTCTTGGGATGTCTGGTGTGATCCGCTCCCTTGAGGTCATGCCACAGCATCTTAATCAGGTTGAGGTCAAGACTCTGACTGGGCCACTCCACAAGGTGTATTTTCTGCTGTTGAAGCCATTCAGTGGTTGATTTACTTCTGTGTTTTGAGTCGTTGTCCTGTTGCATCGCCCAACTTCTGTTGAGCTTCAATTGGCGGACAGATAGCCTTACATTCTCCTGCAAAATGTCTTGATAAACCTGGGAATTCATTATTCCGTCGATGATAGCAAGCTGTCCAGGCCCTGAGGCAGCAAATCAGCCTCAAACCATGATGCTCCCTCCACCATACTTTACAGTTGGGATGAGGTTTTGATGTTTGTGTGCTGTGCCTTTTTTTCCTCCACACATAGTGTTGTGTGTTCCTTCCAAACGACACAACTTTAGTTTAATCTGTCCACAGAATATTTTACCAGTAGCGCTGTGGAACATCCAGGTGCTCTTTTGCGAATTTCAGACGTGCAGCAATGTTTTTTTGGACAGCAGGGGCTTCTTACTTGGTGTCCTCCCATGAACACCATTATTGTTTATCATTGTACATATCATAGACTCGTCAACAGAGATGTTAGCATGTTCCAGAGATTTCTGTAAGTCTTTAGCTGACACTCTAGGATTCTTAAGAATTGTGCGCTGTGCTCTTGCAGTCATCTTTGCCTTACTGTGGACAGACGAACATCAAGGTTTTTAGAGATATTTTTGTAACCCTTTCTAACTTTATGCAAGTTAACAATTCTTAATCTTAGGTCTTCTGAGATCTCTTTTGTCTGAGGCATCGTTCACATCAGGAAATGCTTCTTGTGAATAGCAAACTCAAATTTTGTGTGTTTTTTATAGTGCAGGGCAGCTCTAACCAATCTCGTCTCATTAATTGGACTCCAGGATAGCTGACTCCTGACTCCAATTAGCTTTTGGAGAAGTCATTAGCCTAGGGGTTCACATACTTTTTCCAACCTATACTGTGAATGTTTAAATGATGTATTCAATATAGACAATAAAAATGCAATTATTTGTGTGTTATTAGTTTAAGCAGACTGTGCTTGTCTATTGTTGTGACTTATATGAAGATCAGATCAAATTTTATGACTAATTTATGCGGAAATCCAGACACTTTTTCTTGCCACTGTATGTGTTCCCTACAGTATGTTCAAATAGAAGCCAAAGCAATGCACGTTCACTGTGCTGTAGGAATATTTTTTATTTGTTTTAGCTTTGATAATGCAACTTGTGCAGACAGAAACATGTATGTTCTTTTATGATTTATGGATTACACATATATGACAACAATAAACAGCATATTATGTCATACAAATACTCTTCAGTGTACAGAACCATAAATCAATATCTAGTGTGTGGGAAATTGACTATCCTTGTAATGTACTCCTTTCCTCCCTCAGTATCTCTCCTATTGGAAAACAACGTGACAATCTCTTTAGCATACTCTTTGTGCGTGAGTCTTATTTTTTATTTCCACTGAGAGATACAAACATTACACAAAATGGCATAAGTAAGTTACTTTTTGTACCATTATGCCAATCCCTGGGCTTTGATGTGTGTGTGTGTGTGTGTGTGTGTGTGTGTGTGTGTGTGTGTGTGTGTGTGTGTGTGTGTGTGTGTGTGTGTGTGTGTGTGTGTGTGTGTGTGTGTGTGTGTGTGTGTGTGTGTGTGTGTGTGTGTGTCTGCGTGTGTGTGTGTCTGCGTGTGTGTGTGTCTGCGTTTGTGTGTGTGGGGACATAACATTTATTCAAAAATACTATTCCGAATTCTGAAGATTAATCTGCAAGAGCTAATGAGCCTTGGAATGTTCCCTGTCCTGTTTGCATAATGGACTTCAGAGACAATACAAAACCACATTAGCATATAACAAATAAACACAACCAGCAAATCCCCCACGTTCAGGTACGGAGAAAAGAGACTGTGACAGAATTTGGACGATTATGAAGGATTTATCTGGTCATGTCATCAACTCTAAAGATATGCACATGAGTTTCTAGGCTCGACCATCATTTCAGTTTGGCAAGGAAAAGGTTTTAACACAGATGAATGCAGGCTTCTCTCCCTCTCGCTCTTTCTCTCTCTTTCAATATCTCTCTCTTTCAATATATCTCTCTCTATTTCAATATCTCTCTCTTTCAATATCTCTCTCTCTCTCTTTCAATATCTCTCTCTCTCTCTCTCTCTCTCAAATTTAAGTTAATAAAAAACACTTATGGTTTGGTTGAGACGGAGGGTGGGCTCAGACTGTCTGCAATATTCCTGCAGGACTTACATTTATATCAAGCTATTATAATCACAACCCGTCAGCCATACCTAAATATCAGCCCACAGTGTAGAACAGGACTCATAACCCTGACCACATCTGAACGGGGTCCCATAGCAACCACTAATTACACGTACATGCAACAAAAACATTCTCTGTCATCCTTATTCAAATGGAAATTAACACATTTTCCAGAGAGTACACTGAGTGTGTATTAGAGAGCTGCACACGATGACCCTTTCAATGGGAAAGCTTTCCTGTATGATGTTGGTTCCCAATGAGAGTCTCAAGTGTGGGATGAATTAAAAGTCCACAAAGATTTTCACGTTGCCTCCCTCACCTTGGAGACAGATTGAAAGCTAATGTGGAGGCTAACTAGCTAACTACTGTACATAATAACATGCCGACTGTCTGCAAAGTCAAAGCCTCTTTCTCTCCCCCACTCTCTCTCTCAAAAAGGTCAAAAAATCGGACAGAGGTATAGCCAGTAACTTTCGTCTCATAAGCCCAATACTTAAGTCATTAACTTCATTACATTTGCCAGCATGCAGCACCTTGACAATAACAATTAGTCTTTCCCTACAAAGACCTTTCATAAGATAAGGCTAAACCTGAGATCCAATTACAGTGTACCCATAAATCACGACTGCCACACATACTGTCAGCGCACAGCTGCATGCAGAGGCATTAGTGTCAGAAAGTCTGATAAGAGTAAGAGACAGAGGGCACCCCAAAGATCTAAGGGAGGATCCCATTCAAGGAAGCAGTCACAACCAAATCAAACAGAGAAAATTTCAAAAATAATTCAAAAGATCTCCACCTATCTCTTATGGAGTCTTACTTTTCAATAACTAAAGGTTCAACGGTAGCAGATACTGGAATTTGTAGAGCGTCTATTTTTCATTCTCAGCTCCGTCCGTGGTGTTAAACTGTCCATTGTGCTGAATTAACTGATTGAGTTGTGGGCGCAAGCAGATCAACAGGGAAAATGTCCCTTTTATTTCAAGTATTCAGAGATTTTCTCCTATTGGTTATGGATTCACAGCTCTGCCTGTGGTGCTGGATGTGTGCTGTGCATGGTTCTGAACTGAATGGTGGATGTTTTGGGTTTTTGTCCATGGTGCTCAATAGTCTGTAGAACTGAATTGAATGGCCGTGAAGCTTTTCACTCTCTTCAAACCGTGGACGAGCTATCAAGAGATTTGCCTCCAGTTGTGTATTCAGATCCTTGTTCTGTACTGACAGCAAAGCATTTTTTTCCCCTATGTAATTTCCTTGTATCTGGGATGATGTTTTGCAAGTCTAATTCTTTGCCCTCCCTTGCATTCAATTACAAACCATGGTTATGGCTGTACTGTAAATTTGCATGAAGGACGATTTTATATTTCAATGTCAAGGGTAGTTAATCATGTGGCTGTGCATAGGAAAATATGGTATGCATCTCAAATGGCACCCTATTCCCTTTATAGTGCACAAACCTTGAGCCGTAGGGCTCTAGTCAAAAGGAGTGCACTATATCGGGAATGCCATTTCGGACACAAAGATGGTGCAGGAACGTTAGCAGTGGTGGGAGGACACCACTGGGAAGAAATACATCACAGAAGTAATGGTTTGGATTAATTGTTTCATGCATCCCATCTTCAAGATGATAACAAACACAACATGGAAACATGGATGCTAGTGTGGGGCATCAATCTGATGTGGTAGTGCTGCAGCTGCAGGCACTCTCTCTATCTCTCTCTCTCTCTCTCTCTCTCTCTCTCACTGTCCAGTTCTCACTGGGGAATAGACCTACACTGCACTGCAACAAACTCCAAACCATAGAAATAGAATCCTAATTCTATGTCATTCTAATTCTGTTCCAAACATTTTTCAACAGTCAGACGTGGCTTTTTTTGTGTTCGTTCACGTTTCTGGAGAAACATGCAACTATGGACAAGGACATCACCATATAATTAATGTAGCCCTTTCCTGCGTCAAATGACCTAGTGGCCATTCATGGGTGGAATGTTATTCATCATTGTATAATTACAAACTACAAACAAATTATAAACTACGGTGTTATGTCAAACGGCTTTGTGATGTATATAAAGTGTAGTATTGGAATGCAAACTCACAATATATTTATATTTGACATCAGGGTCACACAGATGGTTGTGTGTGAGCTGTATACTTTTGTTTCAAAGTACATTTGTTTAAGACTACCAAGAAACACTCTGTGTGACCCTGATTTAGCCCACTGCAGTAAATAGTTAATATCTCTAAGCACATCACAAGCACAAACAGTATTCATTTTGTAATACTGGAATATGGTAAAGCACCCACAAGATGAACATTTTGAAAAATAAAAAAGGTTCAATCAAAAACAAAAAGTATGGTTGAGGGAGGGAGTGGGGTAGATTGCCAAAACAAATACATTTTTCTGGGTTGGTAGCCTGCTGCCTGCTGATGATCCTATATGGAGGGAATTGGAAAAGTGAAATTGAATGGATATCTGCGTCCCAAATAGCACCCAAAACACTATATAGTGCACTAATTTTGACCAGGGTCCATATGTCAAAAGTAATGCACTGTTGGGAACAGAGTGCCATTTGGAATGCAACCTACCTTTCCTATTGAGAAACCTCCTCACTCTAATTATCAGTAAAGTTCTCAAATGAAGGGGAATGGGGTTAAAACGGGATTCCATAAGATTTCTCATGTAGACAATGCAGCTTTAAAGGCAATTGTCACGAACGTGGTGAGTGTCAGACCAAGACGCAACGCTGAAGTAGTGCGACATGATTTTTTATTAAATCAATTGCACAAAATAACAAAGATACACAAACTTAACACACCGTATGATAACAGCACTAAACCAAAAACCAACAATGATCCACACAGACAGGTGAAACACCTGAACTAAATATGGCCCCCAATTAGAGACAATGCAAAGCAGCTGCCTCTAATTGGGGACCAACACAAAACCACCATAGAAACATAAACCTAGATCTGTCCGGCTCTGACCATAGATAACTAGAAAAGCCAAAGGCTTCCCTATGACCAGAGCGTCGGTGGCGGTTCTGGCCCCGGCGCAGTGGACAGCTCCTTCAGTGGAGCGGGGAACATGACCAGGCTGGGCACCGGTGGAGCGGACTGCTCCGGCTCTGGAGCGGGGCTGACGACCGGTCCCGGACTTGGCACCGTTGTGGTGAACGGCTCCGGCCATGGAGTGTCACAGACAACTGGGCCCGGACTGTGGACCGTCACTGGAGGCTCCGGGCTGTGGACCGTCACTGGAGACTCCGGGCTGTGGACCGTCACTGGAGACTCCGGGCTGGGAAGGTGCACTTGAGGTCTGGTGCGTGGAGCTGGCACTGGAGGCACCAGAGGCTGGGCGCACGCACTTCAGGGCGAGTGCGGGGATCCGGTACCGGACTGGGGAGACGCACTGGAGGACTGGTACGGGAAGCGAACACAGGACCTATCGGGTTTGTGATGAGGGCTGGAGATCCGGTGCGGGAGGCTGGCACTCTATGACCCGGGCAGGGGATGCACACCTCGGGCTCCATCAACTCCAGCTCTGTCCTGTCCTTATCAACCTCCTCCTGATTCCGCCTACATTGCTCCATTATTCCCCAGAACATCTCCCTAAGGTATTCCTCCTGTTCCTCTGATTCTGACCCCCAGTCATGCTCCTCCTCTTCCCACATGGAGAGTGATCTCGGCCCAACCACCCCCATAGGCCCCCTATCCGGTGTGGACCCTGTCACCGTTGCCCCCGCGGTATATCCAACACCCCAGATAAGAGCTGTTTGGTCCTAGTTTGGTGGATCATTCTGTGTGTCAGACCAAGACGCAGCGCTGAAGTAGTGCAACATGATTATTTATTAAATCAATTGAACAAAATAACAACGATACACACACCATATACTAAACCAAAAACCATCAATGATCCACACAGACAGGTGAAACACCTGAACTAAATATGGCCCCCAATTAGAGACAATGCAAAGCAGCTGCCTCTAATTGGGGACCAACACAAAACCAACATAGAAACATAAACCTAGATCTGTCCGGCTCTGACCATAGATAACTAGAGGAGCCAAAGACTTCCCTATGACCAGAGCCTGACAGCAATGATCCCAAGTTTGCATTTGTGCCTGCGTGAGAGCGTGTGTGTATGTGTGTGTGTGTGAGGCTTTTAGAATACCGATAGTGGTATAGGACTCATTAGTAGCTGCATTTCAATGACAGACTGTCAGCTTCTCCAATTGAATCCAGCTTTGAACTGGTAACAACTGGGTGCCATGCTGCCACCCACCATAGCAGGAAATGTATTATTTGACAGTGCTGGCTGAAAGTTGTGAAATAGAAAACACAAAGAAAAGTGGTGAAAACGACCATTTAGGGCCATTATTAAAGGTATTATTAATGATAACAATGAGAAGTTTGGAAGTGGTTAGTAAGTTCATAAATAATTTGCAGTGTTTACAAAAAAAACTTTAAAAACGTCTTATTAAAACTAGAAGATTAAAAAATATGTAGAGATGCTAGTGTTAGCGCACAATGAAAAGGTAACGGCATACAATCATACTTTATTCAACCAAAATGCATATTAGATTGTTTGCATGATAACGTTGATTGACCTACAGTGGCTCAATGTTCTGAAATTGTACGTTGACATGCACACAAACATGCTATATGATGATATAAGATAGCATAACATAATATAGGAAATTTGATTGCATCAGCCAATACAAGTAACACCAATAAATAAACAATAAAAGCCCAACAACGGACACACAAACACTAAAAGCAGCACATCATCAATGAATCTATAAAAATAAGTTAAATTTAAAAAGGCTCATAGCACATGGTAAAAAGGATCTGTGAAAAAGTTATGTTTTGCACCTAGGTAAAATAAGTATATGCCATTGCACTACAATGCTCCAAACAGATACTGTGGAGGGGGTGGCTAGTGGTTGGGTTTCTTGAGGATCCGCTTATTAAGAATGGGCTCTAGATTGTTCTGAGGGGTATACCACGGTTTTTCCCCAATCCTATCGATTTCAAATGTATCTGTTATTACGAAATGTGTAATGTGATAGGTATTTTTACATTACTATTTTTTTTAGACACAAAAAAACGATTTGATTAATAAAATCAAATAAACTCTTTGAGTTGTTTCGTAAAATGGCTATGCGTAGGCCTATTCATGGCATGAGGCTAGTAGCATAGTGTCTCTCCATTGAATACAGACAGTTAACGTCAACAACCCTCATCGAATATTTAAAAAAGTACAAATTACAATAATGACATGTATCCACTGATCCAAAGAAAGAATTGACGGGAGCTAGACAGCCCGCTGTGCCGCTTTGATTTCATTGGTCCTCAACTAGTAGCTCAGACTCTTGATTCCAGATAAATGGAGTTAGCCCTGAGTTAGCCTTCCCCAGAGCAGGTTAGCTCTGAAGGATTCATTGCCATAGAAATGTACTTGGCTAAGAGGTGAGCCACTTTCGTGGTACTGGTTATCCCAAGTTGAACTCAAGAGTTGATCAAAGTTACCTTGCTAAGTCATCAAACCAGGTACGTAGTTTCGGGCTCAGGTGGATGCAGATGGCAGATCCAGCCTTCTTTATGATTTTGTTTTTCCTGTTGGAATCATCCCTTGTGATGTTACCCTTCATCCCCAGCAGATCACACTGTAGAACAGGACACTAGTCACAACACTGTAAAACATTTAAAGTTCTGTTTTTGTTGAGGTTTCTCAAGGTTTGTTTATGTGTGTCCTTCAGCAACAATAATAATTCTCCATGACCCAAGTTCCCAAACAATGTAGCTAGATGATGAATAAACATCATGTTATTGTAAACTGCAACAACTCCTCTACTTCCACCGCCCCATATACAGGTGTAGGATCTTAATTTGATCACGCTGTTGAAGGAGAGCTTTCCTGCAATGCATTTAGTTTATTTGAGGTTTTAAAAAGGCTTCTGGAAGTATGTAATTTCCAGACTTGATTTTCCAAAACTATCCATTAATTACAATCCACTTAATAATTCACATTTCCTGTTGCTGTAGGATTATTTTCCAGCTCAAATTCAAATCAAATAAAATGTTATTGGTCACCTACACATGTTTAGCGGGTGTAGCGAAATCCCAGGAAGCGTTGCAGCTGGACCCTGGACGCGGGATCCATCTGCACACTCCCAGCGGAGATTATGTACCCCAGAAAGGGAATGGTGAAGCGATGAAATTCACACTTTTCGGCCTTCATGAACAGTTGATTCTCCAGAGAACCTGTGTGACGTGGAGCACGTGCTCTTGAGGAGAGCGGGAGAAGACGAGGATGTCGTCAATGTACACCGGTTCAACATATCGCGGAGGACATCATTCACCAGGGCCTGGAACACCGCCGGGGCATTGGTGAGGCCGAAAGTAATGACCAGATACTCGTAGTGGCCGCTGGACATGTTGAAGACGGTCTTCCACTCGTCCCCCTCTCGCACCGGGTCGTAGGCGTTTCGTAGGTCCAACTTGGAGAAGACCGTGGCCCCCTGGAAATGATTCCAGGCACTCTCTGCTGCTAAAGTGCGGAAATCCACCGCATAATCGTTTCAACTGCGGGAGTCCTGCCGAAGCTGGATTAGCCTATGCGCGCGTCTCTCCTGGAGAACGAGGCATCGAAAACTTTCCTCACCTCTCCCACAAACCCCTCCAGACTCCCACATATGGCTGGCTGTTGATCCCATACCTAGGTCACCCAGGTGAGAGCCCTCCCGGACATCAGTGTGATCCGAGGGGAAGGAGGAGGGCTGAAGCTCGAGAATTAGGGCACACTGAGCCAAAAACGCCCAACAGGTGCTCGGCTCTCTATTAAAGCGTTCCGCCAGAGGTAAGAAGAGGTAGGGCTACCACCGTGGTAGGCTGCCTCCCCGACAACCCGCGGCGTTGCTCCAGCAACATGTCCAATGTCTGATCATGGCGCTCAGCCAACGTTTGGACCCCCACCATAAGACCCCAAAGCAATTCCTTGTGCCTGCCAATGGAGGCACTGGCGTTGCGCAACTGGTCCGAGTCTGCTGGGTCAGTCATAGCCAGTTCATACTATTGGCGTACAGGTGAGACCCAGGCGAAGACAACGTTGAAATAACAAATGTTTATTATACCAACAGGGGCAGGCAAAAGACAGGTCGGGGGCAAGTAGAGTTCGGTAATCCAGAGTACTGCGACAAAAGTACAAAAGTGCAGGCAGGCTCAGGGTCAGGGCAGGCAGAGTGCGGTAATTCAAAGTAGTGGGGCAAAGGTACAAGACGGCAGGCAGGCTCAGGGTCAGGGGAGGCAGAGTAAAAATCGAAACTGGGAAACCAAGAAAACAGTCACTTAAGAGAGACAGGAGTAAAGGGGGAAAACACTGGTAGGCTTGATGAACAAAACTAACTGGCAACAGCCAAACATAGAACACAAGGATTAATACACTGGGGATAATGAGGAAGATGGGTGACACCTGGGGGGGATGTAGACAATCACAAACACAGGTGAAATAGATCAGGGTGTGACACATAAGGATGAGCGGCATGGAGTATTGAATACAGTATATACAAATGAGATGGGGAATGCAAGATACAGTTGAAGTCGGAAGTTTACATACACTTAGGTTGAAGTCATTTAAACTCTTTTTTCAACCACTCCACAGATTTCATGTTAACAAACTATAGTTTTGGCAAGTCGGTTAGGACGTCTACTTTGTGCATGACACAAGTCAATCTTCCAACAATTGTTTAAAGACAAATTATTTCACTTATAATTCACTATATCACAATTCCAGTGGGTCAGAAGTTTACATACACTAAGTTGACTGTGCCTTTAAACAGCTTGGAAAATTCCAGAAAATTATGTCATGGCTTTAGAAGCTTCTGATAGGCTAATTGACATAATTTGAGTCAATTGGAGGTGTACCTGTTGATGTATTTCAAGGCCTAACTTCAAACTCAGTGTCTCTTTGCTCTACTTTGTGGGAAAATCAAAAGAAATCAGCCAAGACCTCAGTAAAAACAATGGTAAACCTCCACAAGTCTGGTTCATCCTTGGGAGCAATGTCCAATTGCCTGAAAGTATCACATTAATCTGTACAAATAATAGCACGCAAGTATAAACACCATGGGACCACACAGCCGTCATACCACTAAGGAAGGAGATGCATTCTGTCTCCTAGAGATGAACGTACTTTGGTGTGAAAAGTGTAAATCAATCCCAGAACAACAGCAAAGGACCTTGTGAAGATGCTGGAGGAAACAGGTACAAAAGTATCTATATCCACAGTAAAACGAGTCCTATATCAACATAACCTGAAAGGCCGCTCAGCAAGGAAGAAGCCACTGCTCCAAAACCGCCATAAAAATGCCAGACTACGGTTTGCAACTGCACATGGGGACAAAGATCGTACTTTTTGGAGAAATGTCCTCTGGTCTGATGAAACAAAAATATAACTGTTTGGCCATAATGATCATCGTTATGTTTGGAGGAAAAAGGGGGAGGCTTGCAAGCCGAAGAACACCATCCCAACCGTGAAGCACGGGGGTGGCAGCATCATGTTGTGGGGGTGCTTTGCCGCAGGAGGGGCTGGTGCACTTCACAAAATAGATGGCATCATGAGGAAGGAAAATTCTGTGGATATATTGAAGCAACATCTCAAGACATCATTCAGGAAGTTAAAGCTTGGTCGCAAATGGGTCTTCCAAATGGACAATGACCCCAAGAATACTTCCAAAGATGTGGCAAAATGGCTTAAGGACAACAAAGTCAAGGTATTGGAGTGGCCATCACAAAGCCCTGACCTCAATCATATAGAAAATTTGTGGGCAGAACTGAAAAAGTGTGTGCGAGCAAGGAGGCCTACAAACCTGACTCAGTTACACCAGTTCTGTCAGGAGGAATGTGCCAAAATTCACCCAACTTATTGTGGGAAGCTTGTGGAAGGCTACCCGAAACATTTGACCCAAGTTAAACAATTTTAAGGCAATGCTACCAAATACTAACTGATTGTATGTACATTTCTGACCCACTGGGAATGTGATGAAAGAAAGAAAAGCTTAAATAAATCATTCTCTCTATGTTACTGTCGTCAACATAGACCTGGAACTGTTGGGGTGTTAGGACCTAGTTTAACAAATATGCATCCATCCGTGAGTAACTCTGGTCTGTAATCACTCATTCACTCAGGACTCAGGATTTATTCAGTTAGGTCTGTATATACATATTAATGTACAGTTGTTATATCATATCACATACAATATTGTAAGTAATTCTTGGACTTCTGTATATTATTAAACCAGTCTGTATATTAAGTAAACTATTATTACCACTTATCATACGCACTTTTAGCTATTTAAGTATTTCTCTGCCATCGACCTGTATAGTATAGTTAACCATGAACCATCCACCAATGTATAGTGTACATATTCAGGCATCCACCCATACTATGCAATGTCTTTTTATAGCTTTTTTCTATCTATCTATCTATCTATCTATCTATCTATCTATCTATCTATCTATCTATCTATCTATCTATCTATCTATCTATCTATCTATCTATCTATTTCACATTCTTAAAATAAAGTGGTGATCCTAACTGACCTAAGACAGGGACTTTTTTGAATAGGATTAAGTTTTTCAGTAATTGTGAAAAACTGAGTGTAAATTTATTTGGCTAAGGTGTATGTAAACTTTCGACTTCAACTGTATGTAAACATTATTATAATGACTGAGATAGTATACAATACAGTATATACATATGAGATGAGTGATGCCAGATGTGTAAGCATTATAAACATTATTAAAGTGACTAGTGTTCCATACCTTAAAGTGACCAGTGATTTCTAGAAGCAGTTTTTCAGTCTCTCTTTCCCAGCTTTGATGCACCTGTACTGACCTCACCTTCTGGATGACAGCGGGGTGAACAGGCAGTGGCTCAGGCGGTTGATGTCCTTGATGATCTTTTTGGCCTTCCTGTGACATCGGGTGCTGTAGGTGTCCTGGAGGGCGGGTAGTTTGCCCCCGGTAATGCTTTGGGCAGACCGCACCACCCTCTGGAGAGCCTTGCGGTTGCGGGCGGTGTAGTTGCCGTACCAGGCGGTGATACAGCCCCACAGAATGCTTTCAATTTTGCATCTGTAAAAGTTTGTGAGGGTTTTAGGTTCAAAGCAAATTTCTTCACCACACTGTCTGTGTGGGTGGACCATTTCAGTTTATCAGTAATGTGTACCCCAAGGAACTTTTCCACCTTCTCCACTGCGGTCCCGTCGAGCAGAGCATGCGCAGACAGGGATAGGGATAGATTGAATATGCTTGTAAACACACCAGCCAGCTGATCTGCGCATGTTCTGAGGCCGCGGCTAGGGATGCCGTCTGGGCCGGCAGCCTTGCGAGGGTTAACACATTTAAATGTTTTTCTCATGTCAGCCACGGAGAAGGAGAGCCCACAGTCCTTGGTAACGGGCCGCGTCGGTGGCACTGTGTTATCCTCAAAGTGGGCAAAGAATGTGTTTAACCTGTCCGGAAGGGAGGCGTCGGTCTCTGCAGCGTGGTTGTTTTTCCTTTTATAATCCGTTATTGTCTGTAATCCCTGCCACATACGTCTCTTGTCTGAGACGTTGAATTGCGACTACACTTTATCTCGTTATTGACGTTTAGCTTGTATGTTTGCCTTGACTACACTGTTTATGTTCTTCCATATTCCCAGTCACTTTGCCATGGTTAAAGGCGTGGTTCATGCTTTCAGTTTCGTGCGAATGCCAGCATCTATCCAAGGTTTCTGATTGGGGTATGTTTTGATAGACACATTGGGTACTACATCTCCTATACACTTCCTTATAAATTCAGTCACAGTGTCCGTGTATACGTCTAGATTATTGTCTAGAAGCTACCCGGAACATATCCCAGTCCACATGAACAAAACAATCCTGGAGCGTGGATTCCGATTGGTCAGAACAGTGTTGAATAGTCCGTATTACTGGTACTTCCTGTTTGAGTTTCTGCCTATAGGAGGGGAGGAGCAAAATGGAGTCATGTCTGATTTGCCAAATGGGGGCGGGGGAGGGCTTTGTAACCATTCCGGAAGTTTGAATAGCAGTGGTCTAGCAGTGTTACGTTCTATACGTTGGTAGAACTTCCGCAGCCTAGTCCTCAGATTTGCTTTGTTAAAATCCCCAGCTACAATAAATACAGCCTCAGGGTATGTGGTTTCCAGTTTACATAAAGTCCAATGAAGACGTTGTATCGGCTTGAGGGGGGATATATATGGCTGTGGCAACGATGGCCAAAAATTCCCTCTGGAGGTAGAATGGTCGGTATTTGATTGTGAGATATTCGGGTGAACAGAAGGACTTGAGTTCCTGTATGTTATCACAGTCACACCATAAATCGTTAATCATAAAACATATACATCCACCCTTCTGCTTCCCGGAGAGATGTTTATTCCTGTCTGCGCGATGTACTGAAAACCCAACTGGCTTTACAGAGTCGGACAGAACATTTCCAGAAAGCCATGTTTCTATGAAGCAAAGTATGTTACAGTCCCTAGTGTCTCGCTGAAAAGCGACTCTCGCCCTAAGCTCATCAACCTTATTATCCAGATATTGGACATTAGCGAGTAAAATACTTAGCGGTGGGTGGTGTGCAGGAGGCCGCCCCGAGTACCTCTTCTCGTAATTCTGCTGGTTCAGGTGAGTTACCGCCGCTCTAATAACCAATTGTTCTTCCTGGGTGTATGTAATGGCACTAAACAATTCCTAAGCTAATAACGTTGAAAAAAAAGTAAATAAACAAACAAAATGCTGGAGAGTTTCTTAGGAGCTAGTCATGAAGCAGCCATCTTGGTCGGCACTTATTAAGATCCTACATCTGTATACTTACAGTATACACAACAGAATATGCTTATTCAGTGAATACCTGTGTCCCACCTTTTGTCTTGATAATGTGTGATGTTTTCCCTGAGATAGAAGAGGTGGGAGTAAATTGGTAAATCTTTTTATCTCATTTTGTCAAGCAAACGGGGAAATAATTTATAGTAAATTGTTAGGATCTCCCACTGCTTTCTAACTCCCCAGTTTAATATGAGGTGTTCATTTTTGTTATCTTTTGCAACTTCTTCAGGGAGATTTAAAATAAATAAAAAACGAAAGGAGCACTATCCATTATTCATTATTCATTTTCGATCTGGGCAAAATGGTGCTTGAGCAGTATGCAGCCTTTGTGTGAGTCTCAAATGGCATCCTATTCCCGACATAGTGCACTACCTTTGATCAGGGTCCAGGGCCCTGGTCAAAAGTGGCACACTATATCGGGAATAGGGTGCCATTTGGGAGAGAGGCATTATAATGTATTAGAATAATAAGAATTCCTCCACCAAACAGGCTGCAGTGTGTTAACTATGTTCTGTCTACAACTTTGCTTGCTATGAATAACGTAATGTTCGGTGCAATTGCGTCTTCACAGTCTTCTGCACAATAACATTAAAGATTATCATGAGATACAACAGAACTGTGATTTTACTTGCTATGAACTCAAAGTGCATTGCAACACTATTTATTCCTATTCTGAGACATCTGCAGACCTGGTGTATGTGACAATAAATAATTAAAATAAACACTACATAATGACAACATATTATAAGCCTTCTAAATAGTTGTTATAAGACATTATAAAGGCTCATGCATACTTAGAACAAGTTATAAAGCATTATACCTGCAGGCTGTAAGTGAAGTGTTACCATGAGTTGCATACTGGGGCGGACTTGGACCAGAAATTGGCCCTGGCATTTCTAAGACACCAGACCATTTGCTCCCTTGAGACCCCCACACTGGCCCATTTTTTTCCTCGAGGCCCCCATTATTAGCCAGATAATTATAATTTCACAGTAAAAAGTTAGACAGGCCCACTGGCCAAAAAAGGGACCAGCCCATCTGCCATTTGCCCGAATTACATATGGGAGGTTTCTGTAAATGCTGTTGAGCTCCTACGTTATTAAGACATTATTAAAGCCCCATACATTTTCATAAAAAGTTATAAAGCATTATACAGGCTTCATGAGTTCCATGTGGGAAGTCTCTTGTAAATGCTGTTGAGCTTCCCCTAAGAGCAATATTGATTATATTTGGTACAGTAGGGTTGAACCCAGTCTTTACTTACTTGGTTGTCTATCTACTGTTATTGTGTTATAGCTCTCTGGCTCCATCTCTGAAGTCAGCAATCCTTCACCCATTAAAAGAGATGACAGCATCACTGAAGCATAAATTACATACATTATTACCATGTATTACACTCCTGTCCTAAATCTTTACTGTCCACAGTTTGGCATGAATGGCATACCTTTAAAACAAAAGTGGAGACTGAGAGTTATGGTTCAAATAAAACCTACAGTAGGTGTCTGGCGGGTCCGATCAAGGGACACACACGCACATTTGCCTTCTAAGTACGGTGGGTGGCTACCAGCTACATCATCCGAACTAGAGTACATACACTCCCAGCCTCCCCTCAACTCCATCTGCCTCCCCATTCCATTTGTCAGTATCAATAGGCATCTTTGCTTTCAAGGGCACATGTAAGAAGGGTGGAACAGAACACACACACACACACAGACAGAGCCCGTTGGTTTGAAGCTAATTATGCTGATGCTTGCGAGACACTAAAAGCCAGGGGTCGTTAGCGCACATAAAGGTCTGCCTGTCCCCTGAGTGATGCTCTGTTCTGCTGAGGCCAGGGAGATTGCATCTGCTCCAAGCATTTTCATCATACTGATGCTGTATGTATGGACAGGGCCACCTCTATGGATATCAGGGGGGTATTAGAGGGGGGTACTATAGGTATGGACCACCTACCTACAGGAGTACTGTAGGTGGGGTAGAGTGGCGTGGGGATGGCTGGGATGTATGCGATGTGGTGGGGTGAGGTAGTGAATGCCATCGGGAGTATTGTCATTTGTTATGAGACTGCAAACATAAAAGATTCTGCAGTCAGTACTGTAGGTGTCCACAGAGCCTAGCTAGCATACAATAGATGTGTCTATGCCTGAAAGAGATGCAAGAGCAAGATAGCCTGCCACGATGAGAACAGAATCAGAGAGAACAAAGACGATAAGCCAGTGGAGGGATAGCCTACATGATCTGCTTGTCCAGTTTTTCCACTGATCAGACAGACCACACGTAAGCAAATGATTTCTATTCTTGCATGATGATATAAACGATGTGCAAACGGCACAGATCCCCACAGGGATTCTAGCATTCACATTTGATTTGGTCAGTACAGCAACATGTTTCATCAAAAGTCTAAACTCAGTTTGTCTTTTTAGTTTGGTTTCCATCTGATGTGTTTTGGGTCCACGGATCTCTGCGTGGGATATGCATCTCTTTTCTTTTCATTAAAACAGAAAGACAGATTTTCCTAATCTGGTCTATACAGACGATTCCGTACCTTAGCGGGATTCAAACCAGGATGCTGACAGTGGCTTTCAAGTGAACGATTTCTCTATTTCTCTGTCCTACATTTGTTTTGGCCCAATATTTTCTCCGGGCCCTAAAACAATAGGCTAGGAGACACACGCTGGACAGCTGCCACAACACACACACACAAACAAACAATCCCAGAAAATAATCTCCAGCTAGAATTAACCCAGAGATCGCTCAGTTGGAGGAAGTCTGCCAAGTCTTCACAAAGCACACAGCGCTTGATCTCTGAATACCCAAACCTCAACTCTATATAGACAGCTGAGCATATCCAGAAAAACTGCTCTCAGTTATGTGATATAAACTACTTGTTAAGGTCGAGGTCCGTGTACTCGCAGGAATCGAATTAACATAATAAAAAATGTGTCAGGAGACTCGTCTGAAGTCGGTACAGCCGATCTACCAACTTCTGTCTGTAGCGTCCGAACTGTTTGGTCGACACACTAATATGACCACTCTGTGCATTTTGGTTTGTTTTGCTCTACATCCAAAAGCTTCACAAGACTCGTACCAGTTAAACAAATGATTGGAAGCATACAGTGCCTTCAGAGAATATTCAGACCCCTTGACTCTTTCCACATTTTGTTAACGTTACAGCCTTATTAAAGTTAAAAAAAAAAAAAAAAAGTTTTAGAAATGTTTGCTCATTTATTAAAAAAATAAACGCCTGATTGGTGGAGTGCTGAAAAGATGGTTGTCCTTCTAAAGAGATTCACAGAGGAACTCTGGTCATCTGGTCACTATGGTCACCTCCCTGACCAAGGCCCTTCTCCCCCGATTGCGGCCAGCTCCAAGAAGAGTCTTGGTGGTTCTAAACTTCTTCCATTTAAGAATGATGTGGGACCTTATATAAACAGGTGTGTGCCTTTCCAAATCATGTCCAATCAATTGAATTTACCACAGGTGGACTCCAATCAAGTTGTAGAAACATCTCAAGGATGATCAACGGAAACAGGATGCACCTGAGCTCAATTTTGATTCTTATAGCAAAGGGTGTGAATAGTTATGTAAATAAGGTATTTCAGTTTTTTTATTTTTGAAAACATTTGCAAAACATTCTAAAAACATTTTTTCACTTTGTCATTATGCAGTATTTAATTATTTTAAAAAAACAATTTTAGGCTGTAACATAACAAAATGTCGAAAAATCAATGGGTCTGAATACGAATGTACTGAATGAACTGAAGTCACATTATCCAGTGAGTTGTCTTGTGGTCCAATAATGTTGACCAATGAGACAGAATATCTGTTCCAGTATAACAACATTCCACTGACTGCTCCATAGAAAACACAGTATAAGGAACATTGCTTTACAGGTCCACTCAAATACACTTTATATCCCTGAAAATGTTATCACTTGAATAGAGTTAATTCCTCAAGCCAAAAAAGAACAAACCTGAATAGATGCCATTCAAATGTTACACCTATTAACATTTCTGAGGAGATCCCTAAGGGCATCTCAAGAACTTTTCTTACTATTTGGATTCAAGGTATTCAGCTATTAGGGGGCAGACAAGGATACATCCATAGAACACAAATTAAATTGTCTTAGATTAGTCATCCACTTTAATATTCTAAATGCCCTACAGGATAGCCTATTGATGTTGAAATTGAAGAAAGAGGAGCATACACAATAAAGTGCTTTGGCGCTACCTGGAGAAAAGGTAAAGATGGAAGATGTTGTTAATGCAATCCAGTGTTCTAATATTTGATATCAGGACCACGGGGCACAACTGGGCACTGAGGAATAGCAGAGATAGGATCATCTAATTGAGACTAATGCATCAGTACACAATGACCTTGGTGCTGTCTGTAGATACTAAGCCCAAGCAAGCACTGCCTACTAAACCTCACATGATTCTACTTGAAAAGCCAGTGTGGAGTATTATTATGGAAATTAAAAAACTAACCACATCTCGCTTGGGGCCCCCAAAAGGTCTATTAGAAATATGTTGGGTTTTGAAGGACAATATTGAAATAACCTCAAATATTATAATCAAACATGGTTTAGCTATACTATGGTCTGGAGTCCAACCATTCTAGATAATGTTTCATATTTTCAGTCAATGTTTCCAGTCTCTCCGTTTCTGCTCATCAAGACACAGTGATCATAGACACAAATGGAACATCAAACACATCACATACCATCAAAAGAACCGGTTTCAGAGTTGAGCCTGCGGCATACTGCACTGTGAGGCATTATAAACACACACACACAAATAACTCTGATTTATTTGTTTCCCTTTTAGTGTGCACAAGGAGAGAGGACGACGACACATTTTTCAATAACCATCCACTTGTTAATGTGCATAACTTCATTTTAATAATTGTATTTGCTCTATGCTTCTCCCCCCAGGGTTGCTTATATTTGCATCCTTTTGCAGATTTCATAAATGTTATATCACTCACAAACGTCTGGTGGGTTGGTTCTGTTTGAAGCTAGGATAACTTTGGAGCTGTGGCTGTGATTTTATTTCTTCCTTCATCCGTGAGTTGGGTTGGGTGGTGTAAATGCTCTCCAGAATATACCCTCAGGGTAGCTAGAGCCACAGAGGATGAAACAAGACATAGCTATTTCTCTTAACAATGTTATTGAGTTCTTCTATTTTTAATTAACGTGGTCTGTTGGGGAGCTTTGGTTCGGATCGAATTCTTTATCTCATTGGAAGACGAAAAAACACAGGGAGCTGGAAATCACTACTGTATATAAAGAGTATGACAAAAATTGAATTAGAAATGTATGTTTATCCTAGACTGGAGTTGTGATAGTTGTGGGGTTTTAAGGATTCATATACAAAAGATTCACTATGATAAACATGTTGGCACTCTTGTAGTATCCTTAAAACACATTTCTAGTAGTAATGAGTAGTCTATCTTAGTCACTAACCATTAATGATGATCAAACATAACCTTAGAGTGTGAAAGCATGGCTGGCTACTGAACTACTGGAATGGACAACCAATTTCATAACACAGAGGAGTATGGTAGACTGAATTCAATCGAGTACAGGCTTAATTGAATGAACAACAAAGACGATATGCATTTTGACATTTTATGAAATAGCCAGATGATGTGATGGCAGGTTGCCCTATGGGTGGATGCTGGCTAATAGCACATGGCTAAGGAGAAGAAACCAGACTCTTTGTTGATGATGTTGTGTTTGTATTCATTCCCACTATGCCCGTAAATTGGAAAACAAAGTGCATTATCTTATGCTTACTGGGTGAAGTTAAACGAGCATTCAGACCAACTTTTGTAAACTACATTATGACTTAATTTCATGTCGGTAAGAAGCTGATCTCCACCCAGAAACAAGCCTGCTTACTACCAGAACTTGTAGTGACGAAAAATAAAATGCTAAACACTACCCAGAGATTATGATTTTTCATTCAAGTATCAGTATCATGTTTTGAATACAGTATGCTCACGATGTTGTTTGGAATATTTACATTTCATGTGTACTGTGCAGCATCCATGAATTCCCCTCTGTTTATGCTTCCTTTAGCAGTTTTACGTGCTTATCTCTCGTGCTGAAGTGTTGATACATTTTTATTCCTCAGTGACTGCAAAGCAACACACGCTGTTGGTGAGAGATTGAAATTGGTCCCTTAGCTTTGCTGAAAATATCCCAGGTGATGAAGGAACTAAGCAGGGGTATCAATTAAATGGATAAGTTTGGTTGAGGCAAAGTTTGGTTAAGATTATTTGATCATGTGTGTATGTGCACGCTTGCGTGCGTACGTGTTCGGGTGTGACAGAAAGCTTCTAACACTGCACCGACTGATACAGACCTGCTGTCCTACAGATCCCCCTCTATTGGTCTTAGACAGTATTACCAGTGGACTACAGACCACCTGTCAATGACAAAACCATCATCATCATAGCTATAGTAAGCCCACACTGCTGTCAGTGGAAACTCTCGGATCAATGTCCAGAGTCCTCTCCATTCGCTGCTTTGATATTAATAATTCAGAATGGGTCAACATTAACAGTTGAGTAGCTAATGAATTTAGAGAGAAAACTGCCAGTTCTCTTCAGAGCAATTAACATTTATGGAGCAATGCTTTGTTCTCCATTATTCATCAAACTTACTTAGTGCACTACTTTTGACCAGGGCCCAAAGGGTGCCATTTCGGACGCAACCATATTAGACTCGCTTAAAAATAGTAATCTTACCAGTCTGCTGTACCACATGAACATTTAAAAGGGAAATCATCTCACCACTAAACCTTGATTTTGCCTGATTTTAAACACAAGGTCTTGCTATTACAGCAAATTAATCATCTCTTTCAAATGCCTAACTCAGATTGCCTTAAAGCAAGCGCTGACACATTAGAGACAAAATGTAAAACTAAGCTCAACTCAACTTTAGCAGCACAGCATTTGCCTTCCTGGCTGATTACTTGATAGATAGTTTTGTGAGACCCTACGTAGTTTGATGAGATGTCTTTATTCTGTATGTGTGTGTCATATCACAAATGATTTCTGTGGCACTGGCAGATGCCGGTGGTTGGCAACAAGATTACTGTAGCTTCACACTACCCACCGGGAAAAAAATGGTTGAATCCACATTGTTTCCATATAATTTCAACCAAAAAATGCAACGTGGAAAACTGATTGGATTTGAAAAAAGTCCTCAACGTAATGGAATTTGACCTGAACCTAAATGCAATGACATGGTAACATTTTTTGTTGATTTCACGTTGAATTCCCGTTAGTTGACAACTCAATCAAATCAAAACTAGACGTTGAACTGGTGTCTGTGCCCAGTGGACATTAGAAGCGATAGCTTTTCTGGTCTAATGTTACAGTTTGAAAAGCTGTGTCAGGCTCTGACCAGAGGGAAGCCTTTGGGCTTATTCGATGGTTTATGGTCAGGTCCTGACAGGGGGGTCATCTAGAATAGTCTATGGAGGTTTTGAGTTGGTTCCCAATTAGAGGCAGCTGCATTGCGTTACCTCTAATTGGGGACCCTATTTAGGTTGTTCATTTTCCCGCTTGTGATGTGGTTGATTGTTGGGTGCGAGTTGCTTTGTTTTGGGCTCCCATTTTTACGGTATCCTGTGTTTCCTGTTTGTTGTTTTTCAAGTTTGCATCTAAATAAAATATGCAGGACTTAAGTAGCGCAGCGCCTTGGTCAATTATTGGACGGATCTGTGACAAGCTGCTTACCTCAGATGACGTAAAAAAATTGCAGATGTTACTGCAGTATCCAAAATGTCTAAATACAGTACTATACAAATATATGCAATTCATAGAGAGAAGGGCAAAGATCTAAAATGCATTGACATTGGATGTTAGAATTAGATAGATATACTGTAGATATAGTATTGTAGATATACTGTATAGTATCTGAGTCGTAAAGTTACTGAGGATAAAGAGGCAGATGAAGCACATAGGGTAGAGAACTCTCTAAGGTGGTTTTAGTCATTTTCAATCTGTAGCTGCGTCCTTTTGGGAGGCAAGGTGAAAGATAATAACAGTGCTGCAGGAACTGCACCTCTATGACCAGACTCATCTGGACACACATGAGAGTTTAAAAGACACAACGCTGATGCTAATTACTCCTCTCTTTCTAAAAAAAAAACAAAAATTTATCCAGCCATTTTACATAAGCTGCAGCCCTCAAGTCTGGGTCCTACAATTTACACCAATAGCTAAAAGGTAAAAAGCAGTGTTTCCTGCCGTCTGGCATTCCGTGTTTAATAATTTTGACTGAGTTTAAATTACCTGTCATAAAAGTGTCAAGGATTTTCCAACCATTTCACTGGTTTCAGGCAGTCGTCTCCCTCTTTATCATTGCTAACACTTTTTCCATTAAGGAGAAAATAGAAAAAGGTATTGCGATAAAAATGTGAATAAAGCGCAGATGAATGCAGCAGGGAACATACAATGGACCATTAAATGTCCCCAAGGACGTTCCATTCTGAATTCATTCTGTTATCGTTTTGGCAAATCTCAAAACACTAATGTTTTCTTCAATAGTGTTTTTACAATAGGCTACATACTGTAGCAAACTATTGCCTAGTGAATCACTGTTTTTCTTTTCTAGTCAACGAAGTGAAGATGCAATACAGCAGTGAAACAATGCCTACTATGTAAGGCCTTGACATAAGTCTGGTTAAACAACAGACCCTCTTCTCTCGCTTCATTTCAGTAAGAAACATGTTGGTTCAACTTTATATGACCAGCCTTATGTACTGTGGCTTTACTGCAACAAGCTGAGCTCTTTAATTATATTTTAAGGACTGTGTGCATATTACACGCAAACTATTTTATTTCCATATAGTGCTGACGCAGCTTCCAGTAATATTGTAAGTGAACAGAATACAGTGAACACTATAAAGGATTAGCTTGGAGGAAAAGACAGATTGTGTACCAGACAATGGACTGTTTTGCATGTAATCGATACAACATTAGCAGGACTGTTTCCCTGTAAGCTGTGAGTCGGATTTATGCACACACATTTCCATATTGATGGACTAGACCAACATTGCTGTTTTGACTAGTCAGCCATTTCGCTGTAAATCAAAACCTCGATTTGTGATGATGTACTGAGCGTGTGGTGTGCTGAGAAATATTCCCTTGAGTATTGTCCTAATTGTTGTCTCTATATTGTCTTTGTTGCTGTACTGTATTGTACTATAGTTGGGGTTGCAAAGAGAGGGTATATTACTGTAAACTTTCTGAAGTTTACCAGTAAACTACCAGAACTTTGGTAACTTTCAAGGTTTATTTGGAATTTTATAAGATGACATCTAGGGGCCTTTTTGGGTACTTCGTTGTAAAATATCAAATAGAATGAAAAAGCTGTAAAACATTATCCTAAATATAAACCATCAACTTAGTGAATACCATTGGTGTTTAATGTGAGTGTTTCAGCATGAAATATCCTTTAGATATTTATTTTACACTATTTTATTTATTCTACTATGTCAACATTGTTGTCAATGTTTTGGCCTCAAACTACCGGCAGTTGTGAAATAAGTTAATATTTGGAAGAGTTCATTTAAAATGATCCTATTATTGATTTTTTTATTATACTGGACAAAAATCTAAATGCAACATGTTTGTCCCATGTTTCATGAGCTGAAATAAAATATCCCCGAAATGTTCCATACGCACAAAAAGCTTATTTCTCTCAAATTTGTTTATATTCCTGTTAGTGAGCATTTTGCCTTTGCCATGATAATCCATCCAGGTGTGGCATATAATGGTGTGGAATATAAAGAAGCTGATTAAACAGCATGATCATTACACAGCTGCACCTTGTGCTGGGGACAATAAGCTGAGGAGTATTTCTGTCTGTAATAAAGCCCTTTTGTCGGGAAAAACATATTCTGATTGGCTGGGCCTGACTCCCAAGTGGGTGGGCCTATGCCCTCCCAGGCCCACCCGTGGCTGCGACCCTGCCCAGTCATGAGAAATCCATAGATTAGGGCCTAATAATGTATTTTAATTGACTGAATTCCTTATATGAACTCTAACTCAGTAAAATCATTGAAATGTTGCGTTTAGATTTTTGTCTTGAATCATATGATTTGCTGTTAACATGATGTCCCATGTACAGTGCATTCAGAAGGTATTCAAACCCCTTGTCTTTTTCCACATTTTGTTAAGTTGCAGCCTTATTCTAAAATGGATTAAATACAAAAAAATGCCTCATCAATCTACACACAATCCCCCATAATGACAAAGCGAAAATAGGTTTTTAGACATTTTAGCAAATGTCTTAAATATAAAAAACAGAAATAGATAGATAGATAGATAGATAGATAGATAGATAGATAGATAGATAGATAGATAGATAGATAGATAGATAGATAGATAGATAGATACTTTATTGATCCCCGAGGGGGAAATTTCTTAAATCATATGATTCAAGACAAAAATCTAAACCCAACATGTAACAATTTCCGTGATTTTACTGAGTTAGAAATACCTTATTTAGATAAGTATTCAGACCTTTTGCAGACAATTCCTTGAGATGTTTCTACAAATTGAATGGTATATTCAATTGATTGAAGGAACACACCTGTCTATATAAGGTCCCACAGTTGACAGTGCATGTCAGAGGAAAAACCAAGCCATCAGGTCGAAGGAATTGTCTGTAGAGCTCTGAGACAGGATTGTGTCGAGGAACAGATCTGGGGAAGGGTACCAAAAAATGTCTGCAGCATTGAAGGTCCCCAAGAACACAGTGGCCTCCATCATTCTTAAATGGAAGAAGTTTGGAACCACCAAGACTCTTCTTAGAGCTGGCCGCCTGGCCAAACTGAAAAATCGGGGGAGAAAGGCCTTTGTCAGGGACGTGACCAAGAACCTAATGATCACTCTGACAGAGCTCTAGAGTTCCTCTGTGGAGATGGGAGAACCTTCCAGAAGGACAACCATCTCTGCAGCACTCCACCAATAAGGCCTTTATGGTAGAGTGGCTAGACGGAAACCACTCCTCAGTAAAAGGCACATGACAGCAAGCATGGAGTTTGTCAAAAAGCAGCTAAAGACTCTCAGACCATGAGAAACAAGATTCTCTGGTCTGATGAAACCAAGATTGAAGTCTTTGGCCTGAATGCCAAGCATCACGTCTGGAGGAAACCTGGCACCGTCCCTACAGTGAAGCATGGTGGTGGCAGCATCATGCTGTGGGGATGTTTTTCTGCAGCAAGGACTGGGAAACTAATCAGGATCGAGGGAAAGATTAACGGAGCAAAGTACAGGGAGATCCTTGATGAAAACCTGCTCCAGAGCGCTCAGGAAGGTTCACCTTCCAACAGGACAACGACCCTAAGAACACAGCCTAGACAACACAGGAGTGGCTTCGGGACAAGTCTCTGAATGTCCTTCAATGGCCCAGCCAGAGCCCGGACTTGAACCCGATCGAACATCTCTGGAGAGACCTGAAAATAGCTGTGCAGCGACGCTCCCCATTTAACCTGACAGTGCTTGAGAGGATCTGCAGAGAAGAACGGGAGAAACTCCCCAAATACAGGTGTGGCAAGCTTGTAGTACCATACCCAAGAATACTCAAGGCTGTAATCGCTGCCAAAGGCGCTTCAACAAAGTACTGAGTAAAGGTCTGAATACTTATGTAATGTAATATTTCAGTTTTTTCTTTGTAATATATTTGTAAAAATTTACAAAAAAACAACAGTTTTTGCTTTTTCTAATTTTAGAATAAGGCTGTAACGTAACAAAATGTGAAAAAGTCAAGGGGTCCGAATACTTTCCGAATGCACTGTAGGCTAACAAACAGAATGGTCACTCATAGACCCGGAGCACGGAGCTCAGACACACACACACACAAGATATAAACAGGAATCTATTTAGAGAGCGTTAGGTGTAAAATATAGCCCTCCGGTAAATAATGCAAAGGATTGAGAGAATCATATAAATTATATATAGTCATAGCCTGAATGAATGGTAATGGCAATAACATTTCAAAAATTAATTTGTAATAGAATGTTAATCAAAATGATCACTACTGTGGGGTGGTAAGGAATTCCTGTAAATATTTCAAATATGCAATACAAACCAAGTGTGTGAGTAGCATATACAATGAGTTTTAAAAACATTAGGAACACCTTCCTAATATTGAGTTGTACTCCTTTTCGCCCTCAGAACAGCCACAATTAGTTGGGGTAGGGACTCTACAAGGTGTCCAAACTGTTGAGCATGAAAAACCCAGCAGCGTTGCAGTTCTTCACACACTCAAACCGCTGCGCCTGGCTCCTACTATCATACCTCGTTCAAAGGCACTTAAATCTTTTGCCTTGCCCATTCACCCTCTAAATGGCACACATAAACAATCCATGTCTCAATTGTCTCAATGCATAAAAATCATTCTTTAATCTGTCTCCTCCCCTTCATCTACACTGATTGAAGTGGATTTAACAAGTGACATCAATAAGGGATCATAGAATTCACCTGGTCAATCTATGTAATGGAAACAGTATGTCTACCTTACATGCACTACCATTCAAAAGTTTGGGGTCACTTAGAAATGTCCTTGTTTTCCATGAAAACATACATGAAATGAGTTGCAAAATAAATAGGAAATATAGTCAAGACATTGACAAGGTTATAAATAATTATTTTTAATTGAAATAATAATAATAATTGTGTCTCTTCCTTTGCTTTCGTCAAAGAATCCTCCATTTGCAGCAGTTACAGCCTTGTTGAGGTAATCTGAAGAGATTTCACTCCATGCTTCCTGAAGCACCTCCCACAAGTTGGATTGGCTTGATGGGCACTTCTTATGTAGCATACGGTCAAGCTGCTCCCACAACAGCTCAATAGGGTTGAGATCCGGTGACTGTGCTGGCCACTCCATTATACACAGAATACCAACTGACTGCTTCTTCCCTAACTAGTTCTTGGATAGTTTGGAGCTGTGCTTTGGGTCATTGTCCTGTTGTAGGAGGAAATTGGCTCCAATTAAGCGCCGTCCACAGGGTATGGCATGGCGTTGCAAAATGGAGTGATAGCCTTCCTTCTTCAAGATCCTATTTACCCTGTACAAATGTCTCACTTTACCACCACCAAATCACTAGACCATCACATTGCCTCCACCATGCTTGACAGATGGCGTCAAGCACTCCTCCAGCATCTTTTCATTTGGTCTGCGTCTCACGAATGTTCTTCTTTGTGTTCTGAACACCATGTTATTTTAATGGACAAAAAATGAGCTTTTCTTTCAAAAACAAGGACATTTCTGAGTGACCCCAAACTTTTGAATGGTAGTGTATGTTGGAAGACCTGTGTGCTGAAAGTTTGGAAGAAATGATACAATGTGAAAACATTTCCAATCCACAATTTAAACATAGCCTGAATAAATGGTACATAACTGATGCTTGCAGTCGTACATTATGTACCAACCGTCAACGTGAAATTGACAGAAAAAATAATAAAGACATACCATATATATGGCTACAAGGTAGGTGAGAGAGAGGTGAATGAAAGAGGGCGGGAAGGTGGAAGAGAGAGAGGAAAAGGGGAAAAAGAAAGAGATTTCATGAATAAAAAATAAACTCCCCCAGCACTGATGTAAAAACGTGATAATCGGCACCCAGTCTTAGAGTCTCAGAGAGGAGGAAGCAGTCATAGGGGAGAGAAGAGAAGTCTACACATAAAACAGGGCTGGGATTGAAAGATCACAGGGGTATGTACAGTATAAGTGGCAAGGTTTGAATCAGGATGGTATACACAATGTATGTGGCATATTACTACACAAGCATCACAAACCTTATCACAGGATCATGAAATGGACCTCAAGCCAGTTCAGAGTTGCATCCTAAAATTGCCCCTTTGATCTTCAAGGTGTCAGCTAAGTGGTTCAGAACATTATCCCAGACAAGGTTGCGGGCTGGCTGACTGGCTGGGTAGCTTATTGTAGTAGCCTGCTGCACCCCAGACTGGGATCGTTATGGGTCCTTATAGGATTACCCTAGATCCCTCAGCATGGTCGCCCACAGGATTACAGGGCTCTGGGTCAGTGGCTACAAGTGGTGTTTGTGTTGGTGTGGTGTTCCAACAAACCTGGAGGAATATGAGGAGATGAATGCTGAGGAAGCTGTGTGTGAGGTAGGCTTTTAAAGGAGGGCCTAGGAGGCAGTCTGAGGGCTCTGAGTCATTGCCTAAAAATGGTGTTTGTGTTGGTGTGGTGTTCCACCTTTAGATGAGTATGTTAAGAGAGGAGGACCTAGGAGGCAGACTGAGGAGGTTGCGTGAGAGGAGAGGAAGGCATGAGAGGCAGACAAAGGCAGAGGAGTGTAAGGAGAAGAGAGTGCCTGAAAAGCAGACTGAGGAAGTTGTGAGATGCAGGCTTTGGAGAAGAGGGCCTTGGAGGCAGAGTGAGGAAGCCGTATCATGTGAGAGCCGAGGCACGGAGGCATTCTTTTAATAGAGGAGGAGGCAGATGGCCCACATTAAAAGCAGAGGGCCCTTGTGACAGTCCTCAACAGCCCCGCTGAGAACAGGGTAATTAAATGAGGAATTTAATCGGATTCCTCAAATTAAATGTCCAGCTGGATACGTACTCCCAGACCCCTGCTGATTTCCACCTTTTCTGTCTCTGTGGTTGGATCCCAAATTGCACCCTATTCCCTATGGGCCCTGTTGAAAAGTAGTGCACTATGTAGAACATAGGGTGCCAATTGAGACACAGGCTCGGTCTGTGGTGCTGTGGAGCTGGGATGTTTCACACTGTGCCTCACAGACCTCTCTGATCAATACCCACTCATACCTGATTATAGTCAGGGTGATAATTGCTGCTAAAGTATTCCATTCACAGCTCTGACAGTGGGAGTCTGGGAAAGGAAGGGACCATCACCCTATGGGGTCTCCTGAGGGTCATATTCATAATGGGTTCTGGGTGGGTGGGAAAAAGCACAAAAGCACCACCATGAAACAATACACTCTCTCTTCCAGATGTAACAGTACAGTAGGAATTATGATTATGTGTATAGTAATACAACAAATTAGGTCCGATTGAATTACCAATTGGTCTTTCTCAATTTGGTCTTGAGGACAGTGTGGACCATGTCAGGCAAGACAGCAGGGTCAAGTGCATTGCAGTGTGTAAATCAATTGTGTTATCAATGTTTTAACTGATTTTGGAATGAATTTCAAGATTTCAAACGGCATTACTATGCAAACTAGATGACACAGACGGCAGAATAATACTAGCTCGGATGGAAGCGTAACATATGAATGAATCTGATTGAAAGAAAAAAGATTTAAGTCAATCAAATCAATCAAATGTATTTATAAAGCCCTTTTTACATCAGCAGATGTCACAAAGTGCTATACAGAAACCCAGCCTAAAACCCCAAACAGCAAGCAATGCAGATGTAGAAACACGGTGGCTAGGAAAAACTCCCTAGAAAGGCAAAAACCTAGGAAAAAACACGGAGAGGAACCAGGCTCTGAAGGGTGGCCAGTCCCCTTCAGGCTGTGCCGGGTGGAGATTATAACAATGTATGGCCATTAAGGCCAGATTTTTCTCCAAGATGTTCAAACGTTCATAGATGACCAGCAGGGTCAAATAATAATCACAGTGGTTGTAGAGGTTGCAACAGGTCAGTACATCAGGAGTAAATGTCACTTGGCTTTTCATAGCCGGGCATTTAGATGTTGAAATAGCAGGTGTGGTAGAGAGAGAGAGAGTTGAAAACAGCAGGTATTGGACAAGGTAGCACGTCCGTAATAGGGTCAGAGGCAGAGAATCCCAATGGAGAGACGGGAACCGGCCAGGCAGAGACAGCAAGGGTGGCTCGTCGATCCAGTGCCTTTCCGTTCACCTTCGCGCCCCTGGGCCAGACTACACTCAATCATAGGACCTACTGAAGAGTTGAGTCTTGAGTAAAGACTTAAAGGTTGAGGCCGAGACTGCGTATCATACATGGATAGGCAGACCATTCCTTAAAATGTAACTCTATAGGAGAAATCCCTGCCTCCAGCTGCGTCTTGTGACCGGAGCATACGTATAGGTATGTGCGGCAGGACCAAATCGGAGAGATAGGTAGGAGCAAGCCCATGTAATGCTTTGTAGGTTAGCAGTAAAACCTTGAAATCAGCCCAAGCCTTAACAGGAATCCAATGTAGAGAGGCAATTTTTGGGGTTCTAGCAGCCGTGTTCAGCACTAACCAAAGTTTATTTAGTGCTCTATCTGTGTAGCCGGAGAGTAGAGCATTGCAACAGTCTAATCAAGAAGTGACAAAACCATGGATTAGCTTTTCTAAATAATTTTTTGATAAAAGGTTTCAGATTTTTGCAATGTTACGAAGATGGAAAAAAGATCCTTGAAATATTCTTGATATGTTTGCCAAAAGAGAGATCAGGGTCCAGAGTAATGCTTAGGTCCTTCACAGTTTTCTTTGGAACGACTGTACAACCATCAAGATTAATTGTCAGATCCAACAGAAGATCTCTAGGTTTCTTGGGACCTAGAACAAGCATCTCTGTTTTGTCTGAGTTTAAAAGTGAAACATTTGTCTGAAACACAGGTTTCCAGGGTAGGCTATTTTGGGGCTTCACAATGTTTCATCGAAATGTACAGCTGTGTGTTGTCCGCATATCAATGGAAGTTAACATTGTGTTTTCCACCAAAACCTACAATTAATTTGTCAGAGGACAAACCATCCACAGAAACTAACTGATATCTTTCTGACAGATAAGATCTAAACCAGGCAAGAACTTGTCCATGTAGACCAATTAAGGTTTCCAATCTCTCCAAAATAATGTGGTGATCGATGGTGTCAAAAGCAGCACTAAGGTCTAGGAGCATGAGGACAGATGCAGAGCCTTGGTCTGACGCCATTAAAAGGTAATTTACCATCACGAGTGCAGTCTCAGTGCTAAGATGGGGTCCAAAACCAAACTGAAGCGTTTTGTATACATTATTTGTCTTCAGGAATGCTGTGTTTATAAACAAGTTTGAGAGGAATGGTAGATTCGATATAGGGGTTAAGGTTTAGCTTTTTCAAGAGAGGCATTATTACTGCCACTTTTAGTGAGTTTGGTACACATCCGGTGGATAGGGAGACATTTATTATGTTCAACATAGGAGGGTCAAGCTCAGGAAGTAGTTATTTCACTAGTTTAGTTGCAATATGGTCCAGTATGCAGGTTGAAGGTTTAGAGCCCATTACTATTTTCATGAATGTGTCAAGAGATATAGGATTAAAAAACTTGAGTGTCTCCATTGATCCTAGGTCCTGGCAGTATTGTGCAGACTCAGGACAGCTGAGCTTTGGAGAAATACGCAGATTCAAAGAGGAGTCCGTAATTTGCTTTCTAATGATCCTGATCTTTTGGTCTCAGGAGTTCATGAATTCATCACTGCTGAAGTGAAAGGCATCCTGTCTTTGGGAATGCTGCTTTTTAGTTAGCTTTGCAACAGTATCAAATAGAAATGTTGTATTGTTCTTATTCTCCTCAAATAGGTTGGAAAAATAGGATGATCGAGTAGCAGTGAGGGCTCTTCGATATCGCACTGCACTTTCTTTCCAAGCTAGCAGGAAGACTTCCAGTTTGGTGGAGCGCCATTTCCGTTTACATTTTCTGGAAGCTTACTTCAGAGCTCGGGTATTTTCTGTGTACCAGGGAGCCAGTTTCTTGTGACAAATGTTTTTTGTTTTTAGGGGTTAGACTGCATCTAGGGTATTACGCAAGGTTAAATGTAGATACTCAGTTAGGTCATTAACTGATTTTTGTACTCCGACGTCCTTGGGTAGGTGGAGGGTGTCTGGAAGGGCATCTAGGAATCTTTGGGTTGTCTGAGAATTTATAGCACAGCTTTTGATGATCCTTGGTTGGGTTCTGAGCAGATTATTTCTTGCGATAGCAAACATAATAAGACGGTGGTCCGATAGCCCAGGATTATGAGGAAAAACATTTAGATCCACAATATTTATTCCACGGGACAAAACTAGATCCAGGGTATGACTGTGGCAATGATGGCTCCGAAAGCCTTTTGGAGTGGGTCTGTGGACTTTTCCATGTGAATATTAAAATCACCAAAAATGTGAATATTATCTGCCATGACTACAAGGTCCGATAGAAATTCAGAGAACTCAGTGAGGAACTCTGTATACGGCCCAGGAGGCCTGTAAACAGTAGCTATAAAAAGTGATTGAGTAGGCTGGATAGGGGCTCCCGAGTGGAGTAGCGGTCTAAGGCACTGCATCTCAGTGCAAGAGGTGTCACTACAGACACCCTGGTTCAAATATAGGCTGTCGCACAACTGGCCGTGATTGGGAATCCCATAGGGCGGTGCACAATTGGCCCAGCGCTGTCTGGGTTTGGCCGGTGTAGGCCGTCATTGTAAATAAGAATTTGTTCTTAAATGACTTGCCTGGTTAACAAATGTTTTATTATTTGTTATTATTTCATGACTAGAAGCTCAAAAGACGAAAACGCTGTCATTTTTGTAAATGTTAGCAACACCCCTGCCTTTGCGGAATGCGCAGGGGATATGGTCACTAGTGTAACCAGGAGGAGAGGCTTCATTTAACACAGTAAATTCATCAGGCTTAAGCCATGTTTCAGTCAGGCCAATCACATCAAGATTATGATCAGTGATAAATTCATTGACTCTAACTGCCTTGGAAGTGAAGGATCTAACATTAAGTAGCCCTATTTTTTAGATGTGAGATATCACAATGTCTTTCAATAATTACAGGAGATTGCTAAGGCAAATTTTGCTCAACCTAGATCAAGGCACAGTCTCAATGGGGGTAGCTGAGCTGACTACACTGACTGTGCTAGTGGCAGACTCCACTAAGCTGGCAGGCTGGCTACGAGCCTGCTGCCTGGCCTGCACCCTATCTCATTGTGGAGCTAAAGGAGTTAGATCCCTGTCTATGTTGATAGAAAAGATGAGAGCACTTTTTCAACCAGCGATTGAGTTGTGAGACTCTGCTGCAGAGTTCATCACTCCCCCTAACTGGTAGCGGGCCAGGGACAATTACTCGATGCCTACACATCTTTCTATGTTGCTCTTGGTGACCTCTGACTGTTTCATCCTAACGTTGTTGGTGCCGACGTGGATAACAATATCCCTATACTCTCTACACTCGCCAGTTTTTGCATTAGCCAGCACCATCTTCAGATTAGCCTTTACATCGGTAGCCCTGCCCCCTGGTAAACATTGTTTGATTGCTGGATGAAACTTTTAAAGTCTAATATTGCGGGTAATGGAGTCGACAATGACCAGGGTTTTCAATTTGTCAGAGCTAATGGTGGGAGGCTTCGGTGGCTCAGACCCCATAACGGGTGGAGAGACCTGAGAAGGCCCTGACTCTGACTTGTTGCTTAATGGGGAGAACCGATTGAAAGTTTCTGTCGGCTGAATGAGCGACACCGGTTGAGCATGCCAACAGCATTTCTTTCCAGAAGCCCTGAGAAAATTGTCCGGCTGAGGGGACTGTGCGAGGGGATATATATTACTATCTGTACTTATGGGTGGCACAGACACTGTTTCATCCTTTCCTACACTTAAATTGCCCTTTCCTAACGATTGCGTCTGTAGCTGGGCTTGCAGCATGGCTATCCTCACCATCCTACCTCTTAACCTTACTACATTTTGCACTCTGTATATAGATTTTTCTATTGTGTTTTTGACTGTTTGTTTAATGTGTAACTCTGTGTTGTTATTTGTCACACTGCTTTGCTTTGTCTTGGCCAGGTCGCAGTTGCAAATGAGAACTTGTTCTCAACTGACCTACCTGGTTAAATAAAGGTGAAATAAAAAAATAAAAAAATAAAAAAATAAATAAATAAGGAAATTGTTTTCCTGTATATTGTGAGCGGCAGGTAGCCTAAAGTTTAGAGCGTTGGGCCAGTAACCGAAAGGTCACTGGTTCAAATACTTGAGCCGACAAGGTGAAAAACTTGTCGATGTGCCCTTGAGCAAGGCACTTAACACTCATTTGCTCCAGGGGCGCCATACTCCTATGGCTGACCCATAGTAGTATGGCCAATTAAAAAAACTTCAGTGAGGAAAAAAATAATGATAATTAAGATGTTGGTAAATATGTTAATTTAAGACTGATTTTTTTAAAAGTAGTTTGGCAGGTAGCCAAGTAGCAACAAACAGCACAGCAGCACGGAGACAAGTGCCTTGGAACGGTGTATGGTACTAGGTGCCAGGCCCAGGCGCACCGGTTTGCGTCAAGCACTGCAACGTTGCTGGGTGTTTCATGCTCAACAGTTTCCCGTGTGTATCAAGAATGCTCCACCACCCAAAGGAAATCCAACCAATTTGACACAACTGTGGGAAGCATTGGAGTCAACATGGGCCAGGATCCTTGTGGAACGCTTTCGAAACCTTGTAGAGTCCATGCCTGGATGAATTGAGGCTGTTCTGAGGGCAAAAGGGGATGCAACTCAATTTTAGGAAGAGGTTCCTAATGTTTTGTGCACTTAGTGTATATGATAGTCACCCTGGACAGAGAGAGCAGAAGTGATATTGGGGACATTGAAATACTCTATCCAGGATTAGGGGTGATGTATTTTGGGGGGTGTAGATGCTGGGGGGTGGGGACTCAATATTAGGAAGGAGTTCCTAATGTTTGGTACACTCACTGTACATTTACACACATACACCAACTGACACTCACAAGCACCTGACTATTAGCTAAACAAAGTTTTTATTTTACCTATAATTATTTCTCCATATTATGTGTGTCTCTGATAAGCTACCCAGGAAAGGGCTAAGGATAGCCCATATTAATATGAACTATATATACAAAAGTATGCGGACACCCCTTCAAATTAGTGGATTTGTCTATTTCATCCACACTCGTTGCTGACAGGTGTATAAAATTGAGCACACAGCCATGCAATCTCCACAGACAAACATTGTCACCTTTCCAACAAGTCAGTTCGTCAAATTTTTGCCATGCTAGGCGAACAAATTTGTAACTGCTGTTATTGTGAAGTGGAAACGACTAGGGCTCAGCCGTGAAGTGGTAAGCCACACAAGTTCACAGAACGGGACCGACGAGTTCTGAAGCGTGTAGCATGTAAAAATTGTCTGTCCTCGGTTGCAACACTCACTACCGAGTTCCAAACTGCTTCTGGAAGCAACGTCAGCACAATAACTGTTTGTCGGGAGCTTCATGAAAGGGGTTTCCATAGCCGAGCAGCCGCACACAAGCCTAGGATCATCATGCGCAATGCCAAGCATCGGCTGGAGTGGTGTAAAGCTCAATGCCATTAGACTCTGAACCAGTGGAAAAACATTCTCTGGAGTGATGAATCACACTTCACCATCTGGCAGTCTGATGGACGAATCTGGGTTTGGAGGATGCCAGGAGAACGCTACCTGCCCAATAAACCAATGAAATCAAGCCACACCTGGCCAATATTACAGACACCTGTGTGTCCTTTCTAACTCATTAATTAATTAGTGACCAGCAGTGTTTGTCATTATACCCTGATGAAGACAGCTTGTCTTTCGAAATGTTGGTTATAAAATAATTACATCTGAGCTCCTAGAGTGTGAGGCTCTCCTTTTATTTTTGAATGAGCAGGTTTCCACATACTTTTAGTCATATAGTATATGTAATATTAGATAACATTCATATACTGGCCATCTCTGAAACTCACTTAGATAATTCCTTTGATGATATAGCAGTAGCAATACAAGGATACACTGACATGTACAGAAAAGACAGGAATGCCTATGGGGGAGGTGTTGGTGTATACAGTACCAGTCAAAAGTTTGGACACACCTACTCAATCAAGGGTTTTTCTTCTACATTGTAGAATAATAGTGAATACATCAAAACTATCAAATAACACATATGGAATCATGTAGTCATGTAGCAAAGGGTGGCAATTTGAAGAATCTCAAATATAAAATATATTTTGATTTGTTTAACACTTTTTTGGTTACTAAATTATTCCATGTGTTATTTTGTAAGTTTGATGTCTTCACTATTATTATTATTATTATTATTATTATTATTATTATTATTATAATAATGTATTAATTAGTAAAAATAAAACACTTGAATGAGTAGGTGTGTCCAAAACTTTGACTAGTACTGTATATTCAGAGCCATATTCCTTTAAAGCTTAGAGAGGATCTCAAGTCATATCTTGTTGGAGTGTTTCACCTGCCTCACCTAAAGCCTATTCTTTTGGGGTGATGCTATAGGCCACCAAGTGCTATCAGTCAGTATTTGGATAATATGTGTGCAATGCTTGATAATGTGTGTCATGCTAACAGAGAGGTCTATTTTCTGGGTGACCTGAACATTGACGATTTAGCAACTAGCTGTCCTCTTAAGAGGAAACTTCTAACTGTGACTAATGCCTGTAATATGGCCCAGGTCATAGATAGATAGATAGGTACTTTATTGATCCCCCGGGGGGGAAATTTCCTTGTCAAGCAGCTACAACAAAAACACAGGGCAGGTGCAAAATGCCACAACGAAAGTACACAAAAGACAGATACACGGTACATGATACATAGAGCGGCAGTATGAAAAAGTATAGAAATACAAGATATCTGGAGTGCAATGGTTAACTATACTATACAGGTCGATGGCAGAGAAATACTTCAGTACAGTATCACTCAACCAACTAGAGTGCATATCAATAGTGTTGGTTCTGTGACATCCACTTGTATTTATCATATCTTCACTAATGCTGCAGAGCTTTACTCCAAAGCAATATCAGTTCACATTGACTGTATTGACCATATTATTGTGGCAATAACAACAAAAGCCAACCTGCCAAAGGTAATTTATAAGAGGTCATACAAAACAAATGATCAGGACTCTTTTGTTGAAGATGTAAAACGTTTATGTTGGTCTAATGTGCATGAGGAAGTGAATCCACATGAAGCACTGGAAGTATTTGTAAAATTATTCAATTATTCAAGTATGCACCTGTTAAGAAATTAACTGTGAGAACTGGTTGAGCCCTATGGATTGACGATGAATTGAAAAATTGCATGGTTCAAAGTCAGGCTGCTCAGCTGATTGGTCGACATATTGTAAATTGAGAAATGTTGTGACTAAACATAAGAATAAATTATAATACAAAACCAAGATAAATGACACAAAACACAATGGAAAAAGCCTTTGGAGTACCTTAAGTGATATCATGGGATGAACCCAATTCATCTCCATCGTTTTTTGATGGGTCATTTATAAAAAAAAACGTTTGCTATTGCCAATAATTTTAATTACTATTTCACTAGTAAAGTGGAATAACTCAGAAGTGAAATGACAACATTGAACAATCAATTTTGTATAAAATATCTAATAATGAAAGAGAAGGATTGCTGTTTTGAATTTGGTCAAGATAGTGTGGGAGAGGTGGAAAAACAATTGTTATCCATTAATTGACACAGGGCAGGCAGGTGGACCCAAATGCAGACACAGAGGCAGAGTAGATTCCAATAGAATAAAGGATATTTATTGGATAAACAATCTCGTAGTCGAAGGACAGGCATGGGTTGGCAACAGGATAGCACGGCAGAGGTACACTGGGGTAGGCAGGCTTGTTGGTCGGTGGACAGGCAGAAGGCGATAGTCGAGGCAGAAGGGCTGAGGTACACAGGCTCGTAGTCAGAAAAAACAGGCAGATATCGACACCAGGGAGAAAACAGGTAACGGGGAAAAACACTGGTCATAAGGACCGCTGGAAACGACTGTACAGGACAAGACGATCTGGCAACTGACAGGACAGAGAACAGGGGTTAAATACACCGAGGACTAATGGTGAATAGGGAACACCTGGTGTGGGGTGGAGACAAGACAACAGGTGAAACATATCAGGGTGTGACATCAATAATGATGAGCCACCAGGTATAAACAACCTTGATGGGAAACTATTGACAATGGTAGAAGACTGTATTGCCACCCGTTTGCTATATCATTAAACAAAGCCTAAAGGAGTGTGTGTGTCCACAGGCGTGGAAGGATCAAAAGTAATTCCACTGCCTAAAAATAGTAAAGCATCCTTTGCTGGCTCTAACAGCCGCCCAATCAGATTGCTGCCTGCTCTTAGTAAACTGATGGAGAGAATTAGAGAAGGGCACTCAATTTGTACTGCACTGACTAAGATGACTGATGATTGGTTAAAATAAATGAATAATGAGATGATAGTTGGAGCTGTATTGTTAGATTTCAGTGCAGCCTTTGATGTTATTGATCATAAATTGTTATAGAAGAAACTCACTTGCTATGGCTTTACATCACCTGCATGCCAGTCTTTCCTGGTTGAGGGTTGACAAGAGATGTAACGCTTCTCTTCTACAGTAGTACGTGTATCATCCATTCCAATGGGTTCTTGTTTAGCTGTTATAAATTCTCCCTCTAGTGGGCAAAGTTTGCACATTATTCAGTAGTCCTACATTTTGGTCGGTGTTTAGTAGATAGATCGGTAGGTAGGTAGGTAGGTACTTTATTGATCCCAGAGGGAACATTTCTTTGTCAAGCAGCTACAACAAAACATAGCGCAGGTGCAAAACGCCAGAACGAAAATACACAAAAGACAATTACACGATACATAGAGGGGCAGTATGAAAAAGTATAGAAATACAATAAGTCTGGAGTGCAAAAAAGCTATAAAAAGACATTGCATAGTATGGGTGGTTGGCTGAATATGTACACTATACATTGGTGGATGGTTAACTATACTATACAGGTCGATGGCAGAGAAATACTTCAATAGCTAAAAATGCGTATGATATGAGGGTAATAATAGTTTACTTAATAGACACACTGGTTAAATGAACAGGTAAGTGAATATTTTGCATGGTTAAATTAACTGTACAGTTAAATGACAGGAAGAGATACTTAAATAGCTAAATGTGTGTATGATATAATTTGGGGTAATAATAGTAATTGCCTTAAAATACAGTCCTTAGTGCGCAGGGTTTAATTACAGATAATTGCATGTATTGCACATTCGATATACTAAAAGCAATGTAAAAAAGATACAACTGACAGGATACTAATATGCATTCCTGAGTGAATGACTACTTAAGTTAAGTCCAAGTATTACTCGCAATATTGCACGTGATATGATATAACAACTGTACATGAGTATGTATATACAGACCTGAATGAATAAATAAGTCCTGAGTGAATGAGTGATTACAGACCAGAGATACTCACAGATGGATGCACAATTGTTAAACTAGGTCCTAACACCCCAGGCTGTGTTAACACAGGCAGCCCACTACTATTTACACTAATTGGTCTTTTGAGCAATCACATCAGATCTTTTCACATCAGATCTTCTTCAGAGCTGATCTGATTGGTCAAAAAAACAAGTAGCATACATTAGTAGGTGGAATAAATAACGTACTGTATTCAGATTCGTAAATAACATTTTTGTTTGTATATTATTCAAAACGATTGATTTTTAAAGTAGATTTATATAATAACCCACTATATAATAAACTACTGCTTTTTTTTGTATTGAAATAGAAAAACTAGACACATTGTTTTGGTGCTGCTGTAGGCTTTTTAGAGCAGTACAGCTTTATTTCGGCGCTAGGATCCAGCGTCCTGAGCTCAGATTTTACCTCCCGCCCCGTACAGCTCGCTCTATTCTAAACGGTCCGCCAGAACACTCACATGCATGCCGCTACTTCCTGGATGGAAGAATGGAACCAAAGACAGTTCAGTAGGTTTAGAAAGTCTGTGATGGAACGCTTCCAGCCCTGCCTTTGCAACATTCTCTCTACATTCATAAGCGGCGCCGCGGGTCACCGCTGAATGGACGAACACAATCAGAAGGCTATTCTTCGATCATATTTTCCTCAAGTTTACGAAATTGAGTCGAGCTCGTTGACTTTCACCTCTAGGATTCACATTGAGAATGGTGAAAGAAAGCTTGGATGCATGTGGCCGACTGTGACAAAACTATTTTTCTGCGGTTCACAGGCATAGATATTCCTCGAAACAGATGCTTAATTGGTTTCAAGTGAATTGCCATCAAACTACACTCCATCTGGCACTGCAGTTGGGTTTGCGTCATATGTGCTAACGTCTGTTTTCTGCAATCAAGTTTATGTAATTTTGTAGACCTCAAACTTTGTCACCCGTTGCCTTCTTGTTGCTCTCGATGAGTATTCTGACATGCGGAGAATACTGGAACCGAGTCACTGGTGGACCTTACCCATAATTTTTTCAGCCTTGGCCGTGTTTATCGACTGTCATCCTGGTAAGTCATTACATGGTTTGCAATATTGAAAATATTTGAAAATGTTCACTGCCGCGTGTGTCGTGCATATGTATGCAACAATGTTATTCTATATTTGTTGTATAATCAAGACCAGGGAAATAACATTGCCAATTTTGCCCCAATCACGAAAAGATAACAGAACGAGAAGACTTGCTGCTGCTAGCTACTGCCGCATGAAAGATGACATTCATCCTACATACATAAGTGACTCGTCACGAAACCCAGACAAAAAAAAGACCATGATTTTGGGGGTTTTCATGAAATGTAATCCATAGAATAATCATTTGAAGAAAGGATTGTTGACATATTTGACATTTGTATCTAATTCCATAATTGAGAAATAATGTATCAAAATTGCCATATTTATGACATTTTGGGTAAATATGTAATACATGAATTGTGTATTAGTTATTTATTACAGCCTGATTAATCGGACTACTACAGATTAAACTGGAGTCTGGAGTCTAAAAAGTTAGGTAAACAATACTTCCCTACCAAGCAAAAAGGCAGTAACTGCTAATTTGGTCAAAAATGAGTTAATGTCATTTTTGCTACATTAAATACATGCTTAATCATGTGGACAAGTATCCTGCCTCTATTGTATTGCGTTTTGGAGAAAATGGGGGTCATGTTATCAGTAACTGCATAAGGTTACTGTGAAACCAAGGTAAATAAAAGCAATTTTTCTCAGTTCCACGCTATGAGCAGTTACTGCCTTTTTAATTGGTAGGGCAGAATACTTTCCTGTGGATATTTTGTCTCAAATTTCGAGCAGATGAACCGCACAGACAACCAACCAGTAAAGTACGTTTAAATGTAATTTATTCAACGTTCTGGCTTGTAAGGAACATTTACACAAATTTGCAGGGATTAGTTTCAGACTGTATATACCAATTTGTGTATTACAGGCTGATTTATTAGACTACATCTGTGGGTGCTACAAAGCAAACATTGGTGTCATATGTAGCTTCACCGCTTGCTCTGTAATCAGTAGTATTTTGATTAATTATTATAAAATGTTTTACATTAATGTATGAATATTGAAAAATATAAACCTGAATATTGAAAATATAATATTTTAGATTTGGCAATTTTTTCAAATATATTGTTAAACATAATATACTCTACGGCAGGGTTCCTCAACTGGTGGCTTTCGGCCCGAGAGTGGTTTTTATTGTTGGACATAAAAGACTATAAAAACACCTTGAAATCAGCTCCAAGTGATTTTAATTTAAGAAACCTGTTCCCAGGTATTCCCATGCATAATTGAGAGACACATGATCATATACAAATGTAAAGCAAGGTTTAAATTGATAAAGTTTTAGTCAAACATTAATTCTTGGAATTCTTGCGGTCAATTTGCAGTCTACAAATTATTTGTAATTATGTTCCGGCCTCCTGACCATCCGCTCAAGAAATAATCGTCCCGCAGCTGAATCTAGTTGATGATCACTCGCTACCAGCATATCAAAGTTCCAGAGTGGGATCTCTGCTACAAGTAAAAGGAGGGCTGCGATTGGTTACATTGCCTACAATGCAAATTACTTTGTATTAAATGGGCCCTAACTTTAAAACTAGCAGAGATCCCATCTGGAACTTTGACATGCCCGTAGAGTATATTATGTTTAATAATATATTGATAAGTAGGCCAAATCAACAATGGTATAGGCCGTCATTGTAAATAAGAATTTGTTCTTAACTGACTTGCCTAGTTAAATCTATTTTTCAATAATCATAAATACATTTTGTATACATTTTTTTCAATAAAAGAACTACTCATATTGCAGAGCAAGTGGTAAAGCTTCATATGACCATTTTTAAAATGTATTTGTACCATCTACAGATTAAACATTATGCAGTCTTAAGGAGGCCTGGGTAAGGCCAAAATGACAAATTATGTCAACTTTGATAAATTATTTCTTAATTATGCTTTTAGATACAAATGTCAGATACAGTGAGCACCATAGTTCATTGGACAGTGACGATTTTCTTGTTATTTTGGTTCTGTACTCAGCACTTTGAGTTTGAAAGGATACAATGAGGTTGAAGTGCAGACTGTCCGTTTTAATTTGAGGGTATTTTCATACATATTGGATGAACCGTTTAGAAATTATAGAACCTTTTGTACATAGTCCCCCCCCCCCCCCATTTTTGTGGCATCAAAAAACATTGGACAGTTAAACATAATGTATAATAAAGTAATCATTGTTAATATTTGGTTGCATATCCTTTGCATGCAATGACTGCTTGAAGTCTGCAACGCATCGACATCACCAGACGCTGGGTATCTTCCCTGGTGATGCTCTGCCAGGCCTGTACTGCAGCCATCTTCAGTTCCTGTTTGTTTCGGGGACTTATTGCCTTCAGTCTTTTCTTCAGCATGTAAAATGCATGTTCAATTGGATTCAGATCCGGTGATTGACTCGGCCAGTCAAGGATTTTCCACTTTTTGGCCATCAAAATCCCCTTCGTTGCTCTAGCAGTATGTTTAGGGTCATTGTCTTGTTGCATGATGAAGTGCCGTCCAATGATTTTGGAGGCATTTGGTTTTATCTGAGCAGATAAAATATTTCTGTAGACTTCAGAATTCATTGTTCTACTTCTGTCTACAGTCACATCATCGATGAAGACAAGTGAGCCTGTTCCACTGGCAGCCATACAGGCCCAAGCCATAACACCCCATGCACCATGTTTCACGGATGAGGTGGTATGCTTTGGATCTTGGGCATTTCTTTTTTTTCTCCACACTTTCCTCTTTCCATCACTCTGGTACATGTTAATCTTTGTCTCATCTGTCCACAATACTTTTTTCCAGAACGCTTGGGGCTCTTTTAGGTGCTTTTTAGCAAACTGTAATCTCGCCTTTCCGTTCTTCAGGCTTATCAGTGGTTTGCATCTTGTAGTGTACCCTCTGTAGTTCTGCTGGTGTAGTCTTATACGTATGGTAGACTTTGACACATCTACACCTGCATCCAGTAGAGTGTTTTTAATCTGTTGGGCTGTCAGGGGGGTTTTCTTCACCATACAGCGTATTCTCCGGTCATCCACTATAGTGGTCTTCCTCGGTCTACCGGGTCTTTTGACATAATTGAGTTCACAGGTTTTTTTTTTCTTGTTAATGATGAACCAAACTGTTGACTTGGGCATGCCCAGGGTTTTTGCAATGTTCCTGAATGATTGATTTTCATCTCCTTCATTTGCATTTACTTCCTCATGTTGTCACAATCCCAAAACAACCTCCAAAGGCAATAGCAAAGTCTAGAATCAATACTATTCATCAACAGCTCTCCTGCATTCACTAACAACCCAAATGAATACACCTGCCTAACGACACACATCTGTGAAGCCAATTCAACAAATTCTTGTAGTACCTTAGAATGGGGGGGACCATGTACAAAAGGTGCTGTCATTTCTAAACGGTTCATCCGATATGTATGTAAATACCCCCAAATTAAAGCTGACAGTCTGCACTTCAACCTCATTGTCATTGTATCCTTTCAAACTCAAAGTGCTACAGTACAGAACCGAAATAACAAAAAATGGTGACTGTCCAATGAATTATGGTGCTCACTGTATGTCAACAATCCTTCCTACAAAGGACTATTCTATGGATACATTTTGTGAAAGTCCCCAAAATCATGGTATTTTTTGTCTGGGTTTCGTGTGGAATCACTCGTAATGTGACTTTGCCAAAATTGGGTGAAATTTCAACATGGGATGAAATGAAAAGATGGACATTAGTTTCAATGGAGAAGAATGAGTTGTTCATGTTTAACTCGTTGTAACATCACATGGGAAATATTAGGCTATGAAACAGTTTCACTAAAGCAACAGCAGTTTTTGTGGGATGCTTGGCGCTTGTAGCCTACAGAAGGTGTGACAGGGCGGCGGTGTCTGTCCGGTGCTTTGGCAGGTCTGATGCACACACATGCAGTGATGTAACAGCGGGACTGGAACTAGGCTGGTGCCCAGACAGGAGGAGGGATCACATCTCCTAAATTCCTGCGATCCCTGCACATGGCCGTCCAGAGCCAAGGTTTTAATGGATCATTAGAGCCTAGCACTTTGATAAGCTAGGTGCAAAACACAAAATAATGGCATGTTTGAGTGCATGTAGGCTTTAAAGAAACATTCTGGAGGATGAAAACTACCTACCTCATAGTTTTTTTTAACCTCACGTTTTGGACTCGACGTGTCAACGTATGGCTCATACATGCATAATAAACAATCTACAGTACTCTCTCAGCGGAAAAAGCCACAGAATCCTTACATTCTAACCTGCCCTAATTTACTGCATGAGATTATGCCATGTAGTGAACGTGCGTTCTGAAGCAAGTGTGATGAGTGGCTGCATGCGCTTAGTTATTTTGATAACAGCAAAAATATATTGAATACGTCGCTCAAATCCATACATCAGAAGTTAGAATGCATCCGAAATTGTTTAATTTCTATTTTTCAATACATTTCTCTGCAAAACAGAAAAAAGTTGTGTGCTAAAGATGTAATTGTAGCCACACAAATACATTTAGAAGAAAATTGTCAACCGGTCAGGAAAAACTGCGTTGACAAATTTTGTTTTTACCTGTGGCGTGTCCATCGCCAATCACGACACAACACGCATAATGACATAAACATAAACATAAAATTGATCAGAAATACAGTGTAGACATTGTCTATGTTGTAAATAACTATTGTAGCTGGAAACTGCAGATTTTTTATGGAATATCTACATACGACTTACAGAGGGCCATTATCAGCAACCATCAGTCATGTGTTCCAATGGCACGTTGTGTTAGCTAATCCAAGTTTAAAAGGCTTATTGATCATTAGAAAACCCTTTTTTCAATTACGTTAGCACAGCTGAAAACTGTTGATTAAAGAAGCAATAAAACTGTCCTTCTTTAGACTAGTTGAGGATCTGGAGCACCAGCATTTGTGGGTTCGATTACAGGCTCAAAATGTCCAGAAACTTTCTTCTGAAACTCGTCAGAACAAGGCTATGAGAACAAGGCTATTCCATGCAAGAAATTGCCAACATAATTGCAAAAGGGTTTTCTAATGATCAGTTAGCCTTTTTAAAATTATGAACTTGGATTAGCTAACACAATGTGCCATTGGAAAACACGAGTGATGGTTGCTGATAATGGGCCTCTGTACGCCTATGTAGATATTCAATAAAAAATCTGCAGATTCCAGCTACAATAGTCATTTACAACATTTACAATGTCTACACTATTTCTGATCAATTTTATGTTATTATAATGGAGAAAAAAAACATTTTCTTTCAAAAACAAGGACATTTCTAAGTGACCCCAAACTTTGTATAACTATAACTTTTTATATACAGAGCAAGCTTTTTCCATATTTCCATTGTATAAAATGACTATCACATTCACTTGCTCGTTTGCCATCCTAGTCTGATGAGACCATGCATCCAACTACTTGAAGTCGGGAACTGACCTGCAACAACTGATTGTGATGGACAATGTTGATTGGCAGGCAGAAGGGTGTCCAATGAGATTGCAAGATTAAAGCGGGAGGCAGGAACAGGTTGGCCCAGTATTGTCCAATGAGGTTGCGGGGTGATCCCAACATGCACACCCAGCATCCACACCATTTAAACACCAGAGTTATTTTTTACTATATTTGGGCACATGCCACAGAGGCTCGAGAACAATGACGTGGATGACGGTGTGCACAATTATCAAGGACCCGCTTTTGCTTGTGAACGACTTCCAATTTCTGTATGCTATCTATGCCACCAGCTTGTACGAACGGGAGTTAGCATTTAGCAGTCACTTTTAAACCTGAAAAGGGACGACTTCTAAATATTATGCAGCGAAAACAGCCAAATATTTTTAAATCGGTCCTGTTACAATAAATAAATCATGACGGCTTTGACAAATATCCACATTGTTAGATCAGATTTGTTGAATGTGCGCCAATCCGGCATCCTTCTTCCATCCCCCTTGGTCTGCATTCCACTGAGCTGTTTACCACATCTATAAAGTGTTTGAGCTGAAATAAAATATCCCAGACATATGCACAATTTTGTGCACAAATCTGTTTGCATCCCTTTTAGTGAGCATTTCTTATTTGTTAAGATAATCCATCCACTTGACAGGTGTAGCATATCGAGAAGCTGATTAAACAGCATGATCATTACACAGGTACACCTTGTTCAGGGGACAATAAAAGGCCACTGTTTTGTCACACAACACAATGACTCAAGTTGAGGGAGCGTGCAATTGGCTTGCTGACAGCAGAAATGTCCAACAGAGCTGTTGCCAGATAATTGAATGTTCCTCATTTCTCTACCATAAGCCGCCTCCAATGTCATTCTAGAGAATTTGGCAGTACATCCAACCGTCCTCACAACCCAGACCACATGTAACCATGCCAGCCCAGGACCTCCACTTCCGGCTTCTTCACCTACATGATGGTCTGAGACCAGCTACCCAGACAGCTGATGAAACTGAGGAGTATTTCTGTCTTTAATAAAGCCCTTTTGTGGGGATAAACTCACTCTGATTGGCTTGGCCTGGCTTCCAAGGGGCTGGTCCTATGCCCTCCCAGGTCCACCCATAGCTGCGCCCCTGCCCAGTCGTGAAATCCATAGATTAGGGCCTAATGACGGATTTCCTTATATGAAGTGTAACTCAGTAAAATAGTTGAAATTGTTGCATATTGCGTTTTTATATTTTGTTCAGTATATCAGGGTTGAGAGATGAGGCAGTAATGACATTTATAGGATGAATCAGGGAGGAGCCCAGCCTACTGGCACAGACACTAATGATGCTGCTGCAGTAGAATGTTCCATATGCTGTGTCCTGTCTGTCACAGGTCCTATTTAGCCGGTTACTCACAGCCACTGAGTAAATTCAACCATCCGAAATATTTATCTGTCAAGATCAGGGTTTGGTAGGTCACTTTCTGAATGTAATCCGTCAGTTACTAGTTACCTGTCCAAAATTGTAATCAGTAACTTAATATTTTGATTACCCAAACTTGAGTTAATGCAATCTGATTTACTTTCAGTAACTAAAAAAAAAAAAAAGAGGCAAAGTAAGAAGACAAAACGGATCCATTACGCTTTAGTGTGTGTCGTCATGGTGATCTCTGACTTGTGGTCAGACTCGCTCAGGTGGAACAAACTTAAACTTGCACCTTTTTTCTATGCTGAATTGAATATCATTGAGAAAACAACGGTGTCACTGTATATTTATTTTCTCGCACATCCTTTCTGAATTCAATCCAAGAATGAATCATCTAGTTTTTCATAAGTATATGTTATCTGATTACAATATTTTTGCTGGTAATGTAACTGATTAGTTCTTTTTTATTTTAATTTATTTTAATATGTAATCAATTACTCCCCAACCCTGGTCAAGATGATCACCTTATCCTCCTGGTCACATCTGGTTTGCTCCGCATCCGATTACCTGTCCAATGATCAGCACTCAAGCTACAGAGGAAGAAAAGCAGGATTATTCTGGTACTGTCTGGAACACATTCAGATCAAATACAGTAATCTTATTCAAGGCAAAACTGACCCTAGATCATTCAGCACTCGTACTCTGGTACGGCTTATACAGGTCCAGAGGGATATACTACAAAGCAGAATCAATTACTAACTTTGATAAACAAACAGAAAAGCTATTGATTTTCAGGGTCATTTTAAGAAAGCTTAACTTAGATATGTGTTTTTTGTTTGTTGAGTATGTAAGACCATACCCATTCCAAGCTTATCTTTCTAAAAAAAGACAAAGTTATTTCAGAATATTTAGGCAAGTTAGCTGGCTAACTCATTGATTCCGCTTTGTAGTTTACCCCTCAGCCCTCCGGTGACAGGGAGAGGGTAGAGCCATACTGCAGCCAGGAGAACATGCTCTGTGTCCCATCCACTCTCCTCCTTTAGCTCATTAGAACCGTGATGAATGTCCAGGCAATAAGGCACTGTCACTAAAGGACGAATACCGCTGCACTCAAGGACTCAGACATATCAATAACTGTCCTCCATCCCCTCCTCCATCCCGCCGTCCTTCTCTTTAAACAATCTCTCGCTGACGTGAGCTGTCAAGTCAGCTGTACTTGTGGGTATATCCCAACCCAAATGGGTAATGTTCATGTGTTCATTTTCAATGTGTGTCAGCTGTATTTTACAGGATTTGTTGTGATTAGTGCTATGGGGAGATTGCACACAGCACTTCAAACCGACTCAGAAAGAGGCACATTCTTGTCAGTGATGATATTTTTTCTCTGTTATTTTTCGTTCCACTGTATTGCCTTTCTCTTGCTGTATCAACATATTCTAACACAGTGATAGGTCAAATCTTTCTCACTATATTATTTTAGCAAAGCTGAAAGAAAACTACAGTATTTCGTCCCATGTTTAAACAAGGCAGTGTTTGTCTATGGTCCTTCATTAGTTGTTTTGCCTTCCCTCACATCAAACAATGGAGTGATTGAAGGGACATGGAGGATTTGGTACTCGCAGTAATCCAAACTGTTCTCTGTACGGATGAGAAAGCAAAAAGTAAGATTTTCAAAACACTGATACAAATACAAATCAAGGGGCCAGTCATGTACAGTAGGTACAGTCTTATTACACGCATGTCTAGTGAAAAAGGCACATGTTATATTTGGCTTTTGTCAGGTATTTGGGCTCCCGAGTGGTGCAGCGGCCTAAGGCACTGCATCTCAGTGCAAGAGGCGTCACTACAGTCCCTGGTTCCGAATCCAGGCTGTCCCTACCCCATTTGAAGTTGAAATGTAAAATGGTTAGGGTTTAGGTAAGGGTTAGAGTTCATGGTAGAGATGTCCCAAGGATACCGGATAGAGCTGAACGTTTTCCGATGGCAGGATTGTCCTTTGTTTTGGAATTCTGTTTGTGTTCCATTGTTATATTTTTACATGAAAGAGTTTCTTATTTAAATTGCATGACAAAGTGATATTTAAGGAGATTTGGAAATTCAATAAGTGTGCTTTTGAATGTATAGTGTACATCAAATAACCTGGTATTGTGCGTTCGTGTCTTGGCTGTGTGTAAGACACTGTGTGCTCTCCGTCCCGTGAGTGAGTGAGTGAGTGAGTGAGTGAGTGAGTGAGTGAGTGAGTGAGTGAGTTTCTTCTTAAATGGTTGTGTTCTCCATCATATTAGTTGCGGACATTGAAAAGGTTGAACCGGTATATACAAAGTGTTTTGATGTGAAACGTCAGTCAGTCAGTCAGTCAGTCTGACAGACTTAGATTAGACTGTGTAATGCATGAATGTGTATTTCATTCTTTGGAGTGGCTGCTTCCCTCATGCCTAATGAGGCCTGAGCTCCATAGTGATTGAGTGGCTGCCAATATAATGAAATCAGAAAAGGATTGTTCTTTCTCCCATCCCGTCTCTGCCTCTCTCTCTCACCTCCCTCCTATCCCGTCTCTGCCTCTCTCTCACCTCTCTCCTATCCCTGACAGGCATATTGAGAGGTAGTTAATAAGTTAATTGAAAGCCAAAGGGATCAATAAGACAGAGGTATTAAAAGTAATTGGACACATTGATCGAAATAGCAGTTTTTCTATTGGAGATCAGTTGGTTATTCTCTCATGTTACATTTCATTGGGGACATGTTGGATACTGTACTTTGAATAGGGTGCTTGACATCAGGGCCTATCGTAAAAAGACTATCCTAATGGGTAGAGATGCTGAAACAGAAACAGAATTTACCATACTTTATCAGTGGGAAGCTCAAAGAGATGCACACAAGCGCTCAGTCTTTAGAACCAGATTGTGGTGATTTATGCTAACTATTCAATCAAATAGATTTTTAAGGCCCTTTTTACATCAGCAGATGTCACAATTGCTTTACAGAAGTCCAGCTTAAAACCCCAAACAATAAGCAATGCAGATGTAGGTGTAGAAGCCCGGTGGCTAGGGAAAAACTCCCTAGAAACTATTGTTTTTCCTCCTGAAGGTTAGTGACACCTGGACTCACCTTGTGGAAAGCAAGGGTTTTCAGGAATCTCATAGTCCTCGTAGAAACACCCCCATATAGTTTTGCTTAGCTTGCCTTGGTCAACCCAACTTGTCTTTGAAGCCAGATGAGAACCCCTGAACTGGACAAGTAAAAAAAACCCTGCCAACTATGGTTGTTTCGATTTGAATTTGAACAGAAGACTTAAAATTGCTCAAAGTATCTGTAGGCTACTCGTTAATTTTCTAAATTTGACTACGGCAGCGCACATGTATTAGGCGTAACCCCTGAACACACGGATGCATTAAAGATTGTGATCAACATGAGGTTATTAGTTACGACAGTCACTTCACACTGTTACCTGAGGGGATATACAGTATCTTTCACACAATGATGCAAGAAGGGAGTTGGAATGGAGGGTAGAAAGATCTTGCTGGAAGCTACGAGCATCGAGTACACAGTTCAGTAGCTAAGTGCATTCCTCCCCAACCCAAGTCATATATTATGATCAACATGAGGTTATTAGTTATGGTACTCATTACACACAGTCGCCTGAGGGGATATACTTTCCACTGATGCAAGTTGGAATGAAGTGGAGATCTGTAGAATTATCTCACTGGAAGCTAAGAGCATCAAATATACAGTTTGGTAGCTAAGTGCATTTTGTCATCAACAGAAGTCGTGAGTGTTGCATGAGGGACGAGTGTAAACATATTTTCCTGAGAACCCGATATGTGCTTGTCTCTGATTTGTAAAAACACATTGGTAAGGACATATGAGGAACAGCCTGGTCTAATAGACTATATGTAACATAGTAAATGTAAATCCGGAACACTCAAAGTACTATGGTATGTTACGTTTGGTATGTTTACATAAGACCGAAGGATACTTAAGCAAACAAAAGTGGGGTGGATGGTCATACAACATGAACTTCTAGCAACCCAAAGGTTGCGAGTTCGAATCTCATCACGGACAACTAGCAACTACAGTCGTGGCCAACAGTTTTGAGAATGACACAAGTATTGGTCTCCACAAAGTTTGCTGCCTCAGTGTTGATGATGGCATTTTGCATATACTCCAGAATGTCACGAAGAGTGATCAGATGAATTGCAATTAATTGCAAAGTCCCTCTTTGCCATGAAAATGAACTTAATCCCCCCAAAACATTTCCACTGCATTTCAGCCCTGCCACAAAAGGACCATCTGCCATCATGTCAGTGATTGTCTCGTTAACACAGGTGAGAGTGTTGACGAGGACAAGGCTGGAGATCACTCTGTCATGCTGATTGAGTCAGAATAACAGACTGGAAGCTTTAAAAGGAGGGTGGTGCTTGAAATCATTGTTCATCCTCTGTCAACCATGGTTACCTGCAAGGAAACACGTGCCATCATTGCCAAGGCTTCACAGGCAAGGATATTGCTGCTGGTAAGATTGCACCTAAATCAACCATTTATCGGATCATCAAGAACTTCAAGGAGAGAGGTTCAATTGTTGTGAAGAAGCCGTCAGGGCGCCCAAGAAAGTCCAGCAAGCGCCAGGACCGTCTCCTAAAGTTGACAGCTGTGGGATAGGGGCACCACCAGTGCAGAGCTTGCTCAGGAATGGCAGCAGGCAGGTGTGAGTGTATCTGCACGCACAGTGAGGCAAAGACTTTTGGAGGATGGCCTGGTGTCAAGAAGGGCAGCAAAGAAGCCACTTCTCTCCAGGAAAAACATCAGGGACAGACTGATATTCTGCAAAAGGTACAGGGATTGGACTGATTGAACTCTGATTAATCCCCTTTCCGATTGTTTGGGCCATCCGGAAAACACCTTGTCCGGAGAAGACAAGGTGAGCGCTACCAACAGTCCTGTGTCATGCCAACAGTAAAGCATCCTGAGACAATTCATGTGTGGGGTTGCTTCTCAGCCAAGGGAGTGGGCTCACTCACAATTTTGCCTAAGAACACAGCCATCAATAAAGAATGGTACCAACACATCCTCCGAGAGCAACTTCTCCCAACCATCCAAGAACAGTTTGGTGCCTTTTCCAGCAGGATGGAGCACCTTGCCATAAGGCAAAAGTGATAACTAAGTGGCTCTGGGAACAAAACATTGACATTTTGGGTCCATGGCCAGGAAACTCCCCAGACCTTAATCCCATTGAGAACTTGTGGTCGATCCTCAAGAGGCGGGTGAACAAACAAAAACCCACAACTTCTGACAAACTCCAAGCTTTGATTATGCAAGAATGGCCTGCCTTTGTGGAGACCAATACTTGTGTCATTCTAAAAACTTTTGGCCACGACTGTACTTAGCATGTTGGCTAACCCTAACCCTTTAATGTAACTCCTAACCTTTAACCTTAGATTTAGATTACGTTTCTTCCCGGTACAGGACCTTCTATGTGTGCACGCTCTTGCGTTTAGGCCCTCAACATTTTCTTTATGGGCCTAATCATAGAACTACACTGAACAAAAATATAAACGCAACACACAGATCAGTCAATTGAAATAAATTCATTAGGCCCTAATCTATGGATTTCACATGACTGGTAATACAGATATGCATCTGTTGTTGAAGGTGAGCATTTGTCCGCTGAAATTGACCTGCAGTCAGGTCAAGAATTTGGTGAGAATGACAAGCATGCAGATCAGCTTCGCTGAGACTGTTTCCGACAGTTTTTGCTGAAATTATATGATAGTTCAAACCCACAGTTTCGTCAGCTGTCTGGGTGTCTGGTCTCAGATGATCACACAGGTGAAGAAGCTGGATGGGGAAGTCCTGGTCTGCGGTTGTGAGGCCAACGACTCTTTAAAATACGTTAGAGGCGGCTTATGATAATTTAATGTAAATTTCTCTATCTGGCAACGGCTCTGGTGGACATTCCTGCACTCAGCATGCCAATTGCACACTCCCTCAACTTGAGAATCTGCGGCATTGTTGTGTGACCATTTTAGAGTGTCCTTTTGTCCCCAGCACAAGGTGCACCTGTTTCTTGATATGCCACACCTGTCAGGTGGATGGATTCTCTTGGCAAAGGAGAAATGCTCACTAACAGGGAGGTAAACACATTTTTGTACAGAATTTGAGAGAAACGACTTTTGTGCGTATGGAGAATTTCTGGGATCTTTTATTTCAGCTCATGATTTAGATTTTTGTTCTGTACATATAGAATCCCTTTTTATTCAATAGGATCTCTGTGAGCCTAGTCTTAGATTTAAAATGTATTACCATTTATTGTGGCATAAACACAACCAGTAATGATGTTTTCAACTGATTGTCAAAAAATCACTTCCTTTACTAGGCTAACTGTGCATGTTCATCCACTCGCAACATATTTCCAACCTCCAAACAGTGGGGAATGGAAAGAGACATCTTTTACATAAAACACCAAAAAGTGTAATTTGTCATTAGGCAAGAATTTATGCGTCTACTGCTGTCGGTGTCAGCCACTCATCCCTGACTCTCACTCAAAATGTTCTCTTCTAACCACATTTTGGTACATAGGCTATACCATCTGTTTTCAAGTCCTTTCGCTCATTGTTCATGCCTCTGACATGTGGTAATGATAAAAAATGGTGTAATAGCCTATATTTTTTTAAATGTATTTTTTGCTACTTTTTACCCCTTTTTCTCCCCAATATCGTGATATCCAGTTGGTAGTTAGTCTTGTCCCATCGCTGCAACTCTTGTACAGACTCGGGAGAGGCAAAGGTCGAGAGCCATGCGTCCTCTGAAACACGACCCTGCCAAGCCGCACTGCTTCTTGACACACTGCTCGCTTATCCAAAGACATCCCGTCCGGCCAAACCCTCCCCTAACCCGGACGACTCTGGGCCAATTGTGCGCCGCCTAATGGGTCTCCCGGTCACGTGGGATCGAACCCGGGTCTGTAGTGATGCCTCTAGCACAGAAATTCAGTGTCTTAGACCGCTGCGCCTCTCGGTAAGCCCCAGCCTGCGGTTTTCTTGACGTTTTTTTTTTATAATTGTGATAGGCTCATGTTTTACCGTACTGCCTTGCTTAACCTTAACCCCTAACCCCTAGCCACCTAGCTAATGTTAGCCACAACAATTTGGAATTCTTAACATATATGTTTTGCAAATTCGTAACATATTGTACGGATTGTAATTTGTAACATCATACGAAATGGATAATGGACATCCACAAATGAAGACATACCATACGAAACGTAACATATGATACTAATTGAGGTGTCCTGGATTTACATTTTACTATGTTAAGTCTACCCCTGAGTCCAGGTTGGAAGGAAGGGTGGAATCGAACACACACTTAACACAAGCCAAAGCACTAAGCTGATTTCTTTTGATTTGATATCCTTGTTTTCCTATTACTAGGCGCATAGAGCAGCCAGCCAAGCGTCTCACTCCGACAGTTCAGCCACTCTTAGTCTGAGTGAACAGCCTCCTCATTACATCTTAGAAGTGATGATGTTTGTTTTTTTCCACTTAAACGCTTTGAGACATATCTATCCCTGAGGCCCTGCTGTACTGCCGAGGCTGAGATACTCTGCCTTGGGGATTGTGTGTGTGTGTTCATGTGTTTAGTTACTGTCCGTCTGTGTTTTTGTGCGTACTTTGCACCAGTTACTGTGATCAGCTCAAATGTTCTCTGAGTGGACACAGTTTATGTGAATATTTAAACAATAGGGGTGTGAAGGTTAAAACATTTTAAGCAAAATTGGGATCTTAACATTAAGAAAAATCTGTAATGGAATAACATTTTCTTTTGTTTTTTTTCCACCCCACAAAATTGAAATTACAGTGCAGCCTGCTTTACTGACGTTCCGAGACATTGCAAGCCAAGAAATTGCCAAATATAGCATTCCATTGCGAGATACATATTTTGATAGGCCTAGTGCACAGTTCTGAGTCCGTGTGCCTGGTGGCCGACCTGCCTTTAGACTACTGTGCCCTTCCTCTCTCTCTCTCTCCATCCCTCGCTAGCTTGCTATGAAAGATGCAAGTGTTTGTGTTATCGGAGGTACGGCAACTCTCCTCCGTTCCAAAAATACTGAATCTTAGTATTTTGAGTCGATTCCTACCAGAATATGTGTTTTCTTTATACTAAATGTCTTGTTAAGTCACAGTATTTAACAAACTTTAGACAACTTTTTTAGGAGAGCGTGGTCTGCTACCTGACCTGGGCATGACATTATACATCGGGCTAGGGCCGGGTTGGGCATGTTTTTTTCATCAATCACTGACTAAGTTCATAACATGGTATCAGAAGTGATTCAACCTCATCAACAAGAGATATTATTTCACGGAAAATAGTAATGCTCCTTGAGTTTTGTCAAAGTCAAAGAGTGAAGAAAAGTGGCTAACTCATTGACCAGCCCAAGCGAAGCCATTGCTATGGATACTCACAGTTTCACACCCGATTTGAGGCAGGGCTTGACAGCGACAGAGGAGCAGCTTTCGGCGGGTTCAGACCGGGCCTTAAATTTGGCAGAAGCAATCAGGCCTGGGTAGGTTTGGGCCTGAACGTTGCGTGCATGGGTAAGGCTCGGGTTTAAAATTCATGCCCGTGCAGGGCTCTATCAGGCAGGCAGGCTGCGCGCAGACAGCTCGAGATTATTTGATTGAACGTTCTGGTCGCCTAGTGATGGATGTTAGTCCCACTTCAGAAGCGGCATTCCTTTAAAACAAGTAAAATGCCCGTTCAGTGGCGCTACGAAACTATCTCCAGAGAACCTTTCGTGTCGGCATTTTAAAAAGCTGTACAATTACAGACAGACAAACAAACATACCGTAGACGAGGCGCGTTCAAGAGTACAGTGCATTTTGAAAGTATTCAGACCCTTTGCCTTTTTCCAAATTTTGTTATGCTACAGCCTTATTCTAAAATGGATAAAATATTTTTGTCAATCTACAGACATACCCCTTAATGACAAAGCAAAACTCGTTTTTTAATTAAAAATAGAAAATGTATTTCTGTTATGCAAATGAATATTCAGACCCAATTGCTATGAGACTCGAAATTGAGCTCATGTGCATCCTGTATACATTGACCATCCTTGAGATGTTTCTACAACTTGATTGGAGTCCACCTGTGGTAAATTCAATTGATTGGACATGATTTGGAAAGGCACACACCTGTCTATATAAGGTCCTACAGTTGACAGTACATGTCAGAGCCCGCTTGGAATTTGCCAAAAGGCACCTAAAGACTCTGAGACCATGAGAAACAAGATTTCTCTAGTGTGATGAAACCAATATTGATCTCTTTGGCCTGAATGCCAAGTGTCACATCTGGAGGAAAAGATGGGGGAAAGATGAACGGAGCAAAGTACAGAGAGATCCTTGATGAAAACCTGCTCCAGAGCACTCAGGACCTCAAACTGGCGAAGGTTCACCTTCCAACAGGCCAATGACCCTAAGAACACAGCCAAGAATATACAGGAGTGTCTACGGGACAAGTCTCTGAATGTCCTTGAGTGGCCCAGCCAGAGCCCGGACATGAACCCGATCGAACATCTCTGCAGGCAAAATGCACTGTATATGAATGCAATTGATATAACTTAATTGCCCGGCCCTAGCGGTCATACATACTGTACCAAATAGGACCATTATTCTGCATTGTGAATTGACGTGGAATTTTATGCATTTATATTATAATTTGTCACATCCCTATTACAGAGGCATATTTCAGATGGCAGTCATCCCAGTGGTAGAGTCTGGAGACATAAGCAGCGAAGCATTTGCATGACGTCATGACATTAGCATGTTGGTATCATATCACAGGAAGTAACTACAGTTAGACGGACCACGCCTTTTCCTGGACGGGTTGGACCCAACGCCTGTCGCTTACTAGATTTAGAGTTGTCTTTGAAAACTTTTTGTGTAACTTGCCATGACGGATGAAGTTACAGTATGCTATTATATTTCCAGAAATGACAATAGCCACTGTTGTGAATATTTGTGTCCAAAGTGTTGGGGAAGAAGGGCTGAGGTAGTTCGTTTTTGGAGGCAGAAAGAGCAGTGTTTAGTGCAGTAGAGTTGGTCCTCTATCGACGCTGTAGACATACCCCCTATGGGGATAATGCAAATCTTTCACTTCCCCCAACACAAACGTCTAACCCCCCTCTGGTAGCAAACCCTTAATTAACGAGACATTTGAATATCATGGCCTTTTCTTCTGACATTTTCATATTTCAAGGACATTGTTTCAGGCTTTTCTCAATGAAAGACTGCTCTCATTTATTGTCAAACGGTCAAAGTGTCTGTTGTGTTACAAACAAATGAGATCTCGATTCTGGAATTGAAATAGGATGACAAAAACAGTACTAACTTCAGATCCAGTTCAGAATAAGCCTGACACCAGGTTATGGGGGGGGACAGGCAAGCTGGTTGTTTGGCCACATCTCTGTGCATAGCTCCCTGTGTGCTAGAGGAGCTAGTGGATGTCTGTTGTTGACAGACTTAGTCCCCAGTCTTGTGACGTGTGTTTATCACAGCTGAAACAACCTCTCCCCTCCCCAGCCTGGTAATCACCTAGCTAGGGGATTCTATTTTATTTATTTATTTATTTTCTTTAACTAGGCAAGTCAGTTAAGAACAAATTCTTATTTACAATGATGGCCTACCAAAAGGCCTCCTACGGGGCCTGGGATTATAAATAAATAAATGAATAAAAAATAAAAATATATAGGACAAAACACACATCACGACAAGAGAGATACCACAACACTACTTAAAGAGATCCCTAAGACAACCACATAGCATTGTAGCAACACAACATGACAACAAGACAGTAGCAGCACAACATGGCAGCAGCGCAACATGGTAGCAGCACAAAACATGTTACAAACATTATTGGGCACAGACAACAGCACAAAGGCCAAGAAGGTAGAGACAACAATAAATCATGCGAAGCAGCCAACTGTCATTAAGAGTGTCCATGATTGAGTCTTTGAATGAAGAGATGGAGATAAAACTGTCCAGTTTGAGTGTTTTTTGCAGCTCGTTTTAGTCGCTAGCTGCAGTGAACTGAAAAGATGTGTGTGCGACCCATTGATGTGTGCGCTTTGGGGACCTTTAACAGAATGTGACTGGCAGAACGGGTGTTGTATGTGGAGGATGAGGGCTGCAGTAGGTATCTCAGATAAGGGGGAGATATGACCAGTTTACAGAGGAGTTTAAAGTGCAGTGATGTGTCCTATAAGGAGAATTGGTGGCAAATCTGATAGCCGAATGGTAAAGAAGTCTAGAGCTGGCCGATATGGACAGAAATCTATCACAATTAATTGACTATATTATCACTAACGATAAATTGAACGATACATTTGTTACATTTCTGTGGACCATTTCTTTTTTTTTATATTAACCTTAAAACGACTTTTAGTTGTAGCTTACAATTGTTCCATTCATTAACAATCACCCATTATAAGGTTTTTTATTTCAAACTTCACATTTCTCTAGTGGGGGTTATTTATCGTAATGTAAGATATCAGCAAAATGTCCATGGTAAGTGGTTGTTTTGGTCGGTGTCGATAATACATATTTTTGTTTTATCGTCCTATTCCAGACACACGCACATGCCGACACACATCTCGAGGTCCTAGAGATCTGCTGTCCCAGCAGTTAACCAGCAGGATGACACACTGGAGAAGAGATTGAGCCTTCCTGCCTATTCTCACACACACTAACATCAGTGTAGAAAGTTCGGGCCGTTTAGGTATATTGAATGAGCTGTATTAAATGGGTTTCTTTCTGTCACTGGTGCTGTTGGTTGTTACCTTTCACACTGCCACTGACTGTCCTTTTTTATAAATTATTATTGCTATTAGAGAAATGAAGGCCTACACCTCTCTTGTGTCGAGGTATTATCATCAACCGTGAGCACGGAGATCTCTGCTACTTTGTCTGTGCTCTTCAGGGCAGCCCACGGCAAGGTCAGACCTTTTAATCTGGAACACAGTCGGGTCCAGGAGGACCCAGAGCTCTCTTATGATCCGAGCTATTATTTACCTCTCTGGTGCCATGGCGCATCAGACATGAGCACTTGCGGCCATGTGTCATTATTGTCACAATGTATGTAATCAACATTTTATAGCATAGTTATTGGCCAATTGCTCTTTTGGATAGCAATTCATGAGAATTCCGCTCTGTAAAACCCCCCCCCCAAAAAAAAAATTGGACCCCAAAAAAAACATATCGGTCAGGCTTTACAGTGATGACACATTTGTTTTGCTTGTCTGTCTCCATCTCTTTATCTCTGTCTGTCTCTTTGACTGTCTGTGGTAGGGGTGCAGTCAGGCCTATGTTTTCATTACACAAAAGGGAGATTATGTGGCCCAACTGATGGAAGCAGATGGCTGGTAACAAAATATCATTACATTTCCGCTCTAAGTAGTGCTGCTTCACAGTCAAACAGTAATATAAGCCGCAGCAGCTTTCTCTGGACGGCCAGAGGATTGTGGCAGGGCATTACCAGCTAAGGGAAAAGAGCTGCACTTCTCTCACTAAGACCCTTCTTTCTTTTCCCAAGATTTTCGGTGTGTTTTGATGGATGGAGTAACTTTGGTATTGCATTCATGTCCAACATGCAGCCTGACCTCGTCTGTGTTGTGTTCTTGATGTAGACATACTTCATCAATACACCTTTTGAGTCTGTACAATCTGTGCAGAAATGAATGGATGTGGGCGAGAACTTGGGCGCCCTTCCTTCAGACACGCAAACCATTCAACATTCCAATAAACCTCTTAGAGAATGTGGAATGGAAGTTATTGAATGTCTTAGAATATATATAAAGTATATAGAAATTATAATTGACCTACACGTCTTCAAATAACTGTTTTCTGGCCTGCAAATTGCCTTTGGCGAACAAATCTACCTGAGTTTTTCAGTCAGTATCAGACAGCTGGTGTTCTCATTTGCTTGTAGCCTACAACAAGCATGTAGGCTACTCTACTGTATTTAATATTAAAATTGACAATATAGGCCACCTACTGCGGTGCAACGGTAGTGCCATTATCTGCTTAATCTCTTGCAGTGGAAACACTTGCCTGGAAAAGTCAACCCTCTGCAACTATAGCAGGGTTGAATTATAAATAAATTAGCCATAAAATAAGTTGCAATAGTGAACTCAACATCCAAGAGGAAAACAATTAGCCAGCTAGCAACGCCCCCAAAGTTTGCAAGCTATGCAAGCAATGCATGTGTGGATCTATCTGTTTGCTAGCCAGCTAAATTAGCACTCACTTACCAGTAGCAGAGCTGGCTTTCATGATTATTATCCAGTGTCCAGCATACGGACACTGGACGTGCTGAGGAGTCAAAAATATGGTCCAACTCGCAGTGTTGCACTAGGGAAATATTCTCAATCCCTTGCTGAATGAAAATCACCCACAAAATCAGTTTTAATTCAGCAACATCAAAGCAACTTGTGTTTTCGCCAGTGTTTTCAAATCTGCGCTCCTGTGCATCATCAGCTGTTGCACAGACAGACAGACGGACTGACAGCCAGGAGCCAGTATTATTAACCGATACGACATGCATTTGTCAGCAAAACTGCACTTTTATTCTGTATTACTCAACTTTTACAGTGCCTTTACAGTAGATTCAACCACAAAGACCAGGAAGGTTTTCCAGTGCATCGCAAAGAAGGGCACCTATTTATTTTTTTTTTTTAACAGACATTGGATATCCCTTTAGAGGATGATGATGTTATTAATTACACTTTGGATGGCGTATCAATACACCCAGTCACTACAAAGATACATGCGTCCTTCCTAACTCAGTTGCTGGAGAGGAAGGAAAACACTCAGGGATTTCACCATGAGTCAATGGTGACTTTAAAACAGTTACAGAATTTAATGGCTGTGATAGGACAACTGAGGATGGATCTTCAACATTGTAGTTACTCCACTAACCTAAATGACAGAGTAAAAAGAAGGAAGCCTGTACATATAAAAAATTACATATAATTATGTACATTACATATACAAAAGTCCTGAATACAAAGCGTTATGTTTGGGGCAACTCCAACACATCACTGAGTACCACTCTTCATACTGTATTTCAAGCATGGTGGTGGCTGCATCATGTTATGGGTACGGTTGTCATCGGCAAGGACTAGGGATGGTTTTACGATAAGAAACTGAATAGAACTAACCACAGGCACAATCCTAGAAAACCTGGTTCAGTCTGCTTTCCAACAGACATTGGGAGACATTTTCCCCTTTCATCAGGCCAACACAAGGCCAAATATATTTTTGGCTTACCGAGACGAAATTAAATATTCCTGAGTTTCCTAGTTACAGTTTTGACGTCAATCTACTTGCAATGATCAACAACCAACTTGACAGAGCTTGAATAATTTTATAAAGAATAATGTGCAAATATTGTACAATCCATGTGTGCAAAGCTCTTAGAGACTTACCCAGAAATACTTACAGCTGTATAATGAGTCTCTCTTGTAATTAGAGGGATATAGCTAGATATAGGCCTATGTGTTGCTGGATAGATCAGAGGAACAGAGAAATTATCAATAGGCCTATGCATCATAATTACTTAGAGAAATCTGACTTGCAATTTGTACACAAAGCTTCTGTCCTTTTTGTAATTCTCTAAACATTAATTTGTATCACTTTGAAGTAACCCAAATGGTAAATGAATCTTTCATCTATACATTTCGAGATATATTAAACCAGAAAACATTTTGACATTTTTGGGGGGGGAGACACACTGAGTCTGGCATAAATGTGTGAATGTTTTATTCAAGACATCCTGTAATAGTCAAGAAGATTTTAAGAAGAAAGCAGTAGATACAGTATGAAAGCAGTCAAGGCACCAGTTACACCCAACAAGCCTTCATCCCGTAATTGGAAGTAGGCAGTACATAGTGTAAACTAATTGCATATCGTCAGCTAGGAAACAGCCTTTCCAAATGACAGCTTCACTTAAGAAGAGGAGTATGGTTATTTGGAGCCATATTCTAGCTGTTACCAGCTATACACACACTACAGAACAGTAACAGTGGAGGAGAAGGCAGTTAAGGTTCTAAGAACACATCCCCTCATTTCGTCATTCATTCCGTGCTGTTCTAGAATGTTAGCGTTGGGTAACCTCGAGGGGGAAAGTGAAAGGGGTACCTAGTCAGTTGCTCAACTGCATGCATTCAACCGAAATGTGTCTTCCGCATAAAACCAAACCCCTCTGAATCAGAGAGGTGCGAGGGGCTGACTTAATCGATGTCCATGGCACACTGGGAGCAGTTGTTATTCAGGGTTAAATGCCTTGCTCAAGGGCAGAACGACAGATTTGTCCACCTTGCCCGGCTCAGGGATTCAAACCAGTGAACTTTCGGTTGCTGGCCCAATGCTCTTAACTGCTAGGCTACCTGCCACCCAAAGTGATACATAGTCCTGTTATAATTGGGTTAATTAATTGTCATCTCTCCTGCACATGCCTTAGCAGAATGCAATTAGTTTAATCAGGTGTGTTGGCTACAGGGCTGGAGGAAAGGTGTGACACCAATCTTGCCCCGGAGGACTGTTGCCCGGCCCTGCGGGCAACTCCAGCCCGGCTACCTAGCGCTGCCTGCCTGTGAGCCTGGCTGTTATTTTAAGAAAGAGTGGATATTATTATCTTAAAGCTAGACTCCTTAAGTGCTACATCCATTTTACTTATAAATTAATGATACATCCCTATTTGATTCTTAGAAATGCCTCAAGAGTTTAGTCCCACGTCGTACCTCATCAGAACCCAAAATATTAAGCTTTTATTCCATATATATATATTTTATATATTTTTTTAAATGGAAATGTAAACAAACATATCCTTAACATGGTTAAAACTATACATTTGATATCATGGATGGGCAGTCCTTGCATCCATAGCTTTGTCAATTAATTTGAGTGGTTACATTTTTCAGTCCAATTCCTTAGCTTTTTAGTGAAACTGGGGCAATGCAGTATCGATTCTCCACTAACATCAAAGTACAGTTTGATTTATTTTTGTTTAAGCTTTATTTAACTAGGCAAGTCAGTTAAGAACAAATTATTATTTTCAATGACGGCCTACCAAACGGCAAAAGACCTCCTGTGGGGACGGGGGCTGGGATTAAAAATCAAAATCAAAATAAATAGTTAAATATGAGTGGATGAGTGCAGGCTGGTTTTGGCGCTGCAGGGCCAGGCAGGTGTAGTGGAAAAAGAGAGAGGCTGGCTGCGTACCAAATTGTATCCTATTCCCATAGAGGTCTGGTCAAAATGAGTGACCTATAAAGGCAATATAGAGTGCCATTTCATACATACCCACTGTTTGGGGTTGGAGTGCATGCAGAGTTCTTTTACTATCGCGGTATTGTATTATAGTGTTGATGGACACAATTTTTATTAAATTATTTGGACAGTTGGCAGCCAGGCTAAGTACCTCATCGCCAGCAGCAGTAGAGAGTACTTGGGGAAAAGGGTGGACCGAAATGAATATGAATATAAATTAATATACCAAGGAAATAACATGTAATTGACCAAATTCACATTATAGTGGACTAACTTAAAAGTTGTTCAGATAATGAAGAATTAGTGTTATTGGCCAACATAAGTGCCTATTGTGGGTGTTATTGGTTTTCCTTATTTATGGTCCTACAGTATTTAGTTTTAATCTTTAATGTCAGTTGTATAACCTGCATTGTCTAGGTTACTCAGTGCAGAGTGAAGAACACCTCAATGATGTGCTGTGGATGTGATATTATTCACTATAGTCGCTACAGAATAATTTATTTCTCAATCGATAGCTGGACAATTCACACAGGGAGCCATAACTCCTGAAAATGGCTTGGGAAATGACCTGGGAAGCACCCAGCACTGAAGCACTATAATTGCCACACGTTAAAAACATCACTTTACTCCCAATAAATTCACTGTGACAGTATGCCATCGACCTGTATAGTATAGTTAACCATCCAACATCCACCAATGTATAGTGTACATATTCAGCCAACCACCCATACTATGCTATGTCTTTTTTATAGCTTTTATTTTTTTGCACTCCAGATATCTTGTATTTCTATACTTTTTCATACTGCCGCTCTATGTATCATGTACCGTGTATCTGTCTTTTGTGTACTTTCGTTGTGGCATTTTGCACCTGCCCTGTGTTTTGTTGTAGCTGCTTGACAATGAAATTTCCCCCCCGGGGGATCAATAAAGCACCTATCTATCTATAGATCTATATCCAAGACTAAGTTCAGTACATTCAAGTAGAGTAGACTTCAGTAGACTCTAGTACAGTTTAGTAGTGTGCGGGCAGAAGTGGTTGTTGTGAATGAAAGCAGGGAGACATTTGTGACCTGTCATGTTTGTGACCTCTCATTACCCCCCTCTGTGTCTAATCTGCTTAATGGCTTTCACCAGAACCCCTGATACACTTAATCACCTAGCTGAGCAGACCACACCATTTTTAAAGCTACAGTATGGGATGTTTTAATGGTTATTTTAATCAGTGAACAAAACAGACAGGGCGTTTAGCTGTGGCTGAATGAATCCACTGGGTGGGCCGATGTCTATCATTTCTAAGTTATGACTGCAAGTTAAGACCAGGAGACGTGGGGTCCTTTTATTAGACCACTTACAATACAGAGAGATACACAGTGCATATTTAAAGTCTGTTCTGTTTTTAGAGCACACATCTAAGTGTGTAGTTTAAATATAACGCTGTTTAATTCAACATTGACTTCTCCTCAGGAAGTCTTACAGTTTTTCTCAGTCACACAATGGAACAATGGGTCATCAACAGTACCATGATGAATACAGAGGAAAATCCAGGATGTTAGTTATTTTTTTACACCACACTGTGGAGAGGGGAGAGGGGGCATGCTGGAGACTATATTACATGACCTAGAGCTTATTCCCATTGAAGAGAGTAAAAGAAGAGGTATCGGGGCGAAATTTCAATTTACATAATATGTACATAAACTTTTCAATGTCACGAGCTGAGAGAGGGTTCGGTGACGTTCTTGCTTCGCAGCTCAAATGTACCGTAAATGTCACAGTAGACTCTAGCATTTAGCTCATACGAATATGAAAGTACAGTAACGTTATCATAGTGTTATTCATATTATACAGGGCTAGCTCAACAAAATGTCTGCATCCTCCTCACATACTAAATTTCTAGCTAAGTTAGCTAGCTAGTTAGCTGAATGATTACGTCAGCCAACATAAGCTAAATAATAGCTAGATTGCGTTTTGTCCTACCTTGCTTAATTTCATTAATATCATGCAAATTATTGCATAAAAAAATGAAAATTGCGACTAAAAAAGTTAATTCACTTGGCATTTGATGATTGTGTTCCTGCTTGGTTTTGCATTGAAATGGTGTTTTTTACATTGGATAGAAGTAGCTACTCAAAGCTACAAAATTGTATATCATACACTGCAGTTGAGAAACAATGGGAAAATAATTCTGCTTTGAAATTTGATAAACTTGTAACCCCACTTTTGAGAAAATGGCCCTCAAATGTTTTGGTACACTTACTGGAGAGCTCTTCTTTGTCTTCACCTATTCAGCACCCTCTTAAGTCTTAGTCCCACCCATCTCTTCACATGTGAGGTCATGTGCTAAACCGAGTGAGTAAGGTAGTGTAGTAAACAACCAAAGAAAAAAATGGTGAATGTATTAGCCTACAATAAGGAAAAACTCCAGGTAAAAATACGCTTCATGGCAGCGTGTCTTTACCGTTTTGGTTTGTAGCTAGCTACAGCTTGTTTGGCCCGCTGTGTCAAGTCACTCCTGTTCACACTGGCCGTGTGCAGAAAGTAGTCCATCACAACTTTTTCCCCACTGATCTTTGTCGATAGCGCCTGCTAAATTCTGGACAGCAATGTTGTTGAGAGTAACACTTTTGCAGTTCTCCATGGCCAACGTTATATCTTTCAAAAAAGCTGCAGTAGTTGGGGCCTCCCAAGTGGCATAGCATCTAAGGCAGTAGCTGACAGAGCTTGAGAGGATCTGCAGAGAATAATTGGATAAACTCTCCAAATACAGGTGTGCCAAGCCTGTAGTGTCATACCCAAGAAGATTCAAGGCTGTAAAGGTGCTTCAGCAAAGTCCTGAGTAAAGGCTCTGAATACTTAAATGTGATATTTCAGTTTTTTTTAAATTATACATTTGCAAACTTTGTTTGTTTTTACTCCTGTCCTTCTTCTACCCTCTACCTCTCTGATCATTGTCATCATGTCCATCCGGTTTGCTTCTATATGCCATATATTTCAAATTGTGCTCTTTCACCAAAGTTCTTAACCTATAACCTATATACGTATTACGGACACAGCATGTTTTACATTAGTTATCTTGTTGTTATTAGTCCCAACCTTCAGCTCCATTCAACCCCTGCCATCTATCTCTTGTAATCATCCATATTGGATTTCTATTTGCCATATATTTTTCAACTGTGATGTTTCACAAAAGTTCTGAACCTTTCTATTCTCATTGTTTCTACAGATTGAAAATATATATTTTTGCTAAAAGTATTATTATATTATTGATCGATTGACCATGACTTTTCAGATCACCCAGTAGTGCTCTCTGCAGGGTTAGCTGCAGGTAAATATTGCAATTCTTCAGCCATTCCTGGACCTGTGACCAAAAACGAGCTACATATGGACAGTACCAAAACAAATGATCTAATGATTCTGTCTCTTTGCAGAAAAATCTGCAGAGCTGGGAAGGTTGTACCCCCATATAAATTACATTCTATTGGTGGAAAGAATTTTGTATATTACATTTTGAAACCGGCGTCGTTTTGCATATCGGTTCATAAACCATGTGCCATGGAATCGGTAAGTCAAAAATCTCTTCCCAACTATTTAGCAATCTATGTGGGACGGCTGTCAATCCTTTGGTCCTTAAATGAAACTGGTATACTTTTTTTCTTTAGCACTTTTTTTCTTTAACCAATTTTGGTCTTTAATGCAGGGCCGACAGACAACTTCCTTACTTTTCCCCCTTCCACTTTCCTTTTCCATTTTTTTGTGGTAATGCTGCAATTATTTGGTTGTAATTTTGGGTAGAACAGACATTTCCATATGTTTTTGTTAGCTGCATGTGCGACAACCCACAAGTCCTACATATGATATCGTTTACGAAGATTATTTATATAAAAATATATTTTTTAAATCAATTAGCATATTTGAGTTTAACCACAATATTTGATGCATTATTTGTTCTGTCGTTTCTGGAGGATTAATTTGAAATTGCAAATAGGCCCAATATTAATTTTGTCTGGCTTGCCGTTCCAAATAAAATTGAATATTTTTTTATCGTATAATTTAAAAAACTGTTCGGAGAAATAGACATTATTTACTATTTTACACCTAGCGTTACTATACACGATTGTAACCCATTTTAATAAGAGATTTAACTAAATTGAAATGCTCCAGGCATTTATATATAAACTCCAGTGGTACTTTATCAAAAGCCTTTTCAAAGTCAGCTATGAATAGCAGGTCATGCTGCTTCTTAACACCTGCTTGCTTAACCCGGAAGCCAGCCGCACCAATGTGTCGGAGCAATGTGCCTTTCAACTGTAGTCAGCTTGCAGGTGCCTGGCCCGCCACAAGGAGTCACTAGAGCATGTTGAGCTAAGGAAAGCCCCCCTGCCAAACCCTCCCCTAACCCGGACGACGCAAGGCCAATTGTGCGCCGCCCTATGGGACTCCCGGTAACGGCCGGCTGTGACACAGCCTGGGATCGAACCCCAGGCTGTAGTGACGCCTCAGACCGTTACGCCACTCGGGAGTCCACAGCGCTGCCTTTCTTTCAATCCTATCAGTATCGACACATGCTCCAACAACGCACTTACGGAACATTCTTTCTTTTTGGGAAGCGCATGATACATCTTCGACTGTTATAGGAACGGTGCACCGTTAAAACCCTTTGCAAACCTAAGTTCCATCGCTATCGGGAAACCGGGCACAGGTCAGTGACCTCTGACCTGGAGTTAATACCTTTTTGGAGGGCATCCTTAGTAGGTATTGGTCTAGGTAGCAGACGTCTAGGTCAGGGATTTGCTGAAACAGCCTGTTTCTTTACAGCAAAGGAACCTGTTTCCATTGAGGTTAGTTGTGAGATCTGATTAGTGTTTGTTTGAATCATAATTCAGTGTGGTTTATGTATACGCCTTGGGGCTGTGTTCCCATCGCCACATCTTTGGCTGATCTCAGCAATCTTGTTTTTCCTGGCAGTCCTATGGCTGTTATACCACATACACCCCCACTACCTTAACACACACACCCTTTCTAGCTGGAGATGGAGAGGAAGAGCCTGAGGAATGAAAGACACACACACACATCTTTTGGCCTCTCGTTCTCCTTTCCCTCTGTCCTCACTCTACTCATTGTTCTTCACACCATGTTCTCACTTTTCGGCTCAGTTAGGTTTGTCTGTAGGTTTCAGTGAGGTTTTGTCTGTGGAGATGCATGTGATTTAACATAGTGTCCTTTCCTCTTATAAACACTTACCAAAGTACAGCAAACACAAGTGGACAGCCTCTAACCATGCAAAAATATAGACTGGGACCTTTGCCATGAAAACCTGCGCTAGCTGGTTATGATGTGCTGTAGCAGTCTGTGGGTGAGTTGTTCACAGCACAGTTGGCATTCATTATTGAGGACTGCTTACTGTGGCTAGCCATACAGACAGCAGCTGCCAGCCAGCCTGTGTCCACTAGACATCTGTTCCCCACATGGCGTCCAGGAATTCCACAAGAGCAGTCTCTAACAGTCTGATGATGCTTTCACTAAACATCTAGCAAAGTTCTCACAGTGCAGCCTCTGTTGAGAGTAAGCTACATGTCTTTGGTTGGTAGGTTTGAATTTATGTAATCTATACAGTTACATGTTACAATATTATTTTGGGATGATATCGATATTTGACTCCCAAGTATCAATTTGTAAAAATAAAAACATTATACTGTAGGCAGCGTTAGCTAGTTCTAGTTGGCTGTACATGCACCAAAACTCTGGTATTTTTGATCTTATAGCTTGTTCACCATTTTCTTTTTAAATGGTGAGCCAACATGTTCAGCACTTTTATTTCCATGACTGATCAAAACTTGCTTTCTCAAGCTCCCGCTTGTCTCTCTGCAGCAGAAGTATAGTGAGCAGTATGTTTAGAACATCAAATAAACAGTATAACAATGGAGTTTAACCCGACAGGACAACTAAATATAAACCAACAGATTTTTGACATGTCCCCATAATTCCCTCTGCAATCCACTAAGCCACTACTGTTGTAAACCAATGTACTGTAACTAAAGCAGATTATTGTGCCATTCTTTGCCGTGCTGATTCAGACAGCGAGAACAGAAGTCAGAACTCTCTGTTGTATTATTTACTGTAGGATTGCATGCTTTCCCCCGCTTTTAAAGTGTGCATCCAAATGGCACCCTACACCCTTTATAGTGCACTACTTTTTAAATATTTTTCCCAGAGCCCAAAGTAGTGCTATAACGAATAGTGCTATTTGGGACACAGCCTTGCAGTAATGCCCTCAAGATCCCTCTCTCTGGCTGATACTTCAAGCCAGACTCAGTAAGTCTCATTTACGCAATTTGTGTATATGAAATATCAAACTGTCGCCCAGACAACACTGGGTTTGATTACATTTTTGTAAACAAACCCAGGCAAGACGTCATAATGTGCTCTCCGCTGGGTCAGCCACCCTTTGACCAGTATTAGACAGAATTAGTTACAACAAGCATATAGGCTACTGTATTATAACAAAAAGTTTGGAGTCGGCTATGAACGTTACAGCAGTAAACTGTAAAATTTACTGCTGTAAAAATTTACTTAGACAACAATAGAGCCGTTATCTGCTTGACCTCTTGCAGTGCAAACACAAGCAACTAGCCTATAGGGTTAAATTGTAGCCTAGCGGTTAGAGCGTTGGGCCAGTAACTGAAAGGTCGCTGGTTCGAATACCCGAGTGTCCTTGAGCAAGGCACTTAACCCTAATTTGCTCCAGGGGCACCGTACTACTATGGCTGACCCTGTAGGTAGGCTGTCATTTTAAATAAGAATTTGTTCCTAACTGACTTGCCTAGTTAAATAAAGGTTAAATAAAAAAGGTTGCAATATTAAACTCAACATTCAAGAGGAAAACAATTAGCCAGCTAACAACTCCAGCAAAGTTTGCAAGAAAGTGCAGAAATGTTTATTTGGCTGTATAGTACACCACCGATATGCACATATAGCTAGCAATGCCTGTGTGGCTCTATCAGCAGTTTGCTAGCCAGCTAACTTAACTATAGCTATACCGAACAAAAATATAATGTAAAGTGTTGGTCCCATGTTTCATGAGCTGAAATAAAAGATCCCCGAATTGTTCCATACACACAAAAGGCTTATTTAAAAATATATATATCTTGAAGAACTGAAAAAGTTTTGCTTCTGCTCTCAACATTGCTGCCCTGAAGTTAATAGCGCTATCGACATAGCTCAGTGGGAAAACGTTGTGATAGACTACTTTCTGGAGGATGATCGTGCCATGCTGACTCTCTCTGACTCTGAAAATGAATGAAACAATGAGGAAATCCCTGATTTAGGGTAAAAACATTTAATTGAACCAGACATTGTAGAGTCTTCTGATGACAAATGGTGTCGTTGTAGAAGCAGAGAGATGATTGCAGAGAGATGATTAAGAAGTGTTCATCCATGTATACGGGTAAGAGTCTAGCTCCATTTTCAGATATTATACGTTTATAATTTTGTCAGAAAGTCGTTTTCTTTTTCTTTTAAGCATACTTTTGGCTAGCTAGCTAACGTAAGCTGTCTGACTTGTTATGTGTATGATCTGTGTAGGAGTTCTAGAAAGGGGCCTGAGTTTCCAAGTTAGAATTCTGAGTTCTAGCTGAATTCTAGCAGAGTTCATGTCTAAACAAAAGAATCCACAATGCAAGTAACCATTTTACTGTACCGTTTACACCTTATATCCTGTGCATGTGACAAGTAAACTTAGATTTTTATTTGATATAGTGTGGGTTTACCAGAGATTAATGTAAAAAAACAACATGACTTCTACTAAAGTTGGATTAAGTTTATTTTTGCTACTACTTTTTGCTTCTACTTTAACCACTTTTAGTCTTGAAATCTTTGGTTGTTTACCACACTGTGAATCCTTGAAGAGATGGGTGGGGCTAAGTAAGGCTTAAGAGATTGTGAACAATGCTGAATGGGTGTAGACAAAATAAAGCTTTCCAGTAGGTGTACCAAAACATTCACGGCCATTTTCTCAAAAGTGGGATTACAAGTTTATCAACTTTTAATGCAGAATTACGTTGTCATTGTTCCTCAACTGCAGTGTATGATATACCATTTTCTAGCTCGTAGTGTCTACTTTTATCCAATGTAGAAAACACAATTTCAAATGTTGCTACATAGGACCGAATCCAGGTGGTGGATCAAATAACATGCGTCATAATTACCTGGAGAAATCTGACCTGCAATTTGTAATCAAAGCTGCACTTTTAACTCGTAAAAACTTAATTTTAGTCACTTTTAAGTGACACATATGGTAAATGAACCTTTCATCTACCCAATTCAAGCTATGTCTGTGTACACACACACACACACTACCAGTCCAAAGTTTTAGAACACCTTCTCATTCAAGGGTTTGTCTTTATTTTTACTATTTTCTACATTGTAGAATAATAGTGAAGACTTCAAAACTATGAAATAACACATATGTAATCATGTAGTAACCAAAAAAGTGTAAAAAAGATTCTTCAAATAGCCACCCTTTGCCTTGATGACAGCTTTGCACACTCCTGTGTCCAAACTTTTGACTGGTACTGTATATATTCGTGATTTACTGAGTCTGGCTTTATTGAAATAATCCCTGCCATGGTATTCAACAGAAAGTGCTTACACATAGCACGCACGATGCTGAATGTTTTGTACTGTATTCCTGTCCTGACCTTTTCTCTTCCTTGTCCTGAGTGTTGTGAATGCCCTTCACTTGTAGGGGAGAGCAGAGCTTTCTTTGTATCACTATCACTGTGTGAATGTCTTTGTTGATATTTAGTGCCACTTGAGGTCGACTGATTGAATTTGTGAGAGTGTCAGAGGTGGGCCAGGCATGAGCATAGTCATCATACCCCTCAGGTCTGTGCTCTCTAGTCTGTACCTAACCATATTCATGGTTAAGATGCTTAGAAAATACCTCAGAAAATATGGCCTTTTACGGATAATGGAGGTGTAGTGGTCCTGTGGTGGCTTTACTGAGGTATTTGTGCTTCTCATCAGGCTGTTTTTTAACACTGAGGTCAACGGGGAGAACAGTGTAGAGCTGGAAATAGAAACAGCTAGTTGGAGATATAGTTCAGGGGAATAGGAAGAAAATAATGAGTGCAGGTGAGAGATGCTCTTTGGTCTTCACAAGTGTTTAGAAGTTTACGTTTTGTTCAGGAGCAGTTGTGTTTTAATGGGTTGCACGTTGTCACAATATTGTTATGAAGATTCTCTTGAGAACTGGTGTCCAACTGAATGTTCTACCACAGAGTTTTCAAACTGAGTTGCAACATCGCAATACTTCTGGGAATGCGCCGCAAAGCAGACTCTACAGACTAGCCGGGTTTTGGCAAGTCAATGGGAGAATTTAAAAATGTGTCTTTTAGTTGTTAATTTTCTCAAATTCTAAATTCGAGCCAACGTCTTAAGTAACTGAACCTGTCATTACTACAACCTTGTAAAAGTGACAAAATGACACGCTTTTATTTCTGTAAAAAAACGTTATATTGAAGGAGTGCCTTTTTATTTAACGTCCTGCACATGCGCTGTTTGGTGTGACACGACCGTTAGACCTGATTACGTGTTTCTGTGCACGTGCTATGCTAGCTAACATCGCCATGACATCGCCTACAAGTGTGATTGGGGATTTCTATTGTAGAAGCAGTTTCTGTTCTGTATTTGGTTCTACTCTAAGCATTCCCACTTGGCGCTGATGAAGATTTTTTTCTAAAGTCCATTATAGTGGCTTTGAAACACTATTTCAAAATTAAGCAAATAATTAGTAGGGAAACCTTTTGTCATCATTTTGATGTTGTCAGATTGATTTTAGATGCAGCACAAATTTAGCTTCCTAGCTAGCTAAGATTGAGGGTAGTGCACCGGATTCTAGTTTGCTAACGTTAGCATTGCTAGCTATTTTTGACAAACTTTGCTAGCTCATGGCATCTTTGCCATCTCTTTAAAGTAAATTTGACAACATCAAAATGATGGCAGTTGTTTCCTACTAATTATTTGCCTACTTCAGAAATGCCATGGTATTTCCAAGCCACTATAGAGTAATTTAGACAAATCAATAATTAGTGAAGAATGACAGGGCATCACTTGACTTTTGGGAGCCACTTTGGCTGACACTCTGACCAGACTATCTGCACAACAGACGCGAGCATGATACGCAGGTTATTAAAATACCAAAACTAACTGTAAATCAATTATATTAATCTGGGGCAGGTCATAACACTCATTCATGGGCAGCTAGCTGTTGCTAGTTGGTTCGCCTGATAGATTAACATTGGGTTGTTATCAGCAGTGTACTAAAAATACTTTAAAGTACTACTTAAGTAAGTTCTTTAGTGTATCTGTCTATTTATATTTTTGACAACTTTTACTTCACTACATTTCTAAAGAAAATAATGTACTTTTTACTCTATATTTTTCCCTGACATCAAAAGTACTCATTATATTTTTGAATGCTTAGCAGGACAGGAAATGGTCCAAATCATGCACTTATGAAGAGAACATCCTTGGTCAGCCCTACTGCCTCTGATCTGGCGAACTCACTAAACACAAGTGCTTTGTTTGTAAATTATGTGTGAGTGTTGGAGTTTGCCCCTGGCTATCCATAAATTCCAAAAATAAGAACAATTGTGCCATCTGGTTTGCTTAATATAAAGAATTTGAAATTTATACTTTTACTTTTGATACTTAAGTGTATTTAAAACCAAATACTTTTAGACTTTTTCTCAAGTAGTATTTTACTGTGTTACTTTCATTTTTACTTGAGTAATTTTCTATTAAGGTATCAATTGGGTACTTTTTCCACCACTAGATGTTATTTTACCTGAAGTGCATACAGACCTTTTTTCTGTATCTTTGTAGAATTTTGACCCAGAGCTATATACGGTGATTAAGCCACACATAAGAGACAACCTAGTTAACTTATTTAATACTATCTTTGATTAATCTTTCCTTGTTGATCTGAATAACATGTACACGTTAAATTGTTTTGCAACACTCGCACACACAATGTGGCTGGTCTGGTTAGGGTGTGAGATGTCTTTAGAAGGTTCATAACAATTGCATGACGTGACGGAGGTGCAAACCATAAATAGGTAGATACTGTTTCTGGTGTATAAACGTTTAGGGCCTAGGTATCCTCTACCATGCTATTCCAGGCCTATAAACCTGAGCCCTGTGTAAGGGTTATTGAAGTAGGTTTATAAAGGTTTAGGGCCTATGATTGCTTGCTCTGCCCAGGCTTCCCCAGGTCTGAGCCCTGTGTTGTTTTATGCTCTGCTCTGCTCTATGGGTTCAGCTGGCTGCTTTAATCCTAGACTCCCTCCCAGCTCTGACTGAGGCTGACAAGGATGACTGTAAACTATTGACATGGTGCTGTCTCTTCTGCTCCGCTCTCTGATCAAAGACTGACTGGCTGACTGGAAGGAACGCTCCTGTTCTGTTCCACTGCCTGCCTATTGCCTTCAAGAAGTTACACTGCTGCTGCATGGCCTGCGTGCCATCCTTCCACAAAGACGATCCCTCACTCTCTTTACCTTTATCTCTGCAATGTCTCTTGGTTTTGCGCTCGCTTCCTCTCTCTCTCTCTCTCTCTCTCTCTCTCAATATATATATACAGTACCAGTCAAAAGTTTGGACACACCTACTCATTCAAGGGTTTTTCTTTATTTTTACTATTTTCTACATTGTAGAATAATAGTGAAGACATCAAAACTATGAAATAACACATATGGAATCATGTAGTAACAAAAAAGTGTTAAACAAATCAACATATATTTGAGATTCTTCAAAGCAGCCACCCTTTGACTTGATAACAGCTTTGCACACTCTCGGCATTCTCTCAACCAGCTATAGCCAGCCACAGAGTTGGGGCGCATAGGCTATTTACTGTGTTTTGATTGACAACCAAACAACAACCAAGTGTTGACTAGTTTTTATAAAAGCTATCGAACCAAAAATCTTCTTTGTATTTTCCTTGGATTCAGTGACCGCTAATGTGACTTGTCATGGGTTTGTTCACCAACTAACAGTTATTTTTGAACTGGTCTTTTAGGTGAACGGAACCGAATCGTATCAGTGAGCGAGCCTGTTCATTTGGCTCCCTAATTTGCATATCTGTAGGCTACTATTGCTTTTTGACGATTTATCTGCAGATAAATTATGAAAACATTAGAAGATGTTGAATTCTCATTGCAGGAACAATAGGTAGTGGAAATAGTGCCTCATTCTGGTCCAAAATATGATGAAGGAAAACCGATTTGAAGGTTATTAAAGCTAATGTCATGATACTTGGTAATGGTATTATTTAATATATTGATATAGGCCTACTGATTTTATTAAAAGCCAATGAACACTCTGATTGGTACGTGTGTTTTTTTTTTCTGTTGCTCATTTGAAAAACTAGATAGTGAGCAATCCCCACAAATGGACATCTTCAAATCAAAACCCAACCTTAATTTATCTGTTGTGACACACGGATGTTCCAAACACCGTTTTAGACGAGACTGGCTATGACCAAAATTATTATTTTATTTATTTATTTTGAGTCTAGTAGCGATTTCACATGACCTGTTTTCAAAGGGATTCGTTGCTTTTTAAAGGCAGTCACACTTTAAAGTGTTGACAATGGAGTAGTCAGCTGCTTTATGTGTAGCAAAGCCCATGTTTAACACCTGCTTCTTCAATCATACCTGCAGGTCTGTTCATGAGCTCCTGACTTTGTATAAAAATGGGGATGCACAAATTGTTGGGGGGACTGGGGGTCCTCCCGCTGAACATTCAGCATTTATAAAACCATTTTCCTGCAATTCTATATTGTTTCTCAACAGGGAATCCATGTTTACTTGAAAGAAAACCTTTTTTCTTAGATTTTTGACACAAACTAAACTGAAAGAGCAGATTATATGTACTTTTTGCCACTAAATTCAATTGAAGGCGTAGGCAGTTTTTTCTGACTAGATTACTAATCTACCTTCTTCCCTCAAAGTCCCAACCACCTGGCTGGCTACTTTGTCTATTTGGCTGGTTACTCCATGTTCTAATGGGGAACGTACATTCTGACAGGCAGTCTAATGCACTGCAATTTTTGCAATCACAGGACAAACTGCAGTTTTAATGGCCTTTGTTAAAAAGAGGGGATCCCAGCTTTCCATTCCTACTTAATTTATTTCTTAACTTGTACATTTGTGTGAACTGCATAATTTTAAACCCATATTTTTCGGTAGCGGCATTTTTGGGGACATAAATTGAATGCTAACAAGTTAATCAAAAGGATGCTAACTAGTTGAAAGATCACATTTGGTATCTAGCTAATGATTAACCCAATACGGTAAATGCAGATGGGCTACCCCAAGCTTCAGTCTATTTATTTATAGCCACTATGCTGCACAAGTTGGGCTACAGGTGATAATGCTTATTGCTAATAGCATACCTGATAATATGGACCATGCATATGCATTGTTCAATATCTTAAAAATCATTTTAACAAATCATTTTAACTATGTTATTGGGCTCATTTCTGGATGTAGAATATGTGTACACGACCAATAAAATGTGATATTTTAAATGGTGTCATTTATAAAACAAATCATACATGTTTTTAAAGTCGGTCCTTTTTACACTTTTTTTTTTTTTGTATTCATATATCAGCATTGACTTTCCCCAGATCATTAATTGAATTTGAACTAAATGACTGCAGTGTTGTGGTGCTAGTGCTACCTTTTTGATGATAACAGAACAGTGCACCACCTGAAGCTAATGAGCAGAGAGCAGAGACTATCTGAGGAGAGAATGAATCAACTTGGTGAGGTGCCTTAATTAATCCCACTTCTAATGATGCAACTATCAGTAAGAGCTGAGCTGAGCCGGGCAGAGAAGAGGCAGCTGTGGTGTGTGTGTGCGTGTGTGTGTGTGCGTGTGTGTGTGTGTGTGTGCCATCCTTTCCCTTTAGCCAAGCTAAAGCTATGAGTCACTCTCGAGGGAGCTGTAGAATAATAATAAGGAATCCCCCTCTGACTCCTAAGGCAAAAGTTACCCCTCCTCCCCAATGACACAGTACTGGAGAGGTGCAGGTGATCTCAGTCAGTAGGCATGGTTACACTTACACAACCCTGTCCTGGGTAGCCTACATAGCCTGCCATGCGTAGTAGTGGGAGGGGTGGTGGTGTTGTTGTTATTATTGGCAGTCGGAAATGTTTACCACCAAGTTGCATCCTGATGTTTTGGCTTCGATGATCTTTATCTGTTATTTGGAGTGATGTTGGCCCATGTAAGGTTGCAGGTGAGGATGGATGAGTGTATTCAATATCAATGACTGATTCACTGTAACATGGGAAATATTTCACTGCTGATAGAAAAGTATTATGTTACAGACAGAGGCCAAGATCTCACTGAGGGAACTGTTAATAGGAGACAACTGAGGCGAGATATGGAGTAGTAATATTAAAACTGTACAGTACCTGTGTGGCTAGTCTTTCAAAGGCAGGGACTGACAGCTTCCCCTGTGGCTTCTCTGAGTGGTTCTGGACCGGTTCCGACAAAAATTTATGGTGTACAAAGCGCTCTGTTAACATCGTAGGGTCCAGTGCCTTATAGTGCCAGAAAGTCCCATCTGTCTGCTCTCCACTACCACTCACTCAGCAAAGCTGACTTGAAGTGTCAGGTTTCAGACCCCACATTTGCATAGGGAGTGAGGTGTCACATTTTCTGTCTTATCCAGACGAAGAATCGATTTGCTCTCACTCTGAGCAGCGGAGCCTGGGAGACGGCATGTGAAAGGTGACAGTCTAGCGAATTCAACACTTTTGTGGTTGCATCTCGCTGTGATATTCTCAGCCGGATTTAGAGCTCTCAACATGAAAAAATATTAAATAATTTCATAGCATTGAAACAAGACCTCTTTCTCTTGGTCACAGACGGACAAAATCACCCACATTTTCAGAATTTTCACATTTCTCTCCTTCATGAGGGAGGATAATGAACGTTCACAGATGTAAAGGTAGACCAACCAATTAATGTTTTTACTGATAATAATTTAGTTTATGATTTATTAACTGATTAAAACGTATTATTCGGTTACCAACATGACAAAATAAATCTGTAACAGAAGGACTGCAACTGTATTGGCTACAATGGGAGTTCATATTAGTCACTTGCTACGGTCCTCCCTTCCGCTGGCATACTGTTATGTTCCACTCATAACGGTTTTCTTTATAATTTCTGTCACTTGGTGGTCAAAGCAATAATGTGAAAACGGTCTGGACAACATCTCTCTCTCTCTCTCTCTCTCTCTCTCTCTCTCTCTCTCTCTCTCTCTCTCTCTCTCTCTCTCTCTCTCTCTCTCTCTCTCTCACGCTCTTTCTCTCTCTCTCTTGCTCTCTCGCTCTTTCCATTTACTATAACCAGCCCTCTCACTCACTGAAAAAGTAGTTGAGATTTGGTCAGTCCAAAACTGAACCAAATATAGACGTCTGTTTCACAAGTTTGGACAGTCCAGTACAGTACAGTAAAGAAAATTATAGAATCGGTCAGTACAGTGCTGTATTAGGGATGTGCATCTTTCCCTTTCAAGATGATTTGATACATGGGCTCCGATACGATACAGGAACGATACGGTTTGATTAGAGGAACGAATCGATGCGTTTCGGTTCAATGTGATAAGATTAGATGCAACATTTGTTGCATAAAAACATTCATTTTACATTTTGAATTAAAATCTGCTGCTGATGGAGCTAATGAGCTGGTCCTCTCTGAGATGGATCTTTCTGAACTGATTTCTCTCTCTCTCTCTGTGTGTAAATATTTATATTGTGTATGTAAGCACCTGAGCTGAGCCATATAAGGCTATGCAAATGTAGGCTATGCTTTTTGTCCCACTTGGGCTCCCGAGTGGCGCAGCGGTCTAAGGCACTGCATCTCAGTGCAAGAGGCGTCACTACAGTCCTGGTTCAAATCCAGACTGTATCACATCCGGCCATGATTGGGAGTCCCTAAGGGCGGGTGACAATTGGCCCAGTGTCGTCCAGGTTCATTGTAAATAAGAATTTGTTCTTAACTGACTTGCCTAGTTAAATCAAGGTTAAATAAAAAATGTATCTGAAACCGCCATCACTCACTAGTTAACAAAAAACTTGCTTTGACATAGCTACTGAATCAATAGCCCAACTTTTTATTTCACCCCTGTCTGAAATTTGAATAGTTTTGACCGTTTGGAAGTTTTGATTGAGTGAGCTTCTATTCTCCTCCCTCTTTGACCATGCAGTGGGGCTCACAAGTGATTGCTGTTCTCGTTACGAAATTGTTAACTTTACCTTGTATATCAAAAAATTACCATATACACAGATTGTTTAAAGCAAAAGTACTAAAACTATTGCTGATGGTAAAATCTAGCTCCGATCCGCAAGTATAGCCAGATGAGAGTTGCTACTGGGAGCTTAGGGAGTGAATGTTATTTATATTGAGGGATACCTGGAGGTAATCGCACCTTTTTGAAATGATAATGGCTGGCCCTCCCTATATTTTTGCCTGCCCTGCCGAGCCTTTGAAAGGGAAAAACACATAACCCTCCCCCTCCAAAATGATAATTAAAACCAAATAGCATGGAATATTAAATCCCTTTTTTGTGGGGGAGGTAGATAAGCTTTAATATTGCAGATAGATTGTAGCTTCCATCAATGTAATTGTCTGCAACACTTCCAACCCTCCATATATATTTTTGCAAGTTTGAACACACCTACCCATTCAAGGGTTTTTCTTAATTTTGTATTATTTTCTACATTGTAGAATAGTAGCGAAGGCATCAAAACTATGAAATAACACATTGTTTATATTTTAGATTCTTCAAAGTAGCCACCCTTTGCCCAACCAGCTTCAACTGGAATGCTTTTCCAACAGTCTTGAAGGAGTTCCTACATATGCTGAGCACTTCATGGCTGCTTTTCCTTCACTCTGCGGTCCAACTCATCCCAAACCATCTCAATTTGGTTGAGGTTGGGTGATTGTGGAGGCCAGGTCATCTGATGCAGCACTCAATCACTCTCCTTCTTGGTCAAATAGTACTTACACAGCCTGGAGGTGTGTTGGGTCACTGTTCTGTTGAAAAACAAATGATTTCAGGCTGCTTACCACTCATCATCTCTCCCACATGATGACAACACCACCCCAATGGGTGTTGCTGGGCAGCTTCAATTTCATGCTCTTATTCTTCAAACTTTGCTTGGCTCTCTTGTAGAGTGTATCCATTGTTTTCAGTGCCATGATGTCCTTGAGGAGCAGATTCAATGCATGAACAGCACAGCCAATGGGTGTGATGTGAGGGTAGGACTCCTCCACTTTAGACCAAGCAGCCTTCATGTTCGCAGCATTTTCTGTCACCAGTGCAAATACCTTCTGTGGTCATTGAAGGCCATTGATGACTGCCATCAGCTCATCTGCAATGTAGAGACTGGTGTGTCTGTTGTCCCTTGTGTCTGTGGTCTTGTAGAATACTGGTTAAGGGGTGGAGATGATGTTGTTAATTATTCCTTGCCCATGAACATTCAACCACCCATCAGAGATGATTGCAATACAGTCTGCTTTCTCTATGATTTGCTTGACCTTCACTTGAACTCTGTTGAACTCTGCATCCAGCAAATTAGCAGATAAAGCATGTCTGGTTGGAGTGGTGTATGCTGGGCAGAACATTCAGAAATCTCTTCCAATACACATTGCCTGTGAACATCAGAGGTGAACCAGTTGCATACACAGCTCGAGCAAGACATTCATCAGCATTTCTCTGACTACGTTCCTCCATTGCGTCAAAAACATTTTCACCTCGAATAGAAGTAGAAGGACTTTTGTCAGAGGTTGCTTGTTGTGAGCGCTGAGGGAACTTTATGCACTTGGCCAGATGATTCTGCATCTTTGTTGCATTCTTCACATATGATTTGGCACAGTATTTGCAAATGTACATAGCTTTTCCTTCTACATTAGCTGCAGTGAAATGTCTCCACACATCAGATAGTGCCCGTGGCATTTTCCTGTAAAGGTTAGAAAAAAAAGAGAAAAAAAAAAAGCCAAATACAATTCCATGTACAGATAAATAGTTAAGCAGTTAGATTAAACAACTCCTTTGTAAGATAAATGTTTCAAAATGAAACGTGTATAGAAACAGGTGAATTAACACTCCTCAGTTAGCAGGCTCAAGCAAGCTAAAACCCACATAGCTTCACGATCGTCATGAGACAGGACCCGAGGCGCAGAGCTGTAGTGAGAACATTCCATTTATTAATACGAAAGCACAAAAATAACAAAAGGATAGACAGAGACCATGAACCGCCGCAAACACAACACAAAGGAACACACACATACAAACACAGGTGGGAATGCGGAACATAAATAGGCTCCCCAATTAGAGGCAATGCGGCACAGCTGCCTCTAATTGGGGACCAATTCCAAAAGAAACATAGAGAATTCCAGAGAGGTCTCTGGACACTAAACCTGGAAAACATAAAGGTTTCCTGAGACCTCTGAACATAAAACCTTACACATGGTAGCAAAAACTAACTAGCAGAAATTGATAACAAGCTAGAAATGATTTAAACACACTTTGCTGTAGGCTACTGTTTACTAGTTAACAAAAAAATGATGTACGTCATATAAAATATATTCACCCCACCCAGTATTGTAATCAAAACATATAGTCCTTGGCTCAGACAGTGTAGTAGTGTGGGCTCAATAGCATCTCATTAGTGTGCAAGATCTTGAGAATCAGCTGTACATGTGATGGAAGAGTGCACTGCACATGTGAATTGGGGATATTTTAACCAAAATATGCCACAAGACCTAGAATTGCTAGAAATTTATCAGGAGGAATTATTAGGAATAATACTGCAGTGAATAGGCCTACCCAATGAATTTACACAGTGAAATATCGGCCAAAAGTCAGAACTTTATAAAGATGCCAGAGTTTCCCACTTGAGAGAGATCTTGCTTTGACCTCCAGATGACAGAATGAATACAGTTATGAGCTGAACATAACAGTATGCCAGAGGAAGGGAGGACAGCAGCAGTTGATCCAACTGTGGTTTGTGACTATTATGATTTCCTATCGTAGCCAAGGGTTGTACACCAAAGTTACACATAGTCGAATTCAATACGTAAATTCCAAAATGCTGTCAAGGTGCCTCTCAGATGTGCAAGATCAGGAATATGCCTACCTCTCGTTGGTCAGCATGCGAAGCTGCACACAGTGTGCAGTTTGACTAGTCTAATGATTGAGTTGTTCAGCATGCAAAATTACTGTCAATGCAGTTACATACTTAGTTCTACACTGAAGGAGAGGACGCATCATTTGTCACAAAAGATTCTGTATTTTTGTCAAATTTGAATCGATTCTTTTGACTGATACGTGCTACATATGGATCGTTTTGGGGTCCAGAGGACCTATGTACTCATATCTTAGCCATTTACACTCATAACCCTATATGTGTCAAAGAAAATGGCAGATTTGGGCAATGATAAGCGCTTAAATTGGAACACAGTGGCTATTCAGTAAAAAGCTATACATGATGTCAGAGCTTAGGCTCTGGGTTTTGACTGACATCCGTTCTGAACTTGAGCACTGCATGCGACTAAGTTGCCCCATCCCTGCTGCTAATTGGGCACCTATTAGTAAGTGTTTGGTTGTGTAAGTGAGATAAATGCTGTAAATTATAATGACTATGTATTTTGAATGATGAGTCGTTGAGGATTATAGTAAACACCACTTTGGTGCCTAACACCCGTGAGTCCAAATGCGCACTTCGCATTTTCATATCATAAAACTCATGTCATGTAGTGTACAGTGTCAACGTTTATGCTCACTGTTTGATGTACAGTTAGAAGATGACATGGCGTCATACCTTGGGTTGTTCTGAACAGAATGAGCCTATGTTTGTCTATTGTGAAGAAAATTTGCAGCAGGACTTTCTTTCTATGCGCACCGAAATTATTATCAGTTTCCCTGAATTGCCTTGTGAAAGCCTAACACTGTAAGATGGTATTTTATAACTTAGTTAGTCACGTTGGCAATAGAACAAGCTTTCAAATTATGCCCACCTGACCCAGATTGAGATTTATAATGGGACGTTTTTGGATTGCGTAAACAACAACCATAATTGTGTGATGGCGGGGATCCAGGGTTGTGTTACAGGCAAAAGTGTATTTGCTCTACTTCCTCAAAGGCACAGCTAGAAGAGCTCCAAAAGCACCTTTTAGTTGAAGACTTTTCTTTGAGTCATAAAATTGCATTGAAATTACTTAGGAACTGTGCACACTTTGGAGAGGTGTGTGCCCACTTGGAGGTCACAGTTAATACTCTCACTCAAACCCTTGTAATGTTTGTCTTATTTTGCACCAACCCCACATTTTCCAGGAATATTCTTAACATGTTACTGAATGTATTCAGAATATTCTGATTTTGTTATCAGCAAATGCGTCGAAACGTACAGTAAATGGAAAAATGCACATAAAATCAAGTGTAATGTTTGGATTGAGTCTTGTCAGGTGAACTGTTGTGTCCTCAATGTTGGTCTAATAATTTTCCCATAATCTCCAAACTGTTCCCTTTCAATTGCTACCATGCTTATGCATTTCATATTTCTTCTGTAAGAAACATTTCAATTTAGCCTTATCCACGAAGGCAAAATCCCACAAGTGTAAAGGGTTAAACATTTGACTCAAGGACTGATGCAGATCGCTAAATCATTACACCCCTAGTACTGTACAGTAGGGATTAACGTGAGTAACCAGGATACCGGGACTGTCCCAGAACACACTATTTCCCCTCAAAATATATAATAAATTACAAAAAAAGTACAAAATGTGGGCACTAATGCAATTCCACAAAATACACAACATGCTCAGCATCAGATTAGCAAAAAATTTAATAGCACATTATCCAAACAGGTTGTCGCATGGAAGCCTTTAGCCTAGAGTATTTACTTCACACAAAGTCGCCATGAATTCAAAGCACACGCGTATTTGACAGTGCCGGACTGCACACACAACCCGACTGCAGTTAATAAACACTACAGGAAACACCTACAGTATAGCCTATAAAAGGTGTGCCATTTTGAGCTGCCATTATGACCTTCAGACTGTCACACATTTGATAGGCCTACGCACAATTCACTGCATAGGCATCTCTGTCACAGACATGAAGTCTGTTCGCAATGCAGAGACATGAGGGAGAATTCTATCTTGTCCTGTCCTAGAGCCTAGGCTATTTTCCTATCCAGTCCCAATCCCACTGAAACCCAAAATTCTGACTCCTGTCTCGCATGAAAATGTCCTAACTTTATTCTGTAATCCATAGGTTTGTTTGACTGCTGTTACTCGGAGTGCACTCTGTCGAGATGTCCTACTGCTGAAATGCGCTGAATTAATTGAGGAACATTCTAACACTGAATTTATAAATGGCCTGTTTTGCAATTCACAACAATGTTATTGGCGATCAAACATAGTTACTCTATCATTATTAAATATATGTTTCATTTGCTCTGCAATCTTTACGTTGTGACAGAGACAAGGTAGCGCAGTGCTCCTCTTATTTGGGGAGATCTCTGGCATAGTGACCATATCTTGGTTTAAAACACTTTAAATGGGCACTTCCCGGTATTCCCGGTATTGAAACTTGGTAGATTTCTGGAAAATATTAAACCTTACTCTACAGTAGAGTTTAGTACAATGCAGTATAGAAGAGCATGCTAGAGTACAGTATAATTTACTTGATGTATTGTACTGAACTATACTCTACTGAACTCTATCCTACTCTGCGGTACTGTACTTTACTCTGCTGTTCAATTAAATAAAAGTTAAATAGTTTAAAAAGTTAAACGTCTATGATTGGTACAGATTTGGTCCAGTCCAGACCAACCAAATTTGGTCTTGTTTGGGTCAGGTGCTCATTAGAATAATAGCAAGTGTTCAGAATAAACATGCAAAGGAGGATATTACATCTTTCTTCCTTTGTGTACCTATTCAGGATACATAAAGAGAATGATATTCATAATTATGAAATTCTGTATAGTACAGATCAGGGACCCATGATGCCATTCTGTTACCATCGTTCTGTTACCTGCTGTTAATCCTCTTCACTTACTGTGGTTCCAAAATAGATATTTTCAAACTCAAACTGTCATATCATAGCTGACACCCCAATTCTTTCTTCAGACATCTTCAGAGTAAAAAACTGACAGTGATTATACCATTATTCTCTTACCAAAATTTAGATCAGCACTGTTCTTCTCTAGTAAATTTTCTGTGTAAATTGTTAAAAGTAGTCCTTGTGCAAAGAGTTGTTTGGTTTAACTTGGCAATCAATGATTTTTGTCTAGCATACTTTTTAAAGTGAAAAATCTTAGTCTCAGCGTTATTCTGTTACCGTTTTGCAGGCTCTGTAGCTACCACCTCCTTAGGTGCAAATTCATAGCCTACGCCAGCAGAGCCCAGCATCTCTGCTACTGCACTCCGGGAGATGTTGGGGTACAGCATCTCTCTCCTGCAGACTGCAGCTAACACAACTGCTCAATTACATGTACCTATATGTGTGTGTGACTCACTCAGCCCATAAGTGTGCTGAATAAATGTACAGTACTCTAAAACTCCCCAAAGAAGCTTTTTCACTCCATCCTGAAGCAGGACTCGCTTTTTCCATTTGGATATGACCAAATTGCAGTTCATATTTCTGCTTACAGTGCAGCCTGTTCATCAATTTCCAGAATATAGTTTGTTCAGGGAAGCCATGCAGCGTTGAATGGAGTTGATGGATGGTGAGTGTGTGTGAGAGCGGGCTTAGCGTATCTGAGGGGATTTCAGTAAAGCCATTCCTGTTGTTGTTTCACTTCCCCCTTGGATCAAACCTGATGGTGGTGTTCATTACTTCTGATTAAGGTCCACACAGAGGGAAGACCGAGACACGTACTGTAGGTTAGATGATCCACACAGGAGGCAATGAGGAGTAAAACGGATTACATTGTTTGTAGCGATGATGACATCTAGGGTGTGGGTACTGGATATGGTTGTGGTGGGGTGGGGTGTGGAGGGGGGGTCTGTGAGCCAAACAAACTCCAGGCCTCTAGCCGTATACCCCCAGAGCCTGTTCTCTTCTGCCATGACTGAACTCTCTCCATCTTACTTTCCCTCCATCACTACAAGATGGAGGGAAAAGTAGTGTTGCTTGAGGAAAGGGAATTGACTTGAGCTGGGCGATATGGACAAAAATCCAAACCCATAATTTCTGGTTTATTGTCACAGCTCTAGGAGTGACAGAAGAAGTGCATACAGTTGCAGAGGGAGGTGTTTAGTCCCAGGGTCCTTAGCTTAGTGATGAGCTTTGAGGGCACTATGGTGTTGAAGGCTGAGCTGTAGTCAATTAATAGCATTCTCATATAAGTGTTCCTTTTGTCCAGGTGGGAAAGGGCAGTGTTGAGTGCAATAGAGATTACATCATCTGTGGATGTGTTGGGGCAGTATGCAAATTGTAGTGGGTCTAGGGTTTCTGGGATAAGGGTTTTGATGTGAACTATGACCAGCCTTTCAAAGCCTTGAGACTTCCTTAGATTCCGTGCATCAGCTGTTGTTTACAAATATACATAGACCGCCGCTGTTCTATCCTGCTGAAAAGCTTAAAACCCGCCAGCTGTATGTTATTCATGTCGTCGTTCAGCCACAACTCAGTGAAACATAAGATATTACAGTTTTTAATGTCCTGTTGGTAGGAGATTTGTGATCGTACCTCGTCTAATTTATTTTCCAATGATTGTACTTTGGCTAGTAATACTGATAGTAAAGCATATTATATATCCGTCTCTTTCTCCTGCGAAACACAGGGATTTTGTCCTTGTCGGGTGTTTGAAGTACATCCTCCCCTTCCGACTCGTTGAAGAAAAACTATTTGTCCAGTCCGAGGTGAGTAATCGCTTTTCTGATATCCAGAAGCTCTTTTCGGTCATAAGATACGGTGACATAAACATTATGTACAAAATAAGTTACAAATAATGCAAAAACACACAGTAGCAAAATTGTTTAGGCGCCTGTAGAACGGCAGCCATCTCCACCGGCGCCATTTCAATACTCAGTTTTTCATGTCCTGTTGGTAGGATATCCTTGATCGTAAATCATCCATTTGGTTTTCCAATGATTGCACGTTGGCCAATAGAATGGATGGTAGTGGGGATTTACTCACTCACCTGCGAATTCTCAGAAGGCATCCCGACCTCCGTCCCCCTTTTTCTCCGTCTTTTCGTCATGCATATGACGGAGATTTGGGCCCGTTCCCGAGAAAGCAGTATATCCTTCGCGTTGGACTCGCTAAAGAAATAAACTTTGTCCAGTTCGAAGTGAGTAGCTGTTCTGATGTCTAGAAGTTATTTCCGGTCATAAGAGACGTTAGCAGCAACATTATGTACACAAGAAGTTACAAACAACGCAAAAAAACTAACAAAATAGCACAGTTGGTTAGGGGCCCGTAAAACGGCAGCCACCCCCTCTGTCACCATTCTTAATGTGACTAAAGAATTAATCAGGGTTATTTTTCCACAAATAGACAGGTATTTTCCTTTCTATGGTAGCAAGATCTTAGTCTATTTTTGCTAACTTTCTGTCAAGTTTACATACGCTCAATTAGTATTTGGTAGCATTGCCTTTAAATTGTTTAACTTGGGTCAAACGTTTCGGGTAGCCTTCCACAAGCTTCCCACAATAAGTTGGGTGAATTTTGGCCCATTCCTCCTGATAGAACTGGTGTAACTGAGTCAGATTTGTAGGCCTCCTTGCTCACAGATGCTTTTTCAGTTCTGCCCACAAATGTTCTATAGGATTGTGGTCAGGACTTTGTGATGGCCACTCCAATACCTTGACTTTGTTGTCCTTAATCCATTTTGCCACAACTTTGGAAGTATTCTTGGGGTCATTGTCCATTTGGAAGACCCATTTGCGACCAAGTTTTAACTTCCTGACTGATGTCTTGAGATGTTGCTTCAATATATTCACATAATTGTTCTTCCTCATGATGCCATCTTTTTTGTGAAGTGCACCAGTCCCTCCTGCAGCAAAGCACCCCCACAACATGATGCTGCCACCCCCGTGCTTCACAGTTGGGATGGCCAAACAGTTCTATTTTTGTTTCATCAGACCAGAGGACATTTCTCCAAAAAGTACGATCTTTGTCCCCATGTGCAGTTGCAAACCGTAGTCTGGCTTTTTTATGGCGGTTTTGGAGCAGTGGCTTCTTCCTTGCTGAGCGGCCTTTCAGGTTTTGTTGATATAGGACTCATTTTACTGCGGATATAGATGCTTTTGTACCTGTTTCCTCCAGCATCTTCACAAGGTCCTTTGCTGTTGTTCTGGGATTGATTTGCACTTTTCACACCAAAGTACGTTAATCTCTAGGAGACAGAACTGATCTCCTTCCTGGGTGGTATGACGGCTGTGTGTTCCCATGGTGTTTATACTTGCATACTATTGTTTGTACAGATGAACGTGGTACCTTCAGGCATTTGGAAATTGCTCCCAAGGATGAACCAGACTTGTGGAGGTCTACAATCATTTTTCTCAGGTCTTAACTGATTTATTTTGATTTTCCCATGATGTTGAGCAAAGAGGCACTGAGTTTGAAGGTAGGCCTTGAAATACATCCACAGGTACACCTCCAATTAACTCAAATGATGACAATTAGTCTATCAGAAGCTTCTAAAGCCATGACATAATTTTATGGAATTTTTCAAGCTATTTAAAGGCACAGTCAACTTAGTTTATATAAACTTCTGACCTGCTGGAATTATGATATAGTGAATTATAAGTGAAATAATCGGTCTGTAAACAATTTTTGGAAGAATTACTTTTGTCTTGCACATAGTAGATGTCCTAACCGACTAACTAACCAAAACTATAGTTTGTTAACATGAAATCTGTGGAGTGGTTGAAAAATGACTTTTAATGACTTCAACCTAAGTGTATGTAAACTTCCGACTTCAACTGTAGATATGCCGATAGTGGACGACCTTGTTTTACTCCTCTTGACAGTGTAATACTTTCTGAGAAGTAGCCATTATTTACTGTTTTACACCTTGGGTTACTATACATAACTTTAACCCACTTTAACCGATTTTCCAAAATTGAAATATTCCAGGCATTTTTATTCCAGTCGTACTTTATCAAAAGCCTTTTCAAAGTCAGCTATGAATAGCATGCCTGGTTTCCCCGATTTTTGTTCATAGTGTTCTATTGTTTCCAGTTTGTTTGATTAATCTTTGTCAGTTGATGATATACAATAAGTACACTATCCTACCCATGTTCTGTTGCACCACAACCCCTCCCCCCAAGAGTTATCCCTCCCAGACCCATCTAAATCTCCACTCTTCAAAGTTGTGGTATTAGAGGCTCACAGAATCGTTCCAATCTTTATTCATTCTCTTCATCTCTTTTTATGTGTTCACAGACTGTTTTAGGTCCTACTCAGCAGTTTGACCGCAACATCTATCCCTATAGTTAAACATAGAAAGACCTGGAACACTTTCTTTAGTATTTTATTACTTTGCATTGCTGTTAGAATATATATATATATATATATATATACATACATACAGTGGGGAGAACAAGTATTTGATACACTGCCTATTTGCAGGTGTTCCCACTTACAAAGCATGTAGAAGTCTGTAATTTGTATCATAGGTACACTTCAACTTCACCGCAAAACCGCAACTACACCGCAAAACTACAGTATGGCTTTCATCAAGTTCATTCAATCTAAATACAGCAAATATTTCACAATACAATGCCATGTTTGGGGAATTCGATGTCACGGTCTACCTACCTTAAAAAACATTTTAAATGCATTCCACAGGGATACTGGCCCATGTGTATCAAGAATGGGTGGTGGACCATTCTTGATACACACGAGGAACGGTTGAGCGTTAAAAACCCAGAAGCGTTGCAATCCTTCTTTAACCTGTCTCCTCCCCTTCATCTACACTGATTTTGAAGTGGGTTTAACAAGTGACATCAATTAGGGATCATAGCTTTCACCTGGTCAGTCTATGTCATGGAAGGAGGGTGTTTTTGTGTATTCAGTGTATATTTACACTGAACAAAAATATAAACGCAACATGCTAAAATTTCAAAGATTTTACTGATTTTACTCATATAAGGAAATCAGTCAGTTTAAATTAATTCATTAGACTGTAATCTATGATTTCACATGAGACAAATATGCATCTGTTGGTAACCGATACCTTAAAAAAAAAAAGGTAGGTGCGTGGATCAGAAGACCAGTCAGTATCTTGTGTGACCACCATTTTCAGAATTGTGCACAGATCCTTGCGACATTGGGTTCTGCATTATCATGCTGAAACGTCAGGTGTGTGCAGTGGATGAATGGCACGACAATGGGTCCCAGAATCTCGTCACGGTATCTCTGAGCATTCAAATTGCTACGCTGAATTGAACTGCAGTCATGTCAAGATGCTGGTGAGGACGACGAGCACGCAGATGAGCGTCCCTGAGACGGTCTCTGACAGTTTGTGCAGAAATCCTTAGGTTTTGCAAACCCACAGTTTCACGGCTGTCCAGGTGGTTTGTCTCAGACGATCCCGCAGGTGAAGAAGCCGGATGTGGAAGTTCTGAGATGGCGTGGTTATATATGGTCTGCAGTTGTATGGCAGCTTGGGCGTACTGCCAAATTCGCAAAAACTATGTTGGAGGTGACTTATGGTGGAGAAAGTAACATTCTATTTTCTGGCAACAGCTCTGTTGGACATTCCTGCAGTCAGCAGGCCAATTGCAACTTGAGACATCGGTGGCATTGTGTTGTGTGACAAAACTGAACATTTTAGAGTGGCTTTTTATTGTCCCCAGCACAAGGTGCACCTGGGTAATGATCATGCTGTTTATTCATAGTCTTGATATGCCACACCTGTCAAGTGGATGGATCATCTTGGCAAAGGAGGAATGCTCACTAACAGGGATGTAAACAAATATGTGCACAAAATACAAAAAATACAATTCTTGTGCATATAGAACATTTCTGGGATCTTTTAATTCAGCTCATGAAACATGGAACCAACCAACAGTATATATAAATGTTGTGTTTTTTATAATTTTGCCAAACATTCTATCTAACCTCTTACCTCTTTCTCTGTGTTCCTTAGCTCTACAGGGTGGCCAGTCGGGGTCAGTAGGAGAGGAGCATCATGGGAGAATGGGGGGCGGGGTGAGGAAAAGGAGGGCCACAGGAGGAAACTCTTACTGGGCTTATTCCGGTGAGTACTCTTCTACTTCATAGAGATACAACTATGTCCCCCATGCAAGATGGCTGACCGCTATTCTAACCCTAAATCCACTCTAAGGTTCTAACTCTATGCTCTACACTGATCAATCTCATTAGGGAGGTCAAACCTAACTAGACTGTGGCTGTAGAGACTTACGTTACTATAACGCTATCTTCCTCTTCCATCTCTTTGATTAATTCTCAATCTCTCTCTGTCCCAACCCTTCCCTTTATATTTTTCTCTTTCCCTCACTCTTTCTGACTGGTAGCTACAGGAAGTAGTTGTGGATGTGTGTTATGGATGATTCTGTGCTAGAATAGGGACTTGTGTCATCCCTGTGAGCACCATTCAGCTACAGAGATCCACATTTTTCACTGTTCCACCAGCACTGGGCCCGTGGCAGAGAATGATCTTTAAACAGATATACAGTGGGGAGAACAAGTATTTGATACACTGCCGATTTTGCAGATTTTCCTACTTACAAAGCATGTAGAGGTCTGTAATTTTTATCATAGGTACTCTTCAACTGTGAGAGACGGAATCTAAAACAAAAATCCAGAAAATCACATTGTATGATTTTTAAATAATTAATTTGCATTTTATTGCATGACATAAGTATTTGATCACCTACCAACCAGTAAGAATTCCGGCTCTCACAGACCTGTTAGTTTTTCTTTAAGAAGCCCTCCTGTTCTCCACTCATTACCTGTATTAACTGCACCTGTTTGAACTCGTTACCTGTATAAAAGACACCTGTCCACACACTCAATCAAACAGACTCCAACCTCTCCACAATGGCCAAGGCCAGAGAGCTGTGTAAGGACATCAGGGATAAAATTGTAGACCTGCACAAGGCTGGGATGGGCTACAGGACAATAGGCAAGCAGCTTGGTGAGAAGGCAACAACTGTTGGCGCAATTATTAGAAAATGGAAGACGTTCAAGATGACGGTCAATCTCCCTCGGTCTGGGGCACCATGCAAGATCTCACCTCGTGGGGCATCAATGATCATGAGGAAGGTGAGGGATCAGCCCAGAACTACACGGCAGGACCTGGTCAATGACCTGAAGAGAGCTGGGACCACAGTCTCAAAGAAAACCATTAGTAACACACTACGCCGTCATGGATTAAAATCCTGCAGCGCACGCAAGGTCCCCCTGCTCAAGCCAGCGCATGTCCAGGCCCGTCTGAAGTTTGCCAATGACCATCTGGATGATCTGGATGAACCCCAAGAACACCATCCCAACCGTGAAGCATGGAGGTGGAAACATTCTTTGGGGATGCTTTTCTGCAAAGGGGACAGGACGACTGCACTGTATTGAGGGGAGGATGGATGGGGCCATGTATCGCGAGATCTTGGCCAACAACCTCCTTCCTTCAGTAAGAGCATTGAAGATGGGTCGTGGCTGGGTCTTCCAGCATGACAACGACCCGAAACACACAGCCAGGGCAACTAAGGAGTGGCTCCTTAAGAAGCATCTCAAGGTCCTGGAGTGGCCTAGACAGTCTCCAGACCTGAACCCAATAGAAAATCTTTGGAGGGAGCTGAAAGTCCGTATTGCCCAGCGACAGCCCCGAAACCTGAAGGATCTGGAGAAGGTCTGTATGGAGGAGTGGGCCAAAATCCCTGCTGCAGTGTTTGCAAACCTGGTCAAGAACTACAGGAAACGTATGATCTCTGTAATTGCAAACAAAGGTTTCTGTACCAAATAGTTCTGCTTTTCTGATGTATCAAATACTTATGTCATGCAATAAAATGCAAATTAATTACTTAAAAATCATACAATGTGATTTTCTGGATTTTTGTTTTAGATTCCGTCACTCACAGTTGAAGAGTACCTATGATCAAAATTACAGACTTCTACATGCTTTGTAAGTGGGAAAACCTGCAAAATCGGCAGTGTATCGAATACTTGTTCTCCCCACTGTATTTAGCAATCAATCAATCAAATATATAAAGCCCTTTTTACATCAGCCAATGTCACAAAGTGCTATACAGAAACCCAGCCTAAAACCCCAAACAGCAAGCAATGCAGATGTAGAAACATGGTGGCCCTGAGGGGTGGCCATTCCCCTTCTGGCTGTGCCGGGTGGAGATTATAACAATTCATGGCCATTAAGGCCAGATCTTTCTCTAAGATGTTCAAACGTTCATAGATGACCAGCAGGGTCAAATAATAATCATAGTGGTTGTAGAGGTTGCAACAGGTTTTTAGATGTTGAAATAGCAGGTGCGGTAGAGAGAGAGAGTTGAAAACAGCAGGTCTGGGACAAGGTGGCACATCCGGTGAACAGGTCAGGATTCCATAACCGCAGGCAGAAGAGTTTAAACTGGTGCAGCAGCACGACCAGGTGGACTTGGGACTGCAAGGACTCATCAGTCCAGGCAGTCCTGAAGCATGGTCCTAGGGCTCAGAGCCTCCAGGAGGGGAGGGAGAGTGGGAGAGAGAGAATTAGAAGGAGCATACTTAAATTCACACAGGACACCGGATAATAACACCAGATTTAACAAACTGACATAGATACTGGAGGCTGAGACCGGGGGGGTTGGGAGACACTGTGGCCTGTCTGACAATACCACTGGACAGGGCCAACCAGGCAGGATATAACCCCACCCACTCTGCCAAAGCACAGCCCCCACACCAATAGAGGGATATCAACAAACCACCAACGTACTACCCTATGACAAGGCTGAGTATAGCCCACGAAGATCCCCTCAACTGCACATGCCTGAGGGGGCGACAAACCGGACAGAAAGATCTCGTCAGTGACTCAACCCACTCAAGTGACACACCCCTCCTAGGGAAGGCATGGAAAGCACCAGTAAGCCAATGACTCAGTCCCCATAATAGGGTCAGAGGCAGAGAATCCCAATGGAGAGACGGGAACCGGCCAGGCAGAGACAGCAAGGGCGGTTCCTCGCTCCTGTGCCTTGCCATTCACCTTTGCACCCCTGGGCCAGACAACATTCAATTATAGGACCTACTGAAGAGATGAGTCTTCAGTAAAGACTTAAAGGTCGAGACCGAGTCTGCTTCTCTCACATGGATAGGCAGACCATTCCATAAAAATTTTACTCAAAAAGGAGAAAGCCCTGCCTCCAGCTGTTTGCTTAGAAATTCTAGGGACAATAAGGAGTCCTGCGTCTTGTGACCAGGTATGTACGGCAGGATCAAATCGGAGAGATAAGTAGGAGAAAGCCCATGTAATGCTTTGTAGGTTAGCAGTAAAACCTTGAAATCAGTCCTAGCCTTCCTTAACAGGAAGCCAGTGTAGAGAGGCTATCACGGGAGTAATATGATCAAATGTTTTGGTTCTAGTCAAGATTCTAGCAGCCGTGTTTAGCACTAATTTAAGTTATTTAGTGCTTTATCCGGGTAGCCGGAGAGTAGAGTATTGCAGTAGTCTAATCTAGAAGTGACAAAAGCATGGATTAGCTTTTCTGCATCATTTGTGGACAGAAAGTTTCCGACATTTGCAATGTTACGAAGATGGAAAATAGCTGTCCTTGAAATATTCTTGATATGTTCGTCAAAAGAGAGATCAGGGTCCAGAGTAACACCGAGGTCCTTTTTTTTGGGACGACTGTACAACCATCAAGATTAATTGTCAGATCCAAATGCACTGAATTATATAATTTCTGTTATGCCTGTGTGCTCTCCATGCACCTTATAATCACTACTTAAACTGATAGTCCTGGAGGGATGCACTGCCTGGAAGAAACTTTATCCCAGGAATAATCAATGTCCTAAATGGCTGTGGATCCTTAATACCATGTTATACGAGAAACATACCAGATATTGTATATTATGGTACAATTATCTTTAGGGCACTCTTCACCTCTATTGATTGTAAGGTATCAGGTCAAATTAAAGTGTGCTAGAGCTAAATTGGCACCATTTACAGTACAGTTGAGTCCAGAAAACTGTCACTTTCACTCAAGGTTTGATAATGAGTTGTATGTTGCTTCAATAAGGTTTCACATGTACTAGATAATTCATCATGCATACATTTACTTTGCCATGTTGTGGGTGTGCTGTGTGTATGCATGTGTAAGCTCAAGTAGTGATAAAACATCATATCACATTGACATACAGTAAGTATTCAGACCTTTTACTCAGTACTTTGTTGAAGCACCTTTAATAGCGATTACAGCTTGGGAGTTTCTCCCATTCTTCTTTGCAAATCCTCTCAAGCTCTGTCAGGTTGGATGTGCAGCACCGAAGCCACTCCTACGTTGTCTTGGCTGTGTGCTTATGGTCGTTGTCATGTTGGAAGGTGAACCTTCACCCCTTTATGAGGTCATGAGCACTCTGGAGCAGATTTTCATCATGGATCTCTCTGTACCTTTCTCCTTTCATCCAGACGTGAAGCTTGGCATTCAGGCCAAAGAGTTCAATCTTGGTTTCATCAGAACAGAGAATCTTGTTTCTCATGGTCTGAGAGTCTTAAGGTGCATTTTGGCAAACTCCAAGTGGGCTGTCATACCTGTATAACATAGGTAAATTACAAACAGACGCTACGAAAAATACATGCAACACAGCATTCCTAACCTAGCCCACAATGTCTGCTGTGTGGATCTATTTTGAAGTTTCAAAGGAAGATAACAAAAAGGCCATATGCAACGTTTGTGCTGCTATTACTTCCCGAGGGGAGAAAGTGACATCTTTCAATACCACAAACCTAATTACTCATTTGAAAGTGCATCATCCCAAGACGTTCAGTGACTACTTAGAACAAAAGCAAATTAAGCTAACTAAGCGCACTCTTCCAACAACTAAAACGTTCAAGTCGAGCAGTCATTTGAAAGAGTAAGGAAAATTAATCGAGTCAAAAAAAAAAGTATGAACATGTATGCACTAACTGCAAGTCGCTCTGGATAAGAGCGTCTGCTAAATGACTCAACTATGAATATAAATGTAACTCAAAGGCGAAATCCATTAACACCAAGATAATAGAATTCATTGCCCTTGACAATCAACCGCTCTCTGTCGTGGATGATGTTGGCTTTCGCCGACTGGTCGAGCACCTCGAGCCCCGGTACACACTATCAAGTAGGAGCTATTTTTCAGATGTTGCCCTAACGGCGTTACACAGTATTGTTGAAACGCACATCCATGATCTACTTGCTATGGGCGTCACTGCTATTAGCTTCATGACTGACATTTGGACCAGCGATGACAGCCCCATGAGCATGCTGAGTCTGACAGCACAGTAGGTCGACAAAGATTTCGTACTGAGGAAAGCCGAATTGCATGCTCAAGAATGTGCTGGTTCTCATACCGCTGCTGCCATTTCAGACTTGGAAAATCCCCAAGAAGAAAATACACACTGTGCTACGTGATAATGCACGTAGGCTTTGGAAGAATGCGGAGTCGCCAGTTTGCCATGCATGGCACACACACACTGCAACTGGCTGTAAAAGAAGGTGTTTTGACCCAAAGCAGCATATCTGCTTTGGGTCAAAACACCTTCGTTCACAGCCAGTTGGCAACAGGTAGGAAGATAGTGAATCATTTTAAACACTCACAGCTTTGACTAAGCCCAATGGCTTTTCTGTTGTTTATTCATGGCTGGTATAGGTCAAGATATTCATTTAACAGTTTTGTTCTTTTGTTGTGTTGTAAATTTGCTCGCATTTTACTAGTCGAGTCAGTTGAGCACATTTGAAAAGTTTGTTGTGCCATTTATGACATAGCCTAGAGACAACCATTTTTTCAAGCAGTTAAAGCTAAAATAATTAACTGCATTTTAGTTTAAACCAATATTTACTTCAAATCATTTTTCAAGTTTCAAGTTTCTCCATACAGGCAGGATAGTAAGAAGAGCCACCAATGACTTAAACATCTTTGTAATGCGGGGCAGCAAATATATTTGTGTCATGAATATCTGTGCAAAGTTATTAAACAATCTGTTCCTAACTGAACAAATTAACATATGACACTTTGTTTCAACTATTTAACTGTACTGTAATGCTTAAAAGGCCGCTAAAATTGTTATCGTTATCAGGTTTTTTTGCAAGGAAAACAGCGGATATCAGTATCGGCCAGAAATGTCATATCGGTGCATCCTTAATGAGTAAGTGTCCAAACTTTTGACTGGTACTGTGTGTGTGTGTGTGTGTGTGTGTGTGTGTGTGTGTGTGTATTTATTCAAACCATTGTGCTGCTAGCCAGCTACCTCATTGTGATCCTCAAATCAGCAGCTTGAATTTTTATTTGAAAGCTAGTAGTGTCTCATATCTACTAACTGAGACAATTTTCCATTAGATGAGGACATGAACAGAGTGCTCTAGGCCGTCTGAGTAGGACAAGGCTAAAGTGAGATGGAAATGAATGATATTCTGCCCCTGAATTGTATATTATCCTTGAAAATTCACTCTCACTATCTCCCTCCTACTGATTTTAGCACTGCCTGCAGTCCTGTAAAAACCACTAATATTTTAAAAGTAAACGATCATTCAAAAACTGTTAACCTTTTTCACATTCCATTTGACTTTAATGGAAAGAGATATCTGAATGAACTGATTTAATGGTTATATTCCCAATGTGGTTTCCCATGGAGCATAAAGTAGGATGAAGTTAGTCTTTGTACACTTTTCCGTCTCGTTGATGCTGTACCTCCTTGGAGAGGAAAGGGAACTATAACTATAATACCAACTACCCAGAACATTTACTGCTGTGATGTCAACTCTTTTACTGCGGTAAGAAAACAGATTTTCCTCGGCAAGAAAGAAAACATAAAGTAGACTAAACTCTATGGTCCTTTTAAAACCTACTTTTGCTATAGCTTGCAAATGTGACTCTGGGTGACAACTTAGAACTGTTATCCGCTACGTTTTGTTGACTTTTCTTCCTTACATTCTAGTATCAGGATACTGATATCTTGACAACATTAGTACGCACGTTTCTGACATTCATTGTGCAATATGCCTAAACACTCAAATAAAGTTATTGGATATGTTGCAGTTATGGTGAAGGTCAAGGTAGTTTTACTGTAACTGTAATTCCCTTTGTATTTGTATGCCTTTGCATTTAATGTATCTTGTTATCTATTCAAACCGGTCTTCATGCTTTGACACTGAACCTGTGTTGACACTGAGCTATATGGATTCAGATAGCTTAAGTTCCTTAGCCTCTGTGTGCTTGGGATTGTTAGGCGGTATATATAGTCAGAAGCACTCTGAGTAAATGACAGCAGGGTTAAGGGTGAGGCAGCTGGCTCATTGTGACTGAGGTAAACTTACAGAAGAAGAATGTACTTTGAGAGGCTGGATGGTATACTGGATGTCATGTGTTGTGAAATAGAAAGCTGGAGAATTTGAGGTTGAGAGGCAGTTTTGAATGGTTAGATGGTATACTAGATGACTGGGAAAGAAAGGAAGAGATAGAATGGTGAAGATTGAGAGGCAGGGTTGGATGGGATACTGTCTGGAATATGTTGTGATTTATATCACCTGCCACCAGAGTCAACACTGTGCGTGTGAGCCTTCTCTATTTTCCACTCAGTTCCCAGTAGACAGGCTTCTGTATTATTTACCAGTCTGTATCACAGGTTCTATTGCTTTTTATCTTTTAAACTTCCAATAAACCACTCTAGTGTTATGTAAGTAATTCACTGCGTCAATCAGAAGTCTGTATTACACATTTTTTATTGACTTTTTCCTCTGCCTGGGAGACTGCCTAATGAAGATGCAGGTGCAAATGATAGAATAGAAAATGCAGTACAGATTGTAATATTTGAATCTACAGTTTACAACATTAAAGATATTCTCCAGTACTTTTGTATACTTTTTAGCCAGTAGTTCTGAGAGTAGCGCTCCTGTGTACTACGGCACATACGTGCAGATATGTGCATCACGTCATTGCTCTCGCTCTCGCTCTGCTGTTTCTGCATCTTGCTAGCTGTCACTCAAATTGAGGACCAGTCCCGGAGAACTAGGGATTTCGTGGCAAATAGAAGTAAGACAGTATTTCTGTGCTTATATTATGCGTTTATGAACTACACATTGACACATCCAGCCAAAAGCGGGAGGTTTAAAACATACTTAGTTGCCGCCAAAGTTCCGGAGCATGTCTTTAAGAGAAGGTAAATCTAACCTATTCCTTAATCTGGCCTAAACCTTTCACATTAGAGGTACAGAAGTGGGGAAAAATACTGTGTGGGCACCGTCTCACTCTCTTGCAGTGTGTACACTTTACTTATGAACCACTAAATAAGGTACACATAAACCCACACTCTGGAATGTGATTAAAGGTTATTCAAGGTGTGTGTGTGTGTGTGCCCGCATAGGCATTTTTCATAAGAGTTATGATATCTAACACCATGAGACCCCCCCCAGGAACATAGTTCTGCATCGTTTATCTATTTTCTCTTTCTGCAGCTTTTTCATTATCCTCCTCTCCTATCTCTTTGCTTCTTCTTGTTTTTCTCTGGCGGTGAGTGTCTAGTTATTACTGTTTATTTTGAGCTTTTATATTGCCCTGCAGTTGAATGAAACCAGTTGGATTCGAGATTAAAATCATATTCAAGAAGGCATTATATCTGTTCCAAAGATACATTGTTAGGCACATATTCAATTTCTGCATCCAGACATTGTATTCTGATAAAAGCTAGCTACATTAGCCTTTGTGTAAGTATGTGAACAGAATGACTCATTCGCCTAACACTCATTCAAGTTTGTGGTGAATTCCACTGTACAATGCTTGAGTCCATGTTATACATAGAGTTCCACTTGAACACACATCCAGCGTGCAGTGCAGTGCATGCAGTCTGTCACGGTCAGTGGAGCATGATGGATACACTCAGATGTACTGTCTCTAGTCAGTGTTGGCACTGCATCGTCATGGTGATGGAGAGCTGGAGAGTTGTTTGGTTAGCTTGGTGTGCTGGGCCTGAGGGTGGGGCCCCTAAGGGGCTCCTCCTCCCTCCACAGGGCTTCACCTCCACTCCACAGGGCTGGGTGTAGCCTGGCTTAGCATGGGGCTCCCTGCTGGCTACAGCTGCCTCTAATTGGGTGACTCCAAGTCAGGGGTAAGGTGGTGAGAGGAGGGGGTGGGTGGGTGTGTGTTTCGCTAACTGCTCCGTGCCCCACTGCCAAGGGTGAGGCGCGGGGTGTAGGGGGCGGGAGAGAGCAGGGGAAAGGGAGAACGAGGTGATTGTTGACATGCTCACCCCATGAAAGGAACTGTGCTTCTAGAAGTGAGTGACTGGAGGAGAGTTTAAAAGAGGAGAGGGGAAGGGAGAGGAGTCGCTCTGTTCTGCTCTCTCCGGGACTGGGCCTCAACTCACCCCTGGAGAGAGAGGTACAGTGGAGCACTAGGCTCCAACCGCTACCATTGTCTTAGATGAGTAGAGTTCTCATCTTATACTCCTAGGAGACCCAGAGAGGGATGGTGCCTCACATTTAGCAAGCCCTTACCTCACCTTTCACAAGGGTAGTGAAGTACTAATAGAACTACCTACCACCCCAATCCTCAAGCCTGTTTACCTCTTAGCTACTCAATTACGAAACCAAATGCACAACTGCAGAGTATTTAGCACATTTTAGACAGTTAACTTAAGAGTTATAATATGTCTAGCTGGCAAACATTCACTTGTTAATTCCATACTGTAACTATATCATCTGGCACGTGCTGCACAACAGTGAATGACTCACAAGGCTCCTGTGTCTCATCGTTGTTTGCTTGTAAACAAACACCACATGACTGGGTACTACTGGTAAGCTTCATAATGAAAAGTTACGTGACAGGTGAAATGACGAACGCAATCTTTATCTCCTAACGTATTGCACAAGTTGACTGCAGGTATTTACTTGTTTAAAAAATAAAATCACCCAATGGCCAAATTCGAGTTAGGGAACCCTGCTGTAGGGGTTTCCTGTAGGGTCGCATGTGCAGTCCGGCAGTGTCAATAATGCGTGCACCTGATCTTTTCTTAAAGCGATTGAACGGGATTCTAAGCACTAAAACAGATACAGCTAAAACTGACACTGCCATCTTGCAATCGGAAAGATCAATGTTCAAGTCATGTTCATACTTAGGCTATGCCTGTTTGCCCCCATAGCCTACAATAACTACTGGAGTTGCCTTTCTTTCTCTGGTTTTATCACATTACATCTCAGAAGTGACTCACTTAACGTGCAGGTCATAGACAGTGGGACTATCAGAGCTTGAAGTTCTACAGTTTCTTGCACTATTACTGTAACATAGAAAACACTGTCATTGTCTATTTTCTGCTAAATCACAACTGTTTTCATGGTGTTTTCAATCTTTGTTTCATGGTGTTCTGTGGGGGTGTAACGGGTTCGCCCAACTGCCACGCCAACTTGTTTACTTGCTGGACATTCAAAGCCTCTGTGGCCTGTCATGTGACACTTGAAGCGTAGACCTTCCTTAAAGCGGTGTGACTGACTTGAATGGTCTGAGGGTTGAGAGAAGCTTTTCCAGGAGAGAAATCAATAAAGCCTGATCACTGTTAGTGGGCGTGGCTGAATTATCATGACCGACAGCTTGTTGTTGAGTCATACACCAAGCATTGGGGGTCATCGCGTCTTCTACCTTGGCAGTACTCTGTGCCCTGTGTCTGGCTGACTGTTTATCTCTGTGATGGCTGTCAATCATTGCCTGTGAATCACCTCCAACTGTCCAATTTTCAATAGGCTTGCACCTAAGGACGGCGTATAGTTATGGGTCAGGGCAGTGCTTAACAAACATCACTGTCACCTCGTGACCTGGATCATCCACTCTTTTCCCCTGTCTTTGCAAGCACTCATTAGTAAGGTCAACTGCTTTGTTCAGTCTGACCCAATAACCGAAGCAGCTCTCTGACCGTCTTGATTTAAGTTTCATAGACGTATCCTATTGGAATTGTGGATGAGATTGCCTCTCCAGAGTGCTGCCTCAGGATATTGTATATGGCTTCTGGGTCTCTGCTTATGTTAACTGACTATGTCTTTAGCCCGCCCCATTAGTCTGTCCGGTACCTCTTGCCCCTGTTCTGATATACTGCGTCCTTTCTTTTTCAGGTAAGCTTGCATAATTTCTTGCCATTTAGTCACTGCACCGGTCTGTGCTATCACCCTTGGTTCTCTGACGTCTGACTTCAGAATTAGGTTGAACTTTGACCTATTTGTGCTATGGGCTGGGGAGTGCTTTGTGCATCCCCTGTTAGACTAGCAGCACTTGATTTCCTATTAGACTGCCCAGTTGTTTGACTAACTCTGCTAGGGCTTGCAATTGCGTTTGTTTTCCATTTTAACCCCCTATGGGCTTCTGAGACTCTTCACTGTTATCATTGCCTGGTTGGCTACTGCGAACACTTTGCCCTCTAGTATCGACTGCTGGGCATCTAACAGGACTGGCTCTAGCACTATGTTCCACTATACTGGCCAACTGAGCCCCCTGCCCCACCCCAATGGTAATACCTTGTGCACCTCTCACAGTAACACCAATCCAAGTAACATTTTTATCACCAACATCTGACACGTCTTCTCTCTCCTGTTCAGTAATCTCATACAACTGAGGTGTACGCAACATATTGTACAAAGTTCACCTTGCCCTCAAATGTTCTAACGTGTGATGTCGATCCAGTTCTGTGTAGGGGTACCCAGGCGATCCGCTGCAGCTTATCTGTTGATCCGGATCACGGCACCAAACGGTAGAGATCTTTATATGTATCACAGAAGAACCAAGAAATTAAGAGTGACACCACTGCTGTCTTTTGGGGATTTTATGTAGATCTGCAATGATATAAAAAGACAGGACAGGAGCACATCCATCTGACAAGTGGACAAGTGGAACCGTGCGCATATGTCTTGGTAATATGCATATTGTAACGTCTTAATTGTCTTGCATATCTCGCAAATTCACCAAAGTAGCCTAAAATTTGCCTCTTCCTCTCTGGTTTTATTTAAATTACACAACTTTCCCCAGACCTTTATAGCCATGGTCTTAATTAGCCTATAACACGGAAAATTATGTTTTGTGATAACTGCATTGCGATTTTAATTATGTGGGGAAAACAACATTGTTTTTTGGTTATAACGTTTAAATGTGCACACCCCTAGTATGTACATGAAGGCAGGGTAAAGTGACTTGGCGTTAGGATAGATAATTACATTTACATTGTAGTCATTTAGCAGACGCTCTTATCCTGAGCGACTTATAATTTGTGCATTCATCTTAAGATAGCTAGGTGAGACCACTACACATCACAATCGTATCAAGTAGATTTTGTGTGATATATGCACACTGTGTGTGTATACAGTGCAGTCATTGTTACATTACAGCTTTATTCTAAAATGGATTCAATAATCAATCTACACACAATACCCCATAATGACAAAGCGAAAACAGGTTTTTAGAAATGTTTGCAAACTTATTTACATAAGTATTCAGACTCTTTGCTATGAGACTCAAAATTGTCTGGTGCGTCTTGTTTCCATTGATCATCCATGAGATGTTTCTACAACTTGATTGGAGTCCACATGTGGTGAATTCAATTGATTGGACATGATTTGGAAAGGCGCACACCTGTCTATATAAGGTCCCACAGTTGACAGAGAATTTCAGAGCAAAAACCAAGCCATGAGGTTGAAGGAATTGTCCGTAGAGCTCTGAGACAGAATTGTGTCGAGGCACAGATCTAGGGAAGGGTACCAAAACATTTTTGCAGCATTGAAGGTCCCCTAGAACACAGTGGCCTCCATCATTCTTAAATGAAAGAAGATTGGAACCACCAAATACTCTTCCTAGAGCTAGCTGCCCTGGCCAAACTGAGCAATCGGGGGAGAATGGCCTTGGTCAGGAATGTGACCAAGAACCCGATGGTCACTCTGACAGAGCTCCAGAGTTTCTCTGTGGAGATGGGAAAACATTCCAGAAGGATATCCATCTCTGCAACACTCCACCAAACGGGCCTTTATGGTAGAGTGGCCAGATGAAAGCCACTCCTCAGTAAAAGGCACATGAAGGCCAGCTTGGAGTTTGCCAAAAGGCACCTAAAGACTCTCATTATGGGGTATTATGTGTAGTTTGATGAGGGAAAAAAACAATTTAATCAATTTTAGAATAAAGCTGTAACTTAACATTGTGAATAAAGTCAAGGGGTCTGAATACTTTCCGAATGCACTGTATAATCTTGTGAGTGTGCGTATAGTCAGTGCTAGATAGGGTCAATGCAGATAGTCTGGGTAACCATTTCATTCAATCTTTAGTCTTATGGCTATTTAGCAGTCTTATGGTTTGGGTGTAGAAGCTATCTTGGAACCTGTTGGTCCACAAGAAGGAAGGTAGCCTAGCGGTTAGAGCGCTGGGCCAGTAACTGAAAGATTACTGGTTTGAATTCCCGAGCTGACAAAATGAAAAATCTGTGTCTGCCCTTGAGAAAGTCACTTAACCCTAATTGTCTCCAGGGCCGCCATACTACTATGGCTGACTGTAAAACAACACATTTCACTGCACATATCCAGTGTATGTGACAATAAAACAATATTGTTTGGGGGGGACATTAGCATTTGGATACAGTGCTAAGGTAACTAAACCAAAGCATGGCACGCTGTCTTACCTTTTACGTAGACTGCTTACAAGGGAAGGAAACCCACATGTTATTTAGTAATTTTGGTGAACTATCCCTTTAATGTAGACTTTATCTGGATTCAGAGCAGGGTATATGTGTCATCATGGGTTTATGTGTATACCGACAATGGGGAGTGGACTGGACAGGGGCAGCAGGATTTTAGACTGGACTCAGTAACCGTAGTAATCACCCAGGGATGTGGTTTGTGGGTTCCGCTAGTCTGTGATTTGTGGCCTAATTAGCTGTTTCGGGTCACCCCCAGGCAAAAAAACCTGCACTGTTTCCTTTCTGCTTCTGCTGCCCGCTCTCTCCTCTCTTCTTCCGTTTCCTTTTATTCATCCCACCATCCGACACACACACACACACACACACAAATGCTAAGTGATCCAGAGTGGTTAAAAGTGTTTGGCTCAGAGGGAGGCCTCTCCTCTCCTGGCCTGGCCAGCTGCCAAATAACTAGCTGCTGTAGTAAATAAACACACTGCTGATTGGCCAGAGGGCACACAGGTGCAACCCAGGAAGTTGAAACCACAATCATTGTCTGTATTAAAGCCACACTGGACTGGATGTTGTTGTTTGGATTTGGCTGTAATTTGCGGCAGTATGTTTGTTTGCTTGTGTGTGTTCAAATAGTTCTCCTCAATTTCCATCAATAACGACCTTGTTGGTTTTTCCCCTTCTTCCTGTCTCTTGACTTCCTCCCTCTGTCACTTGTCCCCAGATACCATGACCACCTGCAGCATGTATGTGTGTTTTTGCATGCGTGCATTTGCATGTGACTGTGTGTGGATCCGCACAAGTCTGGACTGTAAAGGCTCCTAAGCCTGTGTGAGGTAATCTGATTGTCAGAGTGCTCAATGAAGTTCCATCAATCCCAGAACCCTCTTTGCCTACCTGTTAATTTCCCGGATGGCCTGGTTGTGCCTCACTGAGCCCAGCTCTGTTTTGTGATGAGTGACGCATGGCTCAAATCAGTTACAGCGTCGGCCAGACTGACTCTCTTATCCAATCAGAGAGTTAACTCATACATGGCCAACTCTTTTATCCAATCAGAGAGTTAACTCACCTAGCGAGACAACTCTGGGCAAGCTGTGGAAAGAACTAACATTCTATTATTTTTTATATTTAATTTTTTAGGGGGTAGATCAGCTTTAATGTTGCTGATAGATTGTAGCTTCCATCAATGTAATTGTCTACATAATTTCCAATCACCCATATATATTTTTTTGTAAATATATTTTCCTTTATTATTTTCCCATAACCCTGCCACCCCTCCCCTAATTGGAGTAAACTAATGGGCATCAACACTTAGGTTTCTACTTCCAGCTTATACAGTGCATTTGGAAAGTATTCAGACCCCTTGACTTTTTCCACATTTGTTGCATTACAGCCTTATTCTAAAATTGATTAAATCATTTGTTTCCTCATCAATCTACACACAATACCCCATAATGACAAAGCAAAAATAGATTTGCAGAATTTTTTTGCAAATTTATTACAAATAAAAAATTATAATATCACATAAGTATTCAGGCCCTTTACTCAGTACTTTGTTGAAGCACCTTTGGCAGCAATTACAGTACAGAGTCTTCTTGGGTGTGACTCTACAAGCTTGGCACACCTGTATTTGGAGTTTCTCCCATTCTTCTCTGCAGATCCTCAAGCTCTGTCAGGTTGGACGGGGAGTGTTGCTGCACAGCTATTTTCAGGTCTCTCCAGAGATGTTCAATATTTGTTCTGTTCTTTGGGTTGGAATAAACTGAAATTGCAACCAACTTTCTACGACTTGTTTTGTAAATAGCATTATTTTGGAATAACCGAAAGTGAGAGGTTGTAATCTGAATAAAGGGAAAAAGGCCATTCTTGAACATGGGGTGAGACATTCTTACTAATCTGCTAGAGAACCTGTTCAGATTTAAGTATAACTTTTGTATGACTGAAGCCTTTAGTGAGGGGTCTAATGCTTTAATATTTAATAATGTCTGCCCTCCGAATTCATATTTACTATATAAATAGGCCTGTTTGATTACGTCTGGCTTGCCGTTCCAAATATAATTTAATTTGTTCATATAATTTAAAAAACAAGTCGCTATGTGTAGGCAAAGCCATAAACAAACTGGTAAACTGAGATATGACTAATCAGGGTGATTTTTACTCAACTGACATTCTAGCTCAGATATTGTCTGTCTGAGTTTACAATTTACCCTCTGATTATTTTTAGATGACTGCTCTACAGAGTATTTGAAGTGATATCATCTGATTTGTGATTTGTCTGACTGTCAAAATATTGCTCCCTTTTTTTCTGTGATGTGTGTTTGCGCGTTTGTGTGGACGTAGCCAAACATCTCTGTTTGTCCATCTGTCTGTCTGCCTGTGTGTCAGTGTTTGGTTGACGGGTTGGTCAGTGAGAAGGGACCCGGCTATGACAGTCAGGTCCGGTCCAGTGAGAAAGACCATGACAAGCAGGTAGGTGTGAGACCTGCTCTAACCCAGACTATGTGTCTCTAACCCCGCTGCTCTCCTGGAAGAGGACAATATGGTTCATATGCCTAGCCTGGTGTGTCACTCCCTCCCAATGTGTTACTGTGTGTGTGGTTTGAGATGTGTATCTCCTGTGACTGGTGGCCCACTCTCCAGTGTTACCGCTGTGTCCCAAGTGTAGGGGCCCCTGCTGAAGGCATGCACCACCGCTCACACCAACCCTCTCTGAGTGGCAGGTGCTCCATGTTGATATTCACACTGGCACTGCAGAAAGCACAGCTCAGTGGCAGACAGACTGAGAGAGAAAAAGAAAGGAAGAGGAGGGAGGGAGAAAGGAGGCGGGTTAGAGAATTGTGGGTGTAGCAGAGCGAAGAGGAAGTAGAGAGATCGTAGTTACAAAGGGAAAGACAAATGCAGGAGAAGGTGGGGGAAAGAAAGGTATGCGCACAGAGATGATGGCTGAAAAAGAGATCGGAGAGCTAAAAAAGAGAGTAGAGGGATTGAGAGAAAGGAAGAGATATGGAGAAGGGTGGAGAGCTAGTCACACCTTTGCACTCTCCTGCTTCTCTCGCTCGCATGCACACACACACAAATACACACACACACACACACAAACACACAGTTCAAAAACGACCGATAATCGGTTGGGCTGATATTTTTGAGTATCGGGACAGTTGATGTACCCAATGAAGCGCGAGCGGGCAAGCCAGTGCCACTCACTGACTCATTACTAGCTGACCTCGAGGAACCTCTGGCTGGACTTTGTTTTGTTAGCTACCCACTCTCTTATTTGGTAAGTTTGGACAGAGACAGAGACATTGTCCAAATGAACAAAGTTTTGAAGCGTGCGTGTCTGAAGGAAGAACAGTATTGGCTCTGTACATGCTGTGTCTGTGTGGAGTCTGGAGAAAGACGGGAGAGGAGATGACCGAGAACGGAGAGGAGAAAAAAAAGAGCTTTGACTTCTCAAACATGGCAGAAAGCTAAAACAATATGATGCCCCATCACCTTATTAATTCAGCCACTGACTTAGATGACTAGCAAGTTAAACTTAGGGTACGTGATAATACAGAATTCTTTATTAGTAGAGTGATTTATTTCAGCTTTTCTTTCTTTCATCACATTCCCAGTGGGTCAGAAGTTTAAATACACTCAATTAGTATTTAATAAGTTGGGTGAATTTTGGCCTATTCTTCCTGACAGAACTGGTGTAACTGAGTCAGGTTTGTAGGCCTCCTTGCTCGCACACGCCTTTTCAGTTCTGCCCACAAATGTTATATAGGATTGAGGTCAGGGCTTTGTGATGGCCACTCCAATACCTTGATTTTGTTGTCCTTAAGCCATTTTGCTTTGGAAGTATGCTTGGGGTCATTGTCCATTTGGAAGACCCATTTGTGACCAAGCTTTAACTTCCTGACTGATGTCTTGAGATGTTGCTTCAATATATCCACATAATTGTCCTTCCTCGTGATGCCATCTATTTTGTGAAGTGCACCAGTCACTCCTGCAGCAAAGCACCCCCACAACATGATGCTGCCACCCCCGTGCTTCACGGTTGGGATGGTGTTCTTCGGCTTGCAAGCGTCCCCCTTTTTCCTCCAAACATAACAATGGTCATTATGGCCAAACAGTTCTATTTTTGTTTCATCAGACCAGAGGACATTTCTCCAAAAAGTACGATCTTTGTCCCCATGTGCAGTTGCAAACCGTAGTCTGGCTTTTTTATGGCGGTTTTGGAGCGGTGGCTTCTTCCATGCTGAGCGGCCATTCAGGTTATGTCGATATAGGACTTGTTTTAGTGTGGATATAGATACTTTTGTACCTGTTTCCTCCAGCATCTTCACAAGGTCCTTTGCTGTTGTTCTGGGATTGATTTTGATTTCTTTTGATTTTCCCATGATGTCGAACAAAGAAGCACCGTGTTTGAAGGTAGGCCTTAAAATACATCCACAGGTACACCTCCAATTGACTCAAATTATGTCAATTAGCCTATCAGAAGCTTCTAAAGCCATGCCATTCTTTTCTGGAATTTTCTGGAAGCTGTTTAAAGGCACAGTCAACTTGGTATCCCGGTATATGGTATACTGCCCAAGCTTAATAATTTACTGTTCGGCAAAACAATGTCCATAACAGGCTACAACCAGGTAGCTAGCTAGCAAAATAGTTTACATTCAGTCACAGAAAGCTAACTAGCTAGTTTACAGCTGAAGCTAAAGTCATTTCACTACCCCAGTACCTTATTTGTGATAATATGCTAAATAATGCTGATTTCACAGCGTCAAACGACTCTCTTTGTTGACAAACTGCTTGCATGTAATGTGAATGATTACCATTATGTTTTTCTGTAGTTAGATTGGTACCAAAAAAGACATTTGAATATATGTATTGATTCATTAATGCATACATGGCTATCTCTGGGCAAAGTTGGCATCAACATTTGCAAATAAAAATATATTAAATATCGGAATAACATATTTCACCCCCAAAAAATTGGTATTGGCATCGGCCCTACATAATCCATATTGGTTGTTCTCTACACACAGTAGCATGGGAATGGATTGCTGCAGTATTCAGACTGGTTGGATCTATTCACTATGCCCTCAACCCTCCCACCCCATTCCAGCGACCAAAGTCCCACAAACACATTCAAATGCAAATCTCTCTCTAATTATAGCACTGTATGTGGTAATGTGTGAACAGCACAGACAGAGGAACGGTAAAAATAACTACATATCTTTGTCTCAACATTAAACTTCCCTTTGTAAATGGGGGGAAAAGACAACCCACTGATAAAACCATTGTCAATCATTTTTCTCACTCAGATTTTTATGGTAATATTGCAGCAGGCCACTTTTATATTCTAAATTCTACATTTCCATCACACAAGGAACTTCAGGATATTTGCTTGCGAACTCTGAGGTAAGGTTAGCTAGCTGCTCTGTTTCCAAGAGTGTGTTGATGTGAAACAGTTGCCCTTGGACACAGAGAGGTAATGTAGCGTTGCTAATCAGCGTCTCACTCTGCGGCTCCATACCCCACCCACACACACACACACACACACACACACACACACACACACGCGCACAGAGAGAGAGAGAAGGCAGGAGATCTGTGTTCTGCTTCACAGCATTAGCTCCCAGCTCACCTCTCTACTGTTTACAATTAGGCACATATTGCATATCAGTGAAGCTATTGCTATCTAATAGCCTAGTCTAAGCCCTACACTGTTACACTAACACAATATGTGGCTCCTGGCTGATGGCTGATAACACAATGGGTATCAGTAGAAGTGGTCCTGATTGCCATGTGCCCAGGGTTTCCATTGAAATATGATACAGTTTGTCTGCCATAGCCTACACACCTGGCATAAGCAATACAATTTAAACTGCACATCTGTGTATGACTCTCCTAAACTGCACATCTGTGTACTATACTTAGTACTGCCTAGTCATACATACAAACTGAGGGTTATTACCCTATACCAATGAATATGTACCATTTGCTTTATGACATCACAAGTTGAAGCAGACTGAAGTGTTATTATCAGACAGCAGCGTCTGTCACCTGTATCAGACACATTGTTTATCTCCTGGGGGGTCTGAGCCGTTCATCATTATGCTGACAGGTCCTGGATGGGCAGAGTAAAGGAGAGTAGAATGGAGGGTCTACTGACGGACTGAACCTGGCCAGACTGTTTGTGTGGATAGACAGGATATAAATCCTCATGTCAGAGCAACAAAAGGCTGCTTTACTGTGCATGGATGGATTATTCATGAAGCCAGAACATTGCCTGGAGGAGATATAGAGGTAACAAGAGACAAACTACCCACAAGTCTGGTTGTCTACCTCTCAGACCAAGCTATGTTTGAAGCCAGACCATATAGCCTGAAGGAGAGCGGATAGGGAACAGAAGACATTTACTGTAGATATCAATGACTGTACATATGAATGGACAAAGCCATCGATCACGTTACACCATTCATTCCTATGTGAAGACTCAATAGCACATTGAAGCCAAATGTAGACCTGCCAACTTGGACACATTTTGCGTCAAAGTACACTAGTATGAAAAACAACCCTAAGATACGCAAAAAGAGCCTTCTAGTTGGCACAAAAATATCGAACTCTCCGCTCCGGCCCCGTATTCGTAGTACTATTTTCCTCCCTTGAGCTGTGTGGCAGATCTCCACTTCATCTATTGATACCACTAATTATTTTGTAGTTAGCTCCTTCGCTAAGGCGTCATTACGACGAAGGTAGTTAGCTATAGCATTTAATCAACTAAGTGAGAACACTATTTTTTGCCCGCACATGCTTTGATCTCCGCAACAGTTTGCGTTGCTGCGTGGATGGATACAGACATGGCAGAAAGAGATGTTCCGCTAATACCATCCTTTACAGAAATGTATGTTATGGGTGGCAGGTAGCCTAGTGTGGGCCAGTAACCGAAAGGTCGCTGGTTCAAATCACAGAGCCGACTAGTTATAAAATATGTCGGTGCCCTTGAAATCGAAACAAAATGGTTGATAATCATAAAACATCTTATCACTATCCTCACCTCATTCTGTTTACATTTCTCTGCTCCAGAGGACACAGACACACAGGGTCGGTGATGATGGGTGAATATTAGTCTCCTCTGATCGATACAACCTGGTTTTGTTTTGTCAGAGAGCATACATTTCTCCATTCGTTGCCCAATTGGATTCATATCTCATCTTTTCTCTGTTAGCATTAGTTATTGATACCATGATTGTCTTCTAAACATTTCTTCATTTTCAGGAAGATTCCCATTTTTCCATTCACTATAATGGGGTATGATGTTTTCTGCAAACGATGCCTGCAGGACGGTGGACGGACTTCCGTAGTTTCAATGAGAGGGGGAAGTCGTTCTTCCCTGGTAGACATGCAGACAAGTGGGTCTAGTTTAGGACCTCAGACCAAGCTAAGTCAGAACATATAGCCTTGAGGAGAAAGTGTTTACCGTAGACAGACATATGAGTGTTTTGGCTTTGAATACCCAAGCTGACAAGGTGAAAAATCGGTCGATGTGCTCTTGAGCAAGGCAATTAACCTTCTAGGGGCGCCATATTACCATGACTGACCCTGTAAAACAACACATTTGGCTGCACCTATCCGGTGTATATGACAATAAAACATTTTTATTTATTTGATTTACTTCAGCTCAAGCTAAGCCAGAGCATAGCCTTCATGTGATTGAGGGAACAGTAGACTTCATACATAGAACTAGTTCTAGTAGTTCAAACCAAGCTATTCTGTATAGACCTCCTGTAGTAAGTTAATACCCACCCTCCAGCCCATTCCTTTCACCATATATATGGCTAAATGTCTGTTTCAGCTCTACCTGAAGCCATTTCATTGGCCATTTGACATATAGTAGTTAGCTATTAACTGTAGTCAGACCTCCTACTGTATACCTCTCTGTTCCCACATACTGTACCTCTCCACGTCTGCTGTTCTGACTGCACTTATGCCACCTATTTTTCACTTTGAGTTGTGTATAGATACTCTGTCTCCTCATCTTCCTCCATGTCAATAGAATTTCCTCTGTATCTGCTCCCAACATACAATCCTGCTGAGAGGATATTTCTGTTGCGCATAGCAACAGTGATAGTGCTAACGTTTGTAACAAATGTTTCCACGTAGAGGACTTCATTTGCAAGTATTTGAGATAAAACCTGGAATTGGTTTATAAACAAGTCTCATAAATCTTCTCTACCATTGCTTAGCAATGTTACTTATTGCATACATTTCATAGGGCCTGTAATATAGGCAGCCGATCTGTTTTATTGAGCCCTTGTAGACAATACTTGTTATATTCACAGTTTGAGGCACTGTCATAAAGTGTATGCACCAACAATTTACAGCTCTGCCAGTTTGTCTCAGACAGCATGCTAATAAAACCTAAAGCCATCTGAAGAGTGGTGGTAAATCATCTTGTGTGCTATTAATATTGTTGGTTGTTTGACTGAGTGCATTTTGATGAAATACATGCAGCATCATGACTTGGTATCTCTGAAACATTCTGTGAGTAGCAGCGCATTTATGAGTGCAGCCGATGAAGATTAGGGGACTCGGGGGGGGTCCACAATCCTGGCATTGCAATGTGTGATTCTCTACCATTGCAAGACTCACAATTGCCTCGGCAGAGAAGAAAACTAAACAAAATGGTTGATAATCATAAAAGTCTTATCAGTCTCCTCCCCTGATTCTGTTTCAATTTCTTTGCTCCAGAGGACACAGACACGTGATGGGTGAATATTAGTCTCCTCTCTGATAGATATGACCTGGTTTTGTTTTGTCAGAGAGCCTCTGAGGTTTTGTCATTTGTACAGGGAGATCTCAGAGGTGAGTTTGAAGGTCCTGACTCCCATGTCACATCGGCCTGATTGGTCTGACCTGGTTTAACTGTTGATATGGAGGAGGCTGGAGCTGAATGGCGCAATGGTGTTGAGACTCCTTTTGGACCTGTGATCTGTTTTGGAAGAGGTTGCAGAGACTGTGACAATTTACATCAATTCATCTTTCCTCAATTCCTTACATCCACTCTCCTTGCCTCCTCAAAATGGTTTGGTTTGATGGGACATTGGACCTTTCCCTCTAATATGGTTGAGAAGGAGGTGAGGAGATGATAGGAATCACGGAAAGCCTTAATGAGTTAGAGCTCATGACTACTACTCAGGTGTGGAGAAACCTCTCTCTGCCTTTGAGGCCTTCCTCACTGTTGGCCTGGCTCCAGGCTGGAGGAGGGGAGGATGTGTTTCAGTTTCTTTCATCACAGGACAGAATGTATTTCTGGACCATTTTCTCTTCCTTTCTCCTACAGAAGAGGAAGTGCGCTGAGATTATTTTTGCAGAACAACCAGGGGATGTTGAACATTGAAGTTTGAACATGTTCGGTGGCCAACACCCTGGAACAGGAAACCACAGTTCCTATGAAAGTCTTTTAGATGGAAGCAGATAGCGCAGAGGGAAAACAATATTTTGGCTGGAGCTAGTTGCTCTGGCCAATTAGGCTCCAACGGCTGTTTGATTTATAGCTCTCTCTCTCTCTCTCTCTCTCTCTGTCTCTCTGTCTCTCTGTCTCTGTGTGTGTGTGTCTGTTTGTTTGAGGCCAGTGTTCTAAAACACAATGAGCTCTGATTTAAAAACTCTGAGCTCCCAACTGCCATGGCGCCACTCTACTCTTATCTGATGAAAGACTAGTACTATAGTAGTACTCATAGTTCTGCCTAGGAATCCCAGTACTACAGTTTTGCTCTTAGTTCTGCCTATGACTCCAAGTACGACCTCTTCAGTCATGGGTCCTCTTCCTCAGTGCGCACTGTCACTGTGTCCGTTTCCATCTTGTCCAGCTTTAACATTTCACGTAAACCCTGTTTCTTGTCCCACCGAATCGCTTGTTCACAGCCTCTAGTAGAGTATTTTTTGCAAGTTTTAACCCCACGATGTCGGAGGTTTTGTTGAGCAGGCGTTTCAATGCCATGACGGAGGGTATCACGTCCGCTGCAGATGCACTTGATGAGCTTATTTCTCGAGTCAGTTGTTCGAATGGAGCTAGGAGTGTGTTATTGTTTTCAATGAGACTCCACTGGTTTGTACTGATTGTTGCAGGTAAAACTCCTAGTCGGCTGCGTACTCGCCAAGCACTCGTTTTTGTTTCCAGCAGGCTCTCCATCATGTAAAAACTACTGTTCCATCTGGTGGAAACGTCTTGCTTTAGCCTTTTCGTTTTCACTCCAAGCTGCTCCTGTATTGTTTGTATGCTAGCTGTGAGTGTTTAAAATCATTCACTATCTTCCTACCTGTTGCCACTGTGTCAGATATGCTGCGTTGGGCAAAACACATTAGTTCACAGCCAGTTGCAGCGTGTGTGCCATGCATGGCAAAATGGCGACCCTGCATTCTTCCAAAGCCTTTGTCATATTACGTGCATTATCACGTAGCACAGTGTGTACTTTGCTCTTGGGGATTTTCCAAGTTTTAAACATTTTCTCAAATGCCATTGAAATGGCAGCAGCGGTATGAGAACCGGTGCAGTCTTGAGCATGCAATACAGCTTTCCTCAGTACAAAGAGATGCTCGACCAGTCGGTGAAAGACAACATCATTCACGACAGAGAACGGTTGATTGTCAAGGGCAATGAATTCCATTATCTTGCCGTTAATGGATTTTGCCTTTGAGTTGTCTCGCTGAAATGTTCTTACTCTTACAAATGACTGCTCGACTTGAACTTGTTTAGTTGTTGGAAGTGCGCGCTTGGCCTTTTTGTTATCTTCCTTTGAAACTTCAAAGGTATGCACATCAGCTTTGACATTGGATTTGCACATCGGTGTTAAACTTTACATAGAGCCGATGCCGATGTTGGCATTTTTAGCTAACGTCGTCCGATTCCGATATGCTTCCCGATATGTTGTGCATCCCTAAATATTTCTATGGGTAATTCTGTATTTGAAGGCGTTTACGTTATGCCAGTAACATACTTTGCCTTAATGTTGACAACTATACAGTAGGCCTATACACTGGTAACTATAAACCATTGTCTGTGTCACAGAGGAAATGGCATGACTAGTCAATTCCTATGTGAGAAACTAAACTCACGGATTTGACAAATTCTCACATTTTGGGTGTGATAGGATTATAAAGGCAATATCATAACCCTTAGATAAAGTGTTACTCTCATTTCGGTATGCTTTCATTGGGTGTTTTATTCAGTTTTATTTGACAGCCTCTGCATTTGCAGTTTCAGAAATAAATGCTCAAGTAAATTAATTTCAAGGTGTACTTTGAAGAAATTAGAATCAGTTACAGGTGGCTGCTAGGCAAATGTGTTCTTTTAAAAGACATATCTTAGCGGCCTCTCTCTCTGGGAGAAAAGAGACTTCTGACTGAGGAGACTAGGAGCTTATTCAGATTGAATACAGATGTAGCAGAGGCATCGCAACAAAATTAAAATGTACATAATACATAAAATCTTCAATCAATGACAAGATGATTACATTTGACATGATCACTACTGACTTTTCAATATGACTCCACCTGGGATTTGAACTCACAATCTGGATTTGGGGTATGCTGATCTTTCTGCTGTGCCACAAACTCTGAGAATTTCTGAAATCGCTTATAAATTCATTATCTCTGCACTTAGCAAAAGAGTGCTATCTGCACTTCTATTTTAGTTATCTGACTGTTGATTTAATGTACTTATTTCAGCAATTCGAGGTTGGGTTTTCAGGATAGTTGTCAAATGTTGGTGGGGCATATTATTTTGTTTTAATATTACTCCTTAATCACTACAATAAATATATTTTTCCTTCAATGTATTTTTAACAGAGCTGAGATTTACAAAGTGTAGTAATAGGCCTACACGTGAAATCAGTCATTGATACAGATATGGTGGTGTAGCAGGAAGATTGGAATGCAGTGAACCAAGAGGTTGTGATTTCAAATCCCAGGTGAGGACAATAATAATGTAATGTAATCATGTTTGTCAAATATTTAATTTGATGTGTTGTCTCCCTAGCATTTGGAAAATACAAAAAGCTGTGACTGGATCAGTGGTTCAACAAACAATTCCTTGATGGGCTTTGCAGCAGTAACAAGGGGTGATGGGTAGTGAAACTAGGGTGCCCTTGGTCAAACTTTTTTTGGAGATCATTTCTTTGTGACCATCAGGTGACCTCCCCGGGACAAACCGGGAACTAGACAAAAATCTCCAGGGGACCATGACCCAACATCCCAAGAAAGTCCTAAACATTTTCTCGGGGACATCACCGGGACCAACCGGGAACTAGACAAAACCTCCTGGGGACCATGGCACAACGTCCTGACGACTTCAGGTGACCATTTCGTGAAGTCCCAGGGACGTCCTAGCGACTCATTATTGTTTGCAGGGTAGCCAGTAAACATGCTTTTAACAAACTAGCTATTCCACTATGCAAGCAACTTTTTATCTGAACCGCTTTACACTCTTGATTAATATAACAATTCACAAGCATGTGCAGACAGGGTTTTATTTTCTTGTCTTACATTTTAGCTTCAAGACAATAGCACAGCTACAGTAAGCTAGCTAACTATGCTTCATCAAGTAACGTTAGCCTATAAAAAATGAATGATTACCCCTCTTATACAAATATAAAAGTACAATAGGCCTACCTTACAACTTTCAAAGTTACCTTAGAGCAAACCAGGATACATTTTGATCAATATCATGCATAACATTACATTTGGTGAAAACTAATTGTGACTGAAAATGAGGGTAATTGACAGGGGAGTTTAATAGCTGCTTGCTGCCCAAATGTATGTGGCTCCCAGCACACTGTTTACCTATATATATTTTTTTGGGGGACAGTGACAATTTCAGAATGTAATAGGCTGTTACTATAATTTCAGATAAAAACTCAAGTCTCAAATATAAGGAAAATGTCTATACATTTCAGCTGTTTCGAAAACATTGCTATTAAGATTTTTTAATGTAAGAGCATTTGGCTACATGAGCCAATTCTATTTACATCCGTTGGCTCGGAGCGGGGTACTAGAGCAAGGCTCGCCCGCGACCTCTGGAGGTGGCGTAGGAGTGACAAGTTCCCAAGTTAACATTACAGTAATATGTTTAGCTGAAAGTATTTTCCCGAAACCTCTAGGAATACCGTTGTGTTGACAGTGTGTCAACAACACTGCCACAGCACTAAGCCAGTCAGGTGTCTGTGATAAGCAAAGCAGAGAACAGTGCACACAAGGCAACAGCATGCTGTACTGCTTCCCCATATGTATTCACTGCCCAGTATCCTTTGTCCATTGAGACATTTACTGGTGGACATTGTGTATAAAGGAGAAATTGTTTGCTTGTCTCCCCCCCCCACCCTGTCCTCTAGACACAGTGCTGCTCTGGGCCCAGGCTGAATGGCAGGATGAGAAAGCAAAGTGAGAGGGACCGAGAAAGAGAGAGAGAGATGGGGCAGGGGGTCGATCTATTCATTGCATAATGGGGTAATAACTGGATGAAGACTGTATGTGATCTGTTGTTATGTAACCTCAATTCCAGGCTGACATTGACTCTAATGGGAGGTTTGTACACTAGAGACTATTTGTAGCAGGGTAGAGAGAGAAAGAGAAGGGAAAGGCAAAGCTTTGGATTGTGACGTAAGGACTTTTAAAATTATGTGAACGTTTTGATTCTAATAGCGTTGGTGGGTAGACATTATGAAAGCTTAGCCTTTGGATGCAAAGTTTCTGAAACTATTAATTGAAAGCTTTAACTGTATACAAACAAAGATATTCTCTGACTCAGACTTGCCTCTCTTAGCTCTACTTTCTCAGTTCAGTCAGCCCTCGTATGTCTCAGGCAGCGCCATCACTCTGGGCATCATCTTGTCACTATGGTAACATGCTATGATTGGTTTGTTACTGTTGTGGGTTTAAAGCGATAGGCAAAATAGCGCTACTGGCCAGCCCAGGCACATTTATTATTGTTTTTGTTTTGAGGAAATGTGCATCTAGCATTGTGGTACATTTTTAAAACTATTGCGTGTGCAATGATGTCTGAGGGGAAGACATTTTTTAATTGTTTGATGTAACGTCTTTGTTGTTGTAATATCGCAACACTTTCACTGCTATGGATTCCAGCTTCTTTTTTTTACCCCCTTTTTCTCCCCAATTTCAATCTTGTCTCATCGGGCTCGGGAGGGGAAGGTCGAGTCATGCATCCTCTGAAACACCCACCCGCTTAACCCGGAAGCCAGCCGCACCAATGTGTCATAGGAAACACTGTTCACCTGACAACCAAGGTCAGCCTGCAGGCGCCCGGCCCACCACAAGGAGTCACTAGAGCGCGATGAGCCAAGTAAAGCCCCCTCCCGGCCAAACCCTCCCCTAACCCTGACGACGCTGGGCCAATTGTGCGCCGTCCTATGGGACTCCCGATCACGGCCGGTTGTGATACAGCCCGGGTCTGTAGTGACGCCTCTAGCTCTGCGATTCAGTGCCTTAGACCACTCGGGAGGCCCTTGGATTCCAGTTTTAAAAGTCTGTGTGCCAACATAATGCCCATGTCAAGCCCATGTATAGACTGCCCCTTTCACCCACATAGTATGGGATTGTCATCATCACATTGGCATGCTTTGGAGATGAGACAGGAGATATCAAGTGGTTTGGGTTGTCCTCCCCCCTCCTTCCTCTCCCTTCCTGATGTACTGAACTAGACTCTGACTAATTGGTCATTAGTTTGCAGCGACATGCCAGGGAGTGTATAATTAAGTCACAGCTAGAAGAAGTGAAAATCTCTTCATGCTGTTGTCTCAAGGTTGCTTCCCAAATAGCACCCCTATTCCCTTTAAGAGTGTCTTATTTTTGACCAGGCCCTGTATGGCTCTGGTCAAAAGTAGTGCACCCTATAGGAAATAGGGTGTCATTTGGGATGCACACTATTTCTTCTATGAAGCTGACCCTGTTCTGTCAGGTCAACCTTGTTCAAGACCGAGCACTTTATTTAGCTGTTATTGACTCTGTGAGATCTAATTGATGATTATATACTGCGAAGACATAATGTATCGGTTATGTTCAAGTGGGTGTTGCACTTGAAAGTATATTAGCCACACAAGGTTCTGAGCAGTTAGACTCCAAAGCAGCCATCTTTTGCACCAACATTCCAAGAAGGGCCATTGGTTGTTCTGAACATCATGATATACGTGAACCGATGGTTGTATCCATTATACACACACACTCACTCACTCACTCACTCACTCACTCACTCACTCACTCACTCACTCACTCACTCACTCACTCACTCACTCACTCACTCACTCACTCACTCACTCACTCACTCACTCACTCACTCACTCACTCACTCACTCACTCACTCACTCACTCACTCACTCACTCACTCTCTCACACACACACACACACACACACACACACACACACACACACACACACACTCACCAGGAAACCGGCCGGAAAAACTACAGCTATGGCTTTAATTTGAGCTGAAAGGGGAGAATCAATTAAGCGACCTCTTGTCTTATCGCATCGGTCGATGCTGAAATCTAAAATAACAAGCCTCCGGTTATGCAAGCCTTTAATTGAGCCGCTTACCCAACGCAGCCGGCGGGTCATTGGGTGACTCTCTGAAAGGACGAGGAGGGCAAAACAACTCTTTGTAGAAGAGCTCAATCCCAAACAACACTTTAATAACGCGTATTCCGATTTCGTCTTTTGAAAGGAGCACTGATCTAGGATCAGGTCCCCCTGCCCATAATCGTATTCAATGTAAAAGGTAAAACTGAATCTAGATCAACACTACCCCAGATGTTAGATACATAACAATATAGTTCTGTCTCATCCGACCACCTCTGGCGGCTGTCTCTCTTTCCCCCAGACATCCTAACCAGATGTCTAAGCACCTGCCACAGGTCTGAACTCCAAGGCAGCTTCCTGGATATGGCTACTGTCTGTGTGGTATGATGAAATGTCATAACTATCTGGCTGATGTTTTGTCAGGTGCTAGTGTAGTCTTACGTGACATTTTAACAGCAGTGCCAAGTAAATCTACTTATGAATTTAAACGATTATTACTCTCCCTGACAGTAATAATATATGCCATTTAGCAGATGCTTTTCATAATTCCTCATAATAGAAAAGTGTTATATATGCTAAAACTGGTAGATTGCCCAAAGAAATACTCGTTCTAGTCTTGTCATTCTCGTGAGACATATCCATTACTTTGGCGGATTGAAAACAACAACAGTATCCTCTGATCTAATCAATCTTATCAAATGTAGAATCAACTGCCATTTACCTCAGTCCCTCATAAGTTTTTGTCTATTAGTGTGTAATCTCCACCCTTGATTTCTTTGGACTCAGTCCCTCACAACCAAAAATGGTGTTTCCATGCTGTTTCTACTCAATCTACCGTGTACTGTCAGATATAAGATGGTGATATACAGTATATCTTCCTGTTGTGTAAAAGATTACATATATTGAGGTAAACACACCTTATTATGAAATACATTTTTCACTTTCTATGAATGAGACCCAATTTGCCGACTCAGTTTTGTTATCTGGTGCCTTATTGAATGTGTCAATAACACACGTAGAAACAAGCGGTACACAATAACGACAGTGACTTGAACCATATTTTCCTCCTCTGCTCGGAAGAGATTCATTTGCAGCTTTAGAAACCGAAACCCATTTTCTCCCTAGTTGGATTTTCAAAATGAACTGAAATGTAACTGTATGGTACTATAACTCTAATCAGATATTACCTTCCATTTTCATATTACCTTGACCTTGGTTTTCACACTGTCCACCCGCATGATGACAAAACCTGCTATGTTTTAGTAGAGTGATAATTGCCATTGTAGTTGTCCTCCGAAGAGGTTGGACGTAAAAACTCCTTTATAGAGTGAGAGAGAGAGTTAAGTATCACGGCAGAGAACTATAATCCTGCTACATCACATTATTCTACACTACACTAAATCATCCTCACGATTGAGGCTGAATCGGTTTCTAATGAATAATACATTAACTTCCATCTTCTCCAAATGGTGTTCTCACTTTCTCCTCTCGCTCAGCTAGCTCAGTCGGACTCAGGTGATTCATCGAGAACAGGAGGTGTGAGGGAGAGGTACCACAGACTGGCACGCAAAGGCCGTACAACATAAGACACAGAGAATACATTAAAGACACTTTCTCCTGTTAGTCAGTTCTATCCTGGTGGGAAAGTAGGACAACATATGTATTATTGACAAGCATATACAAGTTTCTTCATAAAAAATGTATGCATCTATATATTGCATTGTGGTGGCCCTCAGCTTCAGTTGAGTTAACATTGAGGTTGTGTATAGGTTAAGTTGCTATGGCACAGCCTCAATGAGGTTGTGTATAGGTTAAGTTGCTATGGCACAGCCTTATTTGTCCATTCCTCAATTCTATAAATCTATTGTATGAATTCAAACATAAAACTAGTGGAAGAGGTTATACCAAGGTTGTTTTGTAAAAAGAAAAACAATTTCAGTGCTGGGTATGCAGACCAAGGTCAAATACCCTTCATATTGTGAAGGGAGTGTACACTGTAGCTGTAGCTTCAGACTTCCGCAAACCCTTCATTCTGCATGAGTTTGTTGTTTGTGATGACAGGGGGATGTTAGGCTGGCATACACCCATGTTTCTGTCTAAGACTTCTCTGCTAAGGGTCATCCCAGAAAGTTATCTGTTAAATCTCTACACATTTTCATTTTGACTGCTCTGTCCTGTTTTCTCCAAGAGAAAATGCATTTGACATTTGAGTAATTTCTGACAGAGGGTCTTGTCCAGATTGACTTGCAATAAGGTTATTGGTCAAGGAAGTGATGCTAAGCATAAAGTATGAGCTACAGCGGGTAAGATAAGTATTGAACACGTCACCATTTTTCTCAGTAAATATATTTCCAAAGGTGCTATTGACATGACATTTTCACCAGATGTTGGTAACAACCCAAGTAATCCTTACATACAAAGAAACCAAAACAAATAAGTTCAGAAATTATGTGATGTGTAATAATGTGAAATGACACAGGGAAAAAGTATTGAACACATGAAGAAAGGGAGGTGCAAAAAGGCATGGAAAGCCAAGACAACAGCTGAAAACTATCAGTAATTAAAAAGCAATCCAGCCCCCTGTCAGTGCAAATTAATATCAGCTGGTTCAGTCCCAACTGATGGCCTACAAAAAGGTCTCATTGCCAAGGTGTCACACAAGACACATCTCATGATGGGTAAAAGCAAAGAGCTGTCTCAAGACCTTCGCAACCTAATTGTTGCAAAACATAATGATGGCATTGGTTATAGGCGCATTTCTAAGCTTTTGAATGTTCCAGTGAGCACTGTTGGGGCCATAATACGGAAGTGGAAAGACAATCATTTCACCATAAATTTGCCTCGACCAGGTGCTCCTCGCAAGATTTCTGACAGAGGAGTGAAAAGAATAATCAGAAGAGTTGTCCAAGAGCCAAGGACCACTTGTGGAGAGTTTCAAAAAGACCTGCAATTAGCAGGTACTGTTGTCTCAAAGAAAACAGTAAGTAATGCACTCCACCGCCATGGCCTGTATGCACACTCACCACGCAAGACTCCATTGCTGAAAAAAAAGCATGTTGAAGCTTGTTTAAAGTTTGATGCACAACATTTGGATAAGCCAGTGAAATACTGGAAGAATATAGTGTGGTCAGATGAGAGCAAAATTGAACTGTTTGGATGTCATAAAACACACCATGTACCAACAGTGAAGTTTGGAGGTGGAAACATCATGGTGTGGGGCTGCTTTTCAGCAAATGGTACTGGCAAACTTCACATAATTGAAGGAAGGATGAATGGGCAAATTTACCGAGACATTCTTGACAAAAATCTGCTGCCATCTACCAGGATGATGAAGATGAAACGAGGGTGGACATTTCAGCAAGACAATGATCCCAAACACACAGCCAAGGAAACTCAATTGGTTTCAAAGAAAGAAAATAAAGCTGCTAGAATGGCCCAGCCAATCACCTGACTTAAATCCCATTGAAAATCTATGGAAAGAACTGAAGATCAAGATTCATAGAAGAGGCCCACGGAACTGTTTGTGTGGAAGAATGGGCCAAAATCACACCAGAGCAATGCATGCGACTAGTTTCTCCATACAGGAGGCGTCTTGAAGCTGTCATTACCAACAAAGGCTTTTGTACAAAGTATTAAATAAATATCAGTAAGTGTGTTCAATACTTTTTCCCTGTGTCATTTCACATTATTACACATAACTTAATTTCTGAACTTATTCATTTGGTTTCTTTGTATGTATGGATTACCTGGGTTGTTGCCAACATCTGGTGAAAATGTCATGTCAATAGCACCTTTGGAAATATATTTACTGAGAAAAATGGTGACGTGTTCCATATTTATTTTACCCACTGTATTTACTGTAGCTTTTATTCATTTAGTCTTGTTTTTGTTTTATTCATAGGTTGCACATCCGTCTCTAGGTCGTGTCATGCCAGTGCTATGAACGTTCTCAAGCCGCCCTACACCATAATGGTGCCCAAAAGTCGTGATAAGCCATGTAATTTTGAACATAGGGTAATGACTCTTTCGCCTAAATGACATTAGTGGCCTGGAAATACATTAATATGTATTTGATATGTCATTGAATTTCCAAGCCACTGTAATGTACTTTTGATTAAATCTTCATCAGCGTTCATTGACAATGAATTGAGTAGAATGGGAATCAGTCCTAAAATGAATGTTCAAAACAATATTGTGACGAAACATTCAACACATGAATACTCTTTGCTATACAGTATCCTTGGTTTTTTTGAAAGGCACTTTAAATCCCATGTATTATTATTATTATTACATTTTTTATGGGTCCTGGTGGAAGTCAATCACTGTTATCCATCAGATATCCCTTATTCCTTAGCTTGCTAGCTTTTGAAGCTCACTGAACTGAGGTTCTGTTAGTTGTGCTTGCTGTATGTCTATCTATGGTCGAATGATGATTGACTTCTCTTCCGAAGCAGCCAACCAATAAGACTCTTGCTCCGCATCCCTTTGAAGGTACAGGGCTTTCTGAATAAAAGATCATAGACTCACACAGAGAAGGTTAATTAAGCTGCCACAAGTAGTGAAGAAGAGATTCCCTTTCATAAACATATTTCATTTTTTTCTAATATTTTACCTTCTAAGTCACTCTTTTTCACTGTTTGTCAGAGGTAAGTCATCTGGGGTTACGCTTAAACTTTACTGATGAAGAGGACAGATGTCCTGGTTTGACTTTGGCTGGACTTCCCCAGGCTACATTTCCCAGACTGCTTAACTTGTTGAGCGCTAGTTGAACAGGGTTGTATTCATTAGGGCACTTAGGGAAGAGATCCTCCCGCTGTTAGCTCGGCTGCGAGAAAAGGGTAACATGCTTTCTAAGCACACCGACCTTGCTGTAACCCAGACAAACTGAATCTCAGTTTTAAATGCCTCCTATAGCAAAGCTGTTGATGAGTCAGGCGGCGTTGATCTGTCCCAATCCAACGGACAGATGTTAGGCTCAACTACGTGGCCCAATGAGAGACTGGACACTTGCAAGGCGTAGGAGATCATGAAGGCAGTCTGGCTACCCTTCATCTATCCGAGAAGATCTGATCCAACTATTAAACAGCTTTGCCCAGCTTTTTGAGACGGACCTACCAGCCCTGGGAGTAAGCACAGATCCTGGGTGTATACCAAAATGTGTTTTTTGGCAAATGTGAACTTTCATATGCCTTAATAACAAACTTGTATGCCATCTGTAAATACGGATAAAATTGTTAAATTACGAGCCTAGTTGGTTTAGCCACAGAAAAAGACAGCAACCTTCCCGCTAGCCATGATTGGCTGAAATAATGAGTGGGCTGGACATGCCGAGAGATGAGTTTGGATTGGTCTGCCATATAGCACGCTTCTATTGATTTTGAGCTGTATAGGTAATCCTGTCTAACACGGCTTTTAAAAAAATATATTCCTTAGTAGAACTGCATAAGTGCTGCTCTAAACTTTCTGGAGGACCGAGTTTTGAAATCAGTGGAATTAGAGTATGATAGCTAAGGAGATGGAGACAACGCCTGTCTCCGGATTACATCTTCATACTAAGGGCAACCATGGCATCCGTGACAGGGAGAAGAGTCCATCCATGATTTATACTGGTAAGATAGTCTAGCTAGCTAATTTTGACAGAAAGTCATTTTTATTTCAAGTTAAAGTGTACTGCTAGCTAGGTAATGTTAGCTGGCTGGCTCGCTAGCTAACAATACGTATATGATGTTATTATTCGTATCTCAGAGCCATTTGCTTTGGGGTGCTTTGCTAGTTATAGCCTAATGTTAGCTAGCTAACATTGAACCTGGTTGGTTAGCTACCAACCTGAATGAATAGCTACTGCTATTCACGCAGGGTAGTAACGTCATGAGTTGGGATTATGGTTCATTGTTTACCTAGCTAGCATATTTAAAAGAGATCTTAAAACAAACCTTTTTAGCTTTGCTTTTCTTTAGGGTGCTTTATAGTCATTCAGTTTTATTATACTTTTGTTTTATAACCTCTTATGTTTGGTATGTAGTAAATATTTACGTTTTTATTTTAATTGTTTTTATTAGTTTTTTCCTGTGAAGCACATTGATTTGAAATATTTTTCTACAGAAAATTAAGAGGAGCATTTCTTATTGGACAAGTTCATGTAGTCCCTCCCTGTTTTCTTTTGTAGGATGCCAAATGAATGCAACCCTAGAAGAGCTGTAGACTTGGCTCTGAGTGAGGAACATGGCAGGATGCAGTACATGTGCTCCCAGGGAGAGGGAGAGCCAGGTTATAGTAATTAGTTCTTTGTACACTAATTAGCTGCTTGGTTGTTGACGAGCTGAAGGGAGCACTGATGTTTGCCTGAGCCCATTATCTAAAGTAATACTGAGCCTATTATTCTAAAGGAGAACTGTATGGGGAGATGCTCTAAACAAGATTCTGATGTCTTCTCTGACCAGGCCTCATTTACACGACCCAGCAATTAGTCCATAATTAAACTCCATTTAAAGGGTCACATTTTTCACCTAGTAAAAGTAATGTTTACTATTACACCCATTCCCAATAATATGTGTACTGATTTTATTACTGATTAAATGCACAGTAATACATCATATTTCAGCTAACACACACCCACATGTTATGAAGCTCTTGTTGGTCTAATATGACAACACATACTGAATGCCTGTGATTACATTATGTCTCTGTGATATCATTATCTAGGCTTTAACTTTGGTTAACCCAGAACTAAAATCCAGCATAATTTTTATGTTTACGTGATCTGTGAGATTATCTAGGCCTAGATTTTATAGTGTGCTTTCTTTATATATGATCCAGATAGGTAAAATGAGAGCCACTTGCTTTTTGTGAACACTCCATAACAGTCAATACTGTTTTCAGTGAGGCACAGGCAAGACTGTGTGCTGCCAAAGTGTATTTTTTCCTTTAGTTGACTCCGTGAGCCTATATTGAGCCTCTTCTCTTCCTGTGTCACGTTCTACACTGTCACACCACAGAGCTGTCTGTCGGGAAGTATGTAAAGGTATACGCACATCAGAGGTACTGATTGGAGGTGTGTCAGAGAGAGGGAGAGAGACTGAGAGGGAGACGGGGGAGAGAGACGGACGGAGGGAGACAGAGCAGGGCTTAAAACTTCTACCTTTAACTTGGCAGTGTGACAACTATTTTTAATTGGTCACTAGGGCGCCAGTGTTTTTTTCTTCTTCTGCATTTTGTATTTTTATTATCAAGATGTATTCAAACAGTAATGGCTGCAACATGGGTATGCAGACCAAGTATTCAAAAAGTTAGGCTAGTCAATCTCTTGGTTGAATCTTTGCGTTGCACAATTCAGTCATAATACGACTGCTTTGCACACTCTTGGCATTCTCTCAACCAGCTTCATGAGGTAGTCACCTTGAACGCATTTCAATTAACAGGTTAAAAGTTAATAGCAAAGGGTCTGAATACTTATGTAAATGTGATATTTCCTTTTTTTTTTCTTTTTTTTTTTTTTTACGTAACAAAATGTGGAAAAAGTCAAGGGGTCTGAATATTTTCAGAATGCACTGTATATACTATATATAAAGTGTGATTTTGGGAGTGAAAACCTGAAAAAACTAGGAAAACTCAAAAACCTGGAAAAAATTTGAGGGAAGCGGAATTTACCAAAAGATACAACTGATTTTATAGGACCCTAGCAACTGTAGAGTGACTGTTCAAATTCCTAACAATAACATCTTTTTGAGATTGCGCTGTTTTATTTTTTCCCTTCAAACAGTCAATGTAAATATGATAATGTCAAGATAAAATGTCATTATTTGTGTATAGTCTACTTTCTTAGCCCGCAAATTAAAGATCATATTTAAATGATGTGCGCAGCATCTGCTTTCCCGGGCCAGTATTATTTTCATTCGGGCTAGTAGCTTTCAGTTGGCACTGGCCCAGTGTGCCACTAGCAAATGTACCTGAATGTCAAGCCCTGCAAGGGCATTCTAATTGAAAAGATTGCTAGTTGTTATTAGCCTGGTTCTGTATGGTGCGCAGTGGTGAAAATTATGTACTAGTGCCCTACTAAAAGTGAGCAGAGAGTGGTTGTCCAGCCCCACAGCGTGTTGTACAACCTCAAACATAACATGCTGGGTTTCTATTCCGTTACCGTCACTGTTGAAGTTGGAGCAAGTTCAGATGGATTGTCATCACCTAGTAAGCATGATGTAGAAACCTCAGGCTTCTATCTGTCAGTATTGAATACTGTGGGGAATGATGGTCTAACACTAGTGCCAGTGTAACACCATTGTCATTGTGGAAATGGATGGTCAGATTGTCTCCAGTTTCTGTCAGTCTGTCACATAAACTGGTTATAGAATTTGTGTTCTCCCTCTGGGACTGTGGGACTATAGATGGAGGAAGGGACATACAGGTTATTTTACCTCTGTTTGGTAACATGACCTGTAGGATGGGAGGGTCTGCTGTGTTTTGGGAAACAGCAGGTCAATATATTGTCCAGCTCTTGTCCTGTCTGACCCTTGTCATACGATCCAATATGCGTACCCGTTTATTGGAACATGATAGACTTACAGCTCTACCTGGGGCGGCAGGTAGCCCATTGGGGGGCGGCAGGTAGCCCATTGGTTAGAGTGTTGGGCCCGTAACCGAAAGGTTGCTGGATCGAATCCCCGAGCTGACAAGGTAAAAATCTGTCGTTCTGCCCCTGAACAAGGCAGTTAACCCACTGTTCCTAGGCCGTCATTGAAAATAAGAATTTGTTCTTAACTGACTTGCCTAGTAAAATAAAGGAAAAATAAAAAAAATAAAAAATGATAAGACGGACCTTTTGGGAATCTACAAACACTTTGAATGTGATGAATGTCACTTGCATTGTCACTATGAACCTAGACCATGGTGCTGTCTGTGCACATCCGGACCAGTCTGACTCAAATCAACACTGCTTGTTTGTTTGTTGTCGCTGGTCGTCTTGAATATGACCTTATTGGACTGGATGTGTGAGATGTGTGAGAACTGCTGTGCCAAACGCCTGCCGCGTTGGAGATCCTACCAGGCAACCAGGCTGTGTGTGTGCGAGCTGCCCGAGGGACAAAACGGAAATGACAAGGCAATCGCCATTCTGTCAGCGTGGCCGTGGCAGCAGGGGCTGGCAAGGTTATTTATCGCCAAGGTTAATGGGATAGCGTCTGGTAGCAAAGGTGGCGAATCGAGACAAACATGTGCCTGTTTTACTTAAGCAACAAATAAAGAGACACAGCGGCTGGTGTCACGTCAGACTAAACCACTTTGATCTGACAATAAAAGTAGTTGCTTAGATCAACAAACATTCTCTTGCACATCAAGACTCAAGATTTAGGTCTGAAGTATTTTTCTGTCTGATGATTTCTCCTCAGTACTGAACTGAATAGGTGTGGTAGACTTTGAAGGGACAAATACCTTGTTTTTCTATATAATTCTCTCCTGCATGTGACTTGGAATGTACAGTGCCTGCAAAAGTATTCATCCCTCTTGGCATTTTTTCCTATTTTGTTCCATTACACAAAGTAGTCAAAATTGGTGAAGTGAAATGAAAAAAATTACTTGTTTCAAAAAAATTAAAAACTGAAAAGTGGTGCTTGCATATGTATTCACCCCCTTTGCTATGAAGCCCCTAAATAAGATCTGGTGCAACCAAATACCTTCAGAAGTCACATAATTAGTTAAATAAAGTACACCTGTGTGCAATCTAAGTGTCACATGATCTGTCACATGATCTCAGTATATATACACCTGTTCTGAAAGCCGCCAGAGTCTGCAACACAACTAAGCAAGGGGCACCATGAAGACCAAGGAGCTCTCAAACAGGTCAGGGACAAAGTTGTGGAGAAGTACAGATCAGGGTTGGGTTATAAAAAGATATCTGAAACTTTGAACATCCCATGGAGCACATTAAATCCATTATAAAAAAAAAGAAAGAATATGGCACCACAACAAACCTGCCAAGAGAGGGCCGCCCACCAAAACTCACAGACCAGCAAGGAGGGCATTAATCAGAGAGGTAACAAAGAGACCAAAGATAACCCTGAAGGAGCTGCAAAGAGTATCTGTCCATAGGACCACTTTAAGCCGTACACTCCACGGAGCTCGGCATTACGGAAGAGTGGCCAGAAAAAAGCCATTGCTTAAAGATAAAAATAAGCATTTAGTGTTCACCAAAAGGCATGTGGGAGACTCCCCAAACATATGGAAGAAGGTACTCTGGTCAGATGAGACTAAAATTGAGCTTTTTGGCCATCCAGGAAAACGCTATATCTGCCGCAAACCCAACACCTCTCATCACCCCGAGAACACCATCTCCACAGTGAAGCATGGTGGTAGCAGCATCCTGCTGTGAGGATGTTTTTCATCGGCAGGGACTGGGAAACTGGCCAGAATTGAAGGAATGATGGATGGTGCTAAATACAGGTAAATTCTTGAGGAAAACATGTTTGTCTTCCAGAGATTTGAGACTGGGACAGAGGTTCACCTTCCAGCAGGACAATGACCCTAAGCATAATGCTAAACAACACTTGAGTGGTTTAAGGGGAAACATTTCTATGTCTTTTAAATGTCAAAGCCTAGACCTCAATCCAATTGAGAATCTGTGGTATGACTTAAAGATTGCTGTACACCAGCGGAACCCATCCAACTTGAAGGAGCTGGAGCAGTTTTGCCTTGAAGAATGGGCAAAAATCTCAGTGGCTAGATGTGCCAAGCTTATAGAGACATACCCCAAGAGACTTGCAGCTGTACTTGCTGCAAAAGGTGTCTCTACAAAGTATTGACTTTGGGGTGGTGAATAGTTATGCACGCTCAAGTTTTTTGTTTTTGTTTGTTTCACAATAAAACATATTTTGCATCTTCAAAGTGGTAGGCATGTTGTGTGAATCAAATGACACAAACCCCCCAACAAATCCATTTTAATTCCAGGTTGTAAGGCAACAAAATAGGAAAAATGCCAAGGGGGGGGGTGAATACTTTCGCAAGCCACTGTATGAGGAGGGCACAACTATATTCAGCCCAGCATTAGAGATAAAAACTGATTTTAACCTTGCAACCTATTTTAACTGTTATTCAATCTAGCCTAGTAAATGGCTGTGTTTGCGTTGTAGAAGCCAGGTAATGATTAGATTCCGGTCTCTCCTCTCACCTCTCTGGGAGAACTCTGACTGGGGAATGGGCTATTTACATGGATATGACTTAGTGCTACTGATGCTGTATGGTAATGATAGAGGTCATGAGGAAATGTGCAATAGTATGTCTGGCTGCAGAGCAGAGTGAGGTACTATATAGGGCCCTATAAAATCAGCGGATGGAATCACGGAATTCAGACATTTTAAAACGGAAATCAACAATATTCAAAAATGTATTGAACTTAGTAGGAAATCAACTACATGTATTTGACTTATTTGAAAATGCATACATCTGCCCAAGATTATCATAAGATGAACAAAATACATCAGTGATTCATATTTCCCTTCAACGTCCTGAAGAGGCAACGGCACAGGAATGCCTCTGTCTGTCTGCTCGTTTATCTTCTGGTAGATGGAAAGCCTTTCCCAAAAAACCTTCTCAATTAAATGTTAAATGTCTAACTACAAAGTAGAGTATACCAGGCAGAATGACATCATGATTATTTGCAAATGGCCAGATTTTATAGGGCCCTAACTTTAGCTGTGTGAGCAAGTTCATATAGCCTGCTGCTTTATGCTTCAACCACAGCTTAATAATAATGAGATGTTTTTTTTTTCCACAAAGGCAAGGCTAAAGATGTAGCACAGCAGTGTTTTCTGAGTAAATCATGATCATTACTGTGCTTTTCATTTTTCTCTGCGTCTGTCCGTGTCTGTGCGCGTGTGTTGTATGGGTGTGTGCCTACTGTATGTACACAGTATGTCTGTGTGGGTGTGTGTGTGCATGACTGTGTGTGCGTACGTGTGTAATTGGCCATGCTATGACGGTAGATATGTGCTATCATGACGCCCAGTGAGGACCTGTACCACAGCCCAGCCATAGCCCAGGGACTCTCCTCATCCAATCGCCAGCTCAAGCTGAATTATCCACACCATTTACCTCTTAGTCTGGTTCACCGCTACCGTGTCTGCGTCCCAAATGACACCCTATTCCCTATGTAGTGCACTAAATAGGGAATAGGGGGCCATTTGGGATGCCGATTGTGTCAAATGGGTAGGTGAAGGGACCAGCTGCAATGGGGCCCATCATCGTCGGCTATGAGACAGGCTCACTGCATGGTACACTGCATTCTACATGAAATATGCTGTGTGACTGTCCCTGTCCACCATTTAGTGTTTAGTGTGGTTCAGCGCCACTGTGTCAGGCAGGGACAGAGGAGGTATCAGTGGCCCAGGGTGGTGATGCTGAGGTGGGGGGCAGTGGCAGCCAGGGTTGGGGGGTAGTAGCAGGGGGTTGTGTTATCATGGTCTATGGGGATGCTGCACTATCTCCATTCTACATGAAATTTGGAAGTACATGGTCCCTATTTCCATCTAGAAATTATCTAGAAAATCTTTTAAAAAGTTGTGTGTGGATGTGTTTTAGGTGTGTGTGTGTGTGTGTGTGTATTAGGTGTGTGTGTGTGTGTTACCTTGGTTTTATTAAACCAACAAATGTCAAATCTGTTCTCTTATTACTTGTATGCCTAGGTTAAGTGAAGTAGAATCATGCTTTAATCCGTGAACATTTGTTTATGTCAGTCTCTCCAAGAGTAAATTCAATTACAAGGGTTAAGATACGAGCACATCGGTCCGCGGGACCTCAATTCGATGCAAATGTAGCATGCATACATGACTTTTTGCTCATATTACTTTCTACCTTCTGAAAATACCTGCATTGACAGTCATTGATCTACAAGTCATTTTGCATGCCGGACAACTCCAGGCAACATCAGTAGCCTAGTCAAACTGCGCACTGTGCACTTCTTCTCACGCTGACCAACGAGAGGTACAGTAATGTATGTGGCAACTTTATCTGTTCTACACCTTCAGCATTCAAATGTTTGTAAAAATCTACATATCGATTCGTTCCTCTAATCAAACGGAATTGCATCGAATCAACTAAAATGTGTGGTGCCTGTATCGTATCGGAGACCATGTACAGTCGTATGAAAACGTTTGGGCACCCCTCAGGCTGCATATTAATTTACTCTGTCGTCACAGAAAATGATCACAGTGGCATGCCATTCATTTTCTAATAAAAGCTGAGTACTGGGGTATTGTCCAGACAAAGATTTTTAGTGTAGCAATATTAAGTTGTATGAAATTAAATCAGATGTGAAAAATAGGCTATGCAAAAATTTGGGCACCCTTGTCATTCTGTTGATTTGAATACCTGTAACTACTTAGCACTGATTAATTGGAACACACAATTGGTTTGGTGAGCTCATTAAGCCTTGAACCTCATAGACAAGTGCATCCAATCATGAGAAAAGGTATTTAAGGTGGCCAATTGCAAGTTGTTGTTCTCTTTGACTCTCCTCTGAAGAGTGGGGGCCTCAAAACAACTCTCAAATGACCTGAAAACAAAGATTGTTCAACATTATGGTTTAGGGGAAGGCTACAAAAAGCTATCGCAGAGATGTAAGCTGTCAGTGTCCACTGTGAAGAACATAGTGAGGAAATGGAAGACCACAGGCACAGTTCTTGTTAAGGCCAGAAGTGGCAGGCCAAGTAAAATATCGGAGAGGCAAAAGTGAAGGATGGTGAGAACGGTTAAAAACAGCCCACAGACCACCTCCAAAGACCTACAGCATCATCTTGCTGCAGATGGTGTCACTGTGCATCGTTCAACAATTAAGCGCACTTTGCACAAGGAGAAGCTGTACGGGAGAGTGATGCGGAAGAAGCCTTTTCTGCACACACGCCACAAACAGAGTCGCTTGAGGTATGCAAACACACATTTGGACAAGCCAGCTTCATTTTGGAATAAGGTGCTGTGGACTGATAAAACAAAGGTTTGAGTTATTTGGTCATAACAAGGGGCGTTATGCATGGCGGCAGAAGAACACAGCGTTCCAAGAAAAACACTTGCTACCCACAGTAAAATTTGGTGGGGGTTCCATCATGCTGTGTGGCCAGTGCCGGTACTGGGAATCTTGTTAAAGTTGAGGGTCACATGGATTCCACTCAATATCAGCAGATTCTTGGGAATAATGTTGAAGAATCATTCACAAAGTTGAAGTTACGGCTGGATATTTCAACAAGACAACGACCCAAAACACTGCTCAAAATCTACCCGGGCATTTATGCAGAGGAACAAGTGCAAAGTTCTGGAATGGCCATCCCAGTCCCCAGACCTGAATATCATTGAGAATCTGTGGGATGATTTGAATCGGGCTGTCCATGCTCGGCAACCATCAAACCTAACTGAACTGGAGATGTTTTGTAAGGAGGAATGGTCCAAATTACCTTCATCCAGAACCCAGACACTCATTAGAGGCTATAGGAAGCGTCTAGAGGCTGTTATTTTAGCAAAAGGAGGCTCTACTAAATATTTATGTGATTTTTCTGTTGGGGTGCCCAAATTTATGCACCTGTCTAATTTCGTTTTGATGCATATTGCACATTTTCTGTTAATCCAATTTCACTACTGAAATATTACTGTGTCCATCAGTTATTTGATAGATCAAAATTAAATTGCTGATCCAAACACCCAATTATTTATAAATGGAAATCATGGAAATTGTCAGGGGTGCCCAAACCTTTTCATACGACTGTATCTAGATACGTATTGGATCATCTTGAAAGGGAAAGATGAACATCCCTACCAATTACTGTATCACTCAAGTTAATTAGCATGGGCTGTCAAGACTGTAAAATAATTTACACATTTCTGTTTTTCTGAGGACAACCACCCACACTGTGTCAATGACAGCTGTGGCAAGTGGTGGTGGCGGCCAAGGAAATAATGTTGTCATGTGTTGCTTGGTGACGGAAGGACCAATAAAACTCCAACATAATTGGGTAGTATAACATGAGTCAATCATTAAGTTAACAGTCTTCCAATCAGTCAATTGGCCAATAATTACAGCCTTGTGGCAAGGTACAGAGACATTTTAAGTATGTAAGACACTGACTGTGTTGGCTGTACTGTTGCAGAGAAAAGTGCTTAGCTAAGCTGGCCAAGCTATTGTAAAGTGATTTAACTGAGGCATACTGTCCTCTAGCATACAAAAGATAAGTAAGGCCTTTGGCTTTTGCTGACTGTGCGAGAAGTTGGAATCTGGTGAAAAATACTATTGTTTTTAATAATTTTACCGTCTGTATGATATGTGGTCTGAGACCCCATGAGGAGTACACAGTACCGTACAGCCTCCTCTAGCATACACAAGAGATGACAGGCCTTAGGCATTTTAATCTGGTGAAAAGGCCTATAGTTGTATAGACTGTAGAGGCTGACTCATTGACAAATCTGGACAGCTCAGGCAAGAAGGGTTGATACTGAGAGGTGCTATTTAATAGTGATGGGGGAAAAATCGATACAGTTACATATCAGGATATTATTTTTAACGATATATCGTATCATATCGTTTCGTCAATATTGCAATATTATTTTTGCACTAGTTGGTTGTGCCTGCACTAAAACTCCAGTATTAGCTTGTTCTCCATTTTCTTTTTGAATAGGGCGCAATTTGTTTTCAGTACTTTTATTTCCATTACTCTCTTGTCCCTCTGCAGCAGACACATGGTGAGCAATATGTTTGTAACATCGAATCACAATAAAATCACAGTATCAAATTACAATCGATATAGAATCCTGAGAATCGCAATACATATTGGCAGCTAAGTCTCGTGATAATATTGTATCGTGAGGTCCCTGACAATTTCCAGCCCTAATATTTAACCATTGACAGTTAACTGAAGGTCTTTATTGCAGCCTGTAATTGCCTAATGAAATCAAGCATCTGTGTGAAAGAAGATCACTAATAGGCACATATTAAAGACTCAGCCTAACATGAATCTGACACATTGTAAATAAATGATTGGCATTACGAGAGCACAGGGAATTTTGTTTAGTTTTTGGGAGCAATCTAGCCGCATTTGTATATCAGAGCTCCTGTGCTGAATACAGTGAGAGTAAAGGGAGAGTGAAAATGCTTTGGTTTCTTTCGGTTTTCTATTGCCCTCCAAATGGTGCAAAGTCATGTGATCCTGTCACCCTGAGATTCCCAATCAATCTCACAGTACGATTGAGGAATCCTCTATGGAAGAACTCAAACTGTCATCATACATCTCAGAATATATTCTGTTCATTATTTTCTCTAGCCCTCTGATGAAGACATGCTGAGGCTCAAGTAGGCCAATCATGCAATCGGACTCAAGAGACAGCACAAGACTGTAATCACAGTTTCAGTAGAAATGCTATTGCTGATGTAAGCATCCCCTATGCCACAACCCCAATGTTTGACAATGTAGGGAACAAGCAACACACTCTCTATTTGTGTTGAAAGATTAGAATCATGGAGTGCCTGGCTGTTTTATACTTTACAAGTATCAAAAAGTTCACACTGTTGAGGAAATGTGACATGATCCACAAGGAGAGAGACAGGTCTGCTATCTGGACAAAAACTTGAGAAAATGTTTTGTATCATTTAATTTGTTGTCTGACTGTCTCTGACAGCCTTCCCCTCAAACTCTGTCACCTTTTCTCTTTCCCTTGAACAATTTAAAAAGTGTCACACAAAAGCCAGTCCCTAGTTCCTAATTTTCTCTCTCATTGACTTTTGACTTTACACTTTTCTGCCATTCACAGAACCACCTCACAGTTATTCAGCATTGACGTAAATCTTAATCCTAGGCCAAAATCAGATCGAAGTCCTTGGCGCCTCAAAATTACGTTAATTAGTATGAAACAGCTCTTTTGTTAAAACGTCTATATCCTGTTTCACTGTCTATCAGAAGATGCAAAGAGTTTGAAACTCCTCCAAAACGGAGATGAAATTGCAGTATATAACAGACTCTCTCTATCTCTGTGGCTCCTGCGAAGTGACATGGGAAATACAGAATAACCTGATTGAAGACCAAGAACTTTGGTGCGAACTAAGCATGAACACTTGTAGAAGTACATGGAGTGCAGTATGCTGGTCGACTCCTGTGGTGCTGATGTCACTGGGCTGTCTTTGAAGAGTAGAGTCATGTCACTGCTAAAGCCCCCTCTCTTCTCCCTCACACCTTATCTTCGTCCAAATTATGTGAGGCGTCAAACCAAACTGCAATAAACTAATTCAAGCCAAGTCAACCATACGGCTCAAAGGACCATATAGTGCAGTATAATTATAATTATGATTTTTTTTTTAAAGGAACTCAGTCCAGCTTTAAACTTACTCTTGAAAGTTGTAATAGTAGAATGCACAAGGTGCAGTTTCGAAATTGGGTAGTGCATCATCAGTTCCTCTTGTCATGTTAGTCATTGCATACCTCCATGAGCAATTTATAACTTGTCAGAAATATCCAGATCAACTAGCCCATGTCAGCTAACAGTTTTATATTTAAAAACATTTTAACATTCACATATCATATGAATACACATTAGACATGGCAAAATGTATAGCATTGCAATAAAATTTACTTTTCCCCAATGTTGGAAGGGGAACCCCTTATATAGTTAATGTTAGACTGTAAGCTACAGGGGTTCTTCCTTTAAAAGTTTCAAGCTTATGCCGCGGGACTTAGAGGTAATTAGTGATTTAGTAAGTTACCTTGCGTCACGGCTTCATTGATCCAGACCATCGCAAGGGGAGGTTTGGGTCCCAAGGCGCTAATGTGTCTCTACCTGGAATGAATGATGTCAATGAATGGGCGATATAAACCAAATAGAAACTGATAATTGTGCACGACTTCAAAATTGAATTTCAATGAACAGAATGATGAGGATGAAGAAAGTGATTGAATTTCGAACAATAGTGTAAGAATTGCTATTCCTCTTTCCTTGCGCACACACACCTGAAAAAATACACTTCTTTTTTTGTTTCTACTTGGTCAGAAGAATGTGTAACTGTATTACTTACTAAAACTGTTTACACTAAGGTTTTTATTCTAAGAGAAACTAAAATGTTAAATTATAGTCCATCTGTTATCCAACGACATAGCCTACTCCCCGTTATGTAAGGCAGTTTGCAGGACAATAGATTAGCAGATTTAATAGCCCGGCTACTGTAGGTGTGAAAATCCCCCCAACTTGCGATGTATTCGATGCGTAACCTTCATTTAACTAGGCAAACTTAGACGATGCTGGGCCAATTGTGCGCTGCCCTATGGGGCTCCCAATCACAGCCGTTATGATAGAGTCTGGATTCGAACCAGGTTGTCTGTAGTGACGCCTCTAGCACTGAGATGCAGTGTTTTAGACCACTGCGGCACTTGGGACTTAAGTACACTAAAGGTTTACCCTCATGCAACCGCAAAATGTCAGATAAAGCATATAATGTACAGTATTTCTTCATCAAAGTCTTTATGCTTTCGTTGATAAAAAAAGACTTTCAAAATGCAGATGTTTATTTCAAGTACATCTCAGCTACATTTTTGTTCCACTTTCCCCCAGTTCCACGACCACTGGTAACACCTTGCTGAGATGATCTGATTTGTTGCGTTGTTGTATCATCAGTTTCTCAAAATGTCTTGATGGCCATCACCAGTTCATCTTTGCTTGAAGGCTTGGCATCTCTTATTATTAGAATATTATTTAGCTCAATCATGTACAGTATAGGCAACTGATCAGTGTATTTGTTGCATCGGTGTATTGTCAGTGTTGGCAACTCTAAACGCCTCAACGCTGTTCATTTCTTGTTTAATTATTCAAAGCTCCCTTTGTTAATTCGTTTTCGTCTTATAAATACAATGCTTGAATGAATGAATGATATACAGTATATTGAAGTAGCAATTGAATGAGAACACTTAGGAAATTATGGGAAAATTATCAGACCAAATGTGGCACAACAGTTCAGCTGATACAAGACCAAAAAAAAAATCACCCAATTCTTGGCTCTAATTTCTGGGTGAAAATACATTTGACCGTCATGCTTATCGGTCTATAGACTAATTAGCATAATTGTATTTCTCAACTGGTAACTGAAGTGTGCCTCCCAGTCACCATTCAAGTGCAGGCAACAGGTTATCAGCGCGTCACCCACCACTTTAACATATTTACCGAAATATGTGTATTTTACACTATAGTAGTAGGCCTACATTAAGATAAATATAATTAAAGACAAAAACTTACTGACCATTTAATCCTCAAAACGCCATGAAGGTCTGATTCATATTAACAGTAGAATAGCCGGGACTCAGCCAGTAAATTTTTTATTTAACCAGTTAGGCCAGTTGAGAACAAGTTCTCATTTACAACTGCGACCTGGCCAAGACAACGCAAAGCAGTGCGACAAAAACAACAACACAGAGTTACACATGAGAATAAACAAACGTACAGTCAATAACACAATAGAAAATCTATGTACAGTGTGTGCAAATGTAGTAAGATTAGGAAGGTAGGACAATAAATAGGCCATAGTGGCGAAATAATTACAAATTAGCAGCCTACCAATAGCCACCAGTCTAATAAATCAATTTAATACAAACAATCACAAAGACATCCATAAATATTTTGTTTAGGAAGGTCATAAAAAAACATGATGCTAAGACAATTTTCTTTCAAAAATAACAGAAAATCATGTTTTAAGATGTATTTATCAGTGCTATAGTAGCTGAGGCTATGGTTGCTTCATGTCAACAAAAGCATTAACAGCATTAACGGCAAAAATGGCTGACAATACTATGACGTCATGCACTGTAACATGCTGCACCATACCGCATCACTTGCTGCAGTATGATGCAACTTTTAAACGAAGAACCACTGTAGTTTAGGGAAGCACTGTCACTATGAGACATAATCCTCGCATTTGGCTTCCTCACTGCATTCTGATAGAAGCCCCGTAGCGGCAGTACTATCCTGAACTAGTCTACAGTCCGTCTTTCACTATATGGTCTTTTGAGGCGGATGGTTTAGTTGGCTTGACTGGGTTTATTGCAGCTTGGTTAGATGTTGCACACCCAAGTCCTTTTTAACTATAGTCTTGCTTCCCAAAGGGTAAATGCTCCTTCCCTCCATTCACTGGCAGGCAGAGGCAGGGCCAGCCACTAGGACTATAGTCAGCCTGATGGATGGCATTGGGAAGGATTAATCGATATCTCCGGAACCCTCAGTTATCTGATCCCAGCTCCGTTCCTCCCTTTCGCTGTTCCTTTGAAAGACCCACATTATATCAGCGCTGGTAAATGGAATGTAATCTATTTCTGAATGGGAAATTAACACAAGATTAGACCCTGTTGCTAGTTGTGCTTGGACAAAACTGTCACGTGTGAAATTTGTATTTGAGTGGTTACAGCGTTGGGGTTTATTACACATATATATGTTTTGTATTGGCACTAACCATGAGTTCATGTTTCTCTCCTGGATAAACTGGATGTTGGATAAACATGGTACAGTATTAGTCTCCTCGGAACACTAAAATGAAACTGAAATAGTTCCTACATTATACTGGAATAGAGACAGAGTTCTAACATGGAACTGGAATTGGTCGTTATCAATAAAACGTCACACAATAAGGTGAAGAGCATTCGATTTGCCTGCTGGGGGGCAAGGAGACCCGCAACTGTGCTAAACCAATTGACAACTGTGTGCCGTTTTCAAAATGTTCAGAACTACACATTTCCGATGATGCCACAGAAAACAATTTTGCCCATTTAGCTCTATCATCAGAGTTATGGGCCTACAGCTTTTCATGATCTGTCAACGTCAATGGATCATGTAATTTCAGATACGTGAGGATAGCCTCACGATATCTCTCAATATTGGCCAACAATAATTGGATATTTAAGTGATATAAAACAAAAGTGAATTATACCTGACAGGTATGAGAGGTTTAGGTTAATGTATTATCCTTTGTGGGGTCTGCCTGTCAAGCAGCAGAAGGGGTCGCATTTGCCGATTTGTAACTTTACTGTTGGCTGATAATGTTTACTTTACAACCTACCGGTATAAACTTTTTACAGGTGGCTAAACATACCAACGTAGGCCTAGCTAGTGAAGTTAGCTAACATTATCCCCTTTTCAATATTGTTTTTAAATAGTGTTTAATCACGATTGCTGTTGACAGATATGATAGGCTACATTGATTGATGGACAACGTCAAATTGACTAGCTAGCTAGCTACTAACAGATCATGTAAATACGGCTAGTTAACAAGCTAACTTTCAGGGGGTAAACTAGATCGCTATATCAAAACATTGTTTGATTTGCTTGCCATCTATTGATTGGAGTCCACCTGTGGTAAATTCAATTATTTGGACATGATTTGGAAAGGCACACACCTTTCTCTATAAGGTCCCACAGTTGACAGTGCATGTGAGAGCAAAAACCAAGCCATGAGTTCGATGGCATTGTTCGTAGAGCTCCAAGACAGGATTGAGTCGAGGCACAGATCTGGGGAAGGGTACCAAAAAATGTCTGCAGCATTGAAGGTCCCCAAGAACATAGTGGCCTCTATTCTTAAAGAAGTTTGGAACCAGAAAGACTCATCCTAGAGCTGGCCGCTCGGCCAAACTGAGCAATTGGGGGAGAAGGGCCTTGGTCAGGGAGCTGACAGAGCTTCAGAGTTTCTCTGTGGAGATTGGAGAAACTTCTAGAAGGACAACCATCTCTGCAGCACTCCAGCAATCAGGTCTGTATGGTAGAGTGGCCAGACAGAAGCCACTCCTCAGTAAAAGGAACATGACAGCCCTCTTAGAGTTTGCCAAAATGTACCTAAAGGACACAGACAATGAGAAACAAAATTCTCTGGTCTGATGAAACCAAGATTGAATTATTTGGCCTGAATGCCAAGTGTCACGTCTGGAGGAAACCTGGCACCATCTCTATGGTGAAGCATGGTTGTGGCAGCATCATGCTTGGGGCACAAGCATTTTTCTACACCCGCAATAACATCTGCTAAACATGTGTATGTGACCAATACATTTGATTTGATTAGATTTTGGATGCTTTTCAGCGGCAGGGACTGGGAGACTAGTTAGGATCAAGGGAATGATGAATGAAGCAAAGTACAGAGAGATCCTTAATGAAAACCTGCTCCCGAACGCTCAGGACACTGGTGCGAAAGTTCACCTTCCAACAGGACAACGACTCTAAGCACACAGCCAAGACAACGTAGGAGTGGCTTCAGGACAAGTCTCTGAATGTCCTTGAGTGGCCCAGTCAGAACCCGGACTTGAGCCCGATCGAACATCTCTGGAGAGATCTGAAAATAGCGACGCTGCACATCAAACTTGACAGAGCTTGAGAGGATCTGCAGAGAAGAATGGGAGAAACTCACCAAATACAGGTGTGCCAAGCTTATAGAGTCATCCCCAAGAAGACTCAAGGCTGTAATCGCTGCCAAAGGTGCTTCAACAAAGTAAAGGGTTGAATACTTATGTAAATTTGATATTTTTTTTATATATATACATTTGCAAAGTGTTCTAAAAAATGTTTTTTGCTCCATCATTATGGGGTATTGTGTGTAGATTGAGAAAAAAAACAATTAATCAGTTTTAGTATAAGGCTGTAATGTAACACAGTCAAGGGGTCTGAATACATTCCGAAGGCACTGTAGATCTCAGCCTCTCTCTTTCCCTCTCATACTTCCCACACTGTAGCTATACATGCTCCGCGGTCTCTGTTTCCTGGCAATAGTCACGCTTTCCTGTTGGATGCTTTCCTATCACATTTAAAATCTTTTTCAACCGGCTATGTCCCACCCTTAATCTTGTAAATATAGCCTCCTCTCTCCTGTCCCTTCCTGCAGTCCCCCCCTCCCTGGCTTTCCTTTGTACTTGAAATAAATGCCTGCACTTAATATCTCTATTCCACTGCTCCTGCCATCTCTGCACCATCACTGTCAATGTCAGCCTTGCTTATTTGAAACTATAACATCCCCACTACTAAGTACTTGTTTAGCCAGTACATAAACTGCCTCATTCCCCTCCACTCCCACATGGGCTGGGATCCAAGTAAATCTTATCTGTATACCCATCTGTCTAGAACATCATAAAGCAGGTCTTGTCTGCTACGTTTGTTAAAGGACTGCAGACTCATCAACACTGCACATGAATCAGAGCAAATAACTAGTCTGTCTGGCTTGACTTCCTCCACCCACTGCAAGGCCAAGAGTATGGCCATCAGTTCCGCCATATATACAGCCAGATGATCTGTAATACGTTTTCTGACTGCCACCCCACATTCTTGCACTACAAATGCTGACCCAGTAAGTCCTGTCCTTGGATCTTTTGATCTGTGTAAATGGCCACCAAATCCTGATACACAGTATCCAGATGTCTATTAAACAAGTCAGATGGATCAACAGCCTCCATGTCTTTCTGTAGTCTCTCCAACACTTCTAGATTAACTACTGGAGCCGGAAGTAGCCATGGTGTATTTACAGGAATAGCTACTGTTGGACTAAACTGCCCTCCATACAGTCCCATCTCCTTCACCTGGGTATTACCCACCTACCCAAAGCCTGTGTTCTGTCCAAACGCATGTTCCCAGCATAAAATCCCTTTCTCAGGATGAGACACCCCATGTCCCTGTAGGTTCACCCAATAATTAATTGCCTGCTGCTTCTCCTTATCTACAATGGCATACAGTTGAAGCCGGAAGTAGCCATGGTGTATTTACAGGAATAGCTACTGTTGGACTAAACTGCCCTCCATACAGTCCCATCTCCTTCGCCTGGGTATTACCCACCTACCCAAAGCCTGTGTTCTGTCCAAACGCATGTTCCCAGCATAAAATCCCTTTCTCAGGATGAGACACCCCATGTCCCTGTAGGTTCACCCAATAATTAATTGCCTGCTGCTTCTCCTTATCTACAATGGCATACAGTTGAAGTCGGAAGTCTACATACACCTTAGCCAAATACATTTAAACTCAGTTTTTCACAATTCCTGACATTTAATCCTAGTAAAAAATCCCTGTCTTGGGTCAGTTAGGATCACCACTTTATTTTAAGAATGTGAAATGTCAGAATAATAGTCGAGAGCTTTTATTTCTTTCATCACATTCCCAGTGGGTCAGAAGTTTACATACACTCAATTAGTATTTGGTAGCATTGCCTTTAAATTGTTTAACTTGGGGGTCAAACGTTTCAGGTAGCCTTCCACAAGCTTCCCACAATTAGTTGGCCCATTCCTCCTGACAGAACTGGTGTAACTGAGTCAGGTTTGTAGGCCTCCTTGTTCACACACACTTTTTCAGTTCTGCCCATACATTTTCTATAGGATTGTGGTTAGGGCTTTGTGATGGCCACTCCAATACCTTGACTTTGTTGTCCTTAAGCCATTTTGCCACAACTTTGGAAGTATGCTTGAGGTCATTGTCCATTTGGAAGACCCATTTGCGACTAAGCTTTAACTTCCTGACTGATGTCTTGAGATGTTGCTTCAGTATATACACATAATTTTCCTTCCTCATGATGCCATTTATTTTGTGAAGTCCACCAGTCCCTCCTGCAGCAAAGCCTCCCCCTTTTTCCTCCAAACATAACGATGGTTATTATGGCCAAACAGTTGTATTTTTGTTTCATCAGACCAGAGGACATTTCTCCAAAAAGTACGATCTTTGCCCGCATGTGCATTTGCAAACCGTAGTCTGGCTTTTTTATGGCGGTTTTGGAGCAGTGGCTTCATCCTTGCTGAGTGGCCTTTCAGGTTATGTCGATATAGGACTCGTTTTACTGTGGATATAGATACTTTTGTACCTGTTTCCTCCAGCATCTTCACAAGGTCCTTTGCTGTTGTTCTGGGATTGATTTGCACTTTTCCCTCCAAAGTACCTTTTAGGCGTTTGGAAATTGCTCCCAAGGATGAGGTCTTGGCTGATTTATTTTGATTTTCCCATGATGTCGAGCAAAGAAGCACGGAGTTTGAAGGTAGGCCTTGAAATACATCCACAGGTACACCTCCAATTGACTCAAATTATGTCAATTAGCCTATCAGTAGCTTCTAAAGCCATGACATCACTTTCTGAAAGTTTAAAGGCACTGTCAACTTAGTATATGTAAACTTCTGACCCACTGGAATTGTGATATAGGGAATTATAAGTGAAATAATCTGTCTGTAAACAATTGTTGGAAGAATTAATTGTGTCATGCACAAAGTAGATGTCTTAACCGACTTGGCAAAACTATAATTTGTTAACATCAAAAATGAGTTTGAATGACTTCAATCTAAGTGTATGTAAACTTCCGACTTCAACTGTATCCCCCATCTCCAGCTGTAGTGCAGCCACTGGGAATATTGGAAATGCCCCCAACTTTCCCCTGTATGACATCCAGCCTTTCCAATGAGGTCCAGGCAGCCGAACAATACGCTATACTGCCATAGACTATTACAGATCGGATCAATGCAAAGTACATGGTCCTCAATGAGGTTCGGCAGCTTCCCCGTCAGACAGTGCATCACATTTAGCACCTTCTTACACTTTCCCACCACTCTCTCAATGTGTTCTGCCCAGGTCAGTCTAGTGTCAAAATATACCCCAAGGATCCTGAACCCCTCCAAGTTTCTCCCATATACAGTGCCTTCTGAAAGTATTCAAACCCCTTGACTTTTTCCACATTTTGTTAGGTTACTGAAATATTAAATGTACATAAGTACTCAGACCCTTTACTCTGTACTTTGTTGAAGCACCTTTGTCAGAGATTACAGCCTCGAGTCTTCTTGGGTATGACGCTACAAGCTTGGCACACCTGTATTTGGGGAGTTTCTCCCATTCTTCTCTGTAGATTCTCTCAAGCTCTGTCAGGTTGAAAGGGGAGCGTTGCTGCACCTTCAGAGACTTGTCCCGAAGACACTCCTGTGTTGTCTTGGCTGTGTGCTTAGGGTCAATGTCCTGAATATCTCTGTACTTTGCGCCGTTCATCTTTGCCTCGATCCTGAATAGTCTCCCAGTCCCTGCCACTGAAAAACATCCCCACAGCATGATGCTGCCACCACCATGCTTCACCGTAGGGATGGTTCTTGGTTTCCTCCAGACGTGACGCTTGGCATTCAGGCCAAAGAGTTCAATCTTGGTTTCATCAGACCAGAGAATCTTGTTTCAGTTCGTCTGAGAGTCTTTAGGTGCCTTTTGGTCTAGATGCTCCTACCCATCTCTCCCTTTAACCTGTATCTCCCTGGACCTGGACCACCCTCACTGCCTCTGCATATGACACCCTTCGCTCCACTCTCACTTGTTGCACCTCCATTGCCTGCTTCATTGCCTCACACCTACCATATGCCACACTATGAGCACCCCCACAGCTGCAGTACTTGGGATGTACACCATCTCCACACTTCCCATACACATGCTCCCCTCCACACCTGGCACAGCTCTTTTTCTCTTTACATGCTGTTGCCACATGCCCATACCTCTGGCAGTTATAACATCTTAAAGGCGTCAGTACATAATCCCTCACATAATAACTCATTTGTCCTATGGTTACTTTATTTGGCAATACCCTGTCCTTGAAGTGTAACAAAATAGACAGGCTATCAACCATAACTACTCTCACGTTCTCGCTTACTTCTTTAGTGCGAACACTCACAGCCACTCATGTTATCACCCTTTTAATGATCAGTCCAGCTGTTCGACACCACCTTTCACTTCCCTATTTGCTTCACTCTGAGAGCTTTTTCCCTCTGCTCCATGTCCATACAGAACACCAAGCTCCCATCTCTTAACACTTTAGCATTGACAACTTCCCCAATCAACTCTTTTATCACAGCCGTCAACCTTATCCTCTTAAGGATTGGACCCTTTTTTTCAATTTTCGCCTAAAATGACAAATCTAACTGCCTGTAGCTCAGGACCTGAAGCAAGGATATGCATATTCTTGATACCATTTGAAAGGAAATACTTTGAAGTTTGTGGAAATGTGAAATTAATGTAGGAGAATATAACACATTAGATCTGGTAAAAGATAATACATGTTTTTTTGTCACATCATCTTTGTGTATGCGCAAAGTTTTAAACATATCCAATGAACCATTGCATTACTGTTCAAAATGTTCTATCAAGTCTGCCCAAATCTCCCTAGTGGTTTATGATACATTTTCAAGTACAAAACTGTGCACTCTCCTCAAACAATAGCATGGTATTATTTCACTGTAATAGCTACTGTAAATTAGGCAGTTAGATTAACAAGAATTTAAGCTTTCTGCCCATATAAGATATGTCTATGTCCTGGGAAATGTTCTTGTCACTTACAACATCATGCTAATGACATTAGCTCAAGCGTCCTGAGGGCGGGACACGATCCTGTAGAGGTTATCGAACTTATCGCCCCAACTACCCCTTCCTCCTTAACATTCAGAATCACTTTATGCTCCTCCTCACCTCCATGCTCCCCTCGAGACTTATCTTGCCCTTCCTTGGCACTCTCTAACCTCTGAACTGCTACTGGCGCTGGAAACTATGTTGCTCTCCTCAAACGTCCTTTTCATCTCCATCTCCATAGACTGCCTCGATACACAAGTCCTTTTCCCTTTAGACGTGTACTTTTCTTAAATATAGTTTTGTAATTGACTAAAACAAGCAGACAAGAAGACGTTCTATCTAATACCGACTTGGACTATTGGAGGTTTTTCAATCTGGGTTTATTTTAAGCTCTTTCTAGAACATGGTAAAAAAATGTACTTCAACTCATACATTTGTGTCATTTTAAGAAAAAATGCATAAAAATATATTTTCGCTATTTGAGTGAGCAAATATAAATGTGAGGTACAGTGAGTAATATTTGAGGCATTGTACTTCCTTCCACCCAGTTCTACCAAAGAAGAGAGGGAGTCACCCTTAAATGTAACCACACACAAACACACTCACACACAAAGCCTTGAGGCTGTTCTTCCCTTTGAGGCATAAACCAGAGAATAATACAACAACTCTCAACAAACAGTGGTCTCATCCCGACAGTGCTAGCTACTATCTTTCTTGTGAGAAAATAATAAATGTCGATTCAGCCAACGGTGTTGTACTGTATAACAGGATCTTCACATTCAGATGCGCCTCGTTGCCTCTTTTTCCCCTCTTCGAGTTCATTTCACATGTCCCTCCCCCTTTAACCAACGTAATGGAGAAATTCTTTGATGTTTCACCAGAATTAGACTTTTCATTTTTTAGCTGAAGGAGTTCCATTATCTCTCTACTGTGTTAAGTAGGAAAAGGGAAATGTGCAGAGTAGGACAATGGCTCTGGTTATTGAGGTGTGGAAAAGCCACTCCTGAAAAGACAGCCTATTCTTTTATCCTTCTACCAGGGCATGTATTCTATCACCCATTGTTTGGCTGTTTCATGTGAGTGAAGTAAATCGTGCATGCTAGACTAAAATCCTAGCTCGGATTTTCAGGCTTCTCCTCGACCATGGGATGATGGTGTCTGGCTATGCAAGACCAGCTACAATGCCAACTGTGTCGTTAACATTCCATAACATGTCCGTCACTCAGGCCAACGAGACACATCCACTGTCTTTGTCCTCATTGTTCACTAGCCTCTGGTGTGACGGTCAAACCTTTCCCTCACACAAATCCCCTGTGTTGCTGACATGGATCCATCTGGGTGCACTGTGTGCATGTTGTGTGTGTGTGTGTGTGTGTGTGTGTGTGTGTGTGTGTGCATGTCTGGCTGACACATACAGTTGAAGTCGGAAGTTTACATACACTTAAGTTGAAGTCATTCAAACTCATTTTTCAACCACGCCACAGATTTCATGTTAACAAACTATAGTTTTGGCAAGTCGGTTAGGACATCTATTTTGTGCATGACACAAGTCATTCTTCCAACAATTGTTTACAGACAGATTATTTCACTTATAATTCACTATATCACAATTCCAGTGGGTCAGAAGTGTACATACACTAAGTTGACTGTGCCTTTAAACAGCTTGGAAAACTCCAGAGTATGAGTATGAAGCTTCTGATAGGCTAATTGACATCATTTGAGTCAATTGGAGGGGTACCTGTGGATGTATTTCAAGGCCTACCTTCAAACTCAGTGCCTTTTGCTCGACATCATATGAAAATTAAAAGAAATCAGCCAAGACCTCAGAAAATGAATTGTAGACCTCCACATGTCTGGTTCATTATTGGGAACAATTTCCAAACACCTGAAGGTACCAAGTTCATCTGTACAAACAATAGTACTCAAGTATAAACACCATGGGACCACGCAGCCGTCATACCGCTCAGGAAAGAGACGTGTTCTGTCTCCTAGAGATGAACGTACTTTGGTGCGAAAAGTGTATATATATATATCGACATAACCTGAAAGGCCGCTCAGCAAGGAAAAAGACTACGGTTTGCAACTGCACATGGGGACAACGATCTTACTTTTTGGAGAAATGCCCTCTCTTCTGATGAAACAAAAATAGAACTGTTTGTCCATGATGACCATCGTTATGTTTGGAGGAAAAAGGGGGAGGCTTGCAAGCCGAAGAACACCATCCCAACCGTGAAGAACGGGGGTGGCAGCATCATGTTGTGGGGGTGCTTTGCTGCAGGAGGGACTGATGCACTTCACAAAATAGATGGCATCATGAGCAAGGAAAATTATGTGGATATATTGAAGCAACATCTCAAGACATCAGTAAGGAAGTTAAAGCTTGGTCGCAAAGGGGTCTTCCAAATGGACAATGACCCCAAGTATACTTCAAAAGTTGTGGCAAAATGGCTTAAGGACAACAAAGTCAAGGTATTAGAGTGGCCATCACAAAGTCCTGACCTCAATCCTATAGAAAATTTGTGGGCAGAACTGAAAAAGCGTGTGCGAGCAAGGAGGCCTACAAACCTGACTCAGTTACACCAGTTCTATCAGGAGGAATGGGCCAAAATTCACCCAACTTATTGTGGAAGGCTACCCAAAATGTTTGACCCAAGTTAAACAATTTAAAGGCAATGCTACCAAATACTAATTAAGTGTATGTAAACTTCTGACCTACTGGGAATGTGATGAAAGAAATAAATAAAAGCTGAAATAAATAATTCTCTCTACTATTATTCTGACATTTCATATTCTTACAATAAAGTGGTGATCCTAACTGACCTAAAACAGGGAATTTTTACTAGGATTAAATGTCAGGAATTGTGGAAAAACTGAATTTAAATGTATTTGGCTAAGGTGTAAACTTCCGACATCAACTGTACAATGTTCAGTCATCCCATGGCTACCCATCCTCGGTATGTGTGTGTGTGGCTAACCTGAGCACAGCCGGTGACTCATGCTGTCTCACAGTGTTTGGCTCTATGTCATTGACCTGAGCCCAGCTGATCTAGGGTGACATGGGAATAGTGGCAGGGGCTGGCATGGACTTCCTGCTGACAGGTGAAGTTGAGTTAAACTCCTGTGGATTGGAAAGCCCAGAAAACAGTGGAACTGGAAGAACTTGTAGGAATATGCAGTTATCAGCAAAAATATATAAAAACAATAAGAAGCAAATAAATACATTAATATTCAACATTTATTAATTAAATAAAGAGCCTAGTTTTCCGTTGTGTATACTTTGCTCATATGGGTAAAAATAATGTAAGCCAAGATTGTAATGGATACATACTGTATATTTACCCATAGTTTAATCATGTTGTTGTTTAATTACCATGCAGGGGAAGAAATTGCATTCAGAGGGGAAAAATAAATAAATTAAAATGATTCATGCAGAATACAATTTTATCTATAAAAAAGCCCTCAACATTAGTCTTACGTTTCTGTAAAGATGAGGTGGGAAAAGATAGATGTAATTATTAGGTATAATAGAGGTTGGATACATAAACGTACTGTAACTTTTCATGATGACCAGTGGTGGAAAAAGTAAAGATACCTTAATAGAATATGACTTAAAAGTCTAAAAGTATTTGGTTTTAAATATACTTAAGTATAAAAAGTAAATGTCATTGATAAAATATACTTAAGTATCAAAAGTATAATTAATTGCAAATTCCTTACATGAAGCAAACCACAGACAGTAGGGATGACCAGGGATGTTCTCTTGATAAGTGCTTCAGTTGGACCATTTTCCTGTCCTGCTAAGCATTAAAAATGTAACCAGTACTTTTGGGTGTCAGGGAAAATGTATGGATTAAAAAGTACATTATTTTCTTTAGGAATGTAGTGAAGTAAAAGTTCAAGAATATAAATAGTAAAGCACAGATGCTGAAAAAAACTACTTAATTAGTATTTTAAAGTATTTTAACTTAAGTACTTTACACCACTGATGATTACTGTGTGTTGTCTATGAGGAGGTGCATCAGGATTTGAGGCTACAGGCAGAACTGTTTTCATAAACCTGCAGAAGGTTATTTACCAAATAAGTTGCAGACAAATAATAGACTTGGAAATCTCTGAGCTAGCTTTTCATCAGAGATTGCTTTCCAGAAAGGTGAACTGAAGGTTACAGCTCGGAAAAGCAGAACAAGTTTACAATTTGAATGTGTGTAATTATGTTTCTTTGGAGCATTTTCTCTCAGAGCTTATTGTTTTATTGCTTTTGCTGTTAATTTGTTTATATCTGGGAGGTTATACTATTTGCCTTCCTGAAAACATGGGTTTGCATGGAATTAGGTTGTTTGTTATTTCGAGGAAAATAGAATATGTTCATAGAGGATTAGATTTGTGGTTCCACCTTGTATATTTAACTGGATCAGATAAAGGAATATGTCAAACCGAGACAGTCAGGGTTTTATTTACAGAAATAGAAAATACATTACATTTCCTCAGAGCTTGCTCTCTCTCTCTACTGTATATGAACAGTATCCTGTTTAGTGGCAAGCAGACATCTTCTGTTATTACTATGGCTGAAGTGCGAGGGGATGTTAACTACTTCAATAATTATTTTCTCTAGGCTTGCTGGGATATGAACTGTGTCCTCCAGTCTGCACACTGTTGAGTGGCAAGCAGATGTCGTTTATCTGCTCATATTACTATGGGGAGACTGGAGTATGTGTGTGTGTATGTATATAAAGGATGTCACGCTCCTTGCTTAGCTAGTACCTCTTCTGATTCGGCTCACACAGGCTCGAAACCAGGACCTTTGCTTTGCTAGCATACGTAACTGCCCTCATGAAGTGTCTTACCAGTCGTGCCACGCGTATAGTTAGCTATTCGCTGGCGCAAGTAGGGACACTTCAGGCTGAGGAGTAAGTTTTCACACATCCTCATGTGCTACATGTTCGCACGCTTTTCTTTAATGGTGTAAGATATTACAGTAGCACTGGTACAGACAGACACAAGCGATGACTGATGACTTCACTACAGCTTGCTGATGCAGCCATTAGTGAAAAGCACAGCCCATATACTTAGTGCCAGCTCTTCCATGGAATCCAGACCTGGCCAATCAATACACACTTCCAGGCGGTGTGTGGAACGGGTAGAAGACGATTCATCCTAATTTAACTCAATGGACAAATCTGTAGCACTCAAATATGGGTACATTTTGCCGTTGGCAGGTAAGATGTCCATTTCACCAGCCACGTTGGCAGGTGCTCAGGGCTCAAGTCAAGTATGATCACATTTATAGCAAAATCAATGCTACAGTGGCTGGTGGACCAAAAAGTACATTTTAGGCCCTGGAAACTGGTGATAAATTAATCTGAAAAAAATGCATTACTGCTGTGAATTGCTCCTCAGATAAAGTGTGTGTCTTTGTGTGTGTGTGTGTGTGTGTGTGTGTGTGTGTGTGCGTTCGTGCATGCGTCAGACCTCGGTTCAAATACATATGTATTTGAGTATGTGAAAGTAATTGAGATATTTATATGTGTATATGTGTGTGTGTGTACATGCAAACCTGCCTGCGTGTGAGTAGTCCGAGGTGACCAAGGCATGGCCGAAGCCATAGGATATTTTAAATCTGTAATATTTATGTCATCCAGGAGGATGTCTATTGAGGAGCAGACAACCGTGTCCGATTCCCAAAACATTTTTGTACATAGTTTTCTTCCCACAGCGTGCCATAAAGCCAGACCTGGTCCAGAGGGCCCCGGAGGTAGTAGTAAAAAGGAAGTCACATTTTTATTTTATGAACCACTTGAAAGGTTGACTCTAACCTTTAGGGAATGGGCTCATAAATTATTTGTTAATCGAGAGAAGTGTTTGAGTCTGCCTTTGCCTGTGATCCTTTGACTGTGATCCTGCAGTCTTTTGTAGTTCTATTGGTCCCATTGTGGTGGTGAACAGTCGGGCTCCCGTGGTCTGAGGCGCTGTATCTCAGTGCAAGAGGCGTCACTACAGTACCTGGTTCAAATCCAGGCTGTATCATTTTTTTAACCTTTTTAGATGTTGTTGTAGGAGGCCTTTGATGCAGAAAATAAAGAGTTTCAAAAAAAAAATCTTTTTAGAGAAATGTTGTAATATTGCAACATTGGGCTTAGTTGGGAGCAGAATTTCAGTATTTGTACTCACGTTGTCTGAATAACAATTCAGAACAACTAAGGGTTCATTTGCAGATCTGATTGCTTACTTAGCCCCATAATATGTTAATATATATTAATATATTAATAATATATTAATATAAGATTTTAATAATAATCACAGTCATTTTTTTATGAAGTCATTTATTTAAAAAAAAAACTATTAAACAAGAGAAAACTCTAGCTTTTTCTAGAATCTTCTTCATTCCTTTTTTCTTTTCATGACTGACTTTTATTGGTTGTGAAAGTCCCAAAAACAGTTCTTGTCCTCTGAAAAGCAAAGGCGAACATCACACTTGCTGCATTGCGTGTTGGTGTATCCTTGCCTAGTTAAATAAAGGTTAAATAAATAAAAGAGCATCCCTGTCTGCCGATGGTGGATTATTCTGTTGTAGGATCTCTGCTGTGGGGGAGAGAGAGGATTAGAAGAGGAGACAGTGGAATATGAATGCTGGTCTAGGATCAGAATAGCTTTTTAGATCAAAATGACAAATATTATACTGTATGGACACTGATGGGTGGGGGGACCTGATCCTAGATCAGCACTCCTACTCTGAGCACCTTTTGAATACAGGCCCAGATCTTAGTGCTGTGGATGGTATAACTGACTCTCCCTCCTCTCTTCTTCTAGGGACCCACAGTCCTGGGAGCTGGGCCTCCTCATACCCTGAGTGTGCAGAGAGGAACCAATCACCAGTGGACATCTCAGACGAGGATGCCAAGGTTTCTCAGGAGTGCCAGGAGCTGACCCTCAACGGGTTCAACGCTGAGTCATCCAACAAGACCTCCATGAAGAACACAGGAAAGACAGGTCAGTGTGCCTTCATTTATTCAGACAGAACAGGTTTTTACCTACCCTAAGAGGGTGAGACAAAAATGGGTGCTTGCCTCAATGCTCCGGTCAGAAGACAGGTCAGCATTCCTTCACTCATATTGGAGTAGAACAGGCTTGGGTTTTTAGTTCTTCAGCATGGTGGGCCGAGGCGCTATCCTCAAAGGCTCCTTTATACTATGTGTAAGGATCAAGATGTAGGGGGTATGGAAGAAAAATATCAGTCGGAGTGAGAGAGGAGACATAAATACACACCATTCAATCACGATGAGTCAGCGTTCGGTTATGGCTTTACATAGTGTTAACCCCTTACACTCTTGGAAATTGGCCTATATTGACAGGGCCAAATGTAAATGTTTCTAACAGAAGAACTATAAAAAGGATATTCATGACTATGGGAGCAATTAAAGGAGAATACTTTAGAGATTAGGGGGAAATGATCAAATCCAAACATTACACTTTATTGTATGTGAATTTTACATTTTTTACATTTAAAAGTACATCTGTACTTTTCTCAGCATTTGTCAATAACACAATCTGAAAATACTCTGGATACATTCAGTAACATCAGAATATTCATAAAGATGTTGGTAGCTGCCAGATAAGAAAAAATTATTACAAGAATTTGAGTTAGATGTCTAACTGGTGTCTCCAAGCGGGGACACCTATCCCAACTGTTCACAGTTCCTAAGTAATTTCAATGCAATTTTTTTTTTTTTGCAACCTCGGTCAGGTGGACGTTATTATAAAGCTTGTTGTATTGCTAATATGGCTAGCTAAGTAATAAAATGCGATCTTACAGTGTTAGGCTTTCAAAAGACACTTCAGACAAACTTTGATACTGATAGAATGTGGTGAGTCATGAGTGCATTCAAGTGCGTGTTCCACAGCAAATGTTCTCGATTATAAACATTGATACTGTAAATGACATTTGTTTTTAAGTATGGAAATGTGAAGTGCACATTTGGTTGTGTGGTTTGCCTGTATGACATCAAAAGGGTATTTATTATAGTCCTCAATGTCTCAGCTTCCAGAGCACATTGACTCCTCTCGATTTACAGCATTTCCCTCACTCAGACAACAAATGTGCAAACGTATCCCAATTACTGGGAGGGATGGGGGTATCTTCTTGTCGCGTGCAGTGATCAAGTTTATAATGGATGTCAGTCAAAGCCCATAAGGAGCTCGGAAGTGGAGAACCTGAGCTCTGACGTCACGTATAGCATGTTACTCTACAGCCACTGCGTTCCAATTTAGGCGCTTGTCAATTACAAAATCTGCCATTTTCAACCCAGTTACAGGATGACATTGACTGTGAGTGGAAAGGGCTACACTTCACCTTGCATGATCCTGCCAACATTGTAATTAAACCACAAAGGGACTAGATCTTTAAAGTTGATCCTGATCGATTTCTCTCCATGGTGCCTTTGGCTTTGAGTTGCAGTTGATTGGCCAGCATCCAGAAGTCTTCAGCTAAACATTTCTTTCCCAGGCAAATTTCAAGCAAGCCTTCAAGCAAATTCACGAGGAAATGTTGGCCCTGGAGACATTTGCATTGCTCAAGGATTTACTTCCCGTCTTTCACAGCCTGTGATTCAAGGTCTTTTTGGCTTAGCATCTTATTCCTGCCCTGCTCAGCTCAGCTGCTGGAGGGCAGCATGGCTAATCAAAGTCCCAGGGCCAGCCTCTCCTCTGTGTGTCTTTGCATGTGTATACATGTGTGTGTGACTGTTGTCCATGACACTAGCCAGAGCAGGGGGATTGGTTTTCAGAGATGTGGCTGTATGTTTACAGTGTGCTTGGTAGAGCTTGTGTGCTGAGCCTCTTTTGCTTAACCAACCCTAGCCTGGGTTTGTACACCCAGATCCTCTCTCAGTTCTCCACAGAAGCTCAGCCCACTACACACAACAAGTCCCATCTACACAACATATCACTGTCTATCTCTTGACACTTTGTGTGTGCCATCACCCTTTCTCTCTCTCTGTCCTCACTCTCTTTCTCTCTCTGTCCTCACACTCTTTCTCTCTCTTTCTTTCTCTCTCTCTGTCCTCACTCTCTTCCTTTCTCTCTGTCTCACTCTCTCTATACCCCTCATTCATACTGTCCATCTCTTTCACTGTCCTTTGTCCTGTCTCTCTCGCTCTCTCTCTCTCTCTCTCTCCCTCCCCCCATGACAGTGCTTGTTCCTCCTGCTCTGTGTTGTTTACAATCAATGTGGATTTGTTTGTCCTCACGCTCATCCCCTCATTTCTCTCTCCACTCCTCCTCTGTTGGATTTTTGATTTAAAAGAAGCCTGGCTGTAGCTTCATCTCATCTGGAGGGCTCGGCTAGGTTAAATCCTCCTCTAACAGACAGGGGGATCAGGGGCCTAATCTGGCTAATGATGTCAGCTGGAGAGATGTTCAAGGGTTATGGATTCAACTAAATATGCACAGAACACACTCACTCAGCTACCACGCCACAGACAGACAAGGGAAATGTTAAGAGTTCTTCACACAATGGAGTTTCAGTGCCTGTATTCATAAAGCGTCTCCGTGTAGGAGTGTTGTTTTAGGTTCACGACTCCCGTGTGCATATCATCTTTTTCATGATGATCTAAAAGGCATAACTGATCCTAGATCAGCACTTCACTCTTTGGGAATATAGGCCCAGATGTTGCGTAACTCAGGCAAACTCAGCAGGACCTCGGATGTGACTAGGAGGAGGGTAGACATCCGGGAAAACACCAAAAATCCAGCATCAGCATTTACACCACACACAGCCCAAGCCTTTACTTTTGATTATGTTTCACAACTCCAACTCCTGAACGGCGAATTCTTCAACAAGACTAGCTTCAACTAACTTTCAAAGCAATCTGCAAAGTCATGTTTTGTCTCTGAAATGTGCAAGTCTTCTTGCTTGAAGTCGTGAACCGTTTATGCTGTGATAATTAAACTGTGTTTGATAATGCATTTAAATTTAGAAAGCCCAGAGAAGGCTGTAGCCAGCAAGCTAGCCCAAGCCCTTTGATGGAACACAGATATCTCCTTGACTTGACAAAGCGTGTTTATTGGAGGTGGCAGAGGTTAATTGATGGCTTAAATATCCGGGCAAAGCTCAATTTGTCATTGTAAGTGTTCAAAGCTTTCACATTCAGCTGTTTCTAGTTTAAGAGTTTGACTACAGTAACCAAGCCTTATGAAACATTGAAGCCTATTTAACTGAGAATTAGCATGCCATCAGGGACCTTTAAGGCCAATGATGACCGCACAGAAGAAGGCTCTTATGTGTGCAACTCCCTGAGTCCCCTAGCTTCAGATAGGCTTCAGCAGAAAAATACTTTAATTTAGGAGGAAATTAAACAGGATGTTCTCGCATGCACACAAGTCAAGTCTAATATAAAGTGCATTTTACATTGGTCTCGGCCATAACAGTTCTGGACAAAAATCAGAATGGACAGAGGCACATTCAAAGAGAAAAGGCTAATCACAGATTGACATAAGACATTTTCCTCAACTTATCCCTCCTACTGACTGTATCTCTCCTCTGCTTTCCTCCTGCTCTGACCTTCTTACTGACTGTATCTCTCCTCTGCTCTCCTCCTGCTCTGACCTTCTTACTGACTGTATCTCTCCTCTGCTCTCCTCCTGCTCTGACCTTCTATGTTTATCTGCCTTTTATCCTCTCCTTGCCCTCTATCGAAGGGAGTGGAACTCTATCTTTCTCTCTCTAGCTTTTGATTGAGGAAAAACAAAGCAGCAGCTTTTAATTGTGGGTGAGAGTCACATCTATTTCTCTACTAATACTCCCAATACTCATTTGTATTTACTCTTTCACCCCTCTCTTTCACCCCTCCTTCATCCCTCTCTCAGTGGCTGTTCTGCTGAAGGATGACTACTTTGTACGGGGGGCAGGACTACCTGGACGCTTCAAGGCGGAGAAGATAGAGTTCCACTGGGGTCAGAGTAATGGATCAGCAGGGTCGGAACACAGCATCAACAGCAGGAGGTTCCCCGTGGAGGTAAGATCAGATGGGACAGGGGGGTGTAAGGGTTAGATCATGGACACAGAGGGTGTTGAGGTTTAAGGCTGATACACTGATCCCAAAAGAGAAGGATGGATCAGTACAGGCTGTGATCCTAGAGAACAGGAGATTACCATAAGGAACTACTACCACAGGATCAGTATAACCATGTAGACCTCATACTGAGTGGATCAGTATAACCATGTAGACCTCATACTGAGTGGATCAGTATAACCATGTAGGCCTCATACTGAGTGGATCAGTATAACCATGTAGGCCTCATACTGAGTGGATCAGTATAACCATGTAGGCCTCATACTGAGTGGATCAGTATAACCATGTAGGCCTCATACTGAGTGGATCAGTATAACCATGTAGGCCTCATACTGAGTGGATCAGTATAACCATGTAGGCCTCATACTGAGTGGATCAGTATAACCATGTAGGCCTCATACTGAGTGGATCAGTATAACCATGTAGGCCTCACACTGAGTGGATCAGTATAACCATGTAGGCCTCATACTGAGTGGATCAGTGTAACCATGTAGGCCTCACACTGAGTGGATCAGTGTAACCATGTAGGCCTCATACTGAGTGGATCAGTGTAACCATGTAGGCCTCACACTGAGTGGATCAGTATAACCATGTAGGCCTCATACTGAGTGGATCAGTATAACCATGTAGGCCTCATACTGAGTGGATCAGTATAACCATGTAGGCCTCATACTGAGTGGATCAGTATAACCATGTAGGCCTCATACTGAGTGGATCAGTATAACCATGTAGGCCTCATACTGAGTGGTTCTGTATAACCATGTAGGCCTCATACTGAGTGGATCAGTATAACCATGTAGGCCTCATACTGAGTGGATCAGTATAACCGTGTAGGCCTCATACTGAGTGGATCAGTATAACCATGTAGGCCTCATACTGAGTGGATCAGTATAACCATGTAGGCCTCATACTGAGTGGATCAGTATAACCATGTAGGCCTCATACTGAGTGGATCAGTATAACCGTGTAGGCCTCATACTGAGTGGATCAGTATAACCATGTAGGCCTCATACTGAGTGGATCAGTATAACCATGTAGGCCTCATACTGAGTGGATCAGTATAACCATGTAGGCCTCATACTGAGTGGATCAGTATAACCATGTAGGCCTCATACTGAGTGGATCAGTGGATGAATGTAAGGTTCTTATTTGAGAGGGAGGCAGGAAGAGAGTGACAGATAAACAGCCGCTGATGCGGAGAGTGAGAGAGAGAGACACAGGCATACAGTGGCTGTCCTTTGCGATGCAGATAAATTCTCACCCTGATGGCAGGTGTCAGGATGAGCCAGAAGTGGAGAGACACTTTCAGCATGTCAACTCAGTGAATGTTCCAGTACCTAAAGCACTTAGCTTTGTGCTACCATTTAGTCTACAATGTTGAAGCATCGACCTGTTTTTTAAATCCTAGGTACAATACATTGTAGTGCAATGGAAGGTAGTGTTCTACTTTTATCTCCCCTGTCTCACGGACCTGTTTTTGTTTCCAGTTAGGGAATTGTTTCCAGCTAGGTTTGTCTCTCTAGCCTAGCCCTGTTCTTATACAGCCTTCCCTCGGGCAGTCAGGGCCATGTTTATAAAGCTTCTCATAGAAAACCGTCCTTCCTTCCCTGTCTGTCTCTGTTGCCTAGCCCTGTTCTTATAGCTTTCCAGCCCCTCTTTCTTCCACACAGGCATGGTGTGACTTCTGATTCTGAAAGCCTGTGTAATTACAATCAGTATTTTTCCTCCTCACATTTTTCTGTGACTAACAAACCATTAAAAGCCACTGGATGGATGATATACAGCCATTCTAATTGAAAGCTGTGATATTAGCTGTTTTGCATATGTCTGCGTTTGATAGTGCTGCTTTTACCCATCGTGGTGGTGACTACGACTGTATAATTCACTTTGATATCTGTCTGGGTAGTGGGTGGTTAAGGGGGAGGAAGGAAAAGCATCAGGAGAAGAGAAGGCAAAGAAATGTATGCTATTAATTTCTGTTCAAATGTATAGCATACATTTACTTTATGGCTCACGTGTGACAAGGAAAACATTTCTTAAAGACCAGTGCAGTCAAAAATGTGATTTTCCTGTGTTTCAACACTGAGGTTGGAATAATACTGTGAAAATTATGATAATGCCCTTTTAGTGTTAGCCTGTTTTGGTGGGATGGAGTTTTGGCCTGCCTGGTGACATCACCAGACGGTCAGATAGATAGATAAATAGATAGATAGATAGATAGATAGATAGATAGATAGATAGATAGATAGATAGATAGATAGATAGATAGATAGATAGATAGATAGATAGATAGATAGATAGATAGATAGATAGATAGATAGATAGATAGAAGACAGATACATGATACATAGTGCGGCAGTATGAAAAAGTATTAAAATGGAGTGCAGTGCAAAAAGCTATAAAAGGAAATTGCATAGTATGGGTGAATGAATGAATATGTACACTATACATTGTTACAGAGTGTTAGGTGAAAGAAAATGATACAAATATTGCAAGTTGATATAAATAAATAAGGATTATTTGCATGGTTAACTATACTATGCAGGTCGATGGCAGAGAAATACTTAAATAGCTAATTGTGTGTATGATATAAGTGAGGGTAATAATAGTTTACTTAATATACAGTCTGGTTAAATGAACAGGTAAGTGACTATTTTGCATAGTTAAATTAACTGTACAGGTAAATGAATATTTGCATGGTTACATTAACTGTACATGTAAATGTCAGGAAGAGATACTTAAATAGCTAAATGTGCGTATGATATAATTTAGGGTAATAATTTCCTCAAAATACAGTCCTTAATGCAAGGTTTGATTACAGATAATGCACATATTGCACATTCAATATACTAAAAGCAATGAAAAAAAAGAGTTAATAGACCAATAAGAAAGAGTTCCAAACCGCTATGCCAATAACTTGTGAGGTTTCTGTTTCTCAAACTAGGCACTAATGTACTTGTCCTCTTGCTCAGTTGTGCACCGGGGCCTCCCACTCCTCTTTCTATTCTGGTTAGAGCCAGTTTGCACTTTAGAAGCTTCTGATAGGCTAATTGACATCATTTGAGTCAATTGGAGGTGTACCTGTGGATGTATTTCAAGGCCTACCTTCAAACTCAGTGCCTCTTTGCTCGACATCATGAGAAAATCAAAAGAAATCAGCCAAGACCTCAGAAAAAAAATTGTAGACCTCCACAAGTCTGGTTCATTATTGGGAGCAATTTCCAAACGCCTGAAGGTACCACGTTCATCTGTACAAACAATAGTACGCAAGTATAAACACCATGGGACCACGCAGCTGTCATACAACTCAGGAAGGAGATGCGTTCTGTCTCCTAGAGATGAACATACTTTGGTGCGAAAAGTGCAAATCAATCCCAGAACAACAGCAAAGGACCTTGAGAAGATGGTGGCAGCATCATGTTATGGTGGTACTTTGCTGCAGGAGGGACTGGTGCACTTCACAAAATAGATGGCATCATGAGGAATTAAAATTATGTGGATATATTGAAGCAACATCAGTCAGGAAGTTAAAGCTTGTTCGCAAATTGGTCTTCAAAATGACCCCAAGCACACTTCCAAAGTTGTGGCAAAATGGCTTAAGGACAACAAAGTCAAGGTATTGGAATGGCCATCACAAAGCCCTGAATCCTATAGGAATTTTGAAGGCAGAACTGAAAAAGTGTGTGCGAGCAAGGAGGCCTACAAACCTGACTCAGTTACACCAGTTCTGTCAGGAATGGGCCAAAGTTAAACGATTTAAAGACAATGCTACCAAATACTAATTGAGTGTATGCAAACTTCTGACCCACTGGGAATGTCATGAAAGAAATAAAAGCTGAAATAAATAATTCTCTCAAATATAATATTTCACGTTCTTAAAATAAAGTGGTGATCCTAACTGACCTTAGACAGGGAATTTTTACTAGGATTAAATGTCAGGAATTGTGAAAAACTGAGTTTAAATGTATTTGACTTCAACTGTATATAGTGCCTTCAGAAAGTATTCAGACCCCTTGACTTTTTCCACATTTTGTTATGTTACTACCTTATTCTACAATTGATTAAATGTTTTTTTCCCCCTTATCAATCCATACACAATATCACATAATGACAAATCAAAAACAGGTTTTTAGAAATGTTTTCCCCTGATCTGCAGAGAAGAATGGGAGAAACTCCCCAAATCCAGACGTGCCAAGCTTGTCGCGTCATACCAAAGAAGACTTGATGCTGTACTCGCTGCCAAAGGTGCTTCAACAAAGTACAGAGTAAAGTGTCTGAATACAGTGCCTTGCAAAAGTATTAATTCCCCTTGGCATTTTTTCTATTTTGTTGCATTACAACCTGTAATTTAAATGGATTTTTATTTGGATTTCTTGTAATAGACATACACAAAATAGTCGAAATTGGTGAAGAGAAATGAAAAATATAATTAAAAAGAAATTCAAAAAAATAAAAGACGGAAAGTGGTGCGTGCATATGTATTCGCCCCCGTTGCTATGATCTAAATAAGATCTGGTGCAACCAATTACCTTCAGAAGTACATAATTAGTTAAATAAAGTCAACCTGTGTGCAATCTAAGTGTCACATGATCTGTCACATGATCTCAGTATATGTACACCTGTTCTGAAATGCCCCAGAGTCTGCAACACCACTAAGCAAGGGGCACCACCAAGCAAGCGGCACCATGAAGACCAAGGAGCTCTCAAACAGTTGTGGAGAAGTACAGATCAGGGTTGGGTTATAAAAAAATATCAGAAACTTTTAACATCCCACAGAGCACCATTAAATCCATTATTAAGAAATGGAAAGAATATGGCACCACAACAAACCTGCCAAGAGAGGGCTGTCCACCAAAACTCACAGACCAGCAAGGAGGGCATTAATCAGAGAGGCAACAAAGATACCAAAGATAACCCTGAAGGAGCTGCAAAGCTCCACAAAGGAGATTGGAGTATTTGTCTATAGGACCACTTTAAGCCGTACACTCCACAGAGCTGGTCTTTACGGAACAGTGGCCAGAAAAAAGCCATTGCTTGAATAAAAAAATAAGCAAACATGTTTGGTGTTCACCAAGAGGCATGTGAGAGACTCCCCAAACATTTTGAAGAACGTACTCTGGTCAGATGAGCTTTTTTGGCCATCAAGGAAAACGCTATGTCTGGCGCAAACCCAACACCTCTCATCACCCCGAGAACACCATTCCCACAGTGAAGCATGGTGGTGGCAGCATCATGCTGTGGGGATGTTTTTCATCAGCAGGGACTGGGAAACTGGTCAGAATTGAAGGAATGATGGATGGTGCTAAATACAGGGAAATTCTTGAGGGAAACCTGTTTCAGTCTTCCAGAGATTTGAGACTGGGACGGAGGTTCACCTTCCAGCAGGACAATGACCCTACTGCTAAAGCAACACTCGATTGGTTTATGGGGAAACATTTAAATGTCTTGGAATGGCCTAGTCAAAGCCCAGACCTCAATCCAATTGAGAATCTGTGGTATGGCTTAAAGATTGCTGTACACCAGCGGAACCCATCCAACTTGAAGGAGCTGGAGCAGTTTTGCCTTGAAGAATGGGCAAAGATCCCAGTGGCTAGATGTGCCAAGCTTATAGAGACATACCTGAAGAGACTTGTAGCTGTAATCGCTGCAAAAGGTGGCTCTACAAAGTATTTGTACTTTCCGAAGGCACTGTATATGCACCCTTTTATTTATCCTACATTTCTGACTTGGTGTACAGGGAGAATATTGTTAGAATGGCCCATGTTCTGAATTCTGTCGCTATACATTTAAAAAATGCTGAACAAATAGTTATATTGAATACGTCCGCCTCGAAATTACGGATTGCCTCTTATCCTCTCATAGTTCCCTTATGTAATAGTTTGTACTTGTCAGTAGAACCACATTTGTTTAAGCAAGTCTGCCATATCAGCAATGTTTTTTAAAAAGGCAGTAAATGAGGCTGAATTAACTGTTTTGCTGCCAGACAAGGCTCCGCTGATAGCCAGGTGTAGCGGTGGTAAGGATTCACTCCATGGTGCTGAAAATAAATCTCTGCTGTTGGGACAGCTTTATGTAGGCCCTAACAGTTTGTGGGCACCATTTATCACCGTTATAGTGCAATTAATACGTTGTGTAGTGGCTTTGCCGGCATGAATCAAAAAGAAAATTACATTTGTTTGGCCAACCAAGATTTACATGCTAAAATCGCCACTGGAAATGCTTACTTAATATGATTTACCAGATGTTACTAGCCACAGGACATGGTCTGTATCAGGGGTGTCAAACTAATTCCACGGAGGGCCAAGTGTCTGGGTGTTTGTTTTTTTCCTTTCAATTAAGCACTAGACAACCAGGTGAGGGGAGTTCCTTACTAATTAGTGACCTTAATTAATCTACCAAGTACAAGGGAGGAGCAAGAATATGCAGACACTCGTCCCTCCGTTGAATGAGTTTAACACGTGTGGTGTAGATCTTTGAGTCCTTCTATTTTCACATCCCTGTAGTCACAGGATATCACAAGTACCCCTAGATATAGCCTAGTAGTATTTCTATCTCTTGAGAACAGAACTTCAGATTGTTATGTTGTTTATTGTTATTTTTCTCTGTAAAGTGTCTGCTGTTCGCTTGTCCTCCATCTTATCAAGTGTGTTCACTCACCGGCTTCTTTCTGAACTATAGACTGGTGTAGCCTCCCCAACACAATGTCTGAGGAAAACCCAAATTAATAGAATGGCTTTGGAGGAAATGGAGTGTGTGGGTGATTCATTCCACTGTTGTGCCCCATTGGACATGGATAAAGAAACAAAGAACCCAGCTAAAATTAAGCCTAAACAAACAGTATGTCTGAATGTTAGAGCTCTGAAGGGCCTTTGTGTGTGTGTGTGTGTGGTGGTGTGGGTTGTTTGAATATTAGCGCTCTGAATGGCCCTCGTGGGTTGTTTGAATATTAGCGCTCTGAATGGCCCTCGTGGGTGTGGGTGATTACGTATGTTCTACGTAGCTTCTGCCTCTGTATCTTCTACTTCACAATGCAAACACCCAGAGGATACAGTTGTGTATGAGGATTTAACTTCAAACTCACTCACTTCAAAGTCTGTACTCAATGTACTGTAGCTATGTTCTATCTGGGCAGAGCGGGCGGATAACTTTGTGAAGTGAGTATTTTCAGACTGAGCTCATTCAGTGTCTTATTGTAATGATAAACGGATCGGAAATGAAAGGGAGGATGACCTCTCATCCTCTGTGTGTGTGTGTGTGTGTGACCTGTCTTCCTCCAGAAGTTGTACTGTTTAGCATAGAGCACTTAGCCCAGATGGGGCTGGCTGGGGTTCTGGCAACAGGGATTTGAGGTCCTGTTTAGCATGCAGCACTCAGCCCAGAAAGGGCTGGCTGGGGTTCTGGCAGCAGGGATTGAGATGCAGTAAGTGAGACCATAGGGAAATGACCCCTGACCTCTGAGATTGGCACACAGAGAGGCAGTGAGGAAGTGCAATAGCAGTGTAATAAAGTGGAGAGAACTACCTGCGGAAGCCTCAGTACCTGCGGAAGCCTGATAATGTGCACGCGCACACTCAAACTCGTGCCAACACACACGTGCACGACATGCACAAACATAAACACAATTCACTGAAGTGAATTCACTAGAAAAGCATGACTTTTTCCTAGGACTTTTACAAAACTGCTGCTACTCTCTATGAAGGACTCAAGATTGTCATCTTATGAATGTACATTTTAGAATTGTAAAGCTTTGGGTCATTTAGTGTTTGACAGTCGAATGGCATTTGTCATTCAATATAGACTGGTTGAATCGAGCCTGTAACAATGGGGAACCGTGAAGGCCTAGATTTGTAAGAAATTAGCTTTTTTTAATGTAATTGTCTATTTCGTCTTTTTAATAATTTAAATGAAATTCTGATGTTGGAAAGTGAAGGGTTAATACTTAAGACCAAAAATATCCTATCAGGATTTTTCTTTGGTGGTCTCAGGGTAGTTTCCCATGCTAGTACATAGCTAGTGTGACAATGGTAATGGTGGTAGTGAGCTTGGGTTGACTCATAAAATGTACCTTACAAATAGCAGTATTGGGATTTGATTTGGAAAGCCATAGTCAGTCAATAAATAATGTAATAATACTCGTAGGAAAGGTTTTAATCTTTAGCTCACAATCTATAGATACTATACGATTAGAAAGGTTAAAAATGTGTGTAAAACATCACAGCACAATTAAAAATATATGGCACCAAACGAGGGTGGTCAATGGTAATAGGTGGGATGGGCTGAGAGTGGCTGAGGGGTGGGATTAAAGAGCTCATGTTTGGTAATGTATTATCGTAATGTGATTGCTGTATATATGTATGCAAAATGTGTATGTAAAATGTATGTGAAAAATGTATGTATATGTAGCAGAAAAGCTGTAAATAACAAAAAATATATGTGTCCTCTGAAGAGGGGGTGGTGGTGGATAGGTTAATAATAAAAATAATTGTTGTTGTTGTTGTTGATGTGCATAGGCAACTGAGGGAGAGAGAGCCTACCTTTTGGTTGTTTAATCAATTAGAACTATTAAGTTCCCAAATGTAATATGACTCCCGTAGTATTTACATGTTTGCAGAAAACATTCAGATGTAGCGTTATTTAATGGCTTTTGCGACTGCTTTGATAATAATCTAAATTCAGCTGTTGCTGCTGCCTGTAAACACACAGTCCAGTTCAAAGTAAATGGCACAGGCCCTTATGTGGCAATGGCCTATTTTCATATAGGCCTACTGCAGCTCTGATTGGTGTGTAGAGTCCCGGCCTGGACAAGACTGAAACCTTTTTTTTTTCTTTTTTTTTTTACTGCAGTTTCTATTAATTGCCTAAATGCACTTTTCCACTCTGTATTGCAATAGTATTTTCACAAATACCAGACTCTACTTAATTCCCAAACATTCTATGAAAGTATACAACATTTGAAAAATTACCATATCTATGAGCACTCTTGTTAGAAAAAAATAAATATATATATATATATATATATATATATATACACTGGGGGCCAAATGTTTGGAATATTTCTCATTTACGGGTTTTTCTTTATTTGCAATATTTTTTACATTGTAGAATAAAAGTGAAGACATCAAAACTATGACATAACACATGGAATAATGTAGTAACCAAAAAAGTGTTAAATCAAAATATATTTAATATTTGAGATTCTTCAAATAGCCACCCTTTGCCTTGATGACAGCTTTGATGCCATGAGTGTGCAAAGCTGTCATCAAGGCATTCACTCAGGACTGTATACTAGTATTCTGTCAGTTGTATCTTTTTCATTGCATTTAGTATATCGAATGTGCAGTACGTGCATTTATCTGTAATTAAACCCTGTTCTAAGGACTGTATTTTAAGGGAATTAGTATTATTACCCTGAATTACTGTATATCATACGCACATTTAGCTATTTAAGTATCTCTTCCTGTCATATACCTGTACAGTTAATTTAACCATGCAAATATTCATTTACCTGTGCATTTAACCAGACTGTACTGTCACGGTGAGTAGTGAGGGAACGAGGAGCAGAGCGAGAGGACGGTGCAAACTGTTTTATTTAAATAATAAAACTGTCAAAACAACAAACGTACTATACTGTGGCGTGAGTGCGAACACACGAACACAAACAATGATCCACACGCAGGTGGACGTGCAGTGCACATAAATAGAATCCCCAATTAGAGACAACTCAAGACAGCTGTCTCTAATTGGGGATCACCAATAACCCAACCCTCTGAGTGTCAGGACCTGACTGTGGCCATCCCACTCCCCCTAAGTAAACTATTATTACCCTCACTTATATCATACTTTCATTCTTTGCCATTGACCTGTATAGTTAACCATGTAAATGATATTTATTTATATCAACGTTCAATAATTGTATATTTTTTTCACCTAACACTATAACAATGTATAGTGTACATATTCAGTCATTCACTCATACTATGCAATGCGTTTCTATAGCTTTTTGCACTCCAGACTTTGTATATTTATATACATTTTCATACTGCCGCACTATGTATCGTGTATCTGTCTTTTGTGTATTTCGTTCTGGCATTTGCACCTGCCCTGTGTTTACAAAGTAATTTCCCCACGGGGATCAGTCAGTCAGTCAGACTGACTGACTGACTGACTGACTGTCTGATATTCTTCCTGATATTCTTCCTGATATTCTTCCTGATGGTGTATAAGATCAGATTTTAGTCTTATTCACTTTCAGTGCTCAGCTACATTCTTTTCATTACAGAATCAAACTATTGGGTTTTAGACAGACAGATAAACACACACGTGTCCACACAGGGAAACACTCTAATCATCCTATTAGTAATCTGTTCGATACCTGGCAGACAAGCAGCACATTAATCATCTAAGACTTCCAGATCACCCCTGTCTTGTTTGCATATCATGACATTCATGGACATGGTCCAAGCCCCTATGGTGTTCGACAACCTGCGTGAGCCTGGAACTGGTGATCACTGAATCACATTGCCACATTGTGAGCATGGAAATTATGTAAAGACTAGTTGGATTGATAAATGGACTACCAGTTAGCTCCCAGTCAGCACATTGACTGATGAGGTAGCTATTTCCCCGCTAAGATATATGTTATAATATTGTATTAAAGTGTTGCGTCCTGTTTTATTCATTAAACATGAAATATGATATGAAATGTGATATACATGGTGCAGCAGTTTGTGTTCAGGTGCGTGTACATGTGTGTCTGCGTACGTGGGCATACAGCTACTATTACTGTACTCGTGATGTGATTTCTTGACCACGTTTTGATCTTGGTGTGAGCCTGTGCTTTGCTTTGAAATGTGCACAAAGTGAACAACAAGGTTGCATGTATTTCTGCCTTACCACCAAGTTGATTTAGAACCGAAGTGTCTCAAATGAGGTAGCACTGATGGCCGCCTGGGCACTTCCTGTTAAATGATAGAAACATGATGTTGTTTTATGGCTGTTTATGGCTGTTGGTTTCCTCCCATTGGTAGGTATGTATAGGGGTAAGGTATATAAGTAGCAGCAGAGTATATGATTGTATGTGAATGGGTTTGTGTAGAGTAAGTGTAAATGTATGTGCATATTATGTGTGTGTCAGCAAATGATGGAGTGAGTATCAGTGTGCCTAGGGTGTAGGGCCCTGTGAGTAAGAATAAAATACAATTTTGTTAGCTAATTAGCAGTCTTATGGCATGGGGATAGAAGCTGTTCAGCAGCCTGTTGGTGTCAGAATTGATGCACCGGTACCACTTGCCATGCAGAAGCAGAGAGAACAGTCTATGACACTGGGGTGGTTGGAGACTTTAAGCATTTTCCCGGCCTTCCTTCCCGGCCCCAGTTATGTAATGGGCTGTCCACACCACCCTCTGTATCACCATGCGATCGAGGGTGGTGCTATTGCTATACCAAGCAGTGATGCAGCCAGTCAAGATGCTCTCAACCTTTTGAGGATTTGAGGGCCTATTCTAAACCTTTTCCACCTCCTGAGGGGGAAGAGGAGAAGTCGCGCCTTCTTCACGACTATGCACGTGTATGTGAAACATTTTAAGTTTTTAGTGATTTGAACACCAAGGAACTTGAACCTCTCGACCTGCTCCACTGCAGCCCCGTCAGTGTGGATGGGGGCATGCCCCCCCCCCCACCCACCCACCCCCACACATACTTTCATATAGTCCACAATCAGCTCCTTTGTCTGGCTCGCATTGAGGGAGAGGTTGTTGCCCTGGCACCACACTGCCAGGTCTCTGACCTCCTCTCTGTTGGAGTCGTACTAGGCCACACAGTCGTGGGTGAACAGGGAGTACAGGAGGAGACTAAGCATGCACCCCTGAGGGGTCCCAGTGTTGAGGATCAGCGTGGCAGATGTGTTGTTGCCTACCCTTACCACCTGGGAGTGGCCCGTCAGGAAGTCCAGGATCCAGTTGCAGAAGGAGGTGTTTAGTCCCGGGGTCCTTAGCTTAGTGATGAGCTTTATGGGCATTATGGGGTTGAACGCTGAGCTGTAGTCAAAGAACAGCATTCTCACATAGGTGTTCCTTTTGACCAGGTGGGAAAGGGCAATGTGGAGTGCGATTGAGATTGTGTCATCTGTGGATCTGTTGGGGCGGTATGCGAATTATGGTTGGTCTAGGGTTTCCGGTATCATGGTGTTGATGTAAGCCATGACCATTTTTTCACTTCATGGCTACCGACCTTAGGTGCTACGAGGCGGTAATCATTTAGGCAGGTTACCTTCGCCTTCTTGGGCACAGGGACTATGGTGGTCTGTTTAAAACGTGTAGGTATTACAGACTTGGTCAGGGAGAGGTTGAAAATGTTAGTAAAGACACTTTCCAGTTAGTCCGTGCATGCTTTGAGTACACATCCTGGTAATCCTTCTGGCCCCATGGCTTTGTGGATATTGACCTGTTTAAAGGTCTTGCTGACATCTACTACGGAGAGCGTGATCACGCAGTCGTCCTGAACAGCTGGTGCTCTCATGCATGCTTCAGTGTTGCTTGCCTCAAAGCGAGCATAAAAGGCATTTAGCTCGTCTGATAGGCTTACGTCACTGGACAGCTTGCGGCTGGGTTTCCCTTTGTAGTCCGTAATAGTTTTCAAGCCCTGCCACATCCGACGAGCGTCAGAGCCAGTATAGTATGATTCAATCTTAGTCCTGTATTGACACTACCTTTTTGATGGTTCGTCTGAGGGCATAGCAGAATTTCTTTCAAGCGTCCGGATTAGTGTCCCGCTCCTTGAAAGCAGCAGCTCTAGCCTTTAGCTCAGTACGGATGTTGCCTGTAATCCATGGCTTCTGGTTGGGAAATGTACGTACGGTCACTGTGGGGAAGACGTCGTCGATGCACTTATTGATGAAGCCGGTGACTGAGGTATACTCCTCAATGCCATTGGATGACTCCTGGAACATATTCCAGTCTGTGCTAGCAAAACAGTCCTGTAGCGTAGCATCTGCGTCATCTGACCACTTCCGTATTGAGCGAGTCACTGGTACTTCCTGCTTTTTTGCTTATAACCAGGAATCAGGAGTATAGAATTATGGTTAGATTTTCCAAATGGAGTTCGAGGGAGAGCTTTGTATGGGTCTCTGTGTGTGGAGTAAAGGTGGTCTAGAGTTGTTTTTCCTGTAGTAGGTGACATGCTGGTAGAAATGAAGTAAAACGGATTTAACCTTTTCATATGTGAGTTCCAAAAATCTCTAACTGACGCCCCAGTGTGAGTTGTTTTATGCATGTGATGTCAGAATGCACTCACTGTTCCAAAATGTGATTGTTACGCAACAGGACATTTAACACGCACTGCCTATTAATTATCTATAGGCAGTGTTTGAATTTGTCAATTTCAAATTATTTTCTAACAAATGTTATTTTCTAACAATAGTTTGAATTTAGGTGTTTGTCTGCCTCCTCATTAATTCAGATAGAAGTAGCCCATTTTACTGTTGCGGACAATTTATGTTTGAGGCTTTACTGAGCCAGACAAACTTCTTCTCCCTTCAACCGGAGGAGAGCCCATGCACCTCCCCAGTGTTTCCCGCAGATCAAGTGTGCAGACATTTGCGCAGTCTTGAATGAACTGGAAAATGTTCTGGTTGGCGCTCGCATTGCCTGCCTTGTTGTGTTCCTTACAAATAATAACTTTGGACATGTGTGTGTTGCTTTCAAAGTGCCTTATTTTCTGTATGTTCTACTGTAGAATAGAGTATGTATGTACAGAGCAAGATGTATTTACAGTTTATTCACATGTTTTCAAGTACAGGTGACAGATAATGCATTCCGATTATTACATAGATTGTAATGGACACCTATGATGTGTTTAAAATACTTTTTTGAAGGCTGTATTGCTTATGATGAGCTAAGCTATTTGCCAGCTATGTGTGGCGCCTTGTTGTTAACATTATACAATGCATTCTGGGTGTCATGTAAGCTTCTGTCCGACCAAAGATTATATAATAAGGTGAAGAAAGTAAACTTCCGGAAGTGAATGATCGTAGACGACACACCCTCTTGTTAGATCAATGGTGAGCTCATCCATGATGTGATGAATTGTAAATAGTAATTGCTATTAGCTAATTCATATTGTGGTTTCTGTCAGCCGAGAGTTATCTAAATATGACCACTTGGTTTGGATTATTGTGTTATGCTGTCGTTACTTCTGTGAATGTCTGGATATTGCATCCAAAAATAGGACATAACTTTGTAAGGATTGTGTTTGTGCAAAATGTTTCTGTGTAAAAACAGTGTGCCAGCTCAAACACTGACTGTTGCATCAATCGAAACTGGACGCTCTAATTAAGCACTCTAATCACACCGGTTTGAGCGTAAACTTCAGGGACCACTGTAGAATGATCACACTTGTTTGTTGGTACGTGTGAAAAGGTTAAGTTTGCCTGCACTAAAGTCCCAGGCCACTGTTTGCTTATGGCCTTATACAGCTCGTTGAGTGTGGTCTTAGTGCCAGCATTAGTTTGTGGTGGTAAATAGATGGCTACAAGTAATATAGATGAGAACTCTCTTGGTAGATAGTGTGGTCTACAGCTTATCATGAGATATTCTACCTTAGACGAGCAATACCTTGAGACGTCTTTAATATTGGATATTGCGCAACAGCAGTTGTTGACAAATAGACACACACCCCCTCCCTTCGTCTTAACAGACGTAGCTGCTCTGTTCTGCCGATGCACGGAGAAGCCAGCCAGCTCTATATTATCTGTGTCGTCGTTCAATGTCTCGGTGGCTGAACGAGACATTGACAACACCCAAGAGGAATGTTGTCAATTCCTCTTGGGTAACCTGAAAATTAGAATAACAGAAAGAGGGCAGAAGGGCAGGGCCCAGGGCAGATCAGTCAAAGTTGAAGCCAGAATTTAGGTAAATAACTGCCGATCTGATGTTTAAAAGTTATTGTCAGTTGTAAGAAATTATAGCAGATACATTTTACATTATTTTGATAAAACAATGTAAAAATAAACAACAAAAGAATCACAAAATAGCAAAGCTCGTAAGAGCTTGGAAAACGGCGGCCATCCGCTACAGCGCCATTTTATATAGCTACATCTGTTGTGGTAGGTGCCCTTTTTATCGCTATGAAAGTATTTGATAATTGAGAATTAGGTTTTCTCTAAGTGCACCCTCGACAGGAGTGGGTTGTGTGTGTGTGTGTGTGTGTGTGTGTGTGTGTGTGTGTGTGTGTGTGTGTGTGTGTGTGTGTGTGTGTGTGTGTGCGTGTGTGCGTGTCAGACTGGGGGGCTTAAGCAACTAAGCTAATTGGCTTAGTTACTTTTTAATGACGTTTGAATGCTGATGGATGGCCATTGCCTTGCTCGTTTTGTGTGTGTGTGTGTGTGTGTGTGTGTGTGTGTGTGTGTGTGTGTGTGTGTCTGGTGTCCGCCCACGTGTTCTTTGCAAAGTGTGTATGTGTATAACATTAGTGTGTGATAGATAGCTATTGCCCTGCTAGCTTTCAGACAGACAACAAATGGGCACCATTAAGGACTGCAGTTAACGGAACTCTTGAGGAAAGGGATTACGTTTAATTAGCTGGGTTGGACCACTTGCGTTTGTACCTGTTATATGTATTAAAAGATGTACTGTTTTTATTTATTTTCTGCTCGAAGCAATCTGTCGTCAGCACCAACCTCGGTTGTCAAGGGAATTGTTGGAGTGTTCTGTTGCACGTTGTCTGGCAGGTTTTTCACTAGGATATTGTTGAGCTCAGCTTATATTGTGTGTGTGTGTGTGTGTGTTAAGAGTTGTTAAGCTAGGTATAGTGTGAAGACAAGCAGAATACAATATGATGTAATATATATAATATAGGTTTGATCCGCAGAGGACACGGTGAGGTGTTAACCAGGTTCAACCTCATTGGAGGAAGGTCTATAACTAGTCTCTCGCGACTGACGAGTGCAACTCTACGTCTTGCCTAAAACAGATCCTATAAACTTCATCCAGGTTGTTTGTGTCTGTTGCAATAGCTTATGTATAATACACAAAGCCTTGTGTGTGTATTAATGCACCAGACAGAGGACCAATCCCGAGCATTATCTACTGTCCCAGTAGATAATGTTCATGGCTGTCTGATGACTGATTCATCCAATTATTTGTGGAATCGAGGAGCAACATGTAGGGTTCGAGAATGCAACCAAAACACTCTAATTTGCAACCCTTTGACATGGCAATGCAACACCAGGGTGCCAGTGTTTTGCATGTCAGCAATCGAGGTTTCAAGATATATAACTTTAAAAATACAGAAATACAGCTGGTATGACCCAAAACGCAACATCATGTGATGCAAAAATACAGAAATGTATACTGTATTTCTGTATTTTGAAAGTTATACATCTTGAAAACTTGATTGCTGACTGCAATAAATGTTGGGACTATATCATCAATGGACTAATGAAACAAATAACAAAAGATAGTTTTTGGATGGAGTTTTCCTTTAAGTGTTGCATGGTATACTGGAACTTCGTTGCTTTTTCGATACTATAACATGAAAACCATCTTTCAAATGTGTCTCACGTCGTCTACTGATTGAGAGAGGATCAAGTCTGTCTCTCAGCGCAGCCGATGTCCCTGTATAGTGTGAGCACATCGTGCCTGCTCCACTTACTCATTGCTAGCTTTAGCCTGTCCTGAGGAACCACTGCAATCACTGGACATCTGGGCTGCATCATGTTAGCTCCCCACTCATTCTGAACAGAAGTTAACACACTTGAATAATGCAACAAGGCATGTAGAAATGTTGCAACTTAATAACTGTTTGTAAAAAAACAATGTCCATTACAGGCTAGAAGAATTTACAAATCAAGAAGATACCGGTAGCTTCCAGCTATTGTAGGCTAACTTTCCTTCCTTACAGCTGAAGCTAACATCAATTACCCACCCTAGTACTTTTTTGGTGCAAACCATAAAGCAAAATATGCTTATTTCAAAGCTGATTGTCACCAAAAACCATAGTCACTGCCAAAAACATTATTCATTCACTTAATCTCCCTCGCCTCATGTCTCTTCTGTCTCTCTCACTGTGTGCCTGTGAATGACGTCATTAGAGACAGAGCACACTTTTGAGATGGCTTCTTCTATGCAAATGTTATGGATCATTGTACACTAAAATAAGTCCCAAATGGAAGGGAAACAGATCATCTGTAGCCCCTTGAAATGCCTGGTCACACTCCTATTGAATATTCATTCACCTGTATTGTGAATAGGCCTAGGCTACATCTTGATTTACTCAGTTCATCAATAGAGATTTTTTTATTCAAATAAATGATTACCATCATGTAGTTAAGATTTGTCAGGTCATTACAGGCGCACCGGCGAAAAATTGGTGCCACCAAATCATTTGCTGGTACCATCAACTGAAAGGTTTGTGAGCACCAGTGCCACAAGTTAATCTAGAACCCTGAACATGGCTCAGTGCCTACTCATCTGATTAAAGACTAGAGAGAGACCAAGGAGGGAGGGAGCAAGGCGAGTTGGGAGTCGTGATACAAACAGAGATCGGGACACGGCGGCCACATCCGTTTAATGAGGGGGTAGCTTTTATATTCAGTTTGAGAGAGGAGCTTGTTTGTTTTTCAAAACTTTGGCTGAGTTTAGATTTTTATCTTTGTTGATGCCTAGAACTTTTTTTTAATGGTGCTCTTCTCTCCCAGCGTTGTGGTGCACACACACAAACACATTCACACACACAGGCCTACATGTTCTGCTTCAGCGTAGACACATTTGGGAGCTGTGATTAAAAGCATTAGAGCATGACCCATGGTTAGATCTTAGTAAATGAGAAGAGTATAATCCGACTGTGGATCCCTGCTCACCATGCTACTGTAAGAACAGCAGTATACAGTACAGCACTGGGATGGGAGATTATGTTACTGTAAGTACAGGGGCATACGGTATTACAGTTTAAGGCTTTAATGTGTGATTACAGTTGGTTTGTGTGAGAGAACGAATGACAGAGAAGAGGAGGGAAAATAGAACAAATAGTAATTTTCAACAAATACTTATATAACCATCGAAAGCCGTACTGTTTATTTGCATAACATACTGCTGAAAGGAAATAGTGTGTTGTGTTCCTGACAGTGTTCTCCGCATTCTGTCACTCAGTTAAGACTCTGGCTGTGTGTACACCTCTAACATTCTGTCTGTTCTCTCTCTCCCTCTCCCCCTCTCTCTCCCTCCCTCCCTCTCCCCCTCCGCTCACAGATGCAGATCTACCTGTACAACTCAGATGACTTTGACAGTCTCAGTGCGGCCATCAAGGAGAAGCGCGTCATTGCTGCGATGGCTGTGTTCTTTGAGGTACTGTAATACTGGCTTTGGGCTGTGTTGTTGTTTGAAAAGTACTCTTGGTCTCAGTTGTTCACAAACACAATGAAACAGAAGGTATAGGCCAGAAATACAGTGCTTATTAGGAAATATGTACACTGATTGAAAGCAGCTGGCTCTCTTGAGACACATGCAATCTTTATTTATTGTTGTTGCTTTCCTCCCAACTTCCTATATCCCTATCATACATAACGGTCTCTCTCGTTCTCTCTGTCTCGCTGTTTCTTTGTGTGTCTCTCTCTCTCACTCTCTCACTCACTCACTCACACATACACACACACATCGTCCGTATCCTGAGAGCTGTGACTCTCTGTAAGTGCCACAGACAGGCGGGCAGTCCGACAGACAGACAGACAGACATGTGTCCAGAGAGCCATTATGGTGAAAGAGAAGCACAGAGAGTCAGAGAGCAAGGACTTCCTCTGCCGCTATCCCCTTAAAAATCCCCTTATACCACCACTTCTCTCTAACTTACCGTACCGCAGGCTTCCCTAAAGACTAGCACAGCCATCCTCACAAACATCAAGGAATATTTATATATCTGTCTGCCTGCCTTCCTGTCTATATTAGTATCTGTTTTTGTTAAAAAAAATCTATTGGGCAAGTAGTGGAATTCTATACTGAACAAAAATATAAATGCAACATTCAAACATTTATAAATGCATTAGGCCCTAATCTATGGATTTCACATGCCTGGGAATACAGATATGCATCTGTTGGTCACAGATACCTTGAAAAAAGGTAGGGGCAGATCAGAAAACCAGCCAGTACCTGGTGTGACCACCATTTGCCTCCTGCAGCGCGACACATCTCCTTCGCATAGAGTTGATCAGGCTGTTGATGTTGGAATGTTGTCCCAATCCTCTTCAATGGCTGTGCGAAGTTGCTGGATATTGTTTGGAACTGGAACATGCTATCGTACACGTCGATCCGGAGCATTCCAAACATGCTCAACGGGTGACATGAATGGTGAGTATGCAGACCATGGAAGAACTGGTACATTTTCAGCCTCCAGGAATTGTGTACAGATCCTTGCGACATGGGTGAAACATGTGGTGATGGCGGCGGATGAATGGCACGTCGATGGCCCTCAGGATCTCGTCACGGTATCTGCATTCAAATTGTCATAAATAAAATGTAATTGTGTTTGTTGTCCGTAGCTTATGTCTGCCCATACCATAACCCCACTGCCTCAATGGGGAGTTCACAACGTCAGCAAAACGCTCGCCCACACAAAGGCATACATGCTGTCTGCCATCTGCCTGATACAGTTGAAACCAGAATGAATCTGTGAAGAGCACACTTCTCCAGTGTCCATCGAAGGTGAGCATTTGCCCACTGATGTCAGTTATGACGCAGAACTGGAGTCAGGTCAAGACCTTGGTGAGGACGACGAGCACGCAGATGACAGTTTGTGCAAACCACAGTTTCTACACATTTTAGAGTGGCCTTTTATTGTCCCCAGCACAAGGTGCACCCGATGTTTAATCAGCTTCTTGATATGCCACACCTGTCAGGTAGATGGATTGTCTTGGCAAAGGAGAAATGCTCACTAACAGGGATGAACATTTCTGGGACACATTTTATTTTTGCAATTAAATGAACCTTCAACTGATGAACCTTCAACTGAGCACACTCAAGGAGGAGAGCGTCACTTTCTTTCCCTTTTTGCACCTGTGCACCAACACTCTCCAGCTCATCACTCTCCAGTATACACCCACAGTGATCACTGACTGGATCAAGGTCCAGGCCGGTTCACTCTGCTCTATCTATCAGACATTCGGTTTCTATCATAGCGATGCGGTCTATTACTTAGGAAGCACTCTACTGAAGCACTCGGAACCACATTGAGTGGCTAGGCCAGGGTCGTTTCTCTCTCAGATCAGAGAAGCAGGTAGGTTGGAATGGGGACACAGGTGTTTCTATGTAGGTCTGTGGATAGACAGTGATGAACCTTGTGTGTATGAAGACCTAAATGCTACCACTGTGTATCTGACAGCCTATCGCTTACAGCAATTAGCATCAGCACGCATACACATTTATCTTGCTGAATTTCATTTTACAGAGCAGGACACACACCCACCAGTTTACCATCTTTAACCGATGAGGTGGAGCTGCTGTTGGCTCCCTGAGGGAGTGTGAATGGTCGCTAAGGGGTTCATATTATTTCCCACATTCAAAGTTTAGTTACTTTTACTCTCATTTACACTCAGTTACTTTTACTCTCATTGGACTGACCTGAGTTAGGGAGGAGGAGGATTGGTCCCCATGTCCCAACACCGTTTTACCCCCCCCCCCCCCCCCCCCTCTAAGCGTAAAATAGGACATTGGGAATATTGGGAATGAATTATGAGTGTGCTGAACTGAGTGTGGGTACTGTAACTGCTGTTCTGGGCTGTCCTGTAAAAGTCCTGTGTTTTGTTTTGTGTCGTCAGGTGGGGCGGAGAGACAATACAGCTGTAGAGCCCATCATCCAGGGACTGAAACGGGTCGTACACCACGGTGAGTAAACCCCTGGCACTCGCACTACTACTGTCACTTACACGCACACAAACACACAGACTTGATCTCTCTCTCGCTCTCAGCAGTTTGCTGTGTTCTCACTGAGTTTCAGTAGAGCACTAGCTTCTCAGTCATCCCACAGCAACATTGATATACAGACACACTAACGATTGCTAGAGGACCTTGGCTTTATCACTTTCACTAAAGAGGTGTGATGGCTGTGATACAAGAGCAATACATGAATGTCGACAGAAAACATACACAACTTAAAAAAGAGACAGAGAAACGATTTCCCAACTACATAGTTGTCTATGTTGTTTGTGAAGTGATCGCTTCAGACCTCGCACGTCTCCCAGACTTCAAGACTCCGTGCCTCTCATCGTGTCATCCATCGGTTCATTCAGGCTTTTGAAGATACTTCATTTTGAATTCCCAAATGAGTCTGACCACAAGCTGTGAGCCCAGTCTTGCATCAAGAGGAAGGCAGCACAGCGAACTATCACCACTCCCTGCTTCTCTCTGTGTAGCGCCGCAAACAAGAGACGGAACAGTTAATTGCATCTATGCTCCAATTAGTCAACACTCCGTCACTTGCTCGCACACAAACACACACATGTACGGAGAGAGAACGTAAACAGCGGTAGCATCAGATGCAAGCTTCCTTGCACCATAAATGTTTAATGCTAGAGGGAGACAGATGTGCCTAGTTGCGGTGCGTGATGCATGAAAGCAGAGTTGGTGTGAGCTGTGAGCAGAGTGTGGTTGGTAGCTGGTGTCTCTACAAACATGAGCTATGTCGTGTCTCCACCTGCCCATATAATACGTGCTTTAGCATGTGTCCCTAATCCCTTGCTCCGTCTGCACACACACACACACACACACACACACACACACACACACACACACACACACACAGCGGCTATATTGAGCCATGCAGCTGTGTGTGTATGCACGCTTTGTGGGTACCAACACATACGACTGGGTTAACAAGGTGCTACTGACGTGGTTCTCTTTATGTGGGTCCACTCTGAGACAGTGAGAAGACGTGTTAATGGAAGAACGGAATAAACTGAGAGCATATAGCCGTAAATGCAGACCTCTTTACTCAATGCTGATTAATCTCACACAACTGTATCCTTCGTGCTTCTCCGGGTCTCGCTCCCATCCATTACACTGAATCCCTATACTGGATGATCTGCCATGGCTGGAACGGGGCAAAAATGGGGCTAGCATGGAGGTGGTATCGCTAGATTTAGATGTCTAAAATGGTTACTCTTTGAGGTAGGCCAATCAAATCACTATACGCGGTCTACCGAACACAGATCAAGCCTATTCCTGGTATTAAAAAGCATGCTCAGTGGAGAATCTCCAATTAAAGTGTTTTTAGATCATCAATAAGGCTCTGGGGAACCACCCTCGGTGTTGAGTATTCAGACTTGTGTTGAATCTAGAGTCCCTCCCTGTTGGAGGAAGGGCTGGGTCCGGTCAGCCTGGGTTGTGGTGTTGTTTTGATGGTCCAAGGGAGGCTCCTGGCCTTCTGGCTGGGTAATTAGAATGCGTCCCAAATGGCCCATAGGGCTCTTGTCAAAAGTAGTGCAATACATACACTACTGTTCAAAGGTTTGAGGTCACTTACAGTGGTTGCTCGTTTAAAAGTTGCATCATACTGCAGCATGGCTTGCAATATGCTGCGGTATGGAACAGCATAGTATTTTACTGTCTGCCATTTTTGCCGTTAATTATGTTAATGCTCGTTGAAACCACCAGAGGGCATCTTTGAGGGCGTCTTCATGAAGCTTGTTGGAGCTTGCTTACTTTCCCAAATAATCCTACAGTAGAGATGTCAATGCAGGCTAGACGTTTTGATTGCTATACACTATCTGAAAGAGCATAACAAGTTAATTAATTTTGTTGACATAAAGCAAATAAAGGTTAAATAAAACCATATCCTCAGCTACTATAGCACAGAGAAATACATATTAACACATGCTTTTCTGGTATTTTGAAAATATATATATTTACAGTAGTGATGGACAAGTTTTTATATTTCATGATCTTTATCTTAATGTAGGCCTACTACTAGAGTGTAAAATACACATATTAGAAACGTCCTTGTTTTTGAAAGAAAAGCAATTTTTTTGTCCATTTAAAATAACATCAAATTGATCAGAAATACAGTGTAGACATTGCTAATGTTGTAAATGACTATTGTAGCAGATTGTCTCCATATCCCACTTTACTACCCCAGATTGTCTCCATATCCCACTTTACTACCCCAGATTGTCTCCAGCTCCTACTTTAATACCCCAGATTGTCTCCAGCTCCCACTTTACTACCCCAGATTGTCTCCAGCTCCTACTTTACTACCCCAGATTGTCTCCAGCTCCTACTTTAATACCCCAGATTGTCTCCAGCTCCTTGCTACCTTACTACCCCAGATTGTCTCCAGCTCCTACTTTAATACCCCAGATTGTCTCCAGCTCCCACCTTACTACCCCAGATTGTCTCCAGCTCCTACTTTAATACCCCAGATTGTCTCCAGCTCCCACTTTAATACCCCAGATTGTCTCCAGCTCCCACTTTACTACCCCAGATTGTCTCCAGCTCCCACTTTACTACCCCAGATTGTCTTCAGCTCCTTGCTACCTTACTACCCATACATCAATTGTGTCAAACGAGCCAATTCAATCTGGCCTGCGAGTGGTTTGATTGTTTGTTTTTTTACATTGGATAAAAGTAGAGACTCAGAGCTAGAAAGTTGTATTTCATACACTGCAGGTGAGGAACAATGGGAAAGAAATTCTGCTTTGAAAGTTGATAAACTTGTAACCCCACTTTTGAGAAAATGGCCGTTGAATGTTTTGGTACGCCTACTGACTGTAGAGCTCTTCTTTGTCTACACCCATTCAGCATTGTTCATACCCTCTTAAGCCTTAGCCCCACCCATCTCTTTGAGGATTCACATGTGAGGCCATGTGCTAAGCAGAGTGAGCTAAACAATGAACCATAATCCCAACCCACACTACTAGCAATACAAACTGATTGTCATAGCTAGCCACCATGCATGAATCTGCAGGTAGCTGAAGCTAACCAACTAGGTTCAATGTTAGCTATCTAGCTAATATTAGGCAATAACTAGCTATGCAAATGGCTTTCTGAGATACAAATAATATTACTACACAGATTATACACGTAAGGTTAGCTAGCAAGCCAGCCAGCTAATGTATGCTAGCTAGCTAATGGTACGCTTGAACTTTCTGACAAAATTAGAAATGTATAATATCTGAAGATGTAGCTAGACTCTTACCCGTATACATGGATGAACGCTTCTCCCTCTCTGTCATGGATGCCATGGTTGCCCTTAGTTTGAAGATAACTTCTGTGTTCTCTTTTCGACTCCCTCCGCATTTGCAAACATACTATGCTTCCACCGGGCATTTCACAGATTTCAAAACTCAGTCACTTCTTCCGTGACAACAACACTGTTGATCGCCGTTTCTTCCCCACCACTGTCATCAGAAGACTCTACAATGTCTGGTTCAATTAAAAAGTTTTTACCTAAATCAGGGATTTCTTCATCTTCTAAGTCAGAGTCAGAGAGAGACAGCATGGCATGATCGTCCTCCAGAAAGTAGTCCATCACACATTTTTCCCACTGATGTTTGCCAATAGTATCTGTTAAATTCAGGGCAGCAATGTAGAGAGCAGTAGCAAGACTTTTGCAGTTCAGTTCTCTATGATATCTTTCAAAAAAGCTGTGGTAGCAAGGATTATCTACACATACTGAGCAGCTCATGCTATAGACAGAAGCATGCTACATGGCAGACCAATCCGAACTAATCTCTCGGCATGTCCAGCCCAACTATTATCTCAGCCTGTCACGGCTAGCGGGAAGGTTCCTGTCTTTTTCCATGGCTAAACCAACTAGTCTCGTAATTTAACAATTGTATTCGTATTTAGAGATGGCATACACGTTTTCTATTAAGGCACATGAAAGTTCACATGTTCCAGAAGGCATTTCTGCCCAAAAACTAATTTTGATTAAAAAAACAATTTGTCAAATGCCTTTCCTGTGAAGTAGTGATGTGCGACATATGCCTAGCTTCTTGAATGGATCACAAATGACTGTTTCAAATTGAAACTGTGTAGAATTGGTAATGGACCTACATTTATAGTCTCTTCACTCTGCCCAGCTTGCTAACAGTCATACAAAAAAAACTAGAGAGTCAGGGAGCCATGAAAAATTCAGAAAACGATGTATTGAGAACTATTGTTTTTATTTAATTTTTTTTTTATAAATAAAGACCTCCGGACCTCAGATTCTGACAGCAGCCTCTAAACACATAAGTATGTATCCAAGGAGGGAACTTTCTCTCTCCCTATGGTTACAGCAGGCTACAGCAGCCAACTGATGGATTAGCTGTCAGAGCAGGACACCTTATCTGATCCTCTCCTCCTCCTCTCCTCTCCTCCAAAGCCTGATGTTGCCAAACAGATGCCAAAAGGAGGTTTTTAGGCAGGAAGATGTCAATGTCAACAGGATGCCATCAGTAAAGCTTTTAGAGTGATGTTCCCAATATACAGTATGTCACTTGTTAATAAACACAGAACCTTCTACCTGTTCTAAAATTAAATACTAGACCTATGGGGGATTAGCACAGTAAATAAATCCACCATATTCTAAACGTGGGGGATTGTAAAAGGCGTAAAGATACAATAAAATGTATACATTTTCTATTTAATTATGTGGAAATAATTATGCCTGCACTTTGTTTACAGTGTGTGGGTCTCTGAGTGGGGATGTGGGCTGTGGGTGCCGCTGTGTTTGTGTGTGTTCCTCTGTGTTGATGTGTGTGTTCCTGTGTCCTCTCTCGCCCCCTCGGGCTTGTGCAGTGGAGGGGATCTTTCGTGGGCTATACTCAGCCTTGTCTCAGGGTAGTAAATTGGTGGTTGTTGATATCCCTCTATTGGTGTGGGGGCTGTGCTTTGTCAGAGTGGGTGGGGTTATATTCTGCCTGGTTGGCCCTGTCCAGTGGTATTGTCGGAAGGGGCCACAGTGTCTCCTGACCCCCCCTGTCTCAGCCTCCAGTATCTATGCTGCAATAGTCTATGTGCCGGGGGGCTAGGGTCAGTTTGTTAAATCTGATGTTATTATCCGGTGTCTTGTGTGAATTTAAGTATGTTCCCTCTAATTCTCTCTCTCTCCCTCTCTACCTTCCCTCCCGGAGGACCTGAGCCCTAGGACTATGCTTCAGGACCACCTGCCCTGATGGCTCCTAGCTGTCCCCAGTCCACCTGGTCGTGCTGTTGCACCGGTTTCAACTCTTCTGCCTGCGGTTATGGAACCCTGACCTGTTCACCGGACGTGCTACCTTGTCCCAGACCTGCTGTTTTCATCTCTCTCTCTCTCGCTCTCTCTCTACCGCACCTGCGCTCTATCGCACCGTACCTGCGCTCTCTACCGCATCAAAATGCCTGGCTATGAAAAGCCAAGTGACATTCACTCCTGATGTATTTACCCGTTGCAACCTCTACAACCATTTGAACATCTTAGAGAAAGAACTGGCCTTAGTGGCCATGAATTGTTATTATCTCCACCCGGCACAGCCAGAAGAGGACTGGCCACACCTCAGAGCCTGGTTTTTTGCCTTTCTAGGGAGTTTTTCCTAGCCACCGTGCTTCTACATCTGCATTGCTTGCTGTTTATGGTTTTAGGCTGGGTTTCTGTATAGCCCTTTGTGACATCGGCTGATGTAAAAAGGGATTTATAAATACATTTGATTTGATTTGATTTGAAGAGAAATATGCGGTGTAGTGTGTGTTTCTCTGTGTTAATGTGTGTTTATGTGCTCTCTCCCCCCGTCCCCCCCTCCAGAGAAGGAGACATTCCTGAGTTCATTCATCCTGAGGGATCTGCTACCATCATCATTGGGGAGTTACTACCGCTACACTGGGTCCCTCACCAACCCGCCCTGCAGCAAGGTGGTTGAGTGGATCATCTTATCCAGACCCGTTTTCCTCTCCCACTCACAGGTCAGTTACACATGCATGCACTCCCACTGTTTCTATATACCCACCTACTCTCCTTCCTCCTCTTCCTTCTTTTCCTCTGTGTATCAAACATTATTTTCCAGGTAGCAGGTAATGGACCCTAACAGATATTTATGTAACTTTCAAAAGGATTTGTTAGTTTACAATTGTACAATATATGCTCACCGCATATAAAAACACAAAAACTGCTGGAAATGCCCTGAATGCAAGATTTACATTTTTTTGAGAAATTTAGCTATGTTATCGACATATGGCGGTACACAAACTAAATCTAGCTCACTTATTTTGCCAGCTAGAAATTCATTCAGAAACGGAGGAAGAGGATAGCTAGCTATAGCAAGCTAACGTTAGCAGCTGCCTCTTCAACAAGAAGCAACTATGACAACATTGATTAAAAAGATTTTAAAAAATATATACATTGAGCAAAATCCACAATACACTCTGGGGGCTTCCCCGAAATGCCACCACATCCACAATCGGATCTATGGCCGAAGCGTTGCATTTCAGTTTAGCCTTAGAAATCTAAGTTTAGAAATCTCCCCCGGAGCCTGCCGCATTACCACAAAGCACAGTCCCCACAAACACCTTGAAACCTACTCTATACAGTAACCTCCGTTGCAGCCAAAACGACTCTTTCCCATAGGCTTGTACTATCTATAGCAGGGTATCCCCAACTCGGTCTTGGGGCCACCTTTTGGGTGCACGTTTAGTTTTTTGCCCTAGCAAAATGTGGTTATTTAAGTTTGAATCAGCTGTGTAGTACTAGGGCAAAAATCAAAATGTGCACCTAGGGTGGTGCAGGATTTTAAATTCCCTCTGACACCAGGTTTTTTTTTTTTTACCTTTATTTTACTAGGCAAGTCAGTTAAGAACAAATTCTTATTTACAATGACGGCCTAGGAACTGTGGGTTAACTGCCTTGTTATGGGGCAGAACGACAGATTTTTACCTTGTCAGCTCGGGGATTCGATCTGGCAACCTTTCAGTTACAGGCCCAACACTCTAACCACTAGGCTACCTGCCGCCCCGACTATTACACTGTATGACCATTTGTACTGTATGTGCAACACTTGGTTATACACACATTGACGTATCCACATGTTATCTCCTCGAGTGTACAGTACATATTATCTCCTCGAGTGTACAGTGCATATTTTGAAGAACTCCGGACAAGATATGTCCACAAACTTGCAGCAGACGACAAATCTTTGTTCTGTTTTGGTTAGCGGGATCGAAAGTAGTGTTCTGCGATGTTTCATGCCGTTCACATACGATCTTTAATGTGTAGTCATTACAGCGCTCTGTAGGAGATCAGTCAAAGTGATCCATGTCAGCAAATTTGCCCCATTTGAAATGTTACACACTCCTGGGGCCAGTTGAGCGAACAGCGGCCCGCTCATGTCCTTTACTTCAGGGACACACACATGCACCCCCTCCACCCAACACACACAAACACACACACACACACGCAACCACCCCTGCTCCTGACTTAATGAAGACTATCTTTTTCTCTCTTGCTCCCTCTCTCTCTGTGCCTAGCTGGAGGCATTCTACTCCATCTTCACCACGGAGCAGCAGGACCATGTAAAGTCGGTAGAATATCTGAGAAACAACTACAGACCCCTCCAGGACATGAACAACAGGGAGGTGTTGAAGTCTGCTGTTAAAGATGCCTGGCAGAGGGACCTGACCGACAGCCTGGGACTGGCTACAGACGGCACCACAGACGCTTCCAGAGGTACCACACTACACCTGATCTGACCTGATCTGACCTTACGCAGACTCTCGCTCTGTCACTCAGTCCCTGTCATTTGTCCATACCGCGTATTCACTCACTCATACGTTCATTCAGTCGATCAGACTTTCAGTTGTTTATTGCCTTTCTCTCTCTTTGTATAAAGTACTTTTTTTTTATCTTGCTTTATTTTGCGTCACCAACGTTGTTAGTTGAGGCTCCACTAAAACCGGTTGAGTCCATCCATCCAGAAAGGCTCCTGCCTCTTTAAACGTGGGCTCTCTCTTTGTTTTGAATGTGGCTAGTTGAGATAATTGAGAAGGTGCGCTTGTGATGAAGTGGGAGCTAGCGGTGTAATGGACTACAGCAGTATTCATCATTAATATGCACACTAAAAATAAAGCCATACAAATTAAGTTGTGAAATTGCTTTTGTGGCGGTTATGTCAGTTGAGGGGGTGGGTGGAACAAGTCCTGGACCAGCGAACGTCTCTCTCCTCCCTCCCGCCCTCCCTCTTTCTCTATCTCTCTCATCTTTCTATGGCAATTTCTTCCTCCATTTGTCCCATTTTCTCTCCTCGAGCCGCTCTCCTCTCCTCCTCGTTTATCACCTCTCCTCCTCTCATTTCTTCCTCTCTTCTCTTCTCTCCTCTCCTCTGCTCTGCATGTGGAGAGATGTGTGTCTGTGCCCTCTTTTCTGCCTTGCGGATGATAAGGTGAATGATGATTATGGTGGTGAGGAGGGTCATAATGCCCTCAACTGGTGAATGACGTGTTGTGTCGAGCTCTCGGAGCAGTAACAGGGGACTTCCATTACTCGTCCAACCCAACCATGTCTTCTTCATCCTCCCTACCTCTACTCGCTATGCCTTCTCTTTCCCTGCATGCCCCTCTCTCTCTCTCTCTCTCTCTCTCTCTCTCTCTCTCTCTCTCTCTCTCTCTCTCTCTCTCTCTCTCTCTCTCTCTCTCTCTCTCTCTCTCTCTCTCTCTCTCTCTCTCTCTCTCTCTCTCCTCACACCCCACCTACATTTCATGTATTATACATCATATGTTTCCAGTGATTTAGAAAGTTTGCTTCCAAAATAGCTGCGACATTTACCTGCTATGGTGCGTTTCCATTAAACTGTGTTTCCATTGAACTGATAAAAGCAGCTCGACGTAATGTCACACCTATAAAAACCTAGGCAAATTGACAACATCCTGTATGTCTCAGGTCGCCAGCATGGACAGAATACAATAATTTACTAATATTTGCCATATTCTAATAATTCTCATGTGCCAACATATCGCCATGGACCATGCCATGGTGAAACTTGCACTCCTGTAGACCTGAAATAATTGGGTGGTGAAACTTTTACCCAGCCAACCAGAAAAGCAAGGCGAAGCATTTCAGAGATAGCCTAGTTTAAAAAATAAATTGATTTAGCGACCAGTAGGTATTTAGAATTAAATGTGGAGTGGAGCTTTATAGTTATGGGATGACGTACCTTTATTATGCAATCATTATTTGTCATTTTTTAAATAATAATAATAAATAAATCTACCCCTGTCAAAATTGCATTTCTTTGAATAAACCTGACTATTCACACTACTTTCATATAATTTTCTCTGTAGTGGAAAAAGGGACAAATCTCCGACAGACAGACACACCCTCAATAATACACATGTAGATATTCGATCCCTGTCCAGTGCCCATACTGTGGCCTACATCACCACCTTGAGGTTATGTATAGTACTGCTCAATTCCCATGATTCCTTGATACACAGGACATGACAATGGTTACAGAATAGATAGCTTGCCTTACTATCAGTGGAATAGTGGCTCCCCTGGTGTGATTCTGAATCTGTTTTCTATCTCCTTTATATCTGTGTTTCTTTCTCTTGGTTTGACTGTTGCTGCCATTGAAAACCAAGCCTTGCATTTGTGCCATGATGTTACATTTCTCAGGTAAACAACGTGATATGGTTTTATTGCAGCCAGATGAGTAGTTACGGCTCTTGTTTCCTTTTCACAATGAAGTTGTCTAAAGCTGTGTGTTGTCCTCCTCCAGTCTACAGCCCCTGGTCTCTCCATCCATCTCTCAATTCCTCCACCCCTCCAAATCCTTTGTCCCTTATTCGTTCATCCCTCCTACCCTCTAGTCCTCCACCCTTACACCTCTCCATTCCTCTCTCCATGGCTCCAACCCATCTATCTATCAATCTCTTCATCTCTCCACCCCTCCATCTCTCTGTCCCTCAATCTCTCTATCCCTCCTTCCTCCATCCCTCCATCCAGTACCCCAGAGATTGGTTGGTTGGACTATACCAGAGCCCTGTGTGTTGAGGCCTGGGGCTAGTGTCTTTATGAGCTTATGTATTCTTTCAGTCTGTTTGAAGCTGCTCCTCTGGAAACCAACGGCTGGATGAGTCAGCAGTCAGACACTAATAAAATATTGAGTTGCTCCTCAGGCTGCCTGCCTGCAACCCACGCACGTAACACACACACACACACACATGCATACAAACGCACACACACACACACACACACACACACACACACACACACACACACACACACACACACACACAAACCTAACCCTAAACCTAACCACTAACCCCTAACCCTAATTCTAACTGTAATTGTAACCCTAACCCTAAACCTACCCCTTAAGCGGATTTTAGGTCCCGATTAGCATAGAAGAACCATACACACACACACACACACACACACACACACACACACACACACACACACACACACACACACACACACACACACACCTCTTGCCATCATCAGATCAGACTGAGACCTGATGAGATGTAAACACAGCTAGTATTCCGCCACTCCAAGCAAGACCTTCTATTTTTACTTGTTTGTTTGTTTGTCTGTGTCACCATTGCTTCATTCGTAAGAAAAACAAGCCCCTCAAGGCTCTCTCTCTCTCTCTCTCTCTCTCTCTCTCTCTCTCTCTTCCAGGATGGTTTTTATGTTACTTATGAGTCATTTGTTTACCATTTTTTTCTCTCCCCCCTCCCTTCCTCACTAGTCTGTAGCAGTGCCCCGGTCAACATGAAGATCCAGCCACTGAACGGCACTGCCCTGGTGGTGAGCTGGCAGCGCCCACTAGTGGTCTACCACCCGCCTATCACCAGCTTCATGGTCTCCTACAGCTGGGTGAAGAGTGACGTGGCCTACGAGAAGACCTTCACCAAGACTGGGGACCAGAACATGGTGAGACACACACAGACAGACAGACAGACAACACTGTAGTCTACAAGAGAACAAGTGTTTTCCTAGTTGTTGCCCATAGGTCAGGTCAGGTAGACCAGAAACAACGAGTGTGTCTGTCAGTCGGTCACAGTCGGTCACACACATTAATACTCCACGCCTGTCTCACACACACTGCACTGATGACTCCCACTGTGAATTTTCTGTTTGTGAATAAACATACACAGCAGGAGAGACTCTGTCTGAAGAGAGTCGATGCAGAGACGTTTCCTTGACATCCATCTCTCTTTGGCTACAATCAATCACCACCGTCTTTCTCTCTCTTCCTTTGCAAAGTCACCAAACTCCCTCCTTCTCCTCCTGCTCGTCAGCCCCCTCTTTCCATTCTCTGCCCACTTGATTTTCATTTTTATTTTCAATCTCTGTACCTTATCAGGGTCACATCAGGGACCTGCAGACTTCCTGCAATCACAATTGAATCAATTGAAAACCACTCAAGCCCTTAGTTTCACTTCCCCTTCTCTCATTTCCCCTTCCGGCCAATGCAATAACCTTCCAATGGCCTCTGCTGCATCAGTGCAATGAGGGATAGGTAAGTTTCATGTTTTATTAGTCGGGATGTACGGGATACCATGGTATAAAGTACCAGTCAAAAGTTTAGACATACCTACTCATTTAAGGGTTTTTCTTTATATTTATTATATTCTACAATGTTGAATAATAGTGAATATATCAAAACTATGACATAACACATATGGAATAATGTAGTAACCAAAAAAGTGTCTTGATGAAAGCTTTGCACACTCTTGGTATTCTCTCAACCAGCTTCACCTGGAATGATTTTCCAACAGTCTTGAAGGAGTTCCCACATATGCTGAGCAGTTGTTGGCTGCTTTCCATCAGAGGATGTTCAGTGCCAATCTGGGCATTTGTTACAATTACACCTATGCTTATGCCAAATTCTGACCCTACCATCTGAATGTCGCAGCAGAAATCAGGAATCATCAGACCAGGCGTTTTTCCAGTCTTCTATTGTCCAATTTTGGTGGGCCCGTGCAAATTGTAGCCTCAGTTTCCTGTTCTTAGCTGACAGGAGTGGCACCCGGTGTGGTCTCCTGCTGCTGTAGGCCGTCTGCTCCAAGGATCGACGTGTTGTGCGTTATTTGAGTTACTGTTGCCTTTCTATCAGCTCGAACCAGTCTGGCCATTCTACTCTGACCTTTGACATCAACAAGGCATTTTCACCCAGAGAACTGCCGCTCACTGGATATTTTCTCATTTTCGGACCATTCTCTGTAAACCCTAGAGATGGTTGTGCAGGAAAATCCCAGTAGATCAGCACTTTCTGAAATACTCAAACCAGCCCGTCTGGCACCAACAACCATGCCACGTTCAAAGTCACTTAAATCAACTTTCTTCCCCATTCTGATGCTTGGTTTGAACTTCAGCAGATCGTCTTGACCATGTCTAAATGCATTGAGTTGCTGCCACGTGATTGGCTGATTAGATATTTGCGTTAATGAGTAGTTGAAAAGGTGTACCTAATGAAGTGGCCGGTGAGTGTACAAAATAGTACAAATAAAGAAAAACCCTGGAATTTTTTACTGGTATTGTACATCATCCAATGAAATGCTTACTAGCAAGTTCTTTCTCAACAATGCAACAACAATAAGAAATAATACAAGATAAGAATACGAACATAAAATAAATGACTCAGTAGAATTAAATAAACATTTTAGCATAAGTATAATACAAGAAGGCACAATTTATAGTCTAATATTTACACGTGTATTGGGGAAGGGGGGGATGGTGCGCAGTGTATGAACTCAGCAGTATAATAAGAGTCTGGTAGCAGCAGTTGTGATGTGTGTGTTGCATGAATGTGTGTGTGTGTGTGTGTGTGTGTGTGTGTGTGTGTGTGTGTGTCTGTGTGGGTGTGTGTATATGTGAGTGCATGTGTGCTAAGGTGCAGAGAATCAGAGCAGGTGCTTAGTCCAATTCAAGTGTTCAGCAGTCTGATGGATTGTAGATAGAAACTTTCTCTGAGCCTGTTGGTATCAGACCTCATGCTCCGATACCTTCTGCCCGACAGTGGGTTCCTTGATAATGGTGTGTGCCTTCCTCAGGCACCGTTTCAAGTAAATGTCCTGGATGGGTGGGAGCACGGTCCCAGTGATGTACTGGGCCGTCTTCACCACCGCTGGAGGGCCTTGCGGTCTTATGGACACAGTGAGGGGTACATGAGGACACAGAGAGGGGTAGGGGTTAGGTGAGGATAAAGCAGATGCTATATATCCCTATCATGGCTGTGAGGTGCTGGTATTGACACTCACTGATTGTAAATTATATGTGAATTGTTTCCTTAGATGTACTGTAGTGTGGATAGCCAATATCTACAGGTCTCAGTAGCATTCTGTCTTCCTGACTCTCATTCTCTCTCTCTCTGTGACCAACTTACAGAAGGCGGTGATAACCCACGTGTCTTCAGACATCCTGTATCTATTCAGAGTCCAGGCGGTGTGCCAGAGAGACCTACGCAGTGACTTCAGCCAGACACTGCTCTTCAGAGGTAACCACACCACACACCATAACACAGCATATACAGTACAGCCCTATGGATGGAGTCACATAATCCTAACCTCCCGTTTCAAAATGATTAGAGTCTTTAATACTAATAGCAGACGTGTGTCTTTGTTTCATATGTATAACGTTTTCCTCTGTTTGCTATTCCAGCTAACACCACCAGGATATTTGAGGGAACACGGATAGTAAAAACTGGAATGGTGAGTGAAGTGGACGTCATTTGTGTTGTCCAGATGAAGGCAACATAGTAATTTATGTTGTGATGTGCCAACATGATTTGATATGGCATGATACTGACGCTCTCTTTCTCTCTTTCTCCCTCCCTCCCCCAGCCCACTGTCTCCCCAGCCTCCTCGGCAGACATGGCTCCCATCAGCTCCGGATCCTCTACATGGACCTCCTCTGGCCTCCCCTTCTCTTTTGTCTCTATGGCTACGCGGGGCATGGGCCCCTCGTCCAGCGGCAGTCAGGCCACGGTAGCATCGGTGGTGACCAGCACCCTTCTGGCCGGCCTGGGCTTCAGCGGAGGGGTCATCTCCTCCCTGCCTGGCTCTCTCTGGCCCACCCAGGGCCCTGCAGCCAGCCCTGGGTCTAACCCTGGCCCGGGTCCCAACCCCAGCCGCCAGCCTGCCCAGCCCCAGGCCTCCAACGAGCCCCCCACAGCCCCCCAGGGTGGTTCTGACACGGACACCCCCACAGAAGAGAAGGAGGCGGGGGTGGACAGGGAGGCGGAGGAGGGAGAGGGAGAGGAGGATGAAGGCGAAGATGACAGCAGGAGAAAGAAGAATAACAAGACAGTGCCTGATGAGGTGGAGACGCAGCTGAACGGCACCGTGGTCAAAGAGCCCACCTCCGTCCTCACCCCCACATCCACAGCCAAAGAGAAAGGACCGGGGAAGGGAGAGCCTGTCGCAAACAGCACCACAGTGCCACCCAGTGGAGGGGAGGACCAACTGGTCAGAGTTGACAGTAACACAGCGCCCACTGTGGAGCCAAAGAACGACACATCAGCGAGAGAGATACAGATTCCCAAGAGCCCAACACACTCCCCAAAGATTGGCGGGGAAGAGAAGAGCCTTTGGCCTTTCTCGGTCCACACCGGTGAGTAGAGAGAGAGATACCGTTTTAGGAAATAAGACCCGAGGGGCTGTGGTATATGGCCAATATACCACAACTAAGGGCTGTTATTTCACAAGACGCAACACAGAGTGCCTGGAATACAGCTCTTAGCTGTGGTATATTGGCAATATACCACAACCCCCTGAGGTGCCTTATTGCCATTATAAACTGGTTACCAACGTAATTAGAGCTGTAAAAATAAATGTTTTTTGTCATACCCGTGGTATACGGTCTGATATACCATGGCTGTCAACCAATCAGAATTCAGAGCTCGAACCACCCAGTTAATAATTCTCTTTTTAGCACTTGAGATATTCTTCACCATATTTAGACCTGTATAAAGAAATTTTTGTTTTCTGGATCCCACTTCTCACCTCTGCAGCTTATCATGTGAAACTGTCTGTTTTATTCTAGATGTGCATATCAACAGTAAATATGAGACAGGCAGGGGCACATTTGAAACATTATCCTTGGAATCAGCTCCTGCTTCAGTATGTGGCAATGCTATATAGCCAGAGACAAATAGCTCAATTTCTGAGTGCCACCATAATACCACACAGAGAGAGCCCTAGAGAAAGTAATGGAACTATTCTACAGCCTGAGGGGCCATTACCTAGGCTGGGGGCCATTAGTTTGGGGCATTCTCTGAGGCATATTTCAGGAACAAGCGGCCTGCCTGCCTGGCTTCCTGCCAAGGAGAAAACAGAGAAAGTAGTAACCAGGGTATTTGTTTTATGAATAACAATTTGTTTGTGGATGCTCCATCATACATTTCCTTTTTCATTCTGAGTAAACAGATCCATTTAGTTTAGTTTTTTTAAAACTTTGAAACAGTCACACAGTTTAATGGCTGTGATGGGAGAAAACTGAGGATGGATCAACAACATTGTAGTTACTCCACAATACTAACCTAAATGACAGTGAAAAGAAGAACGCCTGTACAGAATACAAATATTCCAAAACTCGGATCCTGTTTGCACAAAGGCACTAAAGTAAAATTGCAAAAAAATGTGGCAAAGAAATGTGCTTTATTCCCTGAATACTAAGTGTTCTGTTTGGGGCAAATCCAACACAACACATTACTGAGTACCACGCTTCATATTTTCAAGCATAGTGGTGGCTGCATCATGTTATGGGTATGCTTGTCATCGGCAAGGACTAAGGAGTTTTTTTTGTGGATAAAAATAAACAGAATTTTTTCTTAGAGGAAAACCTGGTTCAGTCTACTTTCCAACAGGTACTGGGAGACAAATTCACAGGACAATAACCTGAAGCACAGGGCCAAAGATTACATTTAATATTCCTGAGTGGACTAGTTACTTTTATCAATTTTTAATTTAAAACAACAACAATACGATACAATACACAGACAATACAAATGGCCGCTCCCATCAGTGGGTGCTCTGGTCAGTGGGTGCGCTCCCCAAAGGGATTTTCCAAGGGCGAGAAAAACCAAGCCCTGCCCGAAGCCCAGGCGGGCATGGAAGCGAGCGCACACATAACTACCAGGACCAGCAAAAACACAGCTGACAGCATGAAACCAAACCACAAAACATAAATAATTAAACGCAAAACATACAATAATCCCATCCCCACCCTCACCCCTGATTGGAGGACCTCAAACATTTATACTGTACTTTTGTGTATATGATCATTCCAACACTCATCAATTCCACCCTTCAGACAGCCACAGATCAACCCATATTTCCCAATATTTCGCAATAGACCCCTTCATTCTCCCATGGTGTCTCACTAGGGACTTAAACCTCCCCACCTGCAGAATATTTGCAGAAATTGCCCCAAAAATAAACATTTTACCCAAGAGCACAACTAGATTTCCTATTGAATGACTGTGGTCCTTCAAATACCTCATGAACTGTCATACCCCATCAGAATCCAAAATATAAGCTTGTTTTACTCCAATGTTTGTAAACAATGTAAATGTAAACCAACAGTGTATAGTCTCAAAAGATGGTTAAAACTACACTGTTAATATCATGGATGGTCAGTCCTTGCACCCATAGCTATGTTTATGAATTTGAGAATGGTTACATTCTCCTCGCCCATCCCTCAGCTTTTTACCAAAAAAGAGGCGGGGAAACAGCTTTGTTAAGGATCAATTAAGGATTCAAGCTTTAAAGTGTTTAAAAAAAATATATAAATTAGTTTTGTTTGGAAGTGTTTTGGGTGTAGATGTGTATTTCTGACCCAATCTTCTATTGTCCATAAAATGTATGTGTGTGTCCCCACCCCTCCAGACAGGACCAGTGTGTCCAACATGACCCGCAGCCCTCACCCCGGGGTGGGCAGGATGGAGTGGATCGTCCCCCTGGTGGTGGTCTCAGCGCTCACTCTGCTCTGCCTAATCATGCTACTGGCGGTCCTGGTCTACTGGAGGTAATATATTATTATATATGACATTACTACTGTGGGGGGGGGTTGTTGTGTCTCTTAACCTACCTTGCTAAACAAGCTCAGTGTCATCTACTTTGTCCCAGACGTGCTGTTTTCAACTCTCTCTCTCTACCGCACCTGCTATTTCAACATCTAAATACCCGGCTATGAAAAGCCATGTGACATTTACTCCTGAGGTACTAAATTGTTGCAACCTCTACAACCACTGGGATTATTATTTGACCTTGCTGGTCATCTTGGAACATTTGGACATCTCAAGAGAAAAATCTGGCCATGTACTGTTATCTCCACCCGGCACAGCCAGAAGGGGACTGGCCACCCCTCAGAGTCTGGTTCCTCTCTAGGTTTCTTCCAAGGTTCCAGTCTCTAGGGAGTTTTTCCTAGCCGCCGTGCTTCTACATCTGCATTGCTTGCTGTTTGGGGTTTTAGGCTGAGTTTCTGTATAGCACTTTCTGACATCGGCTGATGTAAAAAGGGCTTTATAAATACATTTTATTGATTGACTGATTTAACATTTGTCTGGTTTTCCACTACAAGACAATGAAAGCCTTCCCAGGGCAGAAGATGAATTTGCACCATGTTGTCCTGCATTCCTCTTCTCCACTCCAAGTGACAAGAGGTCCCCTTTATCTCTCCATCCCCACTGCTCTGCTCAGTCACAGCTGTCAATTAACCCTCTATAACCCTGCCATAGCCCTCCTCTCTCTCCTTTACCTAATCACACTGGCCCGTGGCCCTAACTGTCCTCACAGACACGCACACCTGTTTGGAGTGGGGTGACCTGTCCTACTTTCCTGCGTGTGTGTGCATCTGCACGCTTCTGGCCACCAGGAACCTACTTGGTGGAGGATGACTGCTTTTTTGGCAGTCCTCCATCTCATCTTCCCTTTCTCCTCCCTCCCTCCCTCATACCTCTCTCCTCCCACTTCCCTATCACACTCATCTCTGCAGGGGGGCCAGCCCACAGGGTCCATGGTGCCGTGAAGGAGCCCAGCTGTGTGTTCATCTGCAGTGTGATGCCAACCACACACACACACACACACACACACACACACACACACACACACACACACCACTCTCTCTCAGCCTCATAATTACACAGGACAGGACTGGCTGCACGTGCAGCCTAATGCGCTATACAGCACAATGGATCATTACTCATTATTCTCCTTCCTTCCTTCCATCCACCCACCCCCCTTTCTATCTCTCTGATGGGGTTCCCCCCTCCCCCCAGTGTAAGGCAAGGTGGTATTGAGAGGCTGGTTAGTTAGCTAGCCACACCACACATTCCCCCTCAGGGAGTAATTACGCTGGTTAGTTAGCTAGCCAGACCACACCACACCACACCACACATTCCCCCTCAGGGAGTAATTGGATGCTGGTTAGTTAACTAGCCACACCACACCACACCACACATTCCCCCTCAGGTAGTAATTAGAGGCTGGTTAGTTAGCTACCACACCACACCACACCACACCATACATTCCCCCTCAGGTAGTAATTAGAGGCTGGTTAGTTAGCTAGCCAGACCACACCACACCACACCACACATTCCCCCTCAGGGAGTAATTGGATGCTGGTTAGTTAACTAGCCACACCACACCACACATTCCCCCTCAGGTAGTAATTAGAGGCTGGTTAGTTAGCTAGCCACACCACACCACACCACATATTCCCCCTCAGGGAGTAATTAGAGGCTGGTTAGTTAGCTACCACACCACACCACACCACACCATACATTCCCCCTCAGGTAGTAATTAGAGGCTGGTTAGTTAACTAGCCACACCACACCACACCACACCACACATTCCCCCTCAGGTAGTAATTAGAGGCTGGTTAGTTAGCTACCACACCACACCACACATTCCCCCTCAGGGAGTAATTAGATGCTGGTTAGTTAGCTAGCCACACCACACCACACCACACATTCCCCCTCAGGGAGTAATTAGAGGCTGGTTAGTTAGCTAGCCACACCCTGTAGGTAGGCCGTCATTGTAAATTAGAATTTGTTCTTAACTGACTTGCCTAGTTAAATAAAGCTTAAATATATTTTAAAAAATGCATTATGCTTTATGTATTTCTACACTGCTCTGCCTTGAGCTGTTTCATAGGAGCAAAACCTTGGCCAGGTTTTAAGATTTCTGACGATGGAAATGTATGGTTGATGTGCTTTCTGGGTTTAATGTGTAACTATGGCTCGCTCTCACTGGTACTAGTGATGGCATTGTGAGGGTGCGTGAGAGAGACAGCCAATGATGTCAATGATGGAATGAGGAAAATAGAGGATGATCAAGTCCATGAAATACTAATTGAAGTAATGAATAAATCTGTGAGTCAGGGGTAGATCTAGTGAATGAGTGTCGTGGCAGTATGTGATTGGAGAGGGAGAGTAGCAGGGGGAGTGGTGGGATGTGACAGTGAAAGTCTGTCTGTCTGTCTCCCTCCCTGAGCTGTGTGTTGGTGACGAGAGCTGACACCTCCCAGACAATGGCTTTCTCCCCTGGGGGAACAGGGTCTGATGAAAGACCAGCTCAACTCGTTCATTCCCTCCTCTCATCCCTCTTTCATTCCCCCATCCCTGCTCTGTCAGAAGGGAAAGAGACCATGCAATGGAGGAGATTAATAAAGATTTTTCAGAATACCATATCTATTCATAATGGTGAAATGCATACATGGTCGTCATCACTTTTAGTCTTTTCACCACAGCGAACATGATGTGATCACTGATTAGATGTATTTCACCTCGACACTCAATGTGATGTTTGTCTTCTTCTCAATAGGTTGTATTGTTGTTGGTCCAGAGTAGATCTCAGGGATCTGAGTTGTGTGTCAAAAGGTTATTAAGACAATAATTGCTATTAAAGGGGAGGGCTCCATCTGTTTGGCTTGAGGATATGGTCATGGTTGGAGGGATCTCACAGATGTTTCACAGAGTTTTAAAGGGGAAAACAATAAATCTATATTTAACTCCGGTAGGAGAGAGGTATCCACACGGAGTCAGGGGTTGCTAGGGAAAGAGGTGGGCCAGGCTGTTTGGACTGGAGGATAATTTAGGCCAATGAAAAGGTCTCATCCTTCTATCACTACTTCTTTCCATCCATACCACTGTCTATTTTTGAGTGGGGGACCTCTTCCCCATGTATGGGAAGCGTTGAGTCCAGTGAGACAGTCCTCTAGTTCTATCTCTCCCTCCCTCTCTCCTTCCATCCACCCACCCCCCTTTCTATCTCTCTGCTGATGGGGTTCCCCCCTCCCCCAGTGTAAGGCGAAGTGGCGTTGAGAGACTGGTTAGTTAGCTAGCCACACCACACCACACATTCCCCCTGAGGGAGTAATTAGCCAGGGGAGTAGGGGTGGAGGGGGACAGGGGTGTGACGCAAGCCAGGGGAGACCCTCCCCTTATTTCTTCAATCTCTCTCGCTCTTTCTTTCCCTCTCAATTCAACTCTCTCTCTGTCTTTCTCACTCACTCACTCTCTCACTCACTCTCTCACTCACTCACTCACTCACTCACTCACTCACTCACTCACTCACTCACTCACTCACTCACTCACTCACTCACTCACTCACTCACTCACTCACTCACTCACTCATACACGCTTTCTCCCCCCCTCTCTTTCCCTCCCTCCCTCCCTCCCTCTCTCTTTCTGCATTAGGCCTCTGTCCTGTTTTCTTCTCCTTCCTCCTTCTCTCTCGACAAGAATGACCAGCGTCTGCTCTCTCCTCTGCATCAAGTACCGGTAGGTAGGGAACGTCAGTAGACATACTGGTAGGGGAACGTCAGTAGACATTCTGGTAGGAGGAACCCAGATGGGAAAAGCTGGTGTATACAGAATGGATTTGTTTCTGTGTGAGTGCAGGTGAAGGCTCTGTGAGGTTAGAGAGTGACTCCTACTACTACTGTAGGCTGCTGCACTCCTTTTCTCCTTGCTGTCTGTCTTCCCCGCTCTCTCAAACTCCTGGGTGACATTTCAAAATGCCTCTGATGAGAGAAATACTTTTGAAAAATTCTCAAAATTAGAGACTAGCTAGTCATTGAGGGATTGTGCTTGTGTGTACATGTTGGAGGCAGAGAGAGACTGCCAGGACTGTATATAGTCCTGCTGTATTTAGTCTCCGCTGTGTGTTGCCTGACGTCCAGCAGTGTGACTCAGGGGCCAGGGCTAAATGGAGCATGGTGTTTGTCCCTGGGTCAGTGTTGTTGTTTACCTGTTCCTAATGGTCAGTTCACTGTGTGTCTTTACAGGGGGTTGTGTGTGCGTGCATGTGTACTTTTCCCCTGTAATAGCAGGGTGTTGTTGTGTCTGGTGGTCATCATCTACTGAGTCATAACTGTGTGACATCAGCAGGGTTGTAAATAGCGCTGGTTCTAACCACCCTGGGGCTTTCAGGTGTAGTTTAACTGCCAGCTCTGTCTGTGTAATTATAATCAGGGCAGTTCCATGAGAACAGAGTGACACTGAGATTCAGAGTTTTCGTTTATAAAATGTATGTCAAGCAAAAACCAATGATTGCAAAGTTAAACACACCAAGGACTACTTTTAACAATGGAGATTTTTACAAAAACAGATTTACTCGAAGATGCAAAGTTTGTTAACAGAATGAAGGCACAAACAGCACACACCCTCATTCTGTTACTAAACTTGGCATCTGCAGTGTTCTTCAAGTAAATGTGTTTTTGTGAAATGTTCAGTGGAAATTGTTAAAAGTTGTCACTCTCCATCGTTTGCTTAACTTTGTATGGTTTGATTAACTTTGCAGTGTTTGGTTGTTTGACATACATTTTAAAGTGAAAAAGTCTGTCACTCTGTTACAATGGAATTGCACTTCATCACCCGGACGCCGTTGACAGCAAAAACAACCTGAGAATGATGATGTTTTAACCTGTCACTGATGGAGTGTTAACTCACTCTGTGCTGTTGTGTGTTAGCTAACTCACTGTGGTATAAACAGGTTACACTTATGTAATTACAATGACAACTGTGTAGGGGGCGGACCAAGCAGGCAACGAGAGACAACTGAGTACGGTGCAATGCAATTATTAGGGGGATCATTTTCCTAAACTTCAAGTGGTTTACAAAGTAATAGAAATCTAAAAACCAAGTGCATAAAAATATAACTATACGGTCTGTAAATAAAGAAAAATAAAACTTAAATGTAAAAACTGAGGTCTACAAAGCAGAAAAGAGTAAGCAACTCAAATGAATGGTTAACTGAAGCCATAAGGGTATGCTGCGTTCATAACGAAGTGGGAAGATGGTAATTACCAGTTGTGAAGTCATAAATACCAGTTGGATGCATTCAAATGCTTTGAGCTTGTTAAGAAATGCAGATTGACTAATGGCTGTGTCAACCATACCAACGAGCTATCATGTTTGTAAACAAACTATAATGTTAAAAAAACATGTTAATAGATTGCTTTTTATAAATGTCAGAGATCTGCTTGTGGGAGATGTCCAGAGCTCAGGGATGAGAGATACGTTTCCCACTAGTAATGACGAGTTGGAAGGGCATTCATCTGGATTTTTCCCAGTCGTACGTGGCAGAGAGAGACTGCCAGGGATTTATATAGTCCTGCTGTATTTAGTCTCCGCTGTGTCTTGCCTGACGTCCAGCAGTCAGGGGCCAGGGCTAAATGGAGCATGGTGTTTGTCCCTGGGTCAGTGTTGTTGTTTACCTGTTCCTAATGGTCAGTTCACTGTGTGTCTTTGCAGGGGGTTGTGTGTGCGTGCATGTGTACTTTTCCCCTGTAATAGCAGGGTGTTATTGTGTCTGGTGGTCATCATCTACTGAGTCATAACTGTGTGACATCAGCAGGGTTGTAAATAGCGCTGGTTCTAACCACCCTGGGGCTTTCAGGTGTAGTTTAACTGCCAGCTCTGTCTGTGTAATTATAATCAGGGCAGTTCCATGAGAACAGAGTGACACTGAGATTCAGAGTTTTCACTTTAAAATGTACACTACAGTTCAAAAGATTGGGGTCACTTAGAAATGTCCTTGTTTTTGAAAGAAAAGCAATTTGTTTGTCCATTACAATAACATAAAACTGATGAGAAATACAGAACAGCGCCAACTAGCTCTAACCAGAATAGAAAGAGGAGTGGGAGGCCCCAGTGCACAACTGAGCAAGAGGACAAGTACATAAGAGTGTCTAGTTTGAGAAACAGACACCTCACAAGTCCTCAACTGACAGCTTCATTAAATAGTACCCGCAAAAGCTTTTTCTTTGCAACTCTGCCTAGAAGGCCAGCATCCCGGACTCGCCTCTTCACTGTTGACGTTGAGATTGGTGTTTTGCGGGTACACATTTTTTTTACCATGGAATTGCACTTCACCACTGATAATTTAACCTGTCACGGATGGGGTGTTAACTCTCTCTGTGTTGTCTTGTGTTAGCTAACTCACAGTGGCCAAAACAGGTTACAACGATCCCCCCTTATTTAAAGATAATAGGACATGCCAATTAGTGGCACACCCGCTAACAAGCACAGCTGGCCACCATGCTGCAGACAAGGCACCAAAAAATTGTGCTGCAATTACAATTAGTATATGCAACAATTTAATAAAGTTATGTTTGTGATGTTTGAAATTCAAAATCATGTAGTCATTTTTTGTTTGGATACGAAATGTTTGGTGCATATTAATGTTAAAGTGCAAACAATGGCGGTATTTAACTGTGCTGCTACATGTGGCCTCTTACGATGTGGTACTGATGGTACTCTGCATCACGTTCCTTTCTTCTGTGGTACTAATGTTTATGTAGGGTTTACTATTTTCTCTCCTCTGTGTGTGTCTACAGGAGGTTTTTCCAGACAGCTCACTTCTATGTGGAGGACAGTAGTTCTCCCAGGGTGGTGGCCAATGAGAACATCCCTGTCATCCCCATCCCAGGTGAGACCCGCCCTATACGCTACATAACACACCCTAACACACCCTCAACTGGAACACACCCTGGGTGAGTTTAGTTCGCTTTAACGTTTTGCTACGTTGCGCGACAGTTCTAAACGACACGTTTCCCCAAAACAGTGATTACCGTTTTTCAAAAGCCTTTGAGGTATGTTTGCTCCAGTTTGGTGGGTGTGGCCGGGTGTGCCTGATCAATATGGGTGTGACCATTTGAAATGCAGCACACCATTCGATATACACCCATATTACAGTTTCTCTGTTGTATTTAACGTAGCACACAGTTCTGAGCATGCACCACCTATCTCTTTCTTAACACACCCTCTAGCCTGAGGGCCAAATTCAGTCAAACCTTTATGCAGTGTTGGTGTTTACAAACTATTGCCCACCCACTCCACACACACCTTATTCTAGAAATGTGGCAGATGTGTTGTTGCCTACCCTTACCACCTGCGGGTGACCCGTCAGGAAGTCCAGGATCCAGTTGCAGAAGGAGATGTTTAGTCCCAGGTTCCTTAGCTTAGTAATGAGCTTTGTGGGCGCTACGGTGTTGAATGCTGAGCTGTAGTCAATGAACAGCATTCTCACATAGGTGTTCCTTTTGTCCAGGTGGGGAAGGGCAGTGTGGAGTGCGATTGAGAATTACGAGTTGGAGTGGGTCTATGGTTTCCAGGATGATGGTGTTGATGTGAACCATAGCCAAGCTTTCAAAGCACTTCATGGCTACCGACGTGAGTGCTATGGGGCAGTAGTCACTTAGGCAGGTTACCTTCGCATTCTTTGGCACAGGGACTATGGTGGTCTGCTTGAAACATGGGTATTACAGACTCGGTCGGGGAGAGGTTGAAAATGTCTGATGACACTTGCCAGTTGGTCCGCGAATGCTCTGTGTACATGCCCTGGTAATCCGTCTGGCCCCGTGGCCTTGTGAATATTGACCTATTTAAAGGTCTTGCTCACATCGGAACAGCTGGTTCTCTCATGCATGCTTCAGAGTTGCTTGCCTCGAAGTGAGCATAAAAGGAATTCACTGTAGCTTTTCTGGTAGGCTCGCATCACTGTGCAGTTTGAAGCTGTCAGAGCCGGTGTAATAGGATTCAATCTTAATCCTGGATTGAAGCTTTGCGGGATTTCTTATAAGAATTAGCATCCCACTCCTTGAAAGCGGCAACTCTAGCCTTTAGCTTGGTGAAGATGTTGCCTGTAATCCATTACTTCTGGTTGGAATATGTATGTACAGTCACTGTGGTGACGACGTTGTCAATGCACTTATTGATGAAGCCGGTGACTGAGGTGGTATACTGCTCAATGCCACTGGGTGAAACACAGAACATATTCCAGTCTGTGCTAGCAAAACAGCCCTGTAGCGTAGCATCCGCGTCATCTGACCACTCCCATATTTAGCGAGTCACTGGAACTTCCTGCTTTAGTTTTGTTTTTTGTAAGAAGGAATCAGGAGGATAGAATTATGGTCAGATTTTCCAAATGGAAGGCGAGGGAGAGCTTTGTATGTGTCTCTGTGTGTTGAGTAAAGGTGGTCTAGAGTTTTTTTCTCTCTGGTTGTACGTGACATGCTGGTAGAAATTTGGTCAAACAGATTTAAAATGGCCTGCATTAAAGTCCCCGGCCACTAGGAGTGCCGCTTACGGATGAGCATTTTCTTGTTTGCTTATGGCCTTGTACAGCTCGTTGAGTGCGGTCTTAGTGCCGGCATCGGTTTCGTTGGTAAATAGACTGCTACGAATAATATAGATGAGAACTCTCTTGGTAGATAGTGTGGTCTACAGCTTATCATAAGTTACTCTACCTCAGGGGAGCAATACCTAGAGACTTCCTTAATATTAGATTTCGCGCACCGGCTGTTATTGACAAATAGACATAGACCCCCGCCCCTCGTCTTACCAGACGTAGCTGCTCTGTCCTGCCGATGCACGGAAAACCCAGCCACCTCTATATTATCCATGTCGTTGTTCAGCCACGACTCAGTGAAACATAAGATATTGTCGGACTCATTAAAGAAAAAATCTTTGTCCAGTTCGAGATGAGTAATCGCTGTTCTGATGTCCAGAAGCTCTTTTCGGTCAAAAGAAACGGTAGCAGCAACTTTATGTACAAAATAAGTTACAAACAATACAAAAACAACAACAACAAAAAATAGCACAGTTGGTTAGGTGCCCTTAAAACCAAATTACTAATTGTTGAGTTATTTTATGCAAAGTTATATAGTTATAGTTTAAATTTGAAGTTAGGATAGCCTGAACATGTGAAAGTTGGTTTGATTTCTCTAGCTTGAACGGTTCAAGATTACTGTAGGTGGATTATTTAATGCAAATGTATATCATTATAGTTGATACAAGTTTAAAAGATTTTGAAGTTAGGATAGCCTGGTTGTGGTAAGTAGATGTGGTCAGTAGTTTTGGTAAGTAGTTGTGTGGTTCAGTAGTTGTGTTCTGTACTGTTCAGTAGTTGTGGTCAGTCGTTTTTTGTTGTGGTCAGTAGTTGTGTGGTTGGGGTTAATAGTTGTGGTCAGTAGTTGTGGTCAGTAGTGGTCAGCAGTTGTGGTCAGTAGTTTTGTGGTTTTGGTCAGGAGCGTGGTTTTGGTCAGGAGCTGTGTGCTTATGGTCAGTAGCTATGGTCAGCAGGTGTGGTCAGTAGTTGTGATCAGTAGTTTTGTGGTTGTGGTCAGTAGTTTGCTTGTGGTAATTAGTTGTGTGGTCAGTAGTTGTGGTCAGTAGTTGGGTGGTTGTGGTGAGTAGTTGTGGTCTGTAATGGTCAGTAGTTTTGTGGTTGTGGCCAGTAGTTTTGCGGTTGTGGTTCAGTAGTTGTGTGGTTCAGTAGTTGTGTGGTCAGTAGTTGTAGTTGAGGATGAAGCTAGTGAGCATTAGACATTTTCTCTGTATCATTCCAGGTCATCCAGACCGGGGAAGCATTAGAAATCTTAGTGCTAGCTGTTCGGTCAGAAACAGATTCACAAATCATGGGATTTTGTTGCGCTATGAAGAGTATTCTCCCTCTGAGGCAAGTGTTGCTAGGCAATACTTGCTTTGGCAGGCTTGCTCCCTCTGTGTCTAAAGCCAGTGTGAGAAACATGCTAACACTTGTTTAAACTAAATAAATACTGCACTCTGACTCACAACACTTATTTGCTATATTCATGATAGTGTTGTTAGACAAAGCAAGGAAAGTGAAATTCAAAATGTTATGTGGTTTTTATTTGCAGCTGTTTTTGGTAAATAATGAATGTTCTGGCTTCTGACATGACTTATTGCATCTATAATGAAAACAGTTGATAGGTTACTAAAATAGCTCTATCTATTAATTTGTAGAAGCTATACCTAATCTGTTTTCAGATTTGAAAAGCACAGACGTATGTGAAGTTTTCATGCACTCTAAGTTTTTGTCTGACTTGTTTGGGGAGTGGTCAAAATGGCAGTTGTTTGGGAAAGGTTTAAAAAATAATGTTAATGCAGTGACTAAAACAGCTGTATCGTCAAATCCATAGCAGATTTATTTGACAGATTTTAATAGCAGAGAAGTAGATAAAGATGGCATACTATCGTCTAACATGATGGGATAGTGGTCAAACTTTCAGTTGTTATTAAAAAGTTAAAGAAAATGGCAAAGTGGTCAACGTAGCTGATTTGTGTCAAAAGTTGTATGGTTACATTGACAGTGAATGGAATTTTGGAAGTGATGTCACAATGAGACCTTTAGAATTTTGAGGAAATCCCATGAAAGTGGATGGAGGACAAAAATACACTATTATTCTGAAATTTCACATTCTTAAAATAAAGTGGTGATTCTAACTGACCTAAAACAGGGAATTTTTACTAGGATTAAATGTCAGGAATTTTGAAAAACTTGAGTTTAAATGTATTTGGCTGTGTATGTAAACTTCCGACAAGTGTACCTCTGGACAAGTGTAGACTAGACTGAGCATTTCCTCTGAATGAATCAATAACCATATATGTAAGGAAGTCAAAGGACAGGAAGAAAATCTGACTGGAAAACTAGTTCTGATACGCTCCCACTGATCTCTTCTCATTCTGCATGTGGTCTCATCATGGTTGATTTTATCATTTAGACACACTCTTTCAGTGAAACTAGTGTCAATGTTTTATTTATTCATTTTTATTTTGACAGAGAGTCATTCTGAGACCAAATACTATTTCAGAAGATCCCCGTAATTACAAAAATATACACAGTAGAAAAAGCAAAACAGAGATACAAAACACAATCAATGAAAACAAACACATTCTTCAGTAAAAATGTCATCAATCAGTTCTGAATTGCCCTAGAGGCATATAACTGACATCATATTTGAGAGAGTTTTGGAGATTATTCCACAAGTAAGGTGCAAAACAACAAAAATCTTGGTTGTCGTCAGTCATTATCTGCTCATGTTCTTGTAGATAGGATAAATAGTGGAGGTTAAATTCTTTTGATTAGGCCAATCTACTTCTGTTTTAGCTTGATTAAGTCTTCACCCACCCCTCAGTGCATATAAAGGTGCTTGTGACTGCTCTATTAGTAGTGCTATGAGGGGGGTTCTTCTCTGGGAGAGACTTCAGAGCCTAGTGTAGTGGCAGCTAATCAATAAGATGGTAAGAAGTCTGTGGCGTGTGTAGTGCAAACCGTTCCTTTAAGAGAGCAGAGAGACTCTTCGGGACTATGGCACGACAGCCCATTTCCAATCGCTCATGGTTCACTTAAAGAATACAGCTGATGTCTGTATTGCCTACATCCATTCTGCTTTTATTGTCTCTCTCTCTCTCTCTCTCTCTCTCTCTCTCTCTCTCTCTCTCTCTCTCTCTCTCTCTCTCTCTCTCTCTCTCTCTCTCTCTCTCTCTCTCTCTCTCTCTCTCTCTCTCTCGCTTTCTCTCTGTCTCCTCTCTCGCTCTCGCTTTTTCTCTCTGTCTCCTCTCGCTCTCTCTGCCTCCTCTCTCACTCTCTCTCTCTCTCTGTCTCGCTCTGTCGTCTCTCGCTCAGTGTCGCTTTCTCTCACCCTCTCTCTCTCGCTCTCTCACTCTCGCTCGCTCTGTCTCCTCTCTCTCTCTCTCTCTCACTCTCTCTCTCTCGCTCATGGTTCACTTAAAGAATACATCTGATGTCTGTATTGACGACATCCATTCTGCTTTTATTGTCTCTCGCTCTCTCTCTCGCTCTCTCTCTCGCTCTCTCTCTCTCACTTTCTCTCTCTGTCTCTTCTCGCTCTTACTTTCTCTCCTTGTCTCCTCTCTCTCTCTCTCTCTCTCTCTCTCTCTCTCTCTCTCTCTTTTTCTCTCTCTCTCTCTCTCTCTCTCTCTCTTTTTCTCTCTCTCTCTTTCTCTCTCATGTTTCCTGTCTCTGGAGACAAATTTCTTCTTTCTGTACCGTCAAGTCTATATACCAGCTCAGAGAACAGAGTGTTAAGTGGGTGTTGAGGTTTACGAGTGGGCTTTATAGAACAGTGATTATTTTACAGCTTCTGAAATGCTAAATCCATCCCCCCACAGGAAGGTCATGTGACGGGGGTTTAATTAGGAAGAGAACAAGCAGAGGAAGAGGGGGCTGCTGGTCCGGTGGGTTTGCGTGTGTGCACGTGCATACGTCTTTCTTCCCCCTTGTCTCCTGAATAAAGAGATGCAAAATGTGTGCACAGCTGCAAAGGTTTAGGAAATCCAAATTGGCCCATGGTATTTTAATCAAATCCATTGATTAGTTGACAGTTGACAAATTAAGTGAGTCAGGGAATGCCTGCCTGCCAGTGGTCCCATCTGTGTATTGGCTGTAATATGGATGGAATAACACACACTAGCACCAAACCCAGCAGCTGTTTGCTCTTTCCTGAACACAGACACACACACACACACTCACACACACACACTTTGTCCTGATGGCTCTTTCTGTGTGACAATGGCCACCTCATCCTCATCACATCACCTCCCTAATGGGTAATTTGGGACTGATGTGGTTCATCTGACACAGATGCCACCCCCTCTAAACACCCACATTAGACAATTATGGCTTTGTCCGTAAGTAACTCCGCTTGTCTCGCTGTGGTGTCATCATTTAAACTCAGTTTTTCAGAATTCCTGACATTTAATCCTAGTACAAATTCCATGTATTAGGTCAGTTAGGATCACCACTTTATTGTAAGACTGTGAAATGTCAGAATAATAGTAGAGAGAAGGATTTATTTCAGCTTTTATTTCTTTCATCACATTCCCAGTGGGTCAGAAGTTTACATACACTCAATTAGTATTTGGTAGCATTGCCTTTAAATTATTTAACTTGGGTCAAATGTTTCACATAGCCTTCCACAAGCTTCCCACAATAACCAGTTCCTGACAGAACTGGTGTAACTGAGTCAGGTTTGTAGGCCTCCTTGCTCGCACACACTTTTTCAGTTCTGCCCACACATTTTCTATAGGATTGAGGTCAGGGCTTTATGATACCTTGACTTTGTTGTTCTTAAGCCATTTTGCCACAACTTTGGAAGTATGCTTGGGGTCATTGACTGATTTCTTTTGATTGATGATGTCAAGCAAAGAGGCACTGAGTTTGAAGGTAGGCCTTGAAATACATCCAAAGGTACACCTCCAATTGAGTCAAATGATGTCAATTAGCCTATCAGAAGCTTTTAAAGCCATGACATCATTTTCTGGAATTTTCCAAGCTGTTTAAAGGCACAGTCAACTTAGTGTATGTAAACTTTTGACCCACTGGAATTGTGATATAGTGAATTATATGTTAAATAATCTGTCTGTAAACAATTGTTGGAAGAATTACTTGTGTCTTGCACAAAGTAGATGTCCTAACCGACTTGCCAAAACTATAGTTTGTTAACATGACATCTGTGGAGTGGTTGAAAAATGAGTTTTAATGACTTCAACCTAAGTGTATGTAAACGTCTGACTTCAACTGTACATATAAGCAACACTACAACGTCGTAGAATATTCATTCTACATACTGCACAGTGTAGTTTCATCTCGATCACTTGCGCAAATGAAATCATAAATGAGAAAGTGAGTAAATGGTTAGGCAGGCAAGGAGCAGACAGTTGTGCTATTTTCTTATACCTTATTAGAAGAACGTTTCATTCATTCATTCATTCAGTGTGTAAAAATTAGTTTTAATGACTTCAACCTAAATTAATGTAAACTTCGGACTTCAACTGTATGTGTTTTTCTCAAAATAAACTACAACAAAACTAACTGTGTCCACAGAATGATTATTTGTATCTGAAAGGATGTCGGTGGGGCATTTCATTGTGTGATGAGTGACGCACGTGCTAATCATTTCTGTACTACTGGGGTAGTTATTAGTCTCAGTGTGACGCTGTGTGGGATGTACTGATTTAAGACCATTTTCATGGACAGGGATGACCTGATCCTAGATCAGCAGTCATACTCTGTCCCCATATACAGTATGTTCTTCTCTGAAAGTGTCTGTGGGAGAGGCAGTAAACGCATTGTAATGCTGTGCCCCACTAGTGGAGAGCAGTGGCACGTTGTACTGTACCTCTGAGAGATCGATACAGGCTGAAGGGACATCAATATACCTGGCCTTTCATTTGTCAGTCTGAAATATGGAAGTTGTTGTAAACGTAATGTTATTTATGTTCTGCAAGCTCCTAACACAGTTATGCTAAAACACATTCGTGCATACGCTCTCCTCTCTCTCTTTCCTCTCTCTTTTTCTTCTCCCTCTCTCTCTCTCGCCTCTCTCTCGCTCTCTTCCCTATTTCTCTCTCTCCCTTCTTTATCTTCACCCTCTCTTACACACACAGGAACACAGGCACACCGTCACCCACGTACATTTGTGGATATGACTGGTCTTTCTCTCTAAGTGTGATATGTCCTCCCTACAGATGACATGGACGCCATCCCCGTCAGGCAGTTAATCAAACACATCATGGAGCTCTACTCCAACAACCTGCACGGCTTCTCTGAGGAGTTTGAGGTAGGAACACAACGCAGTCTTTCTCTCTCAGCCTTTCTCAAATTGTTGAGGTGTAATAAGTAGGCTACCTCTGGGATAAAGAGGAGTGTGTGTGTGTGTGTGTGTGTGTCTAGATGTGTGTTTGATTATTCTAATTTGTCTGGTGTATGTTGTGTGTAGCGGTGTACATTACTGTCTTTGTCTGTGTAAACATTATGAGTTGTGTACATGGCATGTGCAGTATGTATTTATTCAGAAATGTGTGTGTGTGTGTGTGTGTGTGTTCTTATTGTGTAGCAGATGGCTGAGTGTGAGGAAGGTTAATTAACAAAGGGTCTAGTTGCTGGATGACTGGACAGGAACACACTGTCTCTGTGACCAGTTTGAGGCACAAGGCTAACACACTTCCCCCCCAGAGGCCCTTGTCAAATTGGGGTTATTAAGTGGGGTGAAGGTGAACATACATTATTCATACTAGGTCATTCAAACAGAGATCACACATGCAACCACATGGTGCTGGAACAGATTTGTGTAGAAATCCCATCACGAATAAAAACCCAGTTACATACTTATCATGTATGTAATGCAATATACTGAAAAATACTGTTTAGAAACAAATCATTTTAGATAAAGAGGGCTATTTAGATATGGTAATGGTTAAATCTCTTCACATAACTGACCCCACTATAACTATGACCACCCACACCCCTCTCTCCCTTTCTCACCACCTATCTCCCCCTATCTCTTTCTCTTTCTCTCTCTAGGAGGTCCAGCGCTGTACAGTGGACCTGAAGATCACAGCGGAACATTCCAATCACCCTGACAACAAGCACAAAAACCGATACATCAACATCGTGGCCTGTAAGTCCAGCATGCTGCACACTACAAGATGCATTAGTCGTATGTACGGGATACACATAGATCGTCCAATGAAATGCTTACTTGCAGGTTCCTTCTCGACAGTGCAACAACAATAATAAAATATAGGAATACGAACATAAAGTAAATAGACTATAATACAGGAAGGCCACATTTTTTTTGGGGGGGGGGGGATTGGGGGGCAAGTGTTTAAATTGTGCAGTATTTAGCAATCATAATAAGAGTCTGGTGTCAGCAGTTGTGATATGTGTGTAGTGTGAGGTGTGTCTGTGTGCGTGTGGGTGTGCTAAGGTGCGGTGAATCAGAGCAGGTGGTCAGTCCAGTTCAAGTGTTCAACAGTCTGATTGCTTGTAGATACAAACTACCTCTGAACCTGTTGGTATCAGACCTCATGCTCATATTAACATGTGACGTTAACAAGGCAATGCGGAATGAGGCTAATATTCCTGTTCTACGTCGACAGATGATCACAGTAGGGTGAAGTTACGACCCTTGACTGGGAAAGATGCCAAACACAGTGACTTCATCAACGCTAACTATGTAGATGTAAGTCAACCAATGGATGTATTGAGTACCATTTATCTGTCTATGTCATTATGTATGCTCGATGTTCTCTCTGTCATCATATATTGTCTAGTACACACCCTATGTGTACTTGTTCTCTGTGTGCGTGTACCACTGTTACTGACCCCCCCCCCCCCCCATTACCTCTCAACAGGGTTATAACAGTCCCAAGGCCTACATCGCGGCCCAGGGCCCTCTCAAGTCCACTTTCGAGGACTTCTGGAGGATGGTGTGGGAGCAGAACACTGGTATCATCGTCATGATCACTAACCTGGTAGAGAAAGGAAGGGTAGGTGGCCTCCCTCTGCCATTCACTGTATTTTGACTGTAGGTGTTGCTGTTGTCTTTTCACAGTCTAATCTTTGAACAGACTAGGTGAAAAATCTGTTGATGTGCCCTTGAGCAAGGCACTTAACCCTAATTGCTCCTGTAAACGTCGATCTGGATAAAACATTTAAAATTAATACTGTTGCCTTTCATAGTTGGAATTATTATTTTTTTCACAGAGGAAATGTGACCAGTACTGGCCCACAGAGAGCAGTGAGGAGTATGGCAACATCTTGGTGACTCTGAAGAGTACTAACGTTCATGCCTGCTACACACTGAGACGATTCCTCATTCGGAACACCAAAGTCAAAAAGAGTCAGAAGGGCAACCCAAAAGGGCGTCAGGACGAGCGGATGGTGATCCAGTATCACTACACCCAGTGGCCTGACATGGGTGTGCCGGAGTACACCCTACCTGTCCTCACTTTCATAGGGCGCTCATCTGCAGCACGTACACCTGACATGGGCCCCGTCCTAGTTCACTGCAGGTACAATAGCTCTCAAAACAAATACAAATAAAGTGTTCTCATACATCTCTAAACATTAGCTGTGTTCGAATACCCATACTAACATACTATACACTACATACTTAATGAGTATATACTACATACTATATACTATTAGTTCATTTTAGTATACTATAATAAGGCTAGCGTAGCCAACAAAATGTCAACCAACATAACGTGTAACATAACTTATTTGAAAAGTCATTACTTTTTTATAAATTGCTCAACATTTTCTTAACATTTGTCATAATTAGATAAAGAAATTAATATTTACTTTTTGTACTTACATTTGTATCCGATCTCACCTGACTTATTTTCCGCCATTTTCTTCAAATCTGAAAATCTTGTGAAGCCATGACCATTTTCTAAAGAATTGCATTATGGGCCCGAAAACTACGGAAATAGTGTTCACTGCTTGTATACTTCGAATTTTGTCAAATGTAGTACGACATCCAGGAACTTTTGGCATACTAACTATATCCATAATATGATCAATAAGCATACTACATACTCAATTTACATCATAAGTAGTATGGTTAGTGCGGTTAGTATGAGTATTCAAACACAGCTATGGATTCCGACCAGGTTTACTGCAGAGAGCCGCTATCCTAGTGCACAAAATCATCTTCCTCATTATAAGATATTACAAGAAACACGACTAGTTTGCTCATTGAAGTCTTGGCTTTGTGTTAGATCAGTAATACAGCTCCCTCTATGGGTGTCCTGTGGTAGTTAGTAGGTAACATACTATGTTTTGGTTGTGTAGTGCTGGAGTCGGGCGGACAGGGACGTACATCGTTATAGACAGCATGCTGCAGCAGATCAAAGACAAGAGCACAGTCAACGTCTGGGGCTTTCTCAAACACATCCGCACGCAACGCAACTACCTGGTTCAGACAGAGGTAACGTTTGCACGTGCATGCGCACGTGTGTGACAAATGACACCTCACATACACCTACAATGTGCATACAGCTACAGAGATTCACCTCTTTTAGATACAATGTTATGCCAGCTAGAGATACACTATATATACAAAAGTATGTGGACAGCCCTTCAAATTAGTGGATTTGGCTATTTCATTCACACCCATTGATGACAGAAGTATAAAATCGCTCACACGTGCCATGCAATCTCCATAAACAAACATTGCACCGTCATAGGATTCCAACTTTCCATCAAGTCAGTTCGTCAAATTTCTGCCCTGCTAGAGCTGCCCCGGTCAACTGTAAGTGATGTTATTGTGAAGTGGAAATGTCTAGGAGCAACAACGACTCAGCCGCAAAGTGGTAGGCCACACAAGCTCACAGAACCGGACCGCCAAGTGCTGAAACGCGTAGCGCATCAATATCGTCTGTCCTCGGTTGCAACACTCTCTACCGAGTTCCAAACTGCCTCTGGAAGCAACGTCAGCACAAGATCGGGAGTTTCATGAAATGGGTTCCTATGGCCGAGCAGCCGCACACAAGCTACCTGCCCCAATGCCTAGTGCCAACTGTAAAGTTTGGTGGAGGAGGAATAAAGGTCTGGGGCTGTTTTTCATGTTTCGGCATGAGGGAAATCTTAGTGCTACAGCATACAATGAGATTCTAGGCGGTTCTGTTCTTCCAACTTTGTGGCAGCAGTTTGGGGAAGGCCCTTTCCTGTTTCAGCTTGACATTCCCCCGTGCACAAAGCGAAGTCCATACAGAAATGGTTTGTCAAGATCGTGTGGAAGAGCTTGACTGGCCTGCACAGAGCCCTGACCTCAACCCCATCGAACACCTTTGGGATGAATTGGAACGCCGAGCCAAGAATCGCCCAACATCAGTGCCCGACCTCAGTAATGCTCTTTTGGCTGACTGGAAGCAAGTCCTCGCAGCTATGTTCCAACATCTAGTGGAAAACCTTCACAGAAGAGTGGAGGCTGTTATAGCAGCAAAGGTGGGACCAACCCCATATTAATGCCCATGATTTTGGAATGAGATGTTCGACAAGCAGCTGTTGACATACTTTTGATAATGTAGTGTATCTTCCTCCTCCCTCTGACCATCCCCCTGGACTATAGGAGCAGTACGTGTTCATCCATGATGCCCTCATGGAGGCCATCCTGGGAAGTGAGACAGAGGTACCCGCCTGTCAGCTCCATGGTTACGTCAACAGCATCCTCACCCCCGGCCTGGGGGGCCGCACGCGCCTCGACAAGCAGTTCAGAGTGAGCCGATATATTAGCATAGTAATTTGCAAACTACTTATGTAATGAATAGCATCTTTAGAGAGTTGAAGGGTAGACATTCAGTCACCCAGACATTATTATACCACTAAGTATACATTGATGCCCATTCATATCCATTCACTAGATGTTGTTCTAGTGATCTGAGTGAACTCTTCTTCTCCAGCTGCTGACCCAGTGTAACGCCCACTTCATAGAGTGCTTCAGCGCCCAGAAAGACTGCAACAAGGAGAAGAACCGCAACTCCTCAGTGGTTCCTTGTGAGTACAGTATTTCTAGAGACTATTCTAGGCTGTATTATCAATTTCTCTTGTCAATTAACCACCAACTACTAAAGCATATGCATGTTTCATGCTTTGCTAGTTTTCCCGAGACATTAGGCTATGGTGTATGAGCTTTTTCACCCCACCATGTGACTACGCCACTACGGGCAGGGATCAGCAACAGCTGCGGGATGATTTTTTTCTTGAGCGGATGGTCTGGGGGCCAGAACATAATTACAAATAATCTGTAGACTGCAAATTGACCGCAAGAAGCCCAAACATATATATTGGACTAAAACATCATCATTTCAAACCTTGCTTACGTTTGTCCAGTATATAAGCACGTTTCTCTCTATTATGCGTAGGAATACTTGGGAACAGATTTCCAAAATTAAAATAATTTAGAGCTGATTTCCAGGTACTTTTACAGTCCTTTATGTCCAACAATGAAAACTTTTTTTCTCAAATCTTGGGGGGCCAAGTAAAACCACCCACGGGCCGGGCCACCAGTTGGGGAACCCTGCCATAGGGAAAGCATAGTAGTATCAACAGTGCGTAGCTTATAGTTGATATTTACATTTTTAGTCATTGACCAGACGCTCTTATCCAGAGCGACATACAGTGCATTCATCTTAAGATAGCTCGGTGGGACAACGACATATCACAGTCATAGTACATGACTAGTACTAGTACATTTTCCCTCAATAAAGTGTCTATCAGCAAAGTTAGTGTAAGATAATACATGTGTTTTTTTTGTAGGGGCGGTCGGGGGTGTGGGATAATGGAATTCATTTAAAATACTCTTTGAAGAGGAAGGGGTGGGACGACCAAGAGACCAGAGGTGCAAGAATAGAGTTCTCGGGATGGCTGTGTAGGGTTTGAGCATAGCCTAAGGGTAGGTAGGGGAAGTTCCTCCTTAGGCAAGCACCGTGGTCTTGAATGCATGTTTTTTGTCTCCCTATCTAGCGGAACGAGCTCGAGTAGGACTGGCCCCTCTCCCTGGAATGAAAGGCACAGACTACATCAATGCCTCCTACATAATGGTATGATACTGCTATATCATACACACACATACAGTACTGTGAAAAAGCTGTAAAGTAAGAATGCTTACAAAAATAGACATGTTAATAGATTATATTTATCAATTAACTAAATGCAACGGTACTGTACATACAAACACATGTCTCCTGCCCACTCTGATAGTTGTGTCTGAACATAATGTTCTGTTCCCTTGTTGATTATAATTACCTAGCATCTGTGAAGCATCTTAATGAATTACAGTCCACCATTTATCATAAAGAATAATTCATACTGAGAAACTGAGGCAAGGGCCTGTATACAGTGCATCACGATCAAGACAGTAACCTTTAAAACTCATTGATATGAGATGTAAGTCCTAACAGACACAATACATTCCTTCTGGTGTTCAGACACCGTACAAGTAATTGGCTAACAGTGTTATAGAAGATTTTGTGAGAGCTGTTCACTATGTATGACTGCTAACATGTTGACCTTCAACCTTTGGCTATGCAGGGTTACTACAGGAGTAATGAGTTCATCATTACCCAGCATCCTTTGCCCCACACCACCACAGACTTCTGGAGAATGATCTGGGACCACAACGCCCAAATAATTGTCATGCTCGCAGACAACCACGGTTTGGTGAGTAGAGTAGCTGGCCAGCAGGTTATAGCATAAGTATCTTATGCTTTTCACCTTAGTGGAGTTAAACTGTACTGCCTAGTTATGCATCAGAACTGTAAAGGAAAATATGAAAAGAAAATATCCAAGCCAGCACAGTACGGTTTGGACCTGCTTACACAGATATACCTTACTCATCTAACCTGTATGCCTGCGTTGTCGTACGTGTATCTAGGCTGAGGATGAGTTTGTGTACTGGCCGAGCAGAGAGGAGGCAATGAACTGCCTAGCCTTCACCGTCACCCTGATCAGCAAGGACAAACTGTGTCTCTCCAACGAAGAACAGATCATCATCCACGACTTTATCCTGGAGGCCACGCAGGTACAATAACCCTTAATCTTTGACCTTTCACCCCTCACAGGTAACCTCTGAGTTTATCAAATCCTTTCAGACCCTGTTATGACGGTATGCAGATAGAAGGGCCATGTGTGTCCCGGGGTGGTCCTTGGAGCCGGGTAGGGCCAGTGGGACTGGGCCCTGGTTGAGCCAATCCGTTTTCAGATAGGCTTTAGTTAAACTACAGTACTGGCCTCCTCTAGTAGCGGTACTGTATTGTCATTGTCCTAGTTGTGTCTGACTGTAATATGTCCCCTTCTTTCTCTCAGGATGACTATGTCCTAGAGGTGAGACATTTCCAGTGCCCTAAATGGCCCAACCCAGACGCCCCTCTCAGCAGCACCTTTGAGCTTATCAACGTCATCAAAGAGGAGGCCATGACACGAGACGGACCCACCATCATACACGATGAGTAAGTGGGCCTGGTCTGTGTGCTTGAGTGCGTACATGCGTAGGTACTGTGCATTCAGTGGCCAGTTTATTAGGTACCGGGTCGGACCCCCCCCCCCCCCACCCCCACCCCCCCCTTTTCTCTCCAGAACAGCCTGAAGTATTCGGGGCATGGAAACATTGCTCGATTGGTATCAAGATGTCCCTCTCTGTCCCTGGTAGGTTTGGGGCGGTGTCTGCGGGGACTCTGTGTGCCCTCACCACCCTGTCTCAGCAGCTGGAGAGCGAAGGGGCTGTGGATGTCTATCAGGTGGCTAAGATGATCAACCTCATGAGGCCAGGAGTCTTCACAGACATAGTGAGTTCAACCATGAGCCAGCCAGGAGGGTTGGTGCTGTCATGCATTTATAATCACCAATTGCCAATAACTAACTTCTTGCAACATCTCTATTCAGTCATAGGAGCAAATATCACCCAGTCTGTGTAACATTGTGGTTGTCATTACTCATTCTGACATGACTTCTCAACATGTCACCAGTCTTAGACCTAGAAGTAACATTTGAAGTTTCATCATTTGTCAGTATTAACAGTTGTGTTAACCTGTCTCTCTGTCTCTGTATCTCCAGGAGCAGTACCAGTACCTGTACAAGGCCATGCTGAGCCTGGTGAGCAGCAGAGATACTGGGATGAGCCCCCTCTACATGGACACTAATGGAGTGGTTGTCATCATGGACGAATCAGACCCTGCAGAGAGCATGGAGTCGCTGGTCTGACTGGTTACTGGTCTGACTGGTTACTGGTCTGCCTGGTTACTGGTCTGACTGATCACTGATCTGACTAGTTGTACTGGTTACTAGTCTGACTGGTTACTGATCTGACTGGTTCTACTGGTTACTAGTCCGACTGGTCTGACTGGTGACTGGTCTGACTGGTGACTGGTCTGACTGGTGACTGGTCTGACTTGTTGTACTGGTCTGACTTGTTGTACTGGTCTGACTTGTTGTACTGGTCTGACTTGTTGTACTGGTCTGACTGGTCTGATTGGTTGTACTGGTCTGACTGGTTGTACTGGTCTGACTGGTTACTGGTCTGACTGGTTGTACTAGTCTGACTGGTTGTACTGGTTCCTGGTCTGACTGGTTACTGGTTTGACTGGTTGTTGGCCAGACTGGTTAGTGGTCTGACTCGTTGTACTGGTTAGTGTTCTGACTGGTTACTGTTCGGGCTGGTAACTGGTCTGACTGGTAACTGGTCTGACTGGAGTCATTCGTATGAATGACCACACTGTAGCTCACACCACCACCAGAAGGCACTTAATTTGTACAACTCTGAGAAACTGAGAAAACTTTGGCGGACTTTCCCGAGGCCTTTTTTGCCAGAACTATTGGTTAAATGAATACTGGTAACCTGATTACCTTTTTTACACTGATGATATAATGTGTTTTGATATTTATTTGTTTCTTTATTATTTTGTCTTAATTGTTATCCTGCTGAGGGTTTGCACCTGTTGTTTAAGTTGTTTCACGTGTGGAAAAAGAAAGCAGCTCTGTCCAGTTTGCACTATACTTTCAGTGTTACTGCCTAAAACCCTGTTAGATAATACAGTACAGTTAGCTAGACCCTGGCTCCACGCTACACTACCCGAATCCCTTTTTGGATTGTGGCAAAGAAAATACTTTCGCCTCAATGAATGAAGAAAAAAGACCAAGGACGACCATACATTCCAACATGATCCTCCAGGCCAATAGATTTCTTAATACAAACCATCCCAGTTCAGTACATTTTATTACATTACAGCTCACCCAACATGCATTGCATCACTATCATCTGGCCAACACTTCCTATTCAGGAAAACCCACATTATCAAAGGAAATGTTTTATCTGTAGAGATACTATGTTACTTATACATATAACTATATTACCCAAATATCCCCATTCATATTTGTACATTTTACACATCACTTTGATGTTTTTTAAGTAGTACTACAACTACTGTGAACATGTATTGCTTTATATTAAGATTTATATTGTTTTGTAATATATATGACTATCCTTTATCAAAGTAAGCAGCTGGTTTTGTGTACTGTATATACACTACCGTTCAAAAGTTTGGGGTCACTTAGAAATGTCCTTGTTTTTGAAAGAAAAGCACATTTTTTGTCCATTAAAATAACATCAAATTGATCAGAAATACTGTGTAGACATTGTTTATGTTGTCAATGACTATTGTAGCTGGAAACAGCTGATTTTAATGGAATATCTACATAGGAGTACATAGGTCCATTATCAGCAACCATCAGTCTCAACTATCAGCCTTTTTCTTTGCAACTCTGCCTAGAAGGCCAGCATCCCAGAGTCGCCTTTTCACTGTTGACGTTGAGACTGGTGTTTTGCGGGTTCTATTTAATGAAGCTGCCGGTTGAGGACTTGTGAGGCGTCTGTTTCTCAAACTAGACACTCTAATGTACTTGTCCTCTTGCTCAGTTGTGCACCGGGGCCTCCCACTCCTCTTTCTATTCTGGTTAGAGTCAGTTTGCTCTGTTCTGTGAAAGGAGTAGTACACAGCATTGTACGAGATCTTCAGTTTCTTGGCAATTTCTCGCATGGAATAGCCTTCATTTCTCAGAACAAGAATAGACTGACGAGTTTCAGAAGAAAGTTCTTGGTTTCTGGCCATTTTGAGCCTGTAATCGAACCCACAAATGCCGATGCTCCAGATACTCAACTAGTCTAAAGAAGGCCTGTTTTATTGCTTCTTTAATCAGCACAACAGTTTTTAGATGTGCTAACATAATTGCAAAAGGGTTTTCTAATGATCAATTAGCCTTTTAAAATGATAAACTTGGATTAGCTAACACAACGCGCCATTGGATCACATAAGTGATGGTTGCTGAAAATGGGCCTCAGCTGTTTCCAGCTACAATAGTCATTTACAACATTAACAATGTCTACACTGTATTTCTGATCAATTTGATGTTATTTTAATGGACAAAAAATGTGATTTTCTTTAAAAAACAAGGACATTTCTAAGTGACCCCAAATGTTTGAACGGTAGTGTAATTCCCCCTCTCGCCTTGTGTGGATCATGACCCATAGTGTCCATTTTGTCCAACCCAGCTCTACATGTGGCTTTACTTTATATAAAGTTTACTTCATAAAATACAGCTTTCATCTTACCAAATTAATGGAGTTCTCTTATCATCTCGAGGGGGAACTGTTTTTCTTTAATTATAACCAAAGACATGGTTGAAAATTGCAACAAGAAAGTTGTTTGACCATAATTGGACTAAAACATTATATTATTACATGTTTGTTGCAATGTTACCACAAAGTTTTTAGAATGTGTCTCTGACAACGATCAGTCAGTCCTCCTATCGTTCTCAATTCACCAGAGATGGAACCAAGCGTCACATGTAGTGTTCATCCTAATGACAGTCCATAGTGTAAGTCCATACTTTACTATGTGAAATTATGTTTGAACTGGGTTTTAACCCCTACACCAAACCACGATAATATCTACTTTTACTCATCCATACTGCAACCTGTAGCTATACCTTGTACTGATACATAGATGCTGTATTTTCCTTTTGCTTTCCTTTTCTCTCTTGACGAGAAGCTTCTTAAATGAAGTCACAACTCTCCAACATTTGGAGAAAAGTCCTGACTTATTACATACTCATTTGTCACATTGGGAAACAGTTATTGGCAGCAAACAACCATTATTATTTTTTTGCATGTGTAACTTTTTAATTTATCTCGACCATTATTATTATTATTAACTTTACGCTTTATACATATTTCATTTATAACATGAGTGTAATTTCCTATTTCGAAGTCATGTACATATTTACTTCAAGGATCAATCTTCTTGGAAGTTATAATCTTTGCTGTGTGATCAACATAGACCTTTATTTTCATATGAAGCTTTTTTTCTTTGTAACATTATCCTCCTCTCACTCATTGTATTCGTGGTGAGTATTTAGCAATCAAGTCTCCATGGATACAAGTAGACTGCCATCACTTTCCATCACAAGTCCATGACTGCGTCTAAAATGGCACTTATCTATGTAGTTCCCTACTTTTGATCAAAAGAGGTGCACTATATAGTGAATAGGATACCATTTGGGACATTCACTGTAAATCACTTGTTGTTCTCTCGGGGTCAAGAATATATTATTCGTCCCCATTTTGAATATCAAACTTTTGCTATAGTCTACATCAGACCAGTGTGTGCTATGGATGAAAAAGATCCCGGGAGTCACTGAGTAAAGTTTGCCTCCTCAACCCATCTAAGCAAGTTCAGCAGTCGTTCTATTTTGTAAACGTGAAGAAATTAAATGGTTTGGTCCATTTATTATATTGTCATTGTATGATAGTGCCATTGTGTTGTATTACTATGGTACTGTCATACGATATAATATTATTATAGTGTAATAGTGTTATTTAATACGTAACTTGTATTGCTATACATTAAATAAAGTATGGGTTTTGATGTACTTCATCCTGGTGTTGTCTATTTGTGTCAGATTTACCGTAGCATGAGGCAGGGTTTTAATTGTCCTGCTTTTATGTGCACATTTCTATAATTGATAACCCCTCAGTTCTATTTTCTATGGTCACAATGTTGCCCTCTGCTGGTTGTCAGAAGTTGGTTGACAGTATCCCTAATTTCGCCATTATGCACATTGGTGTTTCTCAGTGTGCAGGTTGAAAACATCTCATGTCCCCTTTCCCTGAGTCAAATAGGTAATTTACACAAAGACAACGATGTGTATTTGTACAGTAATTTTATTTAGAGGCCACAGCTCTTGCATATTACAACTGTTGGCTTTCATAAGGCAAAAGCAAGAATGAATCCACCAGCTAATTTCACAAAACGGAAAGCATTCGAAGAGGGTGGGGACCCACGGGCATGCAGATGGCTCAGAATGCAATGTACAGCGTTGTGTGTGTATATACAAAACAACAGTGAGACCCAAATAAATGCCACACATCTCATCCTAATCAAATACGGAATAAAACTAAAAAGACAGACCAACTTTCATTTTGGTAAATAAAAAAACCTTTTATTTTTAGCTCTCTTTTCTCTGTAAACGTGCAACTAAATTTAAAATAGATTAGAACCTGTTTCAAGGTCGTTCAACAATGTAGAAATAAAAATATAATCTCCAACAAGATATCAAAATGGAGCTTTGAGAATATTGCATTTCTAGAATACCCACTCATTTTAGTTCAAGATGGCTGCTGGATGATGTCTCGTTGGTGATAGGGTGAAAGATGAGGTCACAGAGCATTGACACAGAGGAGGAAACAGAAGTTCTAGAACATACTATGGTGGTGAGAGTAGAGTGAGTAGACGAGATGTTTATCCTAAACAGCATTGAACTTAAATACAGAGGGTCATTTTCAGTTTGAAGCAGTTGGTATCCACTTAAATATAGACAATACAAAGAAAAGGGTCTATACACTCATCGTCACGACAATGTACCATTATAATGAATGTAGAATACAACAAAGAAGCGCCATATAGGTTTGCATTGGACAGGGACACACCTAATAATCTCACTCAACATTGTCAAACAAATGGTACTCCATATTGCTTAGGAACACATAGTTAATTTAGAAGTCAATGAGTCAAAGATATCATCGTTGCTATCTTCATCATGACACAGCTAAACTGTCAATCATGGTTTATTTTTTCAACATCTTTATTTGTATTATTTTTCATCAGTATAGTTATTACTATTTTTCTTGTTTATTATAGGTCCTTCGTGGGCATTTTGAGATGACAGAGGTCCTAGAGTGGCTGTCTGAGTAACAGAATTGGTACATGCATTGGTTACCAGGCTAAGTCAAAAGTTGTGGTAGTAGAGGGTCGGGGGTCGGGAGTGGAGACGCAGGGTCAGACGGGGGGTAAAGGGAGGCGTCGGTGCCAGTTCCGAGGTCGGGCGGTGCTGGGCTCTAGTCATCGTCTTCGTCCTCTTCGTCGCTGTCCTTCATAGAGATGCCCCCCATGCCTCCCTCCTTCATGGACGCGTTGGCCTCCTCCAGGGTCAGCCTGTTCCTCACCGTGTCATACATCTTACTGTTTAGGGTGGAGTCTAGCACCCCCTGCAGACGGAAGTCACGGTACTTTTTCTACAAGGGGATGGATGATTAAAAGAGGGATTAGGAGGTGTAGAGGGATGAAGTAGCTAAAGGCTCGACAAAGAACGTGTGCCACTGAGTTGCAGGTAGATTAGATGCCATGGTAATCAATGACAGGGAATATAAAGAGATGAGGGTCTCTCCAATCACCTTCTCCAGTGCACGATTAACCTCTACCATACCGTTTTAGCCTTGTTCATACTGGCAGTTTGAAATGAATGTTTTTTGCACATCCGATTAGAATCTGATCTTTTTCCTGCAGTCTAAAGAACCAAAAAGCACAAGGAATCAGATATATTTCAAGCCACATTTCATACAAACCGGATTTCTGTCCATGCAACTTTTTTAGACTGTTATTTGGCATATCTTGTTGCTTGCTAGCTACTCTGTTGACATTTTGACAAGAACATGTGGTAGCTAACTAATAGGCTTAGGCGATATACCGTACCGGGGTATTTCGATATACCGACGGGATTGTTTTCAATACCGTTGCGTGGGGTGCATCCTACACCACTGCTTATAAGTTAAGTATAACTATGAGAAATCTAAGTGTCATAAATTATATCCAGCTCAGGGCTCCAGCTATGCATTGGATTTGCTAACTTGCTAGATGTCAAGATCAGCTTCTTAGCTACAGCATAGACTTTCAATCCCCTTCTGGATCAAGAACCCTGTTTTGTGCTGCAAAACAATTGCTCCCCTTGTGGGCACATTCCGTAATAGTGTATACCCCGGTATGTTACAGAAACAGTATGACGGTATGAAAATCTGGATACCGCTCAACCCTACTAACTAGCTTGTTAATTGTTTACAAATAAATGAGTGAATGTGCTAGAAAGCTAAACAGCTACCTGTTTCGAAAGTTGGATCATCTTATCCTTTGAGGCTTTAAACGTTTTCTTACACTATGATTTTGAACATTCAAAGCAGCTGGGAGACTTCCATGGCAGGCATTGTTGTCACCTTAGCTTGCTACACAACGTCTGAGCACCAAAGCATGAGGACCACGACGACCAATCAGCCTACACCATTGCCTAACATTACCATGACAACTAGCGTAGCCTTGACAGCAAATGACTAGTCTAAACATACACAAATCCAATTGTCACTTGTAAAACTGATTTGAGCATTAAGGCCTGAAATGTGAACAAGGTTTTTTTTACCATGACACATTTTCAATCATGTTCTCATTTTGCCATCAAATAAAGCGATACTTTTGAGTTACAGTAGCTGAGTTACAGTGAAGGGTATTAACCCCTCCCCTGGTAGTGAGTTACCTTGACGATCCTGATGAGAATCTTGAGCTGATAGAGATGGAGCTGCTGGTCCATGCGCTCAGTGAGCCAGGTCCCCAGCAGGTTCATGGTGGCTGTGTACCATTGCTGCAACAAACACAAACACAGCGTTCTCCAGCAAAACACACACACACACACACACACACACAGACACACAAACTAGAGCTCTCTGCATATCAAGATGCAGCTTGATATGTTCTCTAGTGAACAAATACACACGTCTTACATGCAAAACACACTCATTGTGGCATTTTGCACCTGCCCTGTGTTTTGTTGTAGCTGCTTGACAATAAAATTTCCCCCCCGGGGGATCAATAAAGTACCTATCTATCTATCTATCTATCTATCACACATAGGGAAGTACTTTCCGACACCTAACACACACACACACACATTTATAGTATTGTCCAGGAAAGACAGACATTCTGAGAAAAAAAAGACACACACACACACATTCTGCAGTGGAGAATAGAAACACACACTGAACATTAAATAAGTATTTCAGAAAAAAGCACATTAATTATTTCATAATTCCCATTTCTCCAAGCACTGCAGGGCACTAAGAAAATCAGAGGGAAAAAATGAAATGATTAATAAATTGCCAGGGTATATTAGTAGTGCTAGCCAGACATTAAACCATAAAATGCTCATGTTGGTTTACTTCAAATTATCTAGACTAGCGCTAATGCCCTATGAAGGCTCTTAAATACAGTTGAAGTCTGAAGTTTACATACACCTTAGCCAAATACATTTAAACTCAGTTTTTCACAATTCCTCACATTTAATCATAGTAAAAACTCCCTGACTAAAGGTCAGTTAGGATCACCACTTTATTTTAAGAATGTGAAATGTCAGAATAATAGTAGAGAGAATGATTTATTTCAGCTTTTATTTCTTTCATCACATTCCCAGTGGGTCAAAAGATTACATACACTGACTTTATATTGTTTAACTTGGGTCAAACGTTTAAGGTAGCCTTCCACAAGCTTCTCACAATAAGTTGGGTGAATTTTGGCCCATTCCTCCTGACAGAACTGGTGTAACTGAGTCAGGTTTGTAGGCCTCCTTGCTCGCACACACTTTTTCAGTTCTGCCCACAAATTTTCTATAGGCTTGAGGTCAGGGCTTTGTGATGGCCACTCCAATACCTTGACTTTGTTGTCCTTAAGCCATTTTGCCACAACTTTGGAAGTATGTTCGGGGTCATTTGGAAGACCCATTTGCGACCAAGCTTTAACTTCCTGACTGATGTCTTGAGATGTTGCTTCAATATATCCACATAATTTCCCTTCCTCATGATACCATCTATTTTGTGAAGTGCACCAGTCCCTCCTGCAGCAAAGCACCACCACAACATGATGCTGCCAGCCCCGTGTTTCATGGTTGGGATGGTGTTCTTCGGCTTGCAAGCTTCCCCCTTTTTCCTCCAAACATAACAATGGTCATTATGGCCAAATAGTTATTTTGTTTGATCAGACCAGAGGACATTTCTCCAAAAAGTATGATCTTTGTCCCCATGTGCAGTTGCAAACCGTAGTCTGGCTTTTTTATGGCGGTTTTAGAGCAGTGGCTTCTTCCTTGCTGAGCGGCCTTTCAGGTTATGTCAATATAGGACTCGTTTTACTGTGGATATAGATACTTTTGTACCTGTTTCCTCCAGCATCTTCACAAGGTATTTTGCTGTTGTTCTGGGATTGATTTGCTTTTTTCACACCAAAGTACGTTCATCTTTAAGAGACAGAACACATCTCCTACCTGAGCAGCATGACGGCTGTGTGGTCCCATGGTGTTTATACTTGCGTACTATTGTTTGTACAGATGAACGTGGTACCTTCAGGCGTTTGGAAATTGCTCCTAAGAATGAACCAGACTTGTAGAGGTCTACAATATTTTTTTCGGAGGTCTTGGCTGATTTATTTTGTTTTTCCCATGATGTCGAGCAAAGAGGCACTGAGTTTGAAGGTAGGCCTTGAAATACATCCACAGGTACACCTCCAATTGACTCAAATGATGTCAATTAGCCTATCAGAAGCTTCTAAAGCCATGACATCGTTTTCTGGAATATTCCAAGCTGTTTAAAGGCACAGTCAACTTAGTGTATGTATATTTCTGACCCACTGGAATTGTGATATAGTGAATTATAAGTAAAATAATCTGTCTGTAAAAAATTGTTGGAAGAATTACTTGTGTCATGCACAAAGTAGATAACCGACTTGCCAAAACTATAGTTTGTTAACATGACATCTGTGGAGTGGTTGAAAAATGAGTTTTAATGACTTCAACCTGTGTATGCAAACGTCTGACTTCAACTGTACATATAAGCAACACGACAACGTCGTAGAACATTCATTCTACATACTGCACAGTGTAGTTTCATCTCGATCACTTGCGCAAATGAAATCATAAATGAGAAAGTGAGTAAATGGTTAGGCAGGCAAGGAGCAGACAGTTGTGCTATTTTCTTATACCTTATTAGAAGAACGTTTCATTCATTCATTCATTCATTCAGTGTGTAGAATAAGATTGATCCAGATGATTCATAGTTATTAGAGAATAGCACACGAGAGAAGAAAAGTGATTAACCAAGGAAGATAGGAAACATTCGGCCTCCTTCGAACGTCCAGAAAAAATATCAACTTTGAGTCATGTGGAGTGAGTAGGCAGGGCCAGGAATGAGGGCCTGAAGGGCTAGGATTGGACTTGGCTCGGTGGTTCGATTGGTTTAATTGCCCTAGCGCTAATTTGATTGGACCCAGGTTTGTTTATGTCCTGTAGAGATGACTGGTTGGTCAGAAGGTTTTGGCTTGACGCTTGAGGTCAGATTTTAGCGGATGGATGCCTTTCCACTTCACACAGTCGAGTTGAGCCTATGTGCGTGCAGTGCATGCAGACCTGGAAGGCAGGTCGGTTTGGTGGCTTCGTGGGTGGCTGGGTGAGTGTGTACGTGCGTGCAGAGGTTGGTGTGCTGTGTGTGTTTCATAGTAGTATGACTGAGGCATAACTCTTAGAGGTGGACGGTCATGCTAGAAGATGTACACAGGAAGATTATTTGACTTGAAATCATGCCATTCAACATAATGTGCTAAAACAACGCAACGTTAGAGATAAGTGCCACTTTTTGAAGAAAAGAGGAGGCGGCAGGAGTTATGGGGGTTAATAAAGAAAGAAAGACAATAATTGAGAGAGTGAATAAGTGAATAAGTTAAAGAAAGAAAGCGAGAGAGAGATGCAGCATTGGGGAGTTTTGCTGATACATGCAACGAAATGGATGGAATATAATAGCAGTAGGAGGGGAAATAATGTTTCTAAAACGACAAACATAGTCATCAAAGACACTCCAAAGCTAACGGAAATACAACATTAAAAACGGAAAAACATCCACAGCTCAATATACATGGAACAGTCAAACGTGGTAGTGCCAGGTAGGGCCAGGTTAGAAGCAGCTATACATTCCCACATCAGAAACAGTGGGGAGGAGGAGGGGGGTGGTACTCTTCAGCAGTGTAGAAACACAAGGAGAGAGACAATGACAGCCAGTGTTGACCTTAAAGACGGAATTAAACAGACTTCACAATAGTACAACACACCTTTCAAACACAAAACACACACCACTCTAGCACATAATCGCACACCTCACAAACCCACAAAGCCAATACACACACAGTGACAGTGCAGGAACAATAAGCTACTGCACAGAGTAATACTTTTCAAACACACTAATATACAGCCAACACTCCAGCACGTTACCACACGCCTCTCAAACACACTTATACACAGCCAACACTCCAGCACGTTACCACACGCCTCTCAAACACACTTATACACAGCCAACACTCCAGCACGTTACCACACGCCTCTCAAACACACTTATACACAGCCAACACTCCAGCACATTACCACACGCCTCTCAAACACACTTATACACAGCCAACACTCCAGCACATTACCACACGCCTCTCAAACACACTTATACACAGCCAACACTCCAGCACATTACCACACGCCTCTCAAACACACTTATACACAGCCAACACTCCAGCACATTACCACACGCCTCTCAAACACACTAATACACAGCCAACACATTACCACACGCCTCTCAAACACACTAATACACAGCCAACACTCAAGCACATTACCACACGCCTCTCAAACACACAAAGCCAACACACACACATCTGTGCACCACAATACTGTACAGTTTATATTTTCAGGGTTATAAAGCAAACACACGTCACTGTAGTACACTACACGAAAATGGTGGACACATTATTTAAAATGTATCACATAAGGATTATGTGCTTGTAAAACAGTGCTCTCATATCAATGGCTTTTGCTTTGCAAGACCGCTTCAAACGTGAACGTGTATTTTAAATTACTATATATTATTTAGTATTACTTAGATAGAAAGGGAAAGTTAGTTATTACATATCCTAGTGAATTAGATGACCTGTACATCTTTCTTTACCCAGAGAGCACTGCTTTCGATAATCCTGCCCGATGGTGCTTGTTTGGACTCTTTGCTTGTAAACAAAAGGGATCCAACCAATCCACAAAGGTCCAAAAGCACCGTGGCAATGCACACCAGAATACAGTGGGCAGGAGCAGAGGTTCAGAGAACAGAGAAGAAGAAATAGGGGAGAGAAGAGGAGGAAAACCTATAGAGGACGATAATAAAACAGAAGCCTCTTCTGCACCAGGCTGTGGTAGGTATACACACAGCGCCTGGTCTTTAAATGTGACATATAATATCCCTTTCCTGTCACAATTGTTTTGCCACATTTTGGAAAGCTCCCTCCCTATTGGTCAGGAGGAGTCGGCATCTTACTTACATCAAATAACCTTTCTATATACACCTCCTCATTGACCTTATCTCGTAGAATGTCCTGAGAGTGGCGGACACAGGTGACATAACCGTCGGCAACGTCCATCCCAGGCTTCTGCAAATACAGCAGAAACATAGACATTGTAAATCTGTAATTTATATCAGATTTAGATTAGATTAGAGTTTTTTAGTGCAGGGATGCAGATGAAATTACAGGGTACATCATTGTAAAAATTTATTGAAAATATACCACAAATATATGAAGAAATATTGAAAACTCGATGAAATTAAATAAGGATGTAATGTACTTTATAGAGACTCACACAGTACAATAGTGTTAAAGACAAGACAGAGGCAGGGTGGGAGGGGCAGATGTAAGGGGTTATGTGAGAAGAATGTATCAGCTCTGCACAGTACAGTTAAAATCACTCCAAACACACAAGAATGTATTTTGATTTGAATTAAGTAAATTATAAATACTTCCTTTCTGATCACATAGCTTTTTTACTGGTTTGACATTTTACAGAGATCAACTGGGAATGTGGCACACTTACAGGTACGTCCACATACTTTGAGGCAGCTTTCACCTGAAATTACAGACAGATTGTGACAAGAAAATATGAGAATCCCATAATTTGCTGTCACCAACATACCTAGAATAATTTAACATACCTAGAATAATTGACGGAAACATAGTTCCATCTGACATGATATTGGAGGAGATACAGTAGAGAAGCCTAGTCTTACCGTGAATGACATGAAAGATGAGAATAGAGTGCCTTCATCGTATCGGGAGATCTTGGCCAACAGACCCTCCAGAATAACCACAAACTAAGAAGAAGTGAGACACACAAACAACAATAAACAAATGAATAATAACAAGCTTTATCCCAGACTACAAATCACCTTGCTCTACTTTTCTAGTGCCACGAAGTACTACGAAGCCAACCACAATACGAGTTACGTATCATTAGGGAGGACAATAAGAGAAATTAAGAAAACATAAGTGTACCTTTGCCACCATGAGTTGGATCATGTCCTTTACACTCTCCTCAATCAGTTCATCTATTTGGGTGTGGTACTGTTTCTGAAAGACAAAAATAACACACAGTTCATCTATTTGGGTCGTACAGTTTTAGTAGGTGATCCCTTCAGGGACATGAACCCACAACCTTTGGATTGGTAGCGCCACATTCTTACCTCCTGGCCCATTTCCATGGCACACAGCTTGGAGGACTGGTCCTTCGCATCAACCATCACATTGAACATGGTGCATATTGCCGCGGAGATGCGGAAGTCTGTAGCCCTGCTGCTCTTTGTCAGCTTGGACTCAAATGCCATCCTAGTGCTGCAATACACGTCAGGGAACATTTCTAGGTAATGTATGGTATTTAGTTTGAGGCAGAGGCTCATGTCCAGCCACATGATCGAGAGACAGACACACCAACACTGACAGTACACAACTCCACACACACCAGTGTTCATTTTGGCAGCCATTTTAGATTTAGTTGTTTTAGTCATTCACATTTTAGTCATTTCATCCTTCGTTAGTTTGAGTTATTATCAGTTGACTAAAACTCAGGACAATTTTAGTCTCGTTTTAGTCACAGCCATTTTAGTCATGTAATAGTCAGTGCATTTTTCTATTAAATAATAAATATTTAGACTACCTCTAACTTTCAGATAACCTTTTCCAACTAGGCTTACTATCCCCTTGTATACCTTAGCTGGCTACATTGATACCCCTGACAGCTACAATTAACCATATAGGCTATAAAGCCTTGGCTACATGTTAAACAATTTACAGCTCTGATTTTCTCCCCATCATAACCGTCATGGATGGTAAATAATGGTGGTTTCCTTGAAAAGGGGAGAATTTGAGCTTTACAAAAATGCCAGAAGTATAAATGTACTCCTAATATTCAATGAGAGAGGCCAAGGTCAAGCCAATGCGTTGTCATAGTTATTGTTGCCGAAATTAACACTGACACCGACCCGCATACACACTGATACCGATACAACACACAGATAATAACACACCCAGACATACACACACACAAACACACACCGTTTGACGCAATTCTCAATCATGTCGCTGGACATGAGCTTCATGCGGTTCTCCAGGTGTTTGGCGAACTCCTCCTCGGGCCAGTGTAGGTCCCTGATGAAGGTCTGCAGTGCCTCCAGCTTCCAAAACAGGTCCTCCGACGTCCCAGAGCCATTGCTGCACACCCACGGCACACCCAAACACACACAGGTCAGAAGCCAAAGGTCACAGAAGACAGAGGGGTGTAGAGGAGGATGCTGGTCATCCACATCTCAACACTGGGGTCAAAGGTCCTTTATTCTAAACACACACCGACCGACTGTTTCAGAGTAATTTGCTTCACATTAACTTCACTTATAAATAACAAAGTATCTCTTTAGACAGACAGTCAGCGTATGGGAATAATATGAAGACATGGCTGACTATAACATTTCAATAACCATGCTGTAGCACTTGGTTTTTAATAACCTTTTGAGTGTGGAGTGGGTTCATGCAGGATAGTCACTGCAGATATCGCACACACTGACTTGTGTCTGTAATACAACACAGGGGAGTGGAGAGGTGAGGGAGGGCGTGTCTTGAAACATGGCTATCATTGTGTGTTCAAAAGTAGGTGTAATTTATCTCTATTGAACTTTGTTTGGGGTATACATGATCAATCACAGAAAATAAAACTCCAAAAGAACAGCCCACTCTCTCACCCCCCCCATGTCCTCAGGCTGGTGGTACTGGGTGAGTACAGTCGCTATTAAATACACCATGCAGTCCTGTCTGAAGGTGCTGCCATCCTGGGTAGAGCTGACTGGGAATGGGGGATGCAGGAAAAGGAGGAGGAGGAGAAGAGGAGGACAGGAGAGGGGGCAGATCTCTACTGCATTGGATGCCAGCTGCACTGAAGTGGTGGTTGCTTCAGAGCATTGAGCTAACAATCCACCCAGGCAGAATCTCTACCAACGTACCCACCCCAACCATAGAAATAAAACCACTAGAACAGAAATACCCATTGACTTGAATGGGGATGTCCATTCTTGTGATTCAATATCCCTGACCCCACCCACCTTATCCCACTGGCCACAGACAGTAATGTGAGCCAGGACCAGCAGTATTCATACAGGGTGCTGATGCGACGTTCAACTGTACCTTCCATAAGCAATCAGTGGTACAGTCAACTTTTCATGAGCACTACGGACTAACCACTGCATTCTTTACAGCTAGTGAAAACTGTAGGAGAGAGGCGGAGAGATACACATTGAACAGAAAATTCCAGATGATCCTAATAATGTCCACTGTTTTTCAGTGCACCAAAGCCCAAAACTTCCAGTGAAACATGGTTTGGTTCGGATCTGTATCTCTATACCTCACAGCTCAACTGCATGCATGTTGAGGGGAAATGAGAGCTTGTCATATAGCTACTCATTTCAAGAACAAACAAGCCTAAACTCTAAACAAGCCTGAACTACTGTGCGTAAACCCCCTTGTAGTGCTCTTGGCATGAACATGATAGGATCGGTAAAGACTGTTTACCCCATATTTGATTTGAGGAACGTAATGGTAAAGTCATCTTATCTGTAATGTGTGTGGTGTGTATTAGCCCATGTTGCTGAGAAGAAAGGCATCTTCCCTTACACAGTGCCTAAGCAGGTCGTTGGCAGAGACATTTCAAAATCTAAATCATTCTTTTTATTTGGTCTTCTTATGTCAATGACCTGCGTCAAGGGGACCTAGGGGACATCTTCATACCAAGGCAACACGTTGCTTGATGCACATAAATCTAAGGTGAACTAGTTGAATACACACTCAGGGTCATAGATAGCAGCCATCCATGACGGGGTGGAAAAACTAGGCATTGTTGGAAGGTTAACTGATAGTCCTGCTACTGGTGGTAGATTTGGTACTTTGGGAATTTGGAGGTTGACATTTGGTATTTGGAGATTCACATTGGGCAGATTACTTGTTAAACTCCTGCAGAAGAGACAGACAAAAAGAACAAAATAAATCCATAACAGTGGTAATGTAGATGCTGCTGCAGTTCAAAGCCATGTGAAACTGTGCAGTAAAAGGAATCAAATCCAGAACAGAGGAAAAGTCACATAAAGAAACCATCTTCAGACATAATACATAATATGTAAAAATAGCACACGTAAACAAGACCAACAGTTAGAGAAGCAGTTGTTTTCTGAAGCACATATAAAAAGAGGACCTAATACATTCAGAATAAGCAGTGGTTTTTTTTCGCATAATATATAAAAAGCAGCAGTAAGGCAAAACAGCCAAGATATCCAAAACATAAGACCTATCGTCTATAAATATGTATTTTCCTTCGAGGTTTAGAGCTCCGTAAAGAGCGTCATGTAAAAGAAAGCAACGCGAATGTAAATGGCGTGACAAATAAATAAGCATTAGTTATAAAGTGAAAAGGAGCAAATTAGCAACACAAAATACACTGGAGAGCTTCTGTCCCTAGCACACACTATGAGGGTTAGTCCACAAAACAAAAGGATGAAAATATTGGAGAAACATAGTGACATAGTCTGGGATGAGGGTCCCGAATGTGGCACAGTATTGCCTGTTGCACTTTTGCAAGTTTACCGCACAATACCTGCTAAAGCTTGAAGCTTCTGATCACAAAACTAATAATACCGTATGAGTCATAGCTACCATAATAGTCAGGATTAATTTGTTTCTGGAGTTGGAAAAACTCATTTCTGAGACCTTTGCCTCCTAATAAATGTTTTATGAATGCCTTTTGTTTTCCTTATCAGGAAATAAACTCCTTATCTATCACTCTCCTCGAACTGCTCTGACGGAGCGTGCTGAGGCAGTCAATAAGGAGTGAACAACATGACTGCTCTCCTAAGTATAGTAGTCTTGTAGGAGTGTCTCTCTCCTTCCTGGTCTCTCCTAGAGCAGACAGTTAGTGTGAGGAAGGACGGTCCCTTACTTTACAGGCACCCATGACTCTCCCTCAAAGCCCCTGGTGATAGACTGAGCGATGGAGGACTCCATCAGGTCCACATATCTAACCACCAGGGGAGCATAGAGATCCTGCAGGTGTTTGTGGAATTTCCCATTGCACAGGTGATCTAGAAGCAGAAGAAGAGAGAGAATAGAGCAATTATAGCTATACATATTGTTATATAGTTAGATAGTTATTATAACTATAAACACTACAGCGGGGCAGTGATCTAGGCAGAAGAGAGAGAGGACCAAGCCGTGTGTGTGTGGCACAGTACAGTGTGTGTTTTATTGTTTTATTCACCAAGGCTTAAAGGAATCTGGTCTGAATGGAAGAGTGCCCGACCCATCCTACTTCTATCAACGTTTCTAAGGTGTTTCCTGGAAAAAAGCTAGAACCACTTTTGGCTATTTCCAAGTTTTCCTTGAGGTTTATTGGATGGTCATTGATGTATATAGAAGAGAAACATGAAACATACAGTCAGTCCGGAGGAAGTCATTGAGCAGCTGGAAGAGAGGGAAGCTGTCCCAGCTCTCAGGAGACTGGATCTCCAGAGCAGCGTCCATGTCCACGGCGTACATGGCCAAGAAGGTCTCAGCGTGCTCCGTCATCAGGTCAGACCACCAGGCAAAGGCCTAGACACACACACATACCACGGACAGGACAGGGACAGAACCAGGGAGGGGTGAACGGTGAACACAAGCCCCAGTCAGGGTGTGAGGATGTGGGGTAGTGCAGGCAGGACAGAGAGGGGGCAGAGCAGACTTGGGAGGATAACACACATACTGGAGCTAATCAGAGCTCTAACAAACCCATGCCAGCATAGCACTGTAGACTGATATAGCATGTGTAGATAGGCAGACCATTAAATGTAGTGATTATATGCAGTTAACTGTGTTAATGAATGTGTGTAGCCTTGCAAACCCATGTGTGTTCTCCAAGAATGAGTGAAACCAATCCACAGCTCTTTCTGGTGAAGACTAAAGGGATTGGGGCTAATTGAAACCTTAGCTAGCCTCCCACCAATGTGAGAACAAGTTTACAATACATTTATACACAAAGCCAATAATAGCATAATAATATCATGAAGCTGATTAATTCTGTTCTATTCACTGATCGGCTATCTCTAGATTGAGGGAGGGTCACAGCCGGGGAGTGGTGCCTTTTCTCATGCAGACTGACGTGGAAAACTCCCTACATGCTCTCCAGGACCAGGAAGGAGCTCGGGTTTCCACCATTCACATCGTTGCCATGGCAACATAACACTCCTCATTAGATGTGAATGTGACACAGGTCATGTCCATGCACTGCACTCATCCATATAATAGGAAGTAGGCACACCGACCGAAGACTGCAGCACATAGCTTCTCTACTAGCTACAGGGTTTCCAGAGGGACAATTTGTGGACAAACCAATGTACTTGAGAGGGTTTCCCCATATATTTTGGGACTACTAGTTGGTGTGAACAAATGGTACTTAGTAGGTCAGAAATAGGTCTGTTTCCATTTACCTTTCTGCATCTATTGATTTTGCTGCTGTGCTTGCAGTCTGGGCTTGGGTTATTTGCTCATCGTTGGAAAAACTTGACCGGACGAATAATACGTCCTGTTATGCTGCATGCTTTTATTCCATATCGAATCGATACCCCTGGGAAAACATCTGCCATAGAGGGACTATAGCTAGCACAGCCCAGGGGGACGGCACTGCAGTCAAGTCCTCACGTACCTATCTGACCACTTACATGCCCGCCCCTCTCCGACTGTGCTCCATCATTATCACCACCATCACTATCATCATTACCATCATCATACACAGGGCAGGGGAGAGAGTGTGGACTCAGGGAGAGGAGTAGGTGGGGATGGGGGGAGTTATAGTTCCAGGGAGGAGGGATGGATGGACAGGTAAACTGGGGGCTCCATCCGATGTTGGGGGAAGGGAACTCAGGCAGGACCCCGGCACCCTCATTCACAACAGTCCCAATACAACAGGCCCAAAAGAGCAGTCTTGGACTGTACCAACACTTCAGAGAAAGTGGGGCAGGGCATCATTACAGGGTTACAGGGGGAGGGGTGTTCTCATTCAACTTCACCACATACCTCTTTGCCCTGCGGGGAGCGAACATCACCGATCATACGGACAGTGAAAACACAGGGAGGATAGTCACGTTAATGTATCTACAGCATCAAGCATTTCTTTAAAGGATTTCTGAGAGGAACAATTCTTAGATAGAAGGAGGGAAAGCAGAGGGATGGAAGAGGAGAAGCCGGAAGGAAGAGGAATGTTCTAAATGTTCAAAGAGAGTGAACCGTGATTTGAAACCGAAACTTAAAGCTGAATGGAGGAAGGAGAGGAAAGACACATTTATGTTCATAGTGGAGTTTGGGATTCATATCAAACCCTAAAAGAACCACACAGAGTATACTGTGGCATATCTCACTTCAACATGCTGCTAGAGAGAAGAAGACTAGTCGTTATGGCCCCATGGACATGCTCTATGATCAAAGGGATGTTGTGCAGCCTATCGTATAGCGGTGGCTTTACAGTCAGCATGTTAGCTGATGTTTCTGGAGCAACACGCAACAGCCACCCATCCCTCTCTAGTGTATTTCCCTCAGCCTTACGACACTAAGGGCAGCCCTAGCCTCTGTGCAGGCCAACATGCGATAGATAGGGAGAGGAGGTTTGTGATGGGACTGAAGAGAAAGTGAAATAGTTATACTGTACCGATTGATCTCCAGAGCTTGTGACTGCAGCCTGTCAAGCATATGTCAGAGAGATAGAATAAATCTGCTTATCTGTATTAATCTCATTGATCCCATGGGATCACCTGTAGATGTTCTATACATGCTCATCATGCTTTTACATGAGTTTATTATACTTTTAGGCAAATACAGAGGAAAAGGAAAACCTATTTGGTGCCGTTTCTATTTCCTGTTCCAACTTCTCAGCTAAAGTAACACCGAATGAGCATGCATCACCTACTGTTCAGTGCGACTAGGAGCAGCTAGCCTACATTAGAGTGACTTATACTGTTCCGTTCTGTACTCTACTGTACACACTGAGCTGACATCAATCAGGCATTACCATCTTTCAAAGTAACCCATGTTTTATGTAGCATCGCACCACTGGGGTTATCAGTTATGAATCAATGGAGAAGGGAACGGCGTCAAAGACAGCGTTATACTGTATATAAACAGGTGTCAGGAAGGAATAGACTAGCTGGAGGAGGTGTCGGGAGAGGTTAAGAAGTGAGATAGATAAAGAGAGGGATGAGAGGAGAGGAGGAGGAGTTACCCACTCACCTCCGCGTGATGCTCCTGGTTCTGCTGGAGGACCTCTATGACTAGCTCGGCCAGGCGAACAGTGTCCTCAAGTTTTTTGGCAGGCGTGACTAACCGGCCTACGTTCTCTGGAGCAGAAGGATGAGGGGTAAGGAAGGGGTTAGTTAGGCAGAGAGGGGTAGCTAACAGTATCTGTTAGAACTTAATTTTCCTTCCCATCTTTGTTGCTAACTCCAGAAATCGTTGAATTTTTAGACATGATAAGCTGTGTTTGGGGTTCTCTCTCGCTTACACAGACCCGCTTACACAGTACCATTCAATATAGACTGGTACTGGTGCATTGTATGTAGACAGTCAATGTGAGGAGATAACGGACAACACAGTCAGGTGGAATCGACTGACTAAATCAATCCCATGGAGAAAACAAAATCGTTATACTCATCATGCAAAATGCTCTTGCTTCCTGGGATTACTAATGTTGCGTTTGAAACTAATATCGTTTGTAAGATCTACGGTGTACCTGGACACTGTTTTTTCATATATCATCTGCTGACATAATTAGTTAGGACAATTTAATGGGGTGAAATGAGGTAGTCAGAACATTAACGATAATGTGGCAAAAATGAGCAAAACATTAGAACATTTAATTGGACGGCTCAAATTAATTTGAAATAATGAGGACATAGAACTGTACATAGAAATGTACAGAGATAATATTGGTAAATTCATCATACCATATTTGTCATATCTGTCTAAAGATACATTCAATGTAGCCTATTTATTTTTAAAAAATGTTGTCACATCATACACTATGGTTATGATTATGTACTAACTGTACTACTATGTAACCAACTAGCCATGCATTCTAAAAAAAAAACCTGAACCCCACAGCATAGTTAAAATAGCAGAAATGGGGTCATGCATTGCCAGAGGAATGGCAGAAGACTCCTGGTTGGTCCTTAGAAGTATAATGAGCTGAATGAATATCCAATGTGTTCAACTGTTTTATGAAATATGCCATGATATCAGAGAATGGAGTCATCATTTTGCATACAATCTTCCAGATTCTATGTTGTGTGACAATTCAATAATAATGCAGAATTTTCCTCAGTGTGTATTTGGATACTGATAGCCAGATATATTGAGGTAAACTCAAATTGCATTATTTCTCTCAACACATTGGAGATGCTACCTTTTATGTGCATATTTGTGAGAGATTGTTTTTCTTGATAAGTTTAAGATTCATTTAGCTTTATTCAATACATTTATCATAGTATCAGGAAAAACTATGGAAAATAACTTTATGTATTGAAACACCCACGCTGAATTTATATACATTTCCCTTAAAATTACTGTTATAAAGTAATACAATCTCTCCACAAATAATTGTGTGCTAAATGTTGGCATGCCAAGAAATGAAGGGGAATTTGAGAGGGTTTCTCTCAGTATTTATATGTGTATGTGATTACATGATATATATATATATATACACAGTACCAGTCAAAAGTTTGGACACACCTACTCATTTCAGGGTTTTTCTTTATTTTTACTATTTTCTACATAAAAATAAAGAAAGAAAGAAAAACCTTGGAATGAGTAGGTGTGTCCAAACTTTTGACTGGTACTGTATATACACTGGGGGCCAAAAGTTTGGAATATTACTCATTCAAGGGTTTTTCTTTATTTGCACTATTTTTTACATTGTAGAATAAAAGTGAAGACATCAAAACTATGACATAACACATATGGAATCATATAGTAACCATAAAAGTGTTAAACAAAACAAAATATATTTGAGATAATATATATATTTTATATTTGCGATTCTTCAAAGTAGCCACCATTTGCCTTGATTTGCACACTCATGGAATTCTCTCAACCAGCTTCATGAGGACCGCCACAGGAATGGAAGGCCCAGAAATACCTCTGCCGCAGATTGCAGCCCAAATAATTTAGTAACAGACACATCTCAACATCAACTGTTCAGAGGAGACTGTGTGAATCAGGCCTTCATGGTCAAATTGCTGCATAGAAACCACTACTAAAGGACACCAATAAGAAGAAAGCCTTGCTTGCCAAGAAACACAAGCAATGGACATTAGACCGGTGGAAATTTGTCCTTTGGTCTGGAGTCCAAATTTGAGATCTTTGGTTCCAATCTCAACCAAATTTAGATGGTTTGGGATGAGTCGGACCGCAGTGAAGGAAAAGCAGCCAGCAAGTGCTCAGCATATGTGGGAACTCTTTCAAGACTGATGGAAAAATCATTCCAGGTGAAGCTGGTTGAGAGAATGCCAAGACTGTGCAAAGCTATCATCAAGGCAAAGGTGGCTATTTGAAGAATCTCACATCTCAAATATATTTTGATTTGTTTAACACTTTTTTGGTTACTACATGATTCCATATGTGTTATGTCATAGTTTTGATGTCTTCACTTTTATTCTACAATGTAAAAAATAGTGCAAATAAAGAAAAACCCTTGAATGAGTAATATTCCAAACTTTTGGCCCCCAGTGTGTGTGTGTGTGTGTGTGTGTGTATGTATGTATATATATATATACACAGTGTGTGTGTGTGTGTGTGTTTAGGGTAGGTGTGTATTGGGCTAAGCTAAAAGTCAAACAAGGCTTCACCTGGATCATTTGGATCCGGCTTTTTATCTTTCTCAACTTGAAAGAGAGAGAGAGAAGGAGAGAAAAGAAAGACAAGAAAGAGAAAAGAGGAGATATTTAGGATTATAACACACTATGGTTAATATTTTATGTCCCAGAAGAGATTGAAAATATTTTACTCTTTACTCTTCTCCATCTGACCCTTGACCTTTAGAGAGAACACCGGAAACTTCCCAGAACTCTGCAGGAGTGTGTTACAGTAGGTAGCTAGTTGACAGACATATCATTGCCAAAACTCCACAGACACACACGTAGGTACAGACACGCTGAAACGCTGAGACATTAGCCTGAGGAGAAGTCAAAAGTAAAGAAGCAACAACAGGATGTAGTTAACAGTAACAGACAGACACAGCTTTAGACCGTCGTAAACGTAGACGTAAGACGAACAACAGCTGCACGAACCAAAGACTAGACACATTGACCGGTGGTGGGTTGAGTTAAGCTGAGTTAAAAGACATATTATAGGAACTCTGTGTGCGTACACCCAATCCTTTCTGTCCTCCTGGTATTGTAGCTCTGCCTGCAGCTGCTGCTCTGCTCTACTGCCTCCCTCTCTGCTGTCTCTGGCAGTGACATAGCATCATACCTGTCTGTCCCAGCGCACAGCGCGGCGTGGCGAGCCCACACTCACTGACACATGACTAGACGACTGAAGGAGATAACACAGAAGCAAAGTAAAAAATGCATTCAAGTCACATGGGTGGGCATGGACATATGTCCAACCAAAAGAAAGAAGCTTACAGACCAGACCGACAGATCATTCATGTTGGTCACAGACAGATGGGAGACTGTAGGTCCCTGATAGTAGGACTGCTACAGTGCTGTTGCAGTGTCTCCCCAGACAGACCTCCACAGACCAGACTGGCTCTCTCTCTCTCCCCACTCGCTCTCGCAGACATGAGCGACAGATTTAAAAAAAAGCACAGAGGAGGAAGGAAGAGTGGACATGGCTGAGAGGAAGGTGTGAGGGGGTGATGAGGTGAAATAAAGTTGAAAGAGGGAGGGAGGAGAGACAGGGGGATGAGGTAGGTACTCACGGATGGTTAAATCCATCACTTGTGACGCCAAGCAGAAGACAGGGTGCTCAAACATTTCCCTCTTTCTCCCTACAAAAGAGGAGGATTGGGGCATGCAAGAGGCTGGGGTCAGAGGTTAGGGTGAGAGGTTAAAGGTCAGAGGAGATGGAAAGGCAGAGAACTGTCTTAGGTTGTGTTCATTGGGGCACACTGTAGCAAAATGGTTTGTAACACAAAACAGTCCAGGTAGTTCTCCACTGTTTCAGTCTGTTTTCTTTCATTTTGTGGCCTAACGAACACAATCATGGTGAGTATTGACTTGGGTTGGGGCTGCGGATGACTGGGTTCAATAACTAGTGTTTTACCACTATTTCCTTAATATTGGACCAACAGCATCACAAGGATAGGGGAAAGAAGTCTAATTGGTATATCTTCCAGATAGTAAGGGATAAACACCTTAGTATCTTTGGCACCCTAGGTATGTCTTTCTAGGTATTGACACGTTTTGGATCAATCTGTTGACATGCATGTCAAAGCAAGCATTGCATATGACTTTGTAGGGAAACCAAAATTGGTGTTTTGCAAGCTAGAATAGAGTACTGTATATCTAATTGAAAGCTAAATATGGAGTGGCTAGTCCATGCCTATAAAGACAAACCTTTCCATAATGCCTTGTAGTACAGTACATGCAGGTGACAGATGCTGGGTTGTCTGTGTCCAATCCGAGCATTAGTTTTCATTGGCTTCAAAACCACTTATCACAGAAATGTGAGGTGATAAATGTGGCGAAGCCAATGAGATGAGAGAGAGGAAGAGGACAGCAGACAGGGGAACAGGGAGTGGAGGGTAATGGTCCGCAAGTAGAACAAGAGGAAAGAGAAGGAAAGAGAGACAGAGGTAAGAGAGGGGAAATGAGAGGGAGAGTTGGACAAGGGTCCCCAGGAAGGAGAAGTGGGTCAGGAAGGGGAGTTCTGTTCAGGGGAAATCTGTTTCTAGCTACTATATGCACTACATGGCCAAAGGTATGTGGACACCAGCTCCTAGAACATTGCGCATTAATATGGAGTTGGTCCCCCCTTTGCTGCTATAACAGCCTCCACTCTTCTGGGAAGGCTTTCCACTAGATGTTGGAACATTGCTGCGGGGACTTGCTTCCATTCAGCCACAGGAGCATTAGTGAGGTCGGGCACTGATGTTGGGCGATTAGGCCTGGCTCGCAGTCTGCGTTCCAATTCATCCCAAAGGTGTTCGATGAGGTTGAGGTCAGGGCTCTGTGCAGGCCAGTCAAGTTCTTCCACAACGATCTCGATATCTCTGTATGAGCCTTGCTTTGTGCACGGGGGAATTGTCATGCTGAAACAGGAAAGGGCCTTCCCCAAACTTTTGCCACAAAGTTGGAATCTCAAACAAGGATCCTCTAGAATGTCATTGTATGCTGTACCGTTAAGATTTCCCTTCAATAGAACTAAGGGGCCTAGCCTGAACCAAGAAAAACAGCCCCAGACCATTATGCCTCCTCTACCAAATTTTACACTTGGCACTATGCATTGGGACAGGTAGCGTTCTCCTGGCATCGGCCAAACCCAGATTTGTCCGTCAGACTACCAGATAGTGAAGCGTGATACATCACTCCAGAGAACGCGTTTCCACTGCTCCAGAGTCCAATGGCGGTGAGCTTTACACCACTACAGCCGATGCTTGGCATTGTGCATGGGGATCCTAAGCTTGTGTGCGGCTGCTCAGCCTTGGAAACCCATTTCATGAAGCTCCCGACGAACAGTTCTGCTGATGATGCTTCCAGAGGCAGTTTGGAACTAGGTAGTGAGTGTCGCAACTGAGGACAGGCGATTTTTACGCACTATGCGCTTCAGCACTCGGTGGTCCCGTTCTGTGAGCTTGTGTGGCAGCTCTAGCACGGCAGACATTTGACAAACTGACTTGTTTAAAGTCACTGAGCTCTTCAGTAAGGCCATTATACTGCCAATGTTTGTTGATGGCGATTGCATGGCTGTGTGCTCGATTTTTTACACATGTTAGCAACGAGTTTGGCTGAAATAGCCAAATCCACTCATTTGAAGGGGTGTCCACATACTTTTGTATATATAGTGTATGTATACTGTTAAATCACTACATGCCAGGGGCCAGGATACAGCTAGACTCAAGGTACAGATACATGGGTGCCAAGCCAGCACGTCAACAGGAACTTGGATTTGAATGCATTTTTACTCACAACACCTCTACAAAAAGCCAAGTTGACCTACAGTAGAGTAGAGTAGAGTACAGTACAGTTACAAAAGCTGAAGAACATACGCACATCCAGGTATTTAGAGTACAGTACAGAACACCACAGCTAAAGCAGCCTGCCTGAAATGAAGGGGAGTGTTAATTGGCTGAGTGACAAACAAGTGACAACCAATCTGTCAAATGGGAAAATACTGTATAGGCTGCTTCTCTTGAATTCATGTGGCAAAAAAATCTGATCTCTCAGTATGTTTCCTCAGTGCTTGTTTTCTCCAGGTTAATCTTGTCCAGGTTTATCTTGAAAAGAATCCCACTGTAGGATGCTGAAATAGGAATCAAAGTGGTCACGGCAAGTGACTTCCAAAAAGAGAGTAGAACGTTTGACGCCCCTGAAAAGTCACTAATGTACAAAAACAGTTACCATCATACAAAGAAAAACAACCAGTTACAGTTTTCTAAAGCAACAACAACCAAGTATTTACCAACAGAGTTAGTAACTGCTATTGCATATTGAAGGTGTGTCCGTATATGTAAATGATGGCTAGTTACCTTCGATTTTGGCGTATTCTGTGATTTTAGCATAGTTGAGCTGAGCAGCTTGCTCCAGACATTTACGGATGACTCCCTTCACTTCCTCTTGTGGGACTGGAGTCACAATGTCTTTCATCAGCACCTGAGGATGAGGAACAGGACAGGACAAGACCTTCTTAGTCTTTCCACTGATTTACGGTTTACTACAGTTTCAATTTCCTTTTTCAAGCATATATATGAGCTTATATGAGCAATGAGATCTGAATCATTCATGAACTGAAAAGTTGCTGTAAAATGAGAAAGAAAAGATTGCAGTCATCAAAATGTACTAACCCTTTCCAGCAAAGACAGCGTGGCCTTCAAGGCTCCCTCTGGACGTCCGAATGGGAAGCAATATCTATGCGAGAGAAACGAGTTGAATCACAATGAAATATAAAAATCACTATGGACAATATATAAGGTATATGAGGCCGGATAGATGGATGGATGGCCAGTGGGCAGCAGCACTCACCGGAAGTTAGTGATCTGGTGTTCCAGGATCACACGCAATCGCTCTTTGATTTCTTCAAAGCGCTCCTTTTCATCCACCTTCACTGTTCCCAGTCCGTCAGGCCTGAGGATGACAGCAGAGTACAAACACAACATCAGCCAAGCAAATCTTGCGGTAATAGAGCCACCAGTTAAGAGTCCATCAAAAAAGGAACAATACAACAAGTTTCACCTAAACAATGCCATATTTTAGTTCTCCATGATTTTACTGCTGCTTGTGTGAGTGAAACAGACTCATTCTTCATCATGTTTTACCAAATTGAAATGTTATTTTTAACACAGGCTAACGTCAAATCAAATTGTATTCGTCACATGCTTCGTAAACAACAGGTGTAGACTAACTTGAGGGTCTCTTTTCAACAATGCAGAATTAAAGAAATCAAAATGTATTCAAAATAGCAATAGTTACACGACAAATAAATACACAGTGAATAACAATGACGAGTACAAATTACATAGCTATATACAGTACCAGTACCGAGTCGATGTGCAGGGAAATGAGGTAATTGAAGTAGCTATGTACATACAGGTACATTTTATAGTATATTATCTTACCTGATGGGCTCTTGGACGAGCAGAAATTTAGAATCCCTTTTCTTTCTAAACTTCATCTTTTTGCTTCCCCGTTTCGAGCCAGCCCCTGGTTCTGGGGTCTGGGCGCCGCTAGGGGCCCAGGGGCCCTCACAAGCCATCAGTGGCCCCCAGTAACTTCTGCCCTCTCTGACTTTATAGGGATGCATGGGAGGATGAGCAACATCGACATAATGAGACTGAACAAAGCAACAGAAGACCAGGAGGGAAAAGCGAAGAGGAATACGGTGGAAACCAACGTAAATAGAACTGATTAATAGAAAAAATACAAAATGATGACAAAGTACATGATTAAAATCATTATAAATAACACGCAAAACATTCATGACAAATGGGAAATCATAAAGCAATGGTGCTCTGCTGCGTTTTATGACTCGGACACTCCTCTTATTATGGCCTGCTTTTCTTTCCTTCTTTCTCTTCTTCGTTTATCTGAAAACCTTTGTGTGTGTATTTGAGATACACAGTTTAGCCATCTCTCTCGCGATAGACTATGGTGGTGATTTAGCACTGCCAATGCTACCCAGTGATGAGCACTGACTTGCCCAACATGTCGCCTCGGACCTTGAGGATGTCCTCTTGGTCTAATGGTTAAGACTACGAATTGGCAAGCAGGACGTCCGGGTTCATTCGGTGTAGATTTTACCTGTTACCGTGGACATGGGAGGCGCAGAAAGCGAAGCTGTAGTGTAGCAGGGTAGGGTCGATCATGGCTCCTCTGTCCGCCCTCTCCAGCAGGTCCCCTAGGTAACCCAGGTGTCTGTGACACCCCCGCACGCCGTTCCTGGCACAGTACTCATCCAGGACAAACACCTGGCCCGGGCTGAACCATCCCTACACATTACATCAGAGAGGGGGTTTAACAGTTTAGATTAGAACACATGGCCTGGGCTGAACCATCCCTACACATTACATCAGAGAGTTTTTTTAAAAATGTATTTTATTAATCTATATTTTATTTTAACCCCTTTTTCCTCCCCAATTTCGTGATATCCAATTGGTAGTTACTTTCTTGTCCCATCGCTGCAACTCCCGTACGGACTCGGGAGAGGCTAAGGTCGAGAGCCATGCGTCCTCCAAAACATGACACTGCCAAGCCGCATTGCTTCTTGACACACTGCTCGCTTAACCCGGAAGCCAGCCGCACCAATGTGTCAGAGGAAACACTGTACAACTGGCGACTGTGTCAGCGTGCATGTGCCCGGCCCGCCACAGGAGTTGCTAGAGCGCGATGGGACAAGGACATCCCAGCCTGCCAAACCCTCCCCCAATAGTGCGTTGCCTCGTGGGTCTCCCGGTCGAGGCCGGCTGCGACACAGCTTGGGATCGAACCCGGATCTGTAGTGACGCCTCAAGCGTTGCAGTGCCTTAAGACTACTGCGCCACTCGGGAGGCCCAGAGAGGGGGTTTTACAGTTTAGATTAGAAAACCTGGCCCAGGCTGAACCATCCCTACACATTACATCAGAGAGGGGGTTTAACAGTTTAGATTAGAACACCTGGCCCGGGCTGAACCATTTCTACACATTACATCAGAGAGGGGATTTAACAATTTAGATTAGAACACCTGGCCCGGGCTGAGCCATCCCTACACACCACATCAGAGAGGGGGTTTAACAATTTAGATTAGAACACCTGGCCCGGGTTGAGCCATCCCTACACACCACATCAGAGAGGGGGTTTAACAATTTAGATTAGAACACCACACCTGGCCCGGGCTGAGCCATCCCTACACACCACATTAGAGAGGGGGTTTAACAATTTAGATTAGAACACCACACCTGGCCCGGGCTGAGCCATCCCTACACACCACATCAGAACTTTTTTTAAGAGGTTAGCACCATGATCTCAATCACAAACAATCCCATTTCCCTTACTGAACCATGACCTCAGTCACATTAACAGTGTACCTTGCTCCAAGAAATGTCAGCATTTTGATAAATCTTTTTTTTTTTCTCTTTCGACAGTACTGTAAGTTTGGAGAATGCCACTCACCAGGCAGCAGAAGGTGTCATTGAGCCTGTGGTCCAACGTGAGCCTCTGGACGATCTCAAACAGGGAGGCGTGGTCAAAGCTACAGGGGTTAGCCGAGATAAACTCATCCATGCCATGTTTCTGAGCTCTGTCTGCGTCTGTGTCCAACCAGCACAGGGAAAAGGACAGGATTCAGAGGAAGAGTGTGTCAGTGAGGCACAGAGAAATAGTACAGCATATCTCTCTACCTCAACACAACACTGGGCCTCTCTGGCTAAGGCTTCTGCTAGGGGCAAATTATAAACACTTACAGCTTTACATTGTCAACTTGCATCATATCAGACAGAGTCAATAGAGCTGATTGGGATTGTGGAATAAGGAGCTACTGATGTGAATCTGTAGCTAAGCTCAATGGGACCAGTGCTTTGTTGTCTATGCTGGCATGCAGCTTTTTTCTGTTCAATGACTACAATTTTACGCATATTAGTTTCAAAACATGTATTGAGAAAGTGGTGGCAATTCTCATTTGTAATATGTATTCAATAGATTCTGCCATTCGCGATTGATTAGTCAATGTCACTCAGTTCCTGACAAATGATGGGTTGTGTGCTGAAAAACAAAAACCAGAGAACAGAGTGATTTAATAAAAAAATATTAAGCTGAGCAAATAGCTCTGTTATAAGGAGAAAGTCTAGTTGATTAAAAACTGTAAGAGGTACACTACCGTTCAAAAGTTTGGGGTCACTTAGAAATGTCCTTGTTTTTGAAAGAAAAGCTAATTTGTTGTCCAAACATTTGATCAGAAAAACAGTGTACACATTGTTAAAGAAATTCTTTGTTTCTGGCCATTTTGAGCCTGTAATCGAACCCACAAATGCTGATGCTCCAGATCCTCAACTAGTTTAAAGAAGGCCAGTTTTATTGCTTCTTTAATCAGCACAACAGTTTTCAGCTGTGCTAACATAATTGCAAAAGGGTTTTCTAATGATCAATAAGCCTTTTAAAATGATAAACTTGGATAAGCTAACACAACGTGCCATTGGAACACAGGAGTGATGGTTGCTGATAACGGGCCTCTGTACGCCTATGTAGATAATCCATAAAAAAATCTGCCATTTCCATCTACAATGGTAATTTACAACAATAACTATGTCTACGCTGTATTTCTGATAAATTTGATGTTATTTCAATGGTTTTCTTTCAAAAACAAAGACATTTCTAAGTGACCCCAAACTTTTGAACGGTAGTGTAAGTGTTTTCTATTCTACAGAATACTTCTATTTTTATAAAGGTTGGGTAGCGGACACTAGCTTCTAGGTAACTGCTTATCTGCATCCCAATGCATTCTGGGAGCAGGTCAAGTAACGAGCTCTCATGTTTTTAAATAGATTTTGACGGTATTTGATTAGTGTTGTATGATTGTTCTAAACTGCAGTGTATACGCTGAGAAAATACAGGAGACATGTATGCTGCCCTACCAAGCAAAAAGGCAGTAACTGCTCATTTGGTCGAAAAGAGTTAGTCATTTTTGCTACATTAAATACATGCTTAAGCATGTGGACAAGTATCCTGCCTCTATTGTATTGTGTTTTGGAGAAAATGTTAGCAGTAACTGCATAAGGTAAATAAAAGCCATTTCTCTCAGTTCCACGCTTTGAGCAGTTAGTGTCTTTTTGCTTGTTAGGGCAGTTGCATGTATAACCTTCTTCTGAAACAGAAATATGTATTCTGTCTGTCATGACAGTAGTGCTGGCATCCTTTTAATAAGTGTATCATTTTAATAACTAGAATACTCTCATTAAAACATTGATGAGAAGCCTAAAAGCAGAATATCACCAGATAAAAAAAATAAAAACATTGACATTCCCACATATTGTTCCCATTTCTGCACTACATACTGTATAGAGTCAGATCTCAAACTATCAGTGATGAGATGACGTGTGAATGAAGAGGGGGACTCAACACCCTGTGCAAGTGACGCATTCCTACATAATACATCCGTGTTCATGTCCCTAGTCCTGTACTGAATAGGCCTGACGATTAAATCCTCAAATTCGTGAAAACGCGTTTGTATTTGTGAAGGAATTTACTTCTGCCAGATGCCTTTCATGACGTTTTTGCACTGAAAACCATTGCGCTACGTTTTTGCCCGTTCAACACCATTCAAAAACCCTCCGAAAGTTAAAAAACAACAAGGCTACTTGCAGCGTCACTTGCATAGCACATAGAGAGATGAAAGGGGGGTTGATGTTTATGTTCTCTTCAGCGTGGATGAGTGACAGGTGTCATGTCCAATCGTGTGACGGTGGTAAGGCAGATGGATAAGGGGGTAGGCTGGGCTTGGCTGGTGGGGGGGGGGGCTTCTATATCAACACTAACTTTGAACTCAACTGTCAACGGTCAGCCCCATATTCAGAGACAGGGATAGATAAAGGGGAGATGGAGGGCCACGGCTGAGGATAAGACAGCTATACGTTCAATGGTACTTGTTAAAGGGTTCTAGAGTGTAAAATTAGAAGATGTTTCGTTTCTTAAATCGTCCAAACGAGTGGACTAGACCAACAGACTATGTATCCCTGGTTTCGCAAGGCACTGACAAAAAAGGCCCTACCACAAGTTAAAAGGGAGAGAGGGGTGAACTAAGGTTAAGACAGAGGGGTGAGCACAGGTTAAGAGAGAGGTGAGAGAGGGGTGAGACAGGGAAGAAATGATAGGTGTGATAGAAAAATGAAAGTTGTAGGGGGAGATAGAGTTCAAAAGTGAGGGTGTGAGAATGGGATGAAAAGGGTAAGAAGAAACAAAAGGTGAAAACAGAGAGAGAGAGAAAGAGAGAGATAAATAGACGAGGGAGATACAGACAGTGCCAGGAAAGTTGGGAAGAAAGTGATAGCGGAAGGGGTGGGATAGTTACGAGGGGCCGTGGGGATAGGTGGGGGTGAGAGAAAGTTTGCTTTAGGGGCAGAGTGAAGGCTCACGATGTGTCATAGAAAGTGGCAGGAAGGTGAGCGGGAGGAAGGGGTGGGGAATATCTCTTCTGTTTTAAATGAGGAAATGGAGTTTGATTTGAGTAACAGACTGAATTATCATATTTTGTGAGTTCTTGTCGATGATGACGTCATCATCTAAAGGCAAGATGATTGGTTAAAAAGATAAATTGTTTTTCCATAATGAATATAGGGAAATACAGTAATTAACAAATGCTCAATGACAAACATAATATTACCACATGCTGTAGAACAGTGTGACCTGTTACTGTGCTTTTCAAAAATGTTTCAAAATGTTACGTCATGCATCTGCAGATCCATTTTCAGCGTTTGGATTAGATTTTTGGGGCATTCCATTTTCTCTTAGCATTTGCAAGTTGACAATACTTGAGTGTGTTGCAGTGTATTCATGATCTCTACAGAGCACAACTAACAGGCATACCAACTACCGGAGTATCTCTAACAGGGTAGCAATACAATTTGGTGCAAGTACATGGGTTTATAGCATGAAGCCGACGGAGGCAAAACTACATGTAGATCATTCTCTGGGAGATGGCAAGGGGGAAATAAAAATAAAAAATTCCTGTAATTCCATCAACGCAATAATGGACACATGACAAAGGTGTTCCCCTGTTCAGGCAATCAAAGGGCAATCAAAAGAAACCAAAGTGAGATCTGTTCCCTCCTAGAGGTGCTACTACAGGGGGCTAGCTGCTGTCTACAGGACCATCTAGTAAGAGGGTTCTTCCAGAGTATTGTATGGTAAGGAGCGGTGCCATTGGCTACTCCTTGTCATCTGCATTCAGAATACTCCACGTACATATTTGCCAACTCTCGTGAACAGAGGACAAAAGAAAACAACCAAAAGAAATTGAGCCATGGCAGCTGAGGAGAATTTTTCTCCACTCAATTTTGGGGGGGGATTTCTCAGGGGTTGCTGTAGCGCGCTCAGCAACCCTACTTCCCATGGCTATAAATTGAGCCCTCGGAAGTAAAGCACGACCCAAATTATCCTGCTAAAAGGGTCCAAACTAATCACAATCAAAATGTTCAACATGTCACAGCTTTCTAACTGCTCTACTCTTTTGAAAAATGTATTGAACAATATGGAAATGTTCAATCATTTGTTAGTGATGTAAAGAATTGTAGGACTTTCTAAAACAAAACAAGCTTGATTACAAGCCCTGAAGTTCCCTTAGGGGGAAGAAAATTGACTGTAAACTACGGTTGATGGATTCACAACTAGATTGCATATAGCAGTCATTTAGTATATATTTTATTTTCTGATGGCATCATGTCACTGGGCCATCTCTCTGCTTTACTCTGAGGGGTCCTTGGACACCAATAAGATTAAGGAGAGAAGGCAATTATGCAACAAAAAAAATTACATAATAAAAACCATAATATAAACTACAAACATTACTGAGCCAAATTATGTCTAAGAATCAAATACATGCATCCTAAACTGTCAAAAATGGAAGCTTATAGCTAATATCAGATTGAGGAAAACTAACATAAACGTAAGTTTTCTACTGTCTAAAGACATGAAGCGAGGAGACTTAAGAGGAGGAGGAGGAGGAGGATAGGGGAAAGAGGAGAGAAAGCACGTTGCATTTGTCAGATAATCGTTGGGGATTATCTGAGCTGTGCCGGCTATAGGGAAGCACTTACCCTTAAGTCCAGCTAGAAGACAGCAGGGTGAGAAGGGACAAACCAGAATAACATAAAGACTAGCAACAAGGCTGGAGGAGAGCAAATACGAGAGTCCCTGACCTAGCAGTTGCAATACTAAAGAAGGGTAACAAGCAAAGCATGAGGAAGAAAAACACAACTCAAAAAACAACAACCTGTACCAAAATGAAAGAGGGAGAGAGATACATAGAGAGAAATAGAGAGAGAGAGCGCGCGAGAGAGGTAGAGTGAAAAGAGAAAAAGAAAGAGAGAAAATTGAGAGAAAATCAAGAGATCTTCGTCTGAAATTTAAAATTTCACGTCTGAAATTTAAAAAAAGTGGAAATTACAAGCCTTTTTAAACCTCACTACAAGTGGTAAAGTTATCCTGCAACAGGGTGATCAAATTAAGATCCTGTATCTAATTCTACTAATTCTAACATACATTACCATCACAATATGATAGCTTCACTTTGCTTTCTCCAGCTTATACTAGAGGAGCACTGGCCCATACACTTACCTCCAGCAGTCCAACAACAACTTCTAGTTTTACTATTATTATTATTATTATTATTATTATTATTATTATTATTATTATTATGTGTAAATTATGCCAGTGTCCTCTTCTAAATCTATGAAGGCACTGGGCAGCTTACAAGATAATGTTTAGAGGAAAAATAGATGAAGAGTAATAACATAATCTAAATGGCTTACTCAATTGGAATACACCTGACATATCCACCTAATGTTATCATTTCATCAGAGTCCAAAGCAAAGTGATGTTGTCTGTGAATGAGTAGTGATACTCATAACTTCTCTGGTAAGTACTGTACTCAGTCTGGAGGCAGGCTGGCACAAGAGAAAACACTATTAGCTTTGCCAGAGTCCCATTCCTGAATTCATCATTTAGAAGTAGTAACCTGTAAATTCTCCTTTAGAAAGACTACTCTCATATCATTCCAAATCAGTGCTCCAGAACCTTCATAGCATCTAGACAAATTATCTGCAGCAGAGCTCTGATACAAGAGAGAGAGCGAGACAGATACAGAGAGACAGAGAAAGAGCGAAAGAGACAGAGAGACAGAGAGAGAGAGAGCGAGAGAGAGAGAGAAAGAGAGGTGAGTGACAGGGTGGTGTGGTGTATGCTATGGCCCCTGTGCCATTCAAGACCACCAGGGTGGGGTGAAACATGTACGTTTGGTGTGGCACAGTGTTTCAGAGAGGAGGGGGTTAGAGGAAGGTGGTCTGTGCCACTGTGAGGGTGCATTGAATGGCATCAGAATGGCTGGTCTTATATAGAGGAGGTAACCAAATAACCAGAAGAACGATCACATTACTCGACAAAGACACCAATGGAAAGACCACAGAGAATTTTTTGATTCTGTTTTATAGAAACAGATGAAAACTACAGTGTAGTTAATTAAAAACATTGACTCCTATATAGATGTTTTTATTGTTTAATTCTTTTCAGGTTAGAAAAATGCCAATATGGGGGAAAAAGCTTCTTTTTTTTTTTTTTACAAAAACTTTAACCAAACGGTTTGGTTAAATTAGAATAATCCTTAAAATAACTAAAGGAGTTGAAAGAAAGATGCACACCAAAATAAGTTATCATGTTTGGTTTTGAACAGCAGGATCTATTATTGTGGAGTGTTCTTTAGTAGCCTGGTTAAGCAGACTGAACGATGCACTCACCTTATTGAAACAATGGTGAGTACAGCACTCAGTCTGGTTTTACCAGGCTGATTCTTTAATGTTGTAAAATAACATAATGAGTTGGCTAGTAAAGGGTACTAATTTCCCAAGTTAGGTTCAACATGTTCAGGCTTCAGTGTGTTTACAAAGTGTAACTTAGATCTATCATGTAAAAAAAAAGATATTTGGATACATGCGTATCATGTTAGCCTAAAATGTCCCATTTCATTGTTAAACTTTGAATCAGTGTGTTTTAAATAAGGGGCAGGGGACACAGAAGAGACGGTTACAACAGGAAGTATGCAGGTACATATTGCAGAAGCCACATTACTAGAGACAGTCTTACCTTCACTTTTCTACTGTATAGTATCTGACCAGTAGGGGGTAGGTAGGCTGCTTAAAGGTACAAGTGGAGTAACGGTTAACACTACAGAGAAGGCTGACTGAGCAGTGGCTGGACCGTGACAGGGCCGGGCAGAGCGGGGACTCAGAAAGTCCTAATAGTCTGTTACAACTGTTGTTTTCCAACATACAACCTGCTGGGGTCTGGGGCTGTTTAGGCAATACTCCCTGGCACCTTAGCAGTGTCAAAAAAATAAGACTTAAGTACCACTGTTTACTGAAAACATTCTCAAAATATTTAAAAGGTTTCAAAAGGATTCAAAAGGTTAAAAGGTGCAAACGTTTTGATGTTTCATGACCAAAAAATCTTTCTTAGTGGTTTAATCTAGATTCTACGTCATCGCCGTCATTCAGTCTTTCTCTTTAGTTTGTCAGCTTGGTTGGATGTTTAGAGAGAGACAGAGCAGATTGATGGGAGAAGAGTCATATGAAGTTGTACCTTTAAAAACATAATGTGTGACTGGTTGGTGACGATGAGTGGAGGCCCAAAGGATGCTGGGTACTCTGTGTGATACAGCAACTTGGGAGACGTGCGTGTTAACTTCAGTTCTGCAGAGCAACGTGTTTAACAGTTACAGTATGTGGCTGCAGTGTGGCGTGGGGAGAGACGCGTGGCGTAGTGAAACGTTATGGGTGAGAGCTGTCACTGGATTGGGAGGATGAAACCTGAATCTGCCTGCTGATTGGCTGATCTGATGCTGAGGTTGTGTATTGGTTTACTTACAGAACTGGGAGATGGGCGCGTCCATCTGAGCAGCAGCGCCCCCCTTGGAGTTTAGTTTCTGGACCTGGGTGGGGGGCACGGGCTTGTGGGACTGACCAGTGGCCCGGTACATGGCCTGAACCCACAGGATGCGATCCTGCTCATCATCACTGGCAAAGATCACAGTGTCGCCCTCCTTCACCGCGTTGAAGAACGCCCTGCCGCCATCCAAACCTAGAGACAGAGGTGGGTTTAGGGACAGGTTGTGCGTGCGTCCATCTGTGCTTGCCTGCATGTCCAATCAAATTCAAATTGTATTGGTCACATACACATGGTTATCAAACGTTATTGCGGGTGTAGTAAAATGCTTGTGCTTCTAGCTCCGACAGTGCAGTGGCATCTAACAAGTAATATCTAACAGTTTCACAACATATACCTAAATACACATAAATCTAAGTAAGGAATGGATTGAGAATATATACATAAATGTCAGGGCGGCATTGGACTAAGATACGTAATAAGCTTTAGAAGTGGCGTAGTAAGCTTTATAGTATGCAGTATACACATAAGAGATTGGTGATGCAGTATATAAACACAAATAAGTGACTAAGATACCGAAGAATAGTATAACGTACAGTTTAAACATATGAGTGGTGCAAGATACGGAAACATTATTAAAGTGACTAGTGTTTCATTTCCTTAAAGTGGCCGGCGATTTCTAATCTATGTCTACAGACAGCAGTCTCTGATGTGTTAGAGATGGTTGTTTAGCAGTCAGTGGCATAGTATAGAGTACAATACAGTATATACATATGAGTTTTGTGATGCAATATGTACACACAAATTGAGTGACTAAGATACCGTAGAATAGTGGAAATAACTGCACTATTCTTCCATATTCCCAGTCTTCTTGCCCTTCTTAAATGCGGTGGTTCGCGTTTTCAGTTTTGCGCGAATGCTCCCATCTATCCATGGTTTTGGTTGGGGTATGTTTTAATAGTCACAGTGGGTACAACATCTCCTATGCACTTCCTTATAAACAAATTCACAGTGTAATCAAAACGTAATCAAAACAATCTTGAAGCGTGGATTCCGATTGGTCAGACCAGCGCTGAATAGACCTGACCACGGGTACTTCCTGTTTGAGTTTCTGCCTATAGGAGGGGAGGAGCAAAATGGAATCGAGGTCTTATTTGCCAAATGGTGGGCAAGGGGAGGGCCTTAAATGCATTATGGAAGGAAGTGTAGCAATGGTCCAATGTGTTAGCCCTGCGAGTACGACAATCAATGTGTTGATATAATTTCGGGAGCCTTATCCTCAGATTTGCTTTGTTAAAATCCCCAGCTACAATAAATGCAGCCTCAGGATATGTGTTTTCCAGTTTACATAATGTCCGATGAAGTTCTTTGAGGGCCGACATGGTATCGGCTTGAGGGGTAATATATACGGCTGTCACAATGATTGCCGAAAATTCCCTCTGGAGGTAGAATGGTCGGCATTTGATTGTTAGATATTCTAAGTCGGGTGAGCAGAAGGACTTGAGTTCCTGTATGTTATCACAGTTACACCATAAATCGTTAATCATTAAACAAATACCTCCGCCCTTCTGTTTCCCGAAGAGATGTTTATTCCTGTCTGCGTGATGTACTGAAAACCCAACTGGCTTTACAGAGTAGGACAGAACATTTCCAGAAAGCCATGTTTCTGTGAAGCAAAGTATGTTACAATCCCTAGTGTCTCGCTGAAAAGCAACTCTCGCCCTAAGCTCATCAACCTTATTATCCAGAGATTGGACATTAGCGAGTAAAATACTCGGGAGCGGTGGGTGGTGTGCACGCTTCCTGAGTCGGACCAGGAGGCCGCCCCGAGTACCAGGAGGTCGCCCCGAGTACCACACATCTGTAATAAGTTCAATTGCACTTGGGAGAAGTAACAAAGGATCTGCTCCGGGGAAGTCGCAATCCTGATCGGAATGCTGCTGGTTCAGGTGAGTTACCGCTGCTCTAATATCCAATAGTTCTTCCTGGCTATATGTAATGGCACAAAACAATTCCTGAGCTAATAATGTTAAAAAAAAGTACATAAACAAACAAAATACTGCAGAGTTTCTTAAGAGATAGTTGTGAAGCAGCCAAATTGGTCGGCGCTGCTTGCATACGTGTGTGTGTCTGTGTGAGTGTGCATATGTACCTGGCTGGGGGTCGGTGTAGTCCACAGTATAGCCATCCAGCTGTAGGAGCTCCTGTGGCTCTGACTTCTTCTCTCTGTAGCTGCACATGGCAAAGGTGTACTGGCTCACCTACAACAGATAGGACAGACATGTCATACACTTAATCTGCTCAGGAACATCAAGGATCAATGGTGAACTGCTGTGATTGTTCAAGCTTCTTTCTAAGTAAGAAGGTGATTCAAAAGTTATTATATTTGTGTGTGAAAATGACCCCTTTAGGCACATACAGTTGCAGTCACGATTCAGTTTTTATGCTAAAATAAGTTGAAATTGTGAAAACCTTTGGTGTTCACAGGACCAATTAAAAACTTGCCTGAACTAAATTATTCAGAATTCAAATGAATTTGGTTGGAGGCAGGTGTTTCTCGTTTACTGTGTAATTTAGCTCACCTGTGGCAAGTTGCAGTTACCTACAGGGTGAAAATAGCCATTCAACCAGTTTTGAAAAGATAAAATAGAACATTCTGCTCCATTGCACTCTATTGTAAAGTGCAATGGTTCCAATATATTTGACCACAACTGTATGTTATTGGTTATTTTGGTGATGTAATCATTTGAATTACCTTTCGTTTGAACAGACAAAAGACATGATATTTCAGAGGCTGATGATGTACCAACCTGCACCAAGACGAAGAAACGCTTCTTCCAGCGCTTCCAGACGTTTTTCCCAAAAGCCCACAAATACCTGCCAGAAAACAATGTTTAACAATTACTACATGGCAATATAATGATTACATGGCAATGGTATGACAATTGGCAATTGTTCTTTCCTGTGTTGTAACAACAGCATCAGCAGGTTTAGCCCAAACTACATTCATAGCAAGGAGTGTATCCCCTACAACAAAAGAAAAGAGAGGCCGACCTAATCACTCCTCAAATTTGGATAATGTTGTAAATGTTTTGATGTTTTATGCAGAGTGGATGACCCTGGGTTGGCGCAGTGAGAATGAGTCACGCTGGCCTGGAAGCTACTGTCTTTGTTGCTCTCTAAAGGTAAAACAAACCCAGTAGTAACCACCAGAGGGGGTAGAACAATAAATTAGGCCAAGAAGGAACCAAGGAGGAGGCCGGAGGAGTTGTAGAGCAATGGATGAAAAGGTCAAAATAAAGGAAAACCCTTCCTCTGGCCTCATGAGAATGTTGAGCAGTAAAGTAGATTTGTATTTATTTTTTTACTAGGTCCCATTGAAATCAGAAGACCTCTTTCCTAAGGAAGACCTGCATGGCAGTTTCCCTTGCTTTCCAAGAATGCTTCATGTTTTGCCTCTTGTCCATGCTTACCCAGAATGCTTCATGTTCTGTGGTTTGTGCATGCTTTCCCAGAATGCTTCATGTTCTGCGGCTTGTCCATGCTTACCCAGAATGCTTCATGTTCTGCGGTTTGTCCATGCGGATGGCCAGTTTGATCTGAAGGTTCTGGTCAGGGCAGGCCTTGGTGAGGGCCATCTTATGGAGCTCTGATGCCTTGGGGCTGTTGGGGGTCGGGTGGAGGACCACCTGGAGAAAAAAAATAAAAGTGTCAGACAAATTAAGATTAAGAGAGCGATTAAGAAATCTATTAATGACTACACAATTTTATTTTTATCCTTTTCATCAGCGTTGGGGCAGTGCAGTCAAAAACGTAATTTTCCAGGTTATTTTTGTATGGCATTTACACACTATGACAGTGGTATTTAAAATGAAGGTAGTAAGCCAGGGGAACTGCAGTGGGGTTGCCAAAATTAAACAGTACAGACTATTGTATGGGACAATATACAAACATTTTTGAGAACATTTAATAATAATAATAATAATAACCGGCATTTCAGCCTGTCCAGGTGGGAAATATATGGAGTTTCCTGCTATAACAGCCTCCACGCTTCTGGGAAGGTTTTCCACTAGATGTTGGAACATTGCTGCAGAGACTTTCATTCATTCAGCCACAAGAACATTAGTGATGTTGGGCGATTAGGCCTGGCTTGCAGTCGGTATTCCAATTCATACCAAAAGTGTTTGATGGGGTTGAGGTCAGGGCTCTGTGCAGGCCAGTCAAGTTCTTCCACACTGATCTTGACAAACCATTTCTGTACGAACCTCGCATTGTGCACGGGGCATTGTCATGCTTTAACAGGAAAGGTCCTTTCGCAAACTGTTGGAAACAGAATCGTCTAGAATGTCATTGTATGCTGTAGCGTTAAGATTTCTCGTCAATGGAACTAATTGGCCTAGCCCAAACCATGAAAAACAGCCTCAGAACCTTATTCCTCCTCCACCAAACATTCCCCTGGCATCCGCCAAACCCAGATTTGTCCGTTGGACTGCCAGATGGTGAAGTGTGATTCATCACATCGGAGAACGCGTTTCCACTGCTCCAGAGTCCAATGGCAACGAGAAGATGTTCGATCGGGTTCAAGTCCAGGCTCTGACTGGGCCACTCAAGGACATTCAGAGATTGTCCCGAAGCCACTCCTGCGTTGTCTTGGCTGTATGCTTAGGGTCGTTGTCCTGTTGGAAGATGAACCTTCGCTCCAGTCTGAGGTCCTGAGCGCCCTGGAGCAGGTTTTCATCAAGGATCTCTCTTTTAGGTGCCATTTTCGAAAAACCTGTTTACACTTTGTCATTATGGGGTATTGTGTGTAGATTGATGAGGAAAAAACATTATTTAAGCAATTTTAGAATAAGACTGTAATGTAACAAAATGTGGAAAAAGGGAATGGGTCTGAATGCTTTCCAAATGCACTGTATATTGTATATTTAAATTTGCATTAACACGCCTACACGATCAGACTGAGCATTTCAATGGCAAAAGGAGGCTCAGGGAAAATAATGATCAAACATATATTTTGAATTATTTTCATGAAATAAACACACACAGGGATTTATTATACATACAATAGTGAAAGACTCCATGGTGGCTTAAACTATGTGAGTCCCATTGAGATATAAATATATTATTTAAAGAAGCTTTGGCCAAGAGGAAACAAAACTGTAGTTGGATACTACAGTTGAAATGTATCACTGTAACCTTCTCTGAGAGATTGAATGTCCTGTAAGCAACACATACATATCCTCAAGGTTTATTGGAGAGATCTCTGGTCTGTATACATCTAGTCAGTCAGTCAGTCAGTCAGTCAGTCAGTCAGTATTCAGCACTACAAGTCAGCATTCTCAAGGATTCTGAACACTCAGAACACACAGTTTCCGTTAAATCTTAATCGTGCTCTGGCAGCTCGGGCCCCAGTGTGCCTGTGCTGAGTGTCACGTTTGAGCCGGTGGCTCAGCCTATATGTGTAGCTGTGTTGCCATATCAAAGGAGAGAGAAGCCCAGCTGCTCCCGCTCTACTCCGCTCCTCCCTGCCTCACTGAAGACGGGGCGTAATCTATCTTTGCTGAGTTAAAGAGCTTTGACGAAGCCTTGCTACCTGGCTGACTGACTGCCGGCCTAACTGCCTGACTGCCTCTCTGCCACTGCAGCAGGAGATCAAAAAGCCCCTGTACCAGCCAAGGTCACTCCCACTGGGCTAAAACTAGTTGAATCAATGTTGTTTCCACGTCCTTCCAACAACAAAATCAATGTGATGACCTTAAATCAATGTGGATTCAATTTGCAAATTTATAAACATTATTTTTTTCATCCCAATTTTAACCTAAATCCAATGAAATTGTGCATTTTTTTGTCGATTTCACATTAGTTGACAACTCAAACAAATGTAAATGAGACTAGAAGCCTAGCCAGGGCTGTCCGGCACACTATCACAGGACGATCAATGGCTCTCTCTCTGCACTAGAGCGGAGCAAAGCAAAGCAGATGATTAAGACACCTCTGCATGACTTACATTTACATTATTTAGCAGACACTATTACCCAGAGCTACTAGGGTAAAGTGCCTTGCTCAAGGGCACATCGGCAGACTTTTCACCTAGTTGGCTTGGGGATTTAAACCAGTGACCTTTCGGTTACTAGCTCAACACTCCTAACCCCTAGGCTACCTGCTGCCACATTCTTGTCATAGATTCTGCAAATTGCATCATTAATATGCAACTCAGTGAAGAGAAATTACAGTTTATACAAGGACAGATCTGGACAGTATGTGGCCCGGGTATATCATTGAGGAACTGTAATGTTGTCACAGCTCAGGGGGCAAAACTGGTTGAATGTTCTGGTTGTGAGGGGTTAAAACCATCCCTGATTCAGCCCACCTACAGTACTGTACTGAATAAGTACCCGGCAGAGTAGATGACACTGTATTGGTCCTGTTTCTCCACAGGGAGGGTTTGAATGAGGCTACATCCCACCTCCTTAATATCACCACCTACCTAAACCAGGACAGAGAGGCTCCGTCAATCAGATGGGAATTATAATAAGTACTTTTGCATAATCATCATCGCCAGGGATTCAAAACAAGGACTATACAGACCTGGGGTCCAGCGGTGGCTGTAGCTTACTGTCTACACATCCCATCATGCTAACCAGCCCAGGACTAATGACACCAGATCTCTCTGTCCCATAATAATGTGTGCTCTGAATGATGTAGTTACTACATGATTCCATATGTGTCATTTCATAGATTTGATGTCAATGTAGAAAATACTAAAATAAAGAAAAATCCTGGAATGAGTAGGTGTGTACAAACTTTTGACTGGTGTGAGAGAGAGAGAGAGAGAGAGATCAAGATTGAGACGGTAGTGGGACAGACAGACAGAGAGCGAGAGAGAGATATGAGAGAGATCAAGATTGAGAGAGAAAGATTGTGTTACCCTGCCCAGCTCTTTATCCTCCAGGGCCAGCACTCCAGTGCTTTCTGTAAACAGTTTCACCTTGACGGCAGGGAGGGGGTGTGTGGTGGTGAAGTCTCCCTGGGTCCCCCAGCTGAAACACAACACAACACACACACTTCAGAAGCATGTAACCTTCACTACATTCTTGCATAATGGCGCCGGAGGGGATGGCTTCCGTTTTACGGGCTCCTAACCAACTGTGCTATTTTGTGTGTTTTTTCGCATTGTTTGTAACCAGTGGCGATTTTAGCATGTAAATCTTGGTGGGGCAAACCCCCAAAAACATTTTTTTGATGCATGCCAGCAAAGCCACGACACAACACAACACTAGCTATAGTATACATAGCTTTTTTTAGTATACATTTTTGGACTCACGTCGTTGTGATGTGCTTGAACAGGAAAGTGGCACTGCGGTCCTTCGTGGGCACATTTTGTCAAAGAGAAAGATGCCGGATTTACAATTCCAAGTTGAATGACCGTTCAAAACGTATTTTCCAAGTTTGAGCTGTTTATTCCCGACTTCCCAGTTGCAATGCTTGCAGTTAGCCACTGTCACCAATTCCTTACAAACCACTCATTGTTGAATTTGCAATCTCCAAATTGTTGTGAAATGTTTATGTCCAATGGCCGATACGTTTTACAGTTGAAGTCGGAAGTTTACATACACCTTAGCCAAATACATTTAAACTCAGTTTTTCCACAATTCCTCACATTTAATCCTAGTAAGAATTCCCTGTCTTATGTCAGTTAGGATCACCACTTTATTTTAAGAATGTGAAATGTCAGAATAATTTATTTAAGCTTTACTTTCTTTCATCACATTCCCAGTGGGTCAGAAGTTTACATACACTCAATTAGTATTTGCCTTTAAATTATTTAACTTGGGTCAAACGTTTTGGGTAGCCTTCCACAAGCTTCCCACAATAAGTTGGGTGAATTTTGGCCCATTCATCCTGACAGAACTGGTGTAACTGAGTCAGGTTTGTAGGCCTCCTTGCTCGCACACGCTTTTTCAGTTCTGCCCACAGATTTCCAATAGGATTGAGGTCAGGGCTTTGTGATGGCCACTCCAATACCTTGACTTTCTTGTCCTTAAGCCATTTTGCCACAACTTTGGAAGTATTCTTGGGGTCATTGTCCATTTGGAAGACCCCTTTGCGACCAAGCTTTAACTTCCTGACTGATGTCTTGAGATGTTGCTTCAATATATCCACACAATTTTCCTCATGATGCCATCTATTTTGTGAAGTGCACCAGTCCCTCCTGCAGCAAAGCACCCTCACAACATGATGCTGCCACCCCCGTGCTTCACGGTCAGGATAGTGTTCTTCGGCTTGCAAGACTCCCCCTTTTTCCTCCAAACATAACGATGGTCATTATGGCCAAACAGTTCTATTTTTGTTTCATCAGACCAGATGACATTTCTCCAAAAAGTACGATCTTTGTCCCCATGTGCAGTTGCAAACAGTAGTATGGCTTTTTTATGGCGGTTTTGGAGCAGTGTCTTCTTCCTTGCTGATCGGCGATGTCGATATAGGACTTGTTTTACTGTGGATATAGATACTTTTGTACCTGTTTCCTCCAGCATCTTCACAAGGTCCTTTGCTGTTGTTCTGGGATTGATTTAATCTCTTTGCACCAAAGTACGTTAAGCTCTAGGAGACAGAACACGTCTCCTTCCTGAGTTGTATGACAGCTGCGTGGTCCCATTGTGTTTATACTTGCATACTTTTGTTTGTACAGATGAACGTGGTACCTTCAGGTGTTTGTACATTTCTCCCAAGGATGAATCAGACTTGTCGAGGTCTAAAAAAAAATGTTCTGAGGTCTTGGCTGATTTCTTTTCATTTCCCCATGATGTCGAGCAAAGAGGCACTGAGTTTGAAGGTAGGCCTTGAAATACATCCACATGTACACCTCCAATTGACTCAAATGATGTCAATTAGCCTATCAGAAGCTTCTAAAGCCATGACATCATTTTCTGGAATATTCCAAGCTGTAAAAAGGCACAGTCAACTTGTTTACATACAAAAGTGTATGTAAACTTATGACCCACTGGAATTGTGATGTAGTGAATTATAAAATAAATAATCTGTCTGTAAACAATTGTTGGAAGAATTACTTGTGTCATGCACAAAGTAGATGTCCTAACCGACTTGCCAAAACTATAGTTTTAACATGACATCTGTGGAGTGGTTGAAAAATGAGTTTTAATGACTTCAACCTAAGTGTATGTAAACTTCCGACTTCAACTGTATCTGTATTTTCTCTTCATTATTTCTCTTCATATGCCAAGGATTAAAAAGGATTTGCCAGTTGACTTGATTCATGATGTTGACCGCTAGCTAAGAATGTGAAAGTAAGATGTTGACATGATCAGTCCAATCAAAACTACTGTACATACTGTATAACGTGATTTGACGTAATTTATGTGGCCAATGACCTTGGGCCTTCTTGGAAGGGAACTTCTAATATAACTCTATTGCAGGACCCAAAGGGCTGAAATGTTGCATGTTGGGGTTGTCTTGTGAGAATTGGTCGGTGAGTGGGTAACCAGCCTCTACCATCCATTCTATTGGCCAACATGCAATCACTAGAGAATTTACTGGATGATTTCATTTCGAGACTATCCTACCAACGGGACATTCAAAACTGTAATATCTTATGTTTCACCAAGTCGTGGTTGAACAACGACACGGATAAAATACAGCTGGCTGGGTTTTCCGTACGTTGGTAGGACAGTCTTGAGGTATTGCTCGCCTAAGGTAAAGTACTTTCTGATAAGCTGTAGTCCAACCTATCTGCCAAGAGAGTTTTCATTTGTATTTTTCGTAGGAGTCTATTTACCACCACAAACCGATGCTGGCACTAAGACAGCACTCAACAAGCTGTATAAGGCCATAAGCAAAGAAGAAAATGCTCATCCAGAAGCAGCACTCCTAGTGGACTTTAATTCTTATAGGAAATCCTGCTATGCCCTCGGACGAACCACCAAACAGGCAAAGCTTCGATACAGGACTAAGATTGAATCATACTACACCGGCTCTGACACTAATAGGATGTGGCAGGGCTTGCAAACTATTACGGACTACAAAGGGAAACCCAGTCGCGAGCTGCCCAGTGACGCGAGCCTACCAGACAAGCTAAATGCCTTTTATGCTCGCTTCGAGGCAAGCAACACTGAGGTACAAGATCCAGTAAAATCACCTTCCCTATTTTACCTCTCTCTCTCTCTCTCTCTCTCTCTCTCTCTCTCTCTCTCTCTCTCTCTCTCTCTCTCTCTCTGCGCTCTCAGAAAGAGTGAGGTTGTTAAAGAAGAAGTAAAAACAATAAACTGGGGCCATGTAAGCTATGTACTGCTCAGTTATGAGACAGACTGAGAATAGCAGCTGACACTTTATTTGTCATGGCTGAACCTGCAAAGGGTGGGCTGCGGGGAGTAGAAGGTGTATAAAATGCATTGTCTGGTCTCAGTCCCACACACTGTGCAGAAGCAACATTTCAATGTATTACAGAGAGGAGACGGAGTGAGACTGAGTGGGAGACTGGCGCACCGGCAAGCACAGGCAAGCACAGGCAAGCACAGCCTGAGCACTACCACTCACACAGAGACATACAAACACATTAATGCATGCACACACACACAAACACATGCACAACAAGATATATACTAACTCATTTTATTTTTTTTCATGTTTATTTAACCTTTATTTAACTAGGCAAGTCAGTTAAGAACAAATTCTTATTTACAATGACGGCCTACCAAAAGGCAAAAGACCTCCTGCGGGGGCTGGGATTAAAAATAAAAAAATAAATACAAATAAATAAAATATAAATATAGGACCAAACACACATCACGACAAGAGAGACAAAACAACACTACCAAAAGAGATACCTAAGACAACAACATAGCATGGCAGCAACACATGACAACACAGCATGGTAGCAACGTAACATGACAACAACATGGTAGTAACACAAAATGGTAGCAGCACAAAATATGGTACAAACATTATTGGGCACAGACAACAGCACAAAGTGCAAGAAGGTAGAGATGACAATGCATCACGCAAAGCAGCCACAACTGTGAGTAAGAGTGTCCATGATTGAGTCTTTGAATGAAGAGATTGAGATAAAACATAATTGTTAAGGGTTGTGTCATGATTGGATGGCATGTGATGTCATCATCAAGGAGACAGGCAGCATGTGGCAGAGCCAGCAGTCTGAAGCTGTGTGTGTATGTTTGTGTGTGTTCCTACATGTCTATGCGTGTGAGCGTCTGTGTGCCGTATCTCCTCCTGCTATGAGCTTTCTCCTCTGCCTCACAGACATTACCACTCAGCACCACCAGGGGGAGCTAGTGGTTTCTCATCTCACACTGGGAATGTGAATGGAATGTTACTGTTTCACATTGATTCTTTAGTTCTACTACCTATATTTATTGAGTATAATTGTATACACAATATGAATGAGAGCAGTACTGTATTATTTTCTAGGATAATTTGTTAAACTAAATGACACCAGATCCTAGATCAGTTAAGACACGTCTCATCCTGTACAAGGAAGTTCTTAAAACATAGCCTGTGTGCAGTATGTGTGTACTGTGTGTGTGTGTGTGTGTGTGTGTGTGTGTGTGTGTGTGTGTGTGTGTGTGTGTGTGTGTGTGTGTGTGTGTGTGTGTGTGTGTGTGTGTGTGTGTGTGTGTGTGTGTGTGTGTGATGGTGTATGCAGGAGTGCTGGAGGGGGACTCTCTCCTGCTCCATTGAGATGCCGTGTCCTAATCACTCTCCCCGCCTGGCTGCACTGGAATAGGGGCACACACAGAGCTGCTCTCCCCCTCTCTCTACCTCCATCTCCCCCTCTCTCTACCTCCATCTCTCCCATCTCTCTACCTCCATCTCTCCCATCTCTCTACCTCCATCTCCCCCTCTCTCTACCTCCATCTCCCTCTCTCTCTCCTATCCCTTTCTCTTTTTTCACTCTCTCCTCTCGCTCTTTACCTTCTACCTCTCTAGCTTCTCTTTCCGCCTCTCTCCCCCCTCTCTCCCCCTTTCTCATTCTCTCTCCTCTTTCTCCCCCTTTTCTCTACCACTTTGTCTGTTATCCTGCCATTTTCTCTTATCATGCCTGTCCTTCATCCATCTCTCTTCTCTCTCTCCCCCTCTCACTCCCTCCCCCTTCTCTCTCTCTCTACTCTTTTTCTCTCATCTCACTCTCATTATAAAACGGCACCTGAATCAGTGAGAGAGCAAGAGGAAGAGTTTCTAAAATTGTTCATAATCACGAGCTGAACATCACATCACAGGAGTGGCTGGCATCACAGACACACTGTAACATTACCGACTGCTTCCTTTATAACAGCAGACAGACTCAGGATCCAGTCTGCAAACACCCATTCACGTTCCCATTGATCCCTTCATCATCATCATCATCAACATCATCACCACTTTTAACATTCAGGAAGGGTTGACGAAAGGCTGTGACCACAATGAACCTGAACAAACCTAATGTGTTGAACCCGAAGAGATAGTTTCGATATGTATCTATATGGTTACACATCTCGGTGAACTACAGGTGTTCCAAGGAGAACCTTTTGGGAAGGCTCTTGACCTGAGATTGGGGGCTTTTTACCCATCATCTTCCCATGGAGACAGACTGTTCTAAATGGAGGATTACACTGGGAGCCTCCTTTCACACTTTGATCAGCTGACTCAGGAATCACAGTGTGAAGAGAAGTTCACTACATTCAGAACACATGAGAACAATACATGAGTCAGTGGATGTTAAGCACAGGCAGGTTAAGAGAGAGAAAGAGAGAGAGAGAGAGGGAGACAGAGAGAGAGACAGAGACAGAGAAAGAGATAGAAGGGTCTTACGTTGGCTTGGAAGCCTCAGCCTGGTCTGTCTGCAGTTTCTCCCCTCCTTCCACCTCCATGGTGCAGTACACGATCCTGTTAGGAGCCAGAGACTTCAGGCCCACCACCTCCATGATCACCACCTGGAGGGCACAAACAGCAGGTTGTGCAGCTGTATGCGGTAAGGTTCACAATGTAGCAGAAATGTATCAAATATAGAGCTGACCTTACTCTGGTCAGGTCTAGACAATCCGAGTGTTAGGTTACGTTGCACCCTCCTGAATAGGCCCAAGCACTTACCCTGTAAAGCCATGAACCATTAACCCCTAACTGTCTATGGTGCCGTATACATGACTAGAACAGTCTCATTGACCTTGTTGATCCAAAACATACACCAACAAAGGTACAGTAAATGCATATAACCTCATAAAAAAATGAATTAACAAATACATTATTCAAAGTCATTAACCCCCTAAGCTCTATTGATCAATAACATTTACGGTATCTCTTAAACTAGTGATTGGTGGTGGGTCGTGGCCCAAATTTGGGTCATAGGTGGTTTTGAATAGGTCACGGGTGTCTGAATAAAAAATTAATTAAAATGTTGATGAAAAATACTCCAGTCTGAATGAAGTGATTAAATAATTTTTCTTCGATCACACTATTTTCAATATGGTTATATTAGCAGCACTATTTAGTGGATTTCGTTGATTTTGTGGTCTCAAACCCTTCTCCATCAAGAATATGATCAATATGGAATTATTGACAATAAAAAAAAATGGTTCCCTTGTCATATAATGGCTACATTCACTACCAGTATAGCATAAAAAATACAGTAGTTTTCCAGATTGTATTTTGGCAAAAAGAAAATCAAAACGCAAATATTACTATGACAAACTGGTTCAATTTGGGTCCTGACCCAAAACTAGTTGAGAACCACTGTCTTAAACTACACTACACCCGACTGAGAGAAACATGCTAACATTTTGGAGTACTTAAGCAAACTAGAACTCATGATTATTAAAAAGGGAAAGAAAACCCCACCACTAAATTCCATGACATAAGCTACAGTGGGGAGAACAAGTATTTGATACACTGCCGATTTTGCAGGTTTTCCCACTTACAAAGCATGTAGAAGTCTGTAATTGTTATCATAGGTACTCTTCAACTGTGAGTGACGGAATCTAAAACAAAAATCCAGAAAATCACATTGTATGATTTTTAAGTAATTAATTTGCATTTAATTGCATGACATAAGTATTTGATACATCAGAAAAGCAGAACTTAATATTTGGTACAGAAACCTTTGTTTGCAATTACAGAGATCATACGTTTCCTGTAGTTCTTGACCAGGTTTGCACTTGGGGTTGTACTCATCCTTCTTCTTCCTCCAAACACGGCGAGTGGAGTTTAGACCAAAAAGCTCTATTTTTGTCTCATCAGACCACATGACCTTCTCCCATTCCTCCTCTGGATCATCCAGATGGTCATTGGCAAACTTCAGACGGGCCTGGACATGCGCTGGTGTCATGTCCTGATATGTTTCACCTGTCTGTGTTTGTCCCCTCCCCACACCAGGTGCACCCTATCACCAGCATTAATCAGTGTGGGTATTTAGTCTCTTGGGTGCTGTTGGCATTTGCCAGATCGTCTTGCTTAGTCAGTCGTTTCCAGCACTCTCTAGTATTATTAACTCTGCCAGTCTGTTTCCCGGTATTTGGACCTCTACCTGCCTGTTGGATTACGTTCCTGTCTAGCCCCCTCATGTGCCTTCGACCTTCTGATCTGCTGCCAAACGAACTCTGCCTGCATTACGGATTACGAGCCTGTCTACTCCTCTGCACTGCCAGTCTTCTGATTCCCGGTACCGAACGCTGCCTGAACTACGACTACGAGCCTGACTCCCCTTATTGGACGACTGCCATTCAGACTCCCGGTTACGAACATTGCCTGTCATTGACTACGAACCTGTCTTGTCCCATATTTCCTATTAAACAGTCAATCATATCTCTGCCTCCGTGTCCGCTTTTGGGTCCCGTATATCTGTCGTTGTGTCAGAACGATCTGGCCATGACGGACCCAGCGGAGTTGACCCATCTACAGAACGCAATAGCCCACCAAGGGGCTGTTGTGGGTCGACACGAGGAGGTGCTACGTTCAATTGCAGAGGAACTCAGTGAGCAGAGAGAGAACCAGCAGCGAGCCACCGAATGCCTGCTCAAACACTTGGAGAGATTAACACTGGCACTACCGGCACAGAGCGCTTCCCTCCCGTCTCCTGTCCCACCTATACCCAGCAACCCAACACCTTCCCCGGTATCCCTTAGAGAGCCGCACTTACCTGCCCCCGAACTCTTGTCCCAGTGCTCGCGTATCTTCGAACTGCAGCCATCCTCTTTTCCCACAGAGAAGTCACGGGTCGCCTATATGATAACCATGATGACGGGGCGAGCCCTGGCATGGGCTACGCCGATATGGGACCAGCAGCTTCCCGTTTGTTTCAGTCTAGCAGCGTTCACTACGGAGGTAAAAAAAGTTTTTGATGCTCCATTATCCGGAAGAGAAGCGGCACGTCAGCTGCTACATCTGAGACAGGGGACTAGCAGCGTGTCGGATTACTCAATTAAATTCCGTACCCTGGCAGCGGAGTGCTCATGGGATTCCGAGGCTCTGCTCGACGCCTTCTACGACGGATTATGTGATCCCATCAAGGATGAACTCGCCGCCCGAGAGGTGCCTCCCAGTTTAGACAGCCTCATCTCCATTGCCATGCGTATAGGAAGTAGACTTCAGGAACGAAATCGGGAGAGAGAAAATCGTCCTGCTCAGGCACTTCCGCATTTCGGCGGACCGGGTGGTAGAGCGTCACCGGGACTGCCGGAACCACCCGAATTCTTCCGAGAACCACCGAGGGTGTCCGAGGTCCTTACATCTGAACCCATGCAAATAAGGAGGGCACAGCTGACGCCCGAGGAACGTCGACGCAGGATAGACAGTCGCAGCTGCCTCTACTGTGGAGAGAAAGGACATTATGCAGCCGGTTGTCCTTTAAAAAGGCGGGCTCATCAGTAACTGCAGGAATACGGGTGAGTCAAACTAAAACCCCGTGGGTACCCCCGGTTCGTTTCCCTTTTCCTGCCACTATTATTTGGGATTCCCAAACCCTTAAAGTAAATGTCCTTATGGATTCAAGAGCTGACGACTGTTTTATTGATAACTCCCTTCTGGTCAAATTAGGCATTCCTTCACGCCCTCTAAGCACACCCATCGAGGCCACAGCCCTGGAAGGTCGTTCTATTGGGCGGGTGTCCCAGATATCGGTGCCCGTTACTCTGATTCTGTCTGGCAACCACCAGGAGGAGATTCAGTTCCTGCCCCTACATTCCCCTAATGCTCCAATTGTGTTAGGCCATTCTTGGCTTGTTAAACACAACCCTCACATAGATTGGACTACCGGTTCTGTTACCAACTGGAGCCCTTTTTGCCTTGCTCATTGTCTGAAGGCTGCACCTCATGTTCTAACAAGACAGGTTTCACAGGCCACGGAGGACATCGATTTGTCATCTGTTCCCCCCGAATACTGGGATCTAAGGGAGGTGTTCAATAAGTCTCGGGCTACCTCTTTACCACCTCATCGGCCATACGACTGTGCCATAGACCTCCATCCAGGTACATCACCACCCCGTGGACGTCTGTACTCCCTGTCCGGTCCGGAAACTAAGGCCATGGCGGATTATGTGGAGACCTCCCTCAGGACTGGGATTATTCGGCCATCATCCTCTTCTGCTGGGGCTGGGTTTTTCTTCGTGGCCAAGAAGGATAAAACTCTACGCCCATGCATTGATTACCGGGGCCTGAATGACATTACGGTAAAAAAACGTTATCCACTTCCACTGCTTGCCTCTGCCTTTGAGTTGCTCCAAGGAGCCACGATATTCTCAAAACTGGATCTCCGAAATGCCTACCACCTGGTACGGATACGAGAAGGGGATGAATGGAAGACTGCGTTTAACACTGCTAGTGGACACTATGAATACCTGGTGATGCCATTTGGATTGACGAACGCTCCCGCTGTCTTCCAGGCTCTGGTAAACGACGTACTCCGGGACATGATTAATCGTTTTGTTTTTGTGTATCTGGACGATATCTTGATTTTTTCTCACTCAGCCCAGGAACACACGGCACACGTACGACAGGTCCTCCAGCGATTATTAGAGAACCAACTGTTTGTTAAAGCAGAAAAGTGTGAGTTCCATCGCTCTGTCATTCCTTTCCTGGGTTACATAGTGGCTGCGGGTAGCATCCGAATGGATCCAGGCAAGGTCCAAGCCGTCACTGATTGGCCACAGCCCTCTTCACGCCTGGATCTGCAACGCTTCCTGGGGTTTGCCAATTTTTATCGGAGATTCATTCGTAATTACAGTATTTTGGCAGCCCCACTCACTGCCTTAACCTCGACTAAAGTGAGCTTTGTATGGTCCTCCCAAGCAGCCCAGGCCTTCGCGGCCCTCAAACAGCGCTTCACTTCAGCCCCCATTCTGATTCACCCAGATCCGGCCCGGCAGTTTGTGGTGGAGGTGGACGCCTCCAATGTTGGCGTGGGGGCCGTGTTGTCACAAAGGTCGGACAGCGACCAGAAGCTGCACCCCTGTGCATTCCTCTCCCGTCGTCTGACACCTGCCAAAATTAACTATGACGTCGGCAACAGGGAATTGCTGGCGGTCAAGACTGCACTGGAGGAGTGGAGACATTGGCTGGAGGGAGCGGAACAACCATTCCTTGTGTGGACAGACCACAAGAACCTAGAGTATCTACGCTCAGCCAGGAGGCTCAATGCCCGACAAGCCAGGTGGGCTCTGTTTTTTACTCGCTTTAATTTCACCCTGTCTTATCGACCCGGCTCTAAGAACACTAAACCGGACGCCCTCTCCCGTGTGTTCAGTCCTGCTGCTGCCCAAGGTAATGAGCACATTCTCCCTGTCTCTTGTTTGGCTACATCCTTGGTCTGGGGTATTGAGGAGGAGGTGCGTAACGCACAACAGTTGAGCCCTGACCCCGGAGGGGGTCCGCCAGGCTGCCTGTTCGTGCCTGACCCCGTTCGATCCCGAGTCCTGGAGTGGGGTCATTCATCAAAACTGACCTGCCACCCCGGTTCTCGCCGGACCCTGGCATTTATAAGTCGAAGGTTTTGGTGGCCCACCATGGGAGTGGATGTTCCCTCTTTTGTCTCTGCCTGCACAGTGTGTAATCAAAACAAGACGCCCCGCCAGGCCCCGGCTGGTCTCTTACAGCCTCTTCCGGTCCCTCATCGTCCATGGTCACACATCTCCCTGGATTTTGTCACAGGCCTGCCGCAATCCGACGGCAATACCGCTATCCTCACCATTGTGGACCGGTTCTCGAAGGCGGCACACTTCATCGCCCTGCCTAAGCTGCCATCGGCCAAGGAAACGGCCCAACTGATGGTGCAGCACGTTTTTAGGATCCACGGATTACCCATTGACATCGTCTCCGACCGGGGCCCTCAGTTCACTTCCCAGTTCTGGAGGGCTTTCTGTACCCTTATTGGTTCTTCTATCAGTCTGTCCTCAGGATTCCACCCAGAGTCTAACGGCCAATCAGAGCGGGCCAATCAAGATCTGGAAACTGTGCTACGTTGCCTGGTTTCGGACAATCCCACCACCTGGAGCCGGCAACTCGTTTGGGTGGAATATGCCCGCAACACCCTGCCTTCCTCCGCTACTGGGCTTTCCCCCTTTGAGTGCTCCTTGGGCTACCAGCCTCCGCTGTTTTCGGAGCAGGAAGAGGAGGTTGGCGTCCCGTCGGCCCAGCTGTTTGTTAGGCGCTGCCGTCGGACCTGGAGAAAGGCCCGGGCTGTTCTACTACGAACAAATACCAGGTATCGGCGGCAGGCCGACCGTCGCAGGACCCAGGCTCCCCACTACTGTGTAGGCCAGAGGGTGTGGCTGTCCACCCGAGATCTGCCCCTTCGGGTGGAGAGTCGCAAGCTTTCGTCCCGTTACATCGGCCCTTATCAGATCTCCCGGGTTATCAATCGCTCAGCTATACGCCTCATGTTGCCCTGGTCCCTCCGCATTAATCCTACCTTTCATGTGTCCCGTGTAAAACCTGTCTCTCACTGTCCTTTGTCTCCTGTTCCCAGGCCTGCCCCTCCTCCTCGGGTTATTGACAACCAACCTGCTTGGACGGTGCGTCGCCTCCTGAGAGTCCGTCCCCGGGGCCGGGGTTTCCAGTACCTGGTTGACTGGAAGGGCTACGGGCCGGAGGAGCGGTCTTGGGTCTCTACCCAAGACCGGTCTTGGGTCTCTACCCTACATCCTCGACCCGGAGCTCATCGCTGACTTTCATCGGCGGCATCCCGGTCAGCCAGGTATGCACCCGGGTCGGTCGCCAGGTGGCGCCCGTAGGGGGAGGGGTACTGTCATGTCCTGATATGTTTCACCTGTCTGTGTTTGTCCCCTCCCCACACCAGGTGCACCCTATCACCAGCATTAATCAGTGTGGGTATTTAGTCTCTTGGGTGCTGTTGGCATTTGCCAGATCGTCTTGCTTAGTCAGTCGTTTCCAGCACTCTCTAGTATTATTAACTCTGCCAGTCTGTTTCCCGGTATTTGGACCTCTACCTGCCTGTTGGATTACGTTCCTGTCTAGCCCCCTCATGTGTCTTCGACCTTCTGATCTGCTGCCAAACGAACTCTGCCTGCATTACGGATTACGAGCCTGTCTACTCCTCTGCACTGCCAGTCTTCTGATTCCCGGTACCGAACGCTGCCTGAACTACGACTACGAGCCTGACTCCCCTTATTGGACGACTGCCATTCAGACTCCCGGTTACGAACATTGCCTGTCATTGACTACGAACCTGTCTTGTCCCATATTTCCTATTAAACAGTCAATCATATCTCTGCCTCCGTGTCCGCTTTTGGGTCCCGTATATCTGTCGTTGTGTCAGCTGGCTTGAGCAGGGGGACCTTGCGTGCGCTGCAGGATTTTAATCCATGACGGCGCAGTGTGCTACTAATGGTTTTTTTTGAGACTGTGGTCCCAGCTCTCTCCAGGTCATTGACCAGGTCCTGCCGTGTAGTTCTGGGCTGATCCCTCACCTTCCTCATGATCATTGATGCCCCACGAGGTGAGATCTTGCATGGTGCCCCAGACCAAGGGAGATTGACCGTCATCTTGAACTTCTTCCATTTTCTAATAATTGCGCCAACAGTTGTTGCCTTCTCACCAAGCTGCTTGCCTATTGTCCTGTAGCCCATCCCAGCCTTGTGCAGGTCTACAATTTTATTCCTGATGTCCTTACACAGCTGTTTGATTGAGTGTGTGGAGTCCGTTTGATTGAGTGTGTGGACAGGTGTCTTTTATACAGGTAACGAGTTCAAACAGGTGCAGTTAATACAGGTAATGAGTGGAGAACAGGAGGGCTTCTTAAAGAAAAACTAACAGGTCTGTGAGAGACGGAATTCTTACTGGTTGGTAGGTGATCAAATACTTATGTCATGCAATAAAATGCTAATTAATTATTTAAAATTCATACAATGTGATTTTCTGAATTTTTGTTTTAGATTCCGTCTCTCACAGTTGAAGTGTACCTATGATAAAAATTACAGACCTCTACATGCTTTGTAAGTAGGAAAACCTGCAAAATCGGCAGTTTATCAAATACTTGTTCTCCCCACTGTACAAATCAGGCCAGCCTCTCCAATCTGGAAAGCAGTAGTTTCAGACCTAGCACCATAATCACTGCATCTGCTCTGCTCCCCACTACAATCAACTGCTGGGACAGGGAGGGAGCGGTATTAATCTGCCCATGCTCAATTTTTACTTCCTTCTCCTAAAGTAGCTAGGGGAAGAGAAACAGCTCTTCTGCGTATACTGAATTGTCTTAGATCATAATAACTCTTGTTATAATGTACAAAAGTTGCAATGAAATTAAAAAAGGAGGTTTTTATTTTGTTTCACTACGTTACCCAGGTCAACCTTGTGATTTATAAATAAACAGTGGAAGTACTTTATACCCTAGTGATCGGGGAGTACTCTAGAGGATTCATTTAGAAAGCTTCCATCTATTTTTTTGTCTCATTCTTTATGGCTAGAGGGCCTTCTGTTTGCAATCTATACTGGGTTTATATTCAAAAGCGTCTCAGATACCTAGTTTCCACCAAAAGAAACTGGTTCGGAACTGGTGCTGGTTCAAAGTTGGTTCAACTTGCGAACCTTCTCAGAACCTGTTTGTTTTTCCACTGACTAGAGAGCCCAGCGAACAACGTCGTTACGTCACTGTGTACGTCGCCATACGTCTTAGCTTTCCCAGAAACGCTTGCGCCAACTTCAAGCATAACAATTACAATGGCGGACTACATCGTCTTTCTGCAAATGTTTCTCCTGGCTTTGCGAATCCATCTTTCTTCAATCGTTGTACTATCTTTCTACTAGCGCTGTGTTTTTAGCAATGGCGGTCACAACCTTTCCCGTCGTGTTGTTGGTCACAATAACCCCGCCCCCAGCCCCCGACGTAAGCATGACGTGGTAAAAGAACGGTTCTAGTCCAGCAAAGAGTTGGTGCCGCTTTGGAACCAATTTTCCTGGCCGAGAACCGGTCCTTTGGCTGTCGAAACACAAAGAACTGGTTTGCGAGTAGGCACTGGCTCCGAACCGGCTCTCAAAAGGCTTTGGTGGAAAAGGGGTAAGAAGTAGGAGTGCTGAAGACCTGATCCTAGATCATTCAGCACTCCAACTCTTTATGAATAGGGGCCCTGGTTTAGAATTATATAAATCTAGAGAGAGAAGAAAACTATAAGCAAACACACCTTGGGACTTTGGCCTGGAATGTATTCGTGTGCTAAAATAATCAATAGACCAATGAAAGTGCAGAGCAGATCTAGGCCAGCTGAGATATATATTGCTATATCATCACCACCATCACAGACATCAATAGAAAGTGCTAAGGGATGTCAAGCTTTGTTTTCCTTGCCCTGCAGACAGTGAACATAGAGCCATTGTTAATAAATATTTTGATAATGTTTATGATGACTCATTCTCTTCATAAAGACAGAGGCAGGTGAAAAGGTCTTTCTGAGAGGGCGGCAGGTAGCCTAGTGGTTAGAGAGAGAATCTCGGGATAACAACGTGGAGCTCCCTGAGAGGTACTGTCTCTACAGACCATTTGTATGGTATTAATCTCTATTCAGTGTACTTATGCTTACAGTTTGACTTCATTGTTACTGGTAAAATCACATTGGAGAAAGTAACACTGTATTTAGGATATTTTCTCATAATGCCAAAATGCTGAGGTCCTTCCTAGACAGGGTTAAGGATAGTGTCAGGTGAAAGGTCAGGGCTATGGTTAGTACCGCCATAGTCAAGAAGAGCACCACATCATACTTGGACAGGGTTAGGGCTAGGGTTAGGGTTGAGATGGGTTATGGTCAGGGCCAGGGTTAGGGTTCCTACCTCCAGAGTGAAGGAGAGTACCACGTCAGACTTGGACAGTGTGTTCTCGTCCTCCTGACCCATGTCCATGATGGAGGTGTTATGTCCTTTCTTCAGCTTCTGCAGTTTGAACTCTCCTCCCTTGGACACAGGCATGCTCTCTAGGTTGGCCATCAGCTGGTTCACCGACGCCTTCAGCTCTTCTATGTACATCTGCTCCATCTCCTTTGACACAAACTTGGGGAATTTGCCTCCCTTTGAAGAAGAAAAAAATCCCACCAGTAAGTATGTGTTACAGAAGGGTTTTTACCATAACTTAAATGTTTTTTACTATATTTCAAGTCAGCTTTTGTGTCCATGTGGGCTTGTCATCCCAACGGTGCAAGACACTATAATAATAAAATCAATGAAACACTAATTTAACACTAATTTGAATACATGTCATTCAATAGATTACCATATATAGCCTACAGTAAATTCATTGTGATGTAAAGCTGTTTCTAGAATAGTGAAGCTCTTGGGGAACTCGCATAGTGAAGCCATTTTGATGCTTACAAACTGTTTATTCAGGTTTATGTGTGGCTCTGCACAATGTAACCAGTGTGTTGATGTTGTTCCGCTGCAGTGTGTATAGGCTATTAGACTCACTCTGGCAATCTGATCGGCCATCTGCAGGCGTCCATCCAGCTCCCGTCTGATCTGGGCAGCCTGCTCGTCAAGGTTGTCCAGCTAGAGGAGGGTCAAACACAGGGAGAAATGTTTTGCACACATATTTTAAAATAAACTTCCAGGTGCCGGATTAGAGAGCATAATGGAACTCCCAAGTCTAGGTTTAATCAAGCAATGTTTTGACCCCAACTGGGCCTTCTTCAGGAGAACAGGACAGCAACACAGAGGAACCTGTGCGCATCACACTCACGCCTAGCTTTTCTAGAGATTTTAATATTGTAGAAACTCAAATCACTGCTCCCCATATTGCTGCCAACTTGCCAAGTTTCCAAATGATCTGGGTCTATTATTTTCCTTCAGTTTGTGCATTTATTTTCAGTGCTTACTTTGTTTTTATCATATGATTTACTGTATGACCAGTCGTGCACGCCCACACTCTAAATCTAGACGAGGACGTGTGAATGCTCGAGAGGGGCACACCCCTTTTTACCACGGATTCTGTCATTTTGTAAATGTGCTTATTTGTTTGATGAGAGCTCTAATATAACATTTACTGGTCTGAATTTGAAAGGCCTGTGTGAATGTGATGATGACTATTAGTCTGGTTTAAATGTTTGCACAGCCTCTGTGTTGTTTAAAAGAGTATTGAACCAAGTAATTGGTTATGTGCCTCCTTGCTTCTTGTGGCAATGGTTTTGCCCATGGGATGTCTTAAGGTAGTTCTACCTAGCTGTGCCAGTCAGTGTTCGTGCTCGAACTTCGAGGGGCTCTGACGGGGAGTGTGTCTCTATGGGTAGGGTATATTTTGGTATCAACAGTAGGCCTAGGCTACCCTTACACTGTTTAATACAGACACATCTGTACAGACAAAGTTTATTATGATTTTGATTTATTTGGAAATTCATTTTTTATCCATTGGTTGTTTGTTTCTGTCATCATTATTATTTACTCCAACCCCTACCATTACCTTTCTAGGTCTCCTGCATATCTACCTGCAAGAATGGACTAGCTGCAAGAAATGGATTACCTTCCTATGACTGCCAGACATGTTTACCCTGAAGGAGGGTAAAACACTGTGATTCAGCTCAGAGACCAGGAGGACCCAAGGAGGACATCACCTCACCACATGGTAATAATCAATACAATCGGCATTATGATCCTACATGGAATATGACCAGGGCCTGTATTCATAAAGTGTCTCAGATCAGAAGCACTGATCTGGGATCAGGTCCCCCGGCCATGTATTTGTATCCATTATCCTAGATCAGCACTTTTTGTAAATACTGTGACCCAATTATCTCACCTTTCTCCCATAGTGTGCACTATTTCACTTCCCTTCACTGATTTTAATGGAAATAACTGGAATATGAAATAATATTGAAAACTCCAACAAGCCCATGCCTTCAACAATCAAATTATTTAAGATGTGGGGAAGTAGTGGGAAGTAGTGAACGAGCGCATACACTACTTCAGGAGAAAGGAGAGATTATTGGGACGCACACATGGACCCAGGAGGACATTTCCACTGAGCTGGGCAATCAATACATTCTCCATTATGTTCCTACATGACCCCCAAAAGGCTCCTCTAGACAGCCTGGGGTCACGGAGTAAAAGGTCACTGCCCACCTCCCATGTTGATATTTTATCTCCTCTGATATCAGGACGGGTGATTGGATTTACACTGCTTTAAGAAATACTGTGTTGACAAGTGACAGAAAGAAGGACATAAGGCTAACTTTACTTATAGGGCCGGTTTCCCAGATAATCTCCATTGAGAATGCTTTTTAGTCCTGGATTAAGCTTAATCTGTGTCATACTGTAGGTGTCTATGTAGGTAGAAAGAGCAAATAAATATGGATATCTATCTATAATTGTTAATAAATCTCTGGATCGGTCATTGGATTCATGTTGTGTAAAGAAATACTAAGAATGTACTGTACAGGAAATTTTAGGAAATTTCCCCTCCGGGGGATCAATAAAGTACCTATCTATCTATCTATCTATCTATCTATCTATCTATCTATCTATCTATCTATCTATCTATCTATCTATCTATCTATCTATCTATCTATCTATCTATCTATCTATCTATCTATCTATCTATCTATCTATCTATCTATCTATCTATCTATCTATCTATCTATCTATCTATCTATCTACCAGGGTTGGGGTCAATATCATTGTCAAAACTGAATTTACATCCTGAATTGACTGAATGACAATGAGATTGACCGAGACACTGATGTATCCTGTGTTGACTTGACTGACAGAAAGAAGCACGTGAGGCTCTTTTCAGTTGAATTTTTCTTTGTAGGTAGAGTATTCCATAAATATGAAAATCCCTAGAACACATGTGGCTAAACAGTGTGTGTGTGTGTGTGTGTGTGTGTGTGTGTGTGTGTGTGTGTGTGTGTGTGTGTGTGTGTGTGTGTGTGTGTGTGTGTGTGTGTGTGTGTGTGTGTGTGTGTGAAAAAATTACCCAATTGTCATACTTGAGTAAATGTAAAGATACCTTAATAATACGAAATTACTAAAGAAAAAGTGAGTCACCTGGTAAAACACTACTTGAGTAAAAGGCTAAAAGTATTTCGTTTTAAATATACTTAAGTATCAAAAGTAAATGTAATTGCAAAATCGTACGTAAGTATCGAAAGTAAAGTATAAATCATTTCTAATTCCTGTCAGGTCCTGACTGTAGAGAGGCCTCTAGGCTTCTCTATGGTTGTCACGGCCAGGGCTTGACAGTAGAGTTCTAGAGAACTCTATGTTTGGTTTTTGTTTTGGTCCCCAATTAGAGGCAGCTGCATTCCGTTGTCTCTAATTGGGGATCGTATTTAAGTTCATGATTGTCCCACCTGCGTTGTGGATCTGTGTTTGTGTTTGTTGCACACCAGTTTGTGGTTGCGTTCTCTCCTTTGTTGTTTTTGAATTACAATAAAAGGAATGTCTTTATATTACGACTCTGCTCCTCGTGTCCTGCCTATGTACCGTGACAATTCCTTATATTAAGCAAACCAGATGGCACATTTGTTCTTGTTTTTCATTTTACGGATAGCCAGGGGCAAACTCCAACACTCACAAATAATTCATAAACAAGTGAATCCGCCAGATCAGAGGCAGTAGAGATAACCAGGGATCTTCTCTTGATAAGTGTGTGAATTGGAACATTTTTCTGTCTTGCTAAGCATTCAAAATGTAACGACTACTTTTGGGTTTCAGGGAAAATGTATGTAGTAAAAAGTACATAATGTTCTTCATGAATGTAGTGAAGTAAAAGTATGTCAAAAATATAAATAGTAAAGAGACAAAAAAAAAACTACTTAAGTAGTACTTTAAAGTATTTTTATTTAAGTACTTATGTTTGTCCTATTTCACACATGTACAAGTGTGTATTATACGCATGTGGGTATTGGACATTTGTTTTTTGCATATCCCAACTCCCACCCTTAGAGAGTGTGTGTGTGTGTGTGTGTGTGTGTGTATGTGTGTGTGTGTGTGTGTGTGTGTGTGTGTGTGTACCAGTGGTGGTCAGTGCCATGACTGACAATACATTTGTCAAGAATTCCAGTGTTGTGTTGGATAGTCATAGCCAGCTAGCTAACATAGCATCCATCTGTTTGAGCAGGGTGCTTCAGTAGGCTGAACTAGCTAGCTGCATTTGCTAGCTAAGTAAGTGAAACTGAGAGTGAAAAAAAATGATGAGATCTCTCTCTATATATACATATTTCTTTCTGGCTTCTCTTTGAGTCAACTGCTCACCAAAGTTTATGCACAGCTAGCTGTAGCTTATGTTTTCAGTACTAGATTAATTCTCTGATCCTTTGATTGGGTGGACAACATGTCAGTTCATGCTCCAAGAGCTCAGATAGGGGGTGAGAACCATGAGCCACCTAGGTTTTGTATTGAAGTCAATGTACCCAGAGGAGGACGGAAGTTAGCTGTCCTCAGGCTGCACCATGGTGCTACCCTACAGAGTACTGTTGAGGCTACTGTAGACCTTCTTTGCAAAATAGCATGTTTTAATAAACTATTTGGTGACGTGATTATATTTAGTATAGTTTTGGTGTGTACACACGGTGTGTACACACGGTAAACATACTAGTAACTCTTCAAATCACTACAATGGAGGTCCACACTCTGAAAGTAATATTGACAAAAAGAAAAATAGCAACTTAACATCTGCTTTATGTTTTCAATATTCTTTCCAGAGTGTGAGAGCCTCCATTTCATTGATTTGTAAGTGGAGAGAGAACAAAACAGTGTGTAACATCCTAGATACAGTAGATAGCTACATGCGTTGGCAAACTGACTTAAAGGTGAACTTGCCTATGGATGATCTCATCTATACAATATATACAATATAAACATGCTCTTTCAATGACATAGACTGACCAGGTGAATCCAGGTGAAAGCTATGATCCCTTACTAATGTCACATGTTAAATCTATTTAAATCAGTGAAGATAAATGGGAGGAGACAGGTTAAATAAGGATTCCTAAGCCTTGAGACAATTGGGACATGGATTGTGTATTTGTGCCATTCAGAGGGTGTATGGGAAATACAAAATAGTTGAACAGGGTATGGTAGGTGCCAGGCGCACATGTGTGTATCAAGAATGGCCCACCACCCAAAGGACATCCAGCCAACGTAACACAACTGTAGGAAGCATTGAAGTCAACATGGGCCAGTATTTCTGCGGAATGCTTTCGACACCTTGTAGAGTCCATGCCCCAAGAAATTGAGGCTGTTCTGAGGGCAGAAGGGTCTGCAACTCAATATTAGGGAGGTGTTCCTAATAGTTTGTGCAGTCAGTGTATACCTCTCTGAAGTTATATCCTGGCATGCCATTATTCACAGGCGTATTGCGCCACCATAAGCAAGTAATCAATGCCTCCATGGACTATAAGGAGTAATGTCTTGCTATAGGAGCATCTCTCTTGAGACCCTGCTGTATTGGCTCTTTATTAATGTATTGTGCCGTCGTAAGCAATGACTTCCCATTCCCAATACCTACCTGCGTCTCTCTCTCTCTCTCTCTCTCTCTCTCTCTCTCTCTGTCTGTCTGTCTGTCTGTCTGTCTGTCTGTCTGTCTGTCTGTCTGTCTGTCTGTCTGTCTGTCTGTCTGTCTGTCTGTCTGTCTGTCTGTCTGTCTGTCTGTCTGTCTGTCTGTCTGTCTGTCTGTCTGTCTGTCTGTCTACTCCACCCTGCTTACACCGAACATGTGCAGAAGACATAGAGGTTGATCTCTCTCTTTTTGTGAAGGCTCAACATTGTCATGGTGTGTTATGCTGCTGAGCGGTTGTGTTGTGTCAAACCCCAGCTCTGTAATGTAACCGCTGTAGAGTGAACGGAGGAAAATGTCTGCGCGCAACCACAAGGTGTTATAGCTAGTGTGTGTGTGTTAGTGTTTGTGTGCGTGCCTGCCTGCCTGCCTGCGTATGTGCATGTGTGTGCAACCACAGGAGAGGGGAATGGTGTTGTAACTAGATTTTGATTCATGATTGCAGCAATGGGTCTGTAATTCTGTTTCTACGGGTAAATCTTGTTTGTTCATGCAGCTGTTAGACTAGTTTGAGCTGACTGGCTGCATACCTGAATAAACACATTCAAAAGAACATTCTCGTATTTTCTCAAATCACTTGAGAAATTCTTCACTTGATATTTAATTAGAGTGTTCACTCGCCTTAAGTGAGTCTGTTTACATTTCTGATGAGACTAAGACCAAAGGTATCTGGTGAGATGACGGAGATGTCTGTCTACACAAACTCAATCAATGACAAGCACAGTGATTCAGAAAAAAGTCAAGTTCTACACTGTTTGTGTGTTTATCAGGCACCTAGAGATTACCTTGTAAGTTAGAGGCATGTTAATGTCACTATTGGGTTCATGCATGGGAGCTAGTGTTGTTTGGTTCTGGTTAGATAGATGACGTCTGAAGGAGGGCAGGGAGAGAATCTGTTAGCCTAGTTTTCTACCCCAGAGTAATGTGAAGCAGAGGAATTCACAGTCCCCCTCACATCAATAATGATTGGAGAGATTTATATTAGCTGACACATGCAAAGAGAGGAGAGGATAGGGCTGAGGGCTTGGTCTCTCTCTCGCTCTCTTTCTCTCTGGCAAAAGCAACATTGTTCACCTTTCAGCAACAATAATGCTTTGACTCACTGCCGCCCCCTCTGATGACCCTGACCGTGTCAGTCCGTCCGTCCGCCACTGAGGACACACCCTACAGACAGGGGCCTACAGAAAAAAAGACGAGGCAACGGAAAGCCCTAAAACGTATTAGGATAAATGAAACTGGGACTGACTTGGGATTGTACTAGGGCTAGTGTGGTATTGTCCATGTTCTAGTACGTTAACTGTAGTGTTATAGGGATGTATAGGAATATAACTATTGTGGACCTTTTAATTTGTTATTTTTACTGTAATGTCTGGTAGAGGAGGTCTAGAAGCTCTCAGCCTCAGCCTCCTCTCCTCCCCTCTTCCCCGCTCCTTTCCTTTCCTCACCCCTCGCTTTCTCTTCCTCCCCTCTCCTTTCACCCACTCCTATTACATTAACATGCCCAGTGCGTCTCTGAGGCTTTACTGTATTGATTCCCTGCTCCTTCCAGCAATCCCCTTAAAGAGAAAATGAGCTGCTACTAATGTGTGGCTGCTACAATAGGAAGGGAGGGGGGCTTTAAGTGAAAGCTGCTGGACTGTTTTCAGACTAAACTGAGATGGAGAGACAGGGTAGGAGACGATTGCCAGAGACAAAGGATGGAGAGAAGGGAGGGGGAGAGCTGGGGACAGAGACAGAAAGAACAGAGAGAGAGAAAGAGAGTGGGGAGGAGAAAAGCGGGAGAGAGAGAGAGAGAGAGAGAGAGAGAGAGAGAGAGAGAGAGAGAGAGAATGGGGAGACAGCTTTAAGCACACTGAAGGATTTCACTTAAATAATTGAGAAAGTAGCATGGAGCAGTCCTCTCCTCAGATTAAAATGGACTAGGAAGATACAGCCACTCTCTGGATCAGGTGGACTCCAAACAAGTTGTAGAAACATCTCAAGGATGATTAATGGAAACAGTCTCTTAGCAAAGGGTCTGAATACTTATGTAAATAAGATATTTGTGTTTTTATAAATGTTTTTTATTTGCAAATATTTCTACAAACCTGCTTTTGCTTTGTCATTCTGTGGTATTGTGTGTAGATAGATTAATTTAATACATTTTGGAATAAGGCTGTAACGTAACAAAATGTGGAAAAAGGGAAAGGGTCTGAATACTTTCCGAATGCACTGTATTTGTTTAGAGTGCGTGGGCCACTGTGCAGCCCAACAAGATCTCACGGTTTGACCAATTAGATTTCAGATTCTGATGTTTATCTGCATTTTTCCATACGTCAATTTTGAAGTTGCTCCAAACATCACATTTCTATGTGTTTTTGACACCCTGGGTTGCTCCTCCAGCTGCAGTTCCTCCTCCATTCATCAGAATGTTAATGGGTTAAGGTTTGGCAAAGGGTTAAAATATAAACAACTCTTAAAGTTAAGGGTTACTGTTTGGGATAGGGTACAAACAAACGAACAAAAACACGACTGTCTACCACTCTGATTGAACATGCAACCCTCGGAGCCGGAGCTCGTGGCTTACACCTATTCGTCATCCCTGTCCACAACACCCTAGCAAAACCCAAGCCTACTTGATGGTAATAGTGCTCAACGGTGTCCCTAGAGGCATATCCGGATGTCCTTGGAACATGGATGGAGGTCCAATTTCGAGGTGAATCTTGAGAGACCTGGCTGGTGCAGCTACCCACCCTGCCTGCTGTGTTTCACAGTATGAGTCCCAAATGGCACCCTATTCTAATTTTATTGCACTACTTTTGACCAGGGTCTATAGGGAAGTAGTGCACTAAATAGGGAAAATGGTGCCATTTGGGATGCATTCACAGAGTTCCTGGTTAGTAGAGCACATAATCAGAACTTTGCCACCAGCTGCAGCAGAACAGAATGTATTCTCTGCCTCTGCATGGTCTGGGCTTTAGCCTTTCAGAGCCTTACACAAACACAGCTCAGTAGCACACACACATACACACACACACACACACACACACACACACACACACACACACACACACACTCACAGCTCAGTATCACACACACACACACACACACACACGCACACAGACACATGCTCGCACACACACACAGACACACACACACACAGCGCTGATTGACAATGACACCTCAGCAGACAGGGGCTTCATTTGACACCACGTTTATTTGACTGTTTGGATTAAATCCATTTCTCAGGTAGGAACTTACTCAGGCAGGGCGAGGCTAACACTAAGGGAGTGTGTGTGTGTGGTTGGATAAAGTGTTTCCCCTGGCGCTGGCTGCTACTGCCAATCCTCTGCTGCCCGTCCATCCGAGCGTGCCGTGCTAAGCTGTGAGGCACTGAGGGACTGGTGTGTGTGTGTGTCTGCGGGTGCCTGCGTGCGCGAGTGTGTATGTGTGTGTGTGTGTAGGTGGGACTGGTGTATGTATGTGAGGCAAGCTAGTGACCTCTAACTGGACGGCATGGTGCAATCCAAGCAGAACTGTCACACTCACAGAGAGGGAGGGAAAGAGGGCCACGCCTGCCTGGAAACAGCAACTGAGCAGCTTGGGTTAGTTGTGCTCCTCTGACTCCATTCTGGCAACACAAAGACTACCCTCTAGTGTAGAAATCTATTATAGAAACCAGGACATCCAATTTAAATGTCCTGAATTAGGAAAAGTCCAAGGGTGAATTAATATGCTGGATAAATTTCAGGCTTGGATGTTGTTTGTAGTTTTAAAGGCTGTATGTATTTCAGTGGTGGAACTGAAGTAGGTCACTGTTGTTACCAGCAAAACACAGGTGGACAGACACACACACACACACACAAACACAGGCTCCCCCAAGCTAAAAAGTAATGCTCCCTCAATGTTAGTGGAAGTGACAGCACCGCTGCAGCGAAACACAGATGTGATGCTGCCTGAAAGTTAGCCGTGTTGACAGCAGGTTAGGGGTGATGGGGAGGGGTGACGGTGAGGTGTGATTGGAAGGGGTGAGGGGGAGGAAGGGAAGGGGTGAGGGTGAGGAAGTGGGTGACAGGATGGGTGTAGTTAACAGCACAGCTGATGACAGACGAGGACAGAGATGGAGAAGTGACATCAGACAGCACACAAAGACCAGTGGTGACTGGGGAGAGAAGAGAGAGAGAAGAGAGAGAAGAGAGAGAGAGAGAGAGAGAGAGAGAGGGAGAGAGAGAGAGGCGGTGACTGGTGATCTATTTATAGGAGAGCCTGTGATGCCTCGTGCCTCTTTGTGTGTGTGAGAAAGCCAGAGCCTCTGTTGTATGCAGAGCATGCTAATGAGGGTGCTCTCTGCCTGCCTGTGGTATGAGGTGTGAACCTTCCCTTCTTCCAATCTGCATTGTGCAGATCCCATACCAGGCTGGTGCAGTCAAGCTTAGCCCATATGCCTTACCACATGCACACACACACACACACACACACACATATGCCCAGTCACACGCAGGCACACAAATGCACATACACAAACACTAGGGCTGTACGATTTGGACGAAATATTGAATTGGGCTATTTTGGGCCGGATATTGCGATTTTCAATGAATTAATACATACTGTGCTAACTGAATACAAAAACAAATTAAACAAGTATTTTCCAACATTGTTACAGTCTACATATGATAATAGATATTATTACTACACCTACATATTAACAAACATACTTTTTTAACATGATCATCAAAATATAGTGAATAACATTATGATTTCCTATTTGCTATTTTACCATTTTCTTAATGTTCTTAAGTAAGTAAATTCTTTATTCAGGCAGCCATAGGCTGCAGACGGAATAGGAAGCATATGATTGTGTAATAATCATATAATCACGGACTACCTGACCGGACTACCTGACCGGTAGGCCACAATTTGTGCGACTACAGAGCTGTGTGTCAGAACGGGCAGTTAGCAACACAGGGGCCCCCCAGGGTACGGTCCTGTCCCCCTTCCTGTTCACCCTCTACTCCTCAGACTTCAGATATAACTCTGAAACATGCCACCTACAGAAGTTCTCGGATGACTCTGCTATTGTAGGGTGCATCAGGGGTGGGCAGGAGGAGGAGTACAGGAGCACAATCAGTGACTTTGTGTTGTGGTGTGAGCAGAACCACCTTCAGCTCAACATCAGCAAAACTAAGGAGATGGTGGTGGACTTCAGGAGAACCAAGGCACAACTGACTGCAGTCCCTATGAAGGGGATGGATGTGGAAATGGTTGAGTCATACAAGTTCCTGGGTGTCCATATGGACAACAGACTGGAATGGGCTGGTAACACCGGGGCCCTGTACAAAAAGGGCCAGAGCCGACTCTACTTTCTAAGGAGGCTCAGGTCCTTCAACGTGTGCAGCAAACTACTGCATACCTTCTACCAGTCTGTGGTGGCCAGTGCCATCTTTTTTGCAGTGGTGTGCTGGGGAGCAAACATCAAAGCTGGTGATGCTTCTCGGGTAAATAAGCTGATCAGGAAGGCTAGCTCTGTCCTGGGGATGAGCCTTGACACTCTAGAGGAGGTGGCGGAGAGACGGATCCTGGCCAAACTGCTGGCCATCATGGACAACGTCACCCACCCTCTGCACGCTATGGTTATGACGCAGAGGAGCACTTTCAGTCACAGACTGATCCCACCACGGTGTGCCAGAGAGCGCTACAGGAGGTCCTTCCTGCCGGCGGCTATGAGACTATATAATGCCTCACCGGGGTGCCGTGCCGTCGGCAACATAGATCTGGAACTGTTGGGGTGCTAGGACCTAGTTTAACAATTATGCATCCATCCGTGAGTAACTCTGGTCCGTCAGCACTCATCCACTCAGGACCTATTTATTCATACAGGTCTGTATATACATACTCATGTACAGTTGTTATATTATATCACTTGCAATATTGCTAGTAATTCTTGGACCTAACTTACGTAGGCATTCACTCAGGAATGCATATTAGTATCCTGCCAGTTGTACCTTTTCTCATTGCTTTTAGTATATCGAATGTGCAATAAGTGCAGTTGTCTGTAATTAAACCCTGCGCACTAAGGACTGTATTTTAAGGGAATTACTATTATTACCCCAAATGATATCATACACACATTTAGCTATTAAAGTATCTCTTCCTGTCATTTACCTGTACAGTTTGTGTAAACATGCAAGTATTCACTTATCTGTAAATATAACTGTATACCTAACTGTACAGCTAATTTAACCATGCAAAATTTTAACTTACCTGTTCATTTACCCAGTCTGTCTATTAAGTAAACTATTATTACCCTCGCTCATATCATACGCATTTTTAGCTACTGAAGTATTTCTCTGCCATCGACCTGTATAGTATAGTTAACCATCCAACATCCACCAATGTATAGTGTACATATTCAGCCAACCGCTCATACTATGCAATGTCCTTTTATAGCTTTTTTTTGCACTCCAGATATCTTGTATTTCTATACTTTTTCATACTGCCGCTCTATGTATCATGTACCGTGTATCTGTCTTTTGTGTACTTTCGTTGTGGCATTTTGCACCTGCCCTGTGTTTTTGTTGTAGCTGCTTGACAATGAAATTTCCCCCCCGGGGGATCAATAAAGTATCTATCTATCTATCTATCTATCTATCTATCTATCTATCTATCTATCTATCTATCTATCTATCTATCTATCTATCTATCTATCTATCTATCTATCTATCTATCTATCTATCTATCTATCTATCTATCTATCTATCTATCTATCTATCTATCTATCTATCTAATGTATAAGTAGTTTTAATCATTATTATAATTGAAATGAAATGTCAAATTGCCTTAAAAACCTGGAACACGTAAAATACCGGTTACAAGGTGCAGCCTGTGTCCAAAACATTGGAGTCTGGTCCAGTCATTCAACGCTACATTCAATGTTTCAACTTATCCGTTCATTTTGTTATACAGTGTGTTGTTATACAGTGTATTGTTATACAGTGTGTCTGGATGGCGACTTGGCAGAAATATGTGCGAGATAAAATCTCTTCTCCAGCTTGTTTATCATCTTCTTAAAGCCGTCTTTGGTGACTGTGTAAATAGGAACCATGTTTTTGGGTGATAGGTCAGTTGTTCCCAACCTTTTTTGGTTACTGTACTACCAACTGAATTTTACTCTGCCCAGAGTACCCCTGAAGTACCCGATCATATGCATTTCATCAGTAAGCCCTAGGGTCTGATGAGTCTTCTCAAGTACCCTCTTGTTGTCGCCACAACTCTGAGGCACATTTTGCACAACACTTGAATTTGGTTGACATCGGTTTGCCTGTAGCCGAAACACTACCATACCACTGAAGACGCGCCCTTCTTTGGCACCAAATAGACGTTCCTGTTAGCACTAGCAGCACTCATATTTCCGACACACACTCAGAGGTAAAGCCCTTTCTCTCCTCACTAGCATCTAACTGCATGCTCTAAGCGGGTACGCTTGTGATTGGCCAACATGTGCATGCCATGCAGATTATGAGAGAGCCTGCTTGAGATTGGTCAGCATCCTCTGTGCATGCATAGTAGAGAGTGAATAAACAGAGTCTAGCGCATCTCATTGGAGGAGGTACCATAATCTAGTTTTTGTTGTATTAATGGACTGTCAAAGAAAGGAGAAAATCGCACATGTCAATATCGCACTTTCAATCTGATTTTGATTAATCGTGCAGCCCTAACACACACACACACCACTCTCCACTCCCACAGAGTAGCATGCACGGGGCACAGGAAACTAGCTCATCCTCTCCCATCATGTGTGCAGTGAAGTGTCTTGGCTCCAGAATCAGATCAGCTACAGTACAGGCTAGAATAAGGAAGCACTCAGGCCTAATTCACCAGCTAACAGTTGCTGACGAAGCAAACTAAGGAGGAATTGGGCGGCGCTGTCTGTCTGTCTGACTGTCTGTTTGTCTGTTAGTGTGTGGTGTGAGTGTGTTAAATGTAACACTGTCCCAGTGTCTATACGGGTCAACACTTTTCAGTGTTAAAATAACACACTGCTTAGTGTAAAGCGTTATGTATGTTTAACAGGTTGCCTTGCCTTTCGAGTGAACTGTAGACTTACCACACATGACTGTATTTGCTAGTGACAGAGACACGGTTGTTGCATTAATTCATTTCCAGTCCTGTGGCCTTCACCAAGTGAGATCCTAAGCGAATATGTTATCATAAAATTTTTAAAGGCATCTGGGAGAATTTATTCTCTGCATCAAAAAATCTCTTCCATCAGCTAATACATTGTTTATTAATTTCCAAATACAACGCTCAGAGGACAAATCTTGCAAGAGGTGTGATTTGAATGCTACTGGTACATCTATTCAATTGTTCTGGGAGTACCCAACTGTGTCAGATCTATGGAACTTTTCCCTGCCCATACTTTCTGAGCTCTTGGAAGTAAGACTCCTCAAATGTCTTGGCCTACTCCTATTTGGAGATACTTCAACTATCTGTCTAAACTCCCAAAAGTCCTATCTACTAATGGCTGCGCTTACTGCAGCAAATAAGGCCTTGAACACTCTGTATCTACTACTATCTGGACATCTTAACCCTTGAGAGGCCTACCGTTTGAATCCACAGAGCTAAAGCAACTACAATATAGATCTCAGCCAACTCATTCATAACAATACAATACATATTTCATAAGGCCATATTTTGAGGGCTTAGTTTAACCATAATACAGTGGCATGAAAATCATGGTTTACAGGCCACATCAAGCCTGCAAGTCACTTTATGCTGGCTTGCAAAGTGATGTGTAATTCCTATTGAAATCTAGCCAGAGTGGGGATATCAACTTTTTTTTATTTTATTCACCCACAACAAGCATTCAGGATGACTGCCAGGGTTGGGAAGACTAAGATATGAGATTACCTAAAGCATATAAATTTCAGTAGCAGGTGCAATAAGTCCAAGTAACAGATTGGATTAGTTTAGCATAAGATGAATGAATGAATCAATGTACCAGTGGTTGGCTGAATACCCGGGGCGCTGGGTGGTTGGAGTTGTCAACAAAGCAGCATGACAGGAATATGATTTTCGAACTACCGGTAGTTCCTTTGAGAAGATATATAAAGCAATCTGTGATTTTGAACAACAGCAAAAATACCACTGCTGCACATGCTGCCACTGTTTTGATCAGATTAGATTATACAATTTAAAAAGAGCAGCCAGCACACAAACGAATGAGTGCACCAGGGGGAACGCAACAAGCTGCACAAATTTGCACAAATTTGAACGCCATATCCAGATCCATTGGATGTAGTGATCACAATATAGTAGCCATATCTTGGAAAACCAAAGTGCCAAAGGCTGGGCCTAATATAGTGTATAAGAGGTCATACAATAAGTTTTGTAGTGATTCCTATATTATTGATGTAAATAATATTTGTTGGTCCATGGTGTGTAGTTAGTAGCAAACAGTCACTGCACTTGACACATTTATTAAATTGCTTATTCCAGTTACTATTAAGCATGCACCCATTATGAAAATGACTGTAAAAACTGTTACATCTCGGTGGATTGACAAGGAATTCACAAAATGTGTGGTTGAGAGGGATGAAGCAAAAGGAATGGCAAATACATCTGGCTGCACAACCGATTGGCAAACATATTGCAAATTGAGAAATCATGTGACTAAACTGAATAAAAAGTAGAAGAAACTACACTATGAAACAAAGATAAATGACCTAAAGAATGATATTAAAAAGCTTAAGGAGCACCTTAAAAAATATTTTGCAAAAAAAGGCAAACTCAGCTCCATCATTAATTGAACCAGATGGCTCATTCATCACAAAACCAACTGATATTGCCAACTACTTTAATTATTTTTTCATTGGCAAGATTAGCAAACTTAGGCATTACATGCCAGCTACAAACGCTGACACTACACATCCAAGTATATATGACCAAATTATGAAAGACAAGCATTGTCATTTTGAATTCCGTAAAGTGAGTGTGGAACAGGTGAATAAAATATTGTTGTCTATCAACAATTACAAGCTACTGGGATCTGACAACTTACTGAGGATAATAGCGGACCAAATTGCCACTCCAATATGACATATTTTCAATTTAGGCCTACTAGAAATTGTGTGCCTCCAGGCTTACCTAAGAATAGTAAAGCCCCCTTTACTGGCTCAAATAGCCGACCAATCAGCCTCTTACCAACCCTTAGTAAACTTTTGGAAAAAATGGTGTTTGACCAGATATAATGTTATTTTACAGTAAACAAATTAACAACAAACGTTCAACATGCTTATATGGAAGGACATTCAACAAGCACAGCACTTCTACAAATAACTGATGATTGGCTGAGAGAAATTGATGATAAAAAGATTGTGGGGGCTGTTTTGTTTAAAACATTTTATTATGTTTATTTAACTAGGCAAGTCAGTTAAGAACAAATTCTTATTTACAATGACTCCCTACACCGGCAACACTGGGCCAATTGTGTGCTACCCTATGGGACACCCAATCACAGCTGGTTGTGATACAGTCTGGATTTTAACCAGGTTGTCTGTAGTGATGCCTCTGACACAGAGATGCAGTGCCTTAGACCACTGCGCCACTTGGGAGCCCAATACTTTTTAGACTTCAGTGCGTCTTTTGACATTATCGATCATATTCTGCTGCTGGAAAAACTTGTGTTATGGATTTACACCCCCAGCTATATTGTGGATAAAGAGTTACCTGCCTAACAGAACACAGAGGGTGTTCTTTAATGGAAGCCTCTCCAACATAATCCAGGTAGAATCAGGAATTACCCAGGGCAGCTGTCTAGGCCTATTACTTTTTTCAATCTTTACTAATGACATGCCACTGGCTTTGAGTAAAGCCAGTGTGTCTATGTATGCAGATGACTATATATGTCAGCTTCTACAGCGACTGAAATGACTGCAACACTTAACAAAGAGTTGCAGTTAGTTTCAGAGTGGGTGGCAAGGAATAGTCCTAAATATTTCTAAAACTTAAAGCATTCTATTAGGTACAAATCATTCACTAAACCCTCAAAATCAACTAAATCTTGTAATAGATAATGTGTAAATTGAGCAATTTGAGGTGACTTAACTGCTTGGAGTAACCCTTGATTGTAAACTCATGGTCAAAACATATTGATACAACAGTAGCTAAGATGGGGAGAAGTCTGTCCATAATAAAGCGCTGCTCTACCTATTTAACAGCACTATCAACAAGGCAGGTCCTACATGCTCTACTGTTCAGTAGTGTGGTCAGGTGCCACAAAAAGGGACTTAGGAAAATTGCAATTGGCTTAGAACAGGGCAGCAAGGCTGACCCTTGGATGTACACAGAGAGATATTATTAATAATATGCATGTCAATCTCTCTTGGCTCAAAGTGGAGGATTGATTGACTTAATCACTACTTGTATTTATGAGAGGTATTGACATGTTGAATGCACCAAGCTGTCTGTTTGAACTACTGGCGCACAGCTTGGACACCCATGCATACCCCACAAGACATGTCACAAGAGGTCTCTTCACAGTCCCAAAGTTCAGAACAGACTATGGGAGGCGCACAGTACTACATAGAGCCATGACTACATGGAACTCTATTCCACATCAAGTAACTGATGCAAGCAGTAACATTTGATTTAAAAAACAGATAAAACACCTTATGGAACAGCAGGGACTTTGAAGCACCACAAACATAGGCACAGACACATGCATACACACACACACACAATAACATGCACACTATACACACTCAAACACATGAATGTTGTACTGTAGACAAGTGGTAGTGGTGGAGTAGGGGCCTGAGGGCACACAGTGTGTTGTGAAATCTGTACTGTAATGTACTGTAATGTTTTTAATTCTAACTGCCTTAATTTGGCTGAACCCCAGGAAGAGTAGTTGCAGCTAATGGGCATCCATAATAAATACAAAAATACAAATACAAATAAGTGAAAACACGTTATCTAACTGGGGATAGCTAGCTAACATTCTGTAACATCACAAAGCATGATGCGCTATTCAGTTAACTTTAATTCGGAAATTATTTTATTTCTGAGTTAGTCAGGTATTAGTTTAGTAAGACTTGAAATTGACATGGGTGCTAAACAGCTAGCAAGCCACCAGCTTGCTATGGCTAGCTAGCTGCTTATTAAAGGTAGATAACTGATTAACTGGACCAAAACAAATCGACCAAACTATTTATTGATAATGTCTGTAGGCTAATTAATTTGATGATGCTTTGTGATGCACCCGGTTTTATGCTGTTTTAGTCCACACAACATGTCACAATGTCACCTACAGTAGAACCTGATGAACAACATGGGGGAAACAATAAAATTGGCCTGTTTAGAAAGTAACCATCTGGCACAAGACTCATTGGGATGAAGACCCAGATATTCTGACTAAACGCACATTGAATGCCCCCAGGACGGTCCATTTACTTTGTGCTGTTATAATTTATGCTATGAAATGCTGTGATTTTATTGGGGCAGTTCCCCCTCATAGCAAATAGCTGGCAAAACAATCCAATACATTTTCACACGGTCTATGTGCCCATGAAGCCGCTGGCAGTCACTGAGGGGCAGAGTAGTAAATAACTGAATAGCTTGTTTTGAACAATATATTTTTGAAACAGTAAAATGTACACATTTACCAAACTTTTACCAAACTACCGCCCCTAACGCCCTAATAGGCGGGCCGCAACTGCAATGTACAGTACATGCAAAAACAGAGATATTAAAATAAACATGAAAAATATTTACCTGCAATAGAACAGAATATAATAATGATGGCATTGGTTTTGGTTCAACACTGGTTATTAACACCCACACTGGGGTGCTTTTATGCCATTGAGTGTTAATTTACTCTTTACAGAGTTACTGAATCAACACTAGAAATGTTACACTGGAAAATCAACACTGGGTAACTCTGTCAAATTTGCTGTGTTAGTGTGTGTGTGTGTGTGTGCATTCCTGTGCCCGTGCGTGTGTGTATGTGTTCTGTCTGTTGGCTGTGGGTTTGTTATTAGTTGTTCTAGAGTTAGAGGTTCATTTTGATGTTCTCTGCTTTCTCTTACCTCCCTTTGACACGATGCAGGTAATTGAATGAGCTGCCACTTGAGATTGGGAGAATAATTTCAGCCGGAGAGAGAGTTCATCCATGCGGGTAAATATTCATGATCACACAGCAGAGCAGCTGAGCGAGGAGAGCGTGAGAAAAAGCAACTGCATCCTTATATCACTGTATCAGCTTAACGCTCAACAACAGAACAGTCCTTTTTACCCTGTTAATTGGTATAATAGCAAAAACCTGAGACCAAATCTGCTTCCATTGAATGCCTCTAGATGCAGTGTTGAGGTTTGAATTTTCAAATTTCAAGTGCTTATCTATTTATATTAGAGGCATCAAGTGCAGCAAAAATGTCCTCTACTCTCAACCATTCAGGGCATATTTACTTGTATATGTAAACATGTATAGGTGTTTCTTTATCTGCATATCCGTGTATGAATAAAACGGTCCATACTGAACCAAACTCATTTCACGAGACACGTGAAATCTTACAATAGCCTTGCTCCTGTTGAAATGATATTGCCTTGTAGCTAGCACACGCAAGTGACTGTAGCTAGCCCAGGCATTCTACATTTGAGTCATTTAGCAGACACTCTCCCCCAGAGCGACTTATAGGAGCAATTAGGGTTAAGTGCTTTACTCAAGTGCACATCAACTGATTTTTCACCTAGTCGGCTCAGGGATTTGAACCCAACGGTCTTAACAACTAGGCTACCTGCTGTCTCTCTCACCCACACACACTGTGGCTGTGGCGAAGGCACCTCCTACGCCTCCGAGAGAAAAGAGACTGTAAAAACTGCCAGCCTATCCTTCATGTGATTTACACAGCAACAATGGCTGATGAGAGCTGAACATAATGTAAACTGTTGTCAATGTGAACCCCACTGGCTGTCAAGATCCCTCCTGATAATAGCAGGTAGGGACTAGGGAGTGGGCACAGTACTGTAAATTGATGGGAGAGCAACATTTCAGCATTATGATCATGCCATTGATGAAATCCCAAATTCTGTTATACAGCTGTACTGTTGGGGCTAATAAATAAATGTGTTTTTTGAACAAGATTTTCCTGTAGAGACACTGTAGAGACACAACACACTGTAGACACAACACAACACATGTACACACAACACACTGTAGACACAGCACACTGTAGAGACACAACGCACTGTAGACACACAACGCACTGAGACACACAACGCACTGTAGACACACAACGCACTGTAGAGACACAACGCACTGTAGAGACACAACGCACTGTAGAGACACAACGCACTGTAGAGACACAATGCACTGTAGAGACACAACGCACTGTAGAGACACAACGCACTGTAGACACAGCACACACTGTAGACGCACCACACACACTGTAGACACACCACGCACTGTAGAGACAACACATGTAGACTACACCGTGTAGAGACACAACACACTGTAGATGGTAATGGTAAACAACCTGCAAGGTCATCGTTTGTTATTGAGTTACAATAATGCCAAAGAAGTATAACTGCGCCACTAAAGCTCAAAGCCATGTAGATAATGGAGGGAACTGTCATTTTGAGGTGTGATTATCATCACCTTCTGTGGCATAATATTAATGCTATTCCTCCCACTCTCAATGTGAGACCCAGAATCATCAAGAAACACATTTATGTCAAATATATTTGAGTTAGGCTCTATCTTTTGTACTTTGTAAATACAAATACATTAGCTACTGAGTGTAAACTATTATTTGTTACAAAAACCATATGAGCCCTGTTCAAAAGAAGTGCACTTTATAGAGAATAGGGTGCCATTTTGGGACACAGTCTGTGTGTTATCTGATCCATATGAGATGTGATTATGTGAATAATATTAACGTCTGCCACATACATCCATAGTGCCCTTAACTGTTCAGCAGCACCCAAGCAGCCTTATGAGAGGAGCTGAGAGACTAAACGGTTACTGTGGCACCGTAGACACAACACACTGTAGAGACACAACACACTGTAGACACAACACAACACAAGTAGACACAATACAACACATGTAGACACAACACACTGTAGACACACAACGCACTGTAGAGACACAACGCACTGTAGAGACACAACGCACTGTAGAGACACAACGCACTGTAGAGACACAACACACTGTAGAGACACAACGCACTGTAGACACAACACAACACTGTAGACACACTACGCACTGTAGACACACAACACACTGTAGACACACAACACACTGTAGACACACAACGCACTGTAGAGACACAACGCACTGTAGAGACACAACGCACTGTAGAGACACAACGCACAGTAGAGACACAACGCACAGTAGAGACACAACGCACTGTAGAGACACAACGCACTGTAGACACACCACACACTGTAGACACACTACGCACTGTAGAGACACAACGCACTGTAGACACACCCCGCACTGTAGACACCACACTGTAGACACAACACATGTAGACAACACCGTGTAGAGACACAACACACTGTAGACACAACACACTGTAGACAGAACACACTGTAGACATTTCATGATAAACAACCTGCAGTGTCATTGTTTGTTATTGAGTTACAATAATGCAAAAAAAGTATAACCGCGCCACTAAAGCTCAAAGCCATGTAGATAATGGAGAGAACTGTCACTTTGAGGTGTGATTATCATCACCTTTGTGATGACGTGTGATTATCATCACCTTCTGTGGCAACCTCTTCATCATGGCAAGATCATCCAAGTATGTAAGATGGTTAATGTTAGATCTGAAAGGCCATCTCTTCTCATTTCTATGCGTGAGCACAAGGCAGGCAAACGCACATTCACATTTTTCGTCTCTGACTGCGTTTGCTGAAGCCCGACAATTTCTGCCAATTATGTCTGATTGTGCTTTCATTAAATAAACTCCAGGTGGTGTATGAGTCGTCTACTGGCACAAACTCATTCAGAACGCCTCTTCAATGCCTCACACCCCCGCGGGGTCACCTTTCTAGGGAGGAAATATGCCATTCACTCCATCACCATCAGAAAGGCTAAATGATGTGTGTTTGATCTGGATGGATGGATGTGTTTGATAGAGTTGCTTGCTTGTTGCTTGTAGTGGCTAAACGAACACACACACACACACACTTGCGCACACACACACATGTGCCTACACACAGACACACACACGTGTGCACACACACGTACACACACACTAATGACTGTCACACGCCTCTGAGAGAGACATTTAGTCAGGTCAAGCGGTTGTCCAACCCTGTTCCTGGAGAGCTACCCTCCTGTAGGCTTTCGCTCAAACCCAACTTGTAACTAACCTGATGCAGCTGATCAACCAGCTTGGGTGTGGAAGCTGTCTCGAAGCCTGTTGGTCCGAGAGCTGATGCTCCGATAACGTTTGCTGGACAGTAGAAGAATGAACAGTCTATGGCTTGGGTGGCTGGAGTCTTTGGCAAATTTACGGGCCTTCCCATTTGTTTGTAAGCAGGCAGCAGGAGAACGGATTCATGGCCAGATTTTCTGAAGCGAGGACGAGGGAGGGCCTTGTATGCGTTTCTGGGGGTATCATAAAAGTGGTCTAGAGTTTTAGCGCCGTTAGTGGCACAGGAGACGTGTTGGTAGAAGTGAGGTAGGACGGTTTTGAGTCTCCTCGTGTTAAAGTCTCCACCCACCAGAAATGCTGCCACTGGGTGAGCAGTTTCTTGTTTGTTTATGGCCCCATACAGTTACAGTTTTTGCCGATTGCTTACACACTGAAAGTGAATGCTTAGACAAAAGCATCAAAACATTAACTATTGTAACCATGCCTTAAACAAAGGCACCAAAAGCACAAACCCATTTTCTGCTTTGCACTTTGTTTGCAATTCTGCAAAACACTTGCTAAACACTACACACTGTTTCTTACATTAGACACTTCATTCAAGAATGAAATCTCTTGCAATCATTCGGAAAACACTTCTATTCAAAATGCAAAACATACCTCAATTTGGCAACACCCACACACACACACACACACATGAAAACACTTATACAGTAATTGAACACCAATTAGTCTGAGCCTTAGCACTACAAATAGACCTCAGGTAAGCTCACCTCTTTTGTGTGAACTTTGCAAACATGGAGGCAGTGAGAGCGAGAGGAAGAGGTAGAGGAAGAGGAAGAGAGAGAGGAGTAGGAGGAGGACAAGAACAAGAACAACAGGCAATAGACGGAGACATATTTCCGATGACATTAGGGCCACTTTGCTGGAACATGTCATAAATCATGGCCTGACGATGAGGGAGGCTGGGCAGAGTCTAGCCCAACCTGAGTCGCTACATGGTAGCATCCATAATACGGACATTTAGACTGGAGAACAGGTATGTCTTCAACTTTCTACACTAGACTGTACCTATGTAATTGTTGCACATCATTCTGCATCACAGTACAATACAATGTAGTCCTACAATATTAGGTCTATGCTCCTCAGTGAACAACAAATCTAGGCATAGTGCTGTGAAGTGCATATAATACAGATGTTACTGTGTACAGTATGACAGTACAGTATGTAAAAAAGAACCTAACCAATGACGTCATATTCGTGCATTTTCTACAGAACTGCCAGACGACCTCCTGAGGGTGGAAGGCAACGTCTGTTCACCCATGAACAGGAACTGGCCATTGTCAATCTAGTGTTGGCAGACAACACCATCCGCCTACATCAACTACGAGAGCAAATCATCGCAGATCACACAACATTCCATAATATTAACCGTGTCAGTATGTCGACACTCTGCCGCATCTTGCGTCAACACCACCCCCATCCTTGTGTGAAAATGTAGACATTGTAGTCCTGTGTTTTGAGTTACACCAGATTCACGGAACAGTGTTTGCATTTTCTGTTACAGAGAGTCCTGGACTTTTATGCAGCTGCACAGCCTCATGAGTTCATTTTCATTGATGAAGCTAGATTCAATCTAGCTAAAACCAGGCGTTGGGGCCGAAATGTAGGACACAGAGCCGTTGTGAATGTCCCTGGGCAGCGCGGGGGAAATATCACCTTGTGTGTCGCCATTAGTCTGCAAGGAGTTCTCCATCACCATGCCACCCTAGGTCCCTACAATACTGCACACATAATCATATTTCTGGATGCACTACATAATGCAGTCGTACAGGACGGACCAGAGCAGCCCAGGTTTGTTGTCATCTGGAATAATGTTAGTTTCCACCGGGCTGCTCTGGTCAGGGACTGGTTCACCAACCACAATAACTTCACAGTTGTATACTTGCCCACTTCCTCCCCATTTCTCAATCTGATTGAGGAATTATTTTCGGCTTGGAGTTTGAAAGTGTATGACCTCAAACCACATGCCCGCCTGCCTCTTCTGCAAGCAATGGAAGAGGCATGCGGAGACATTGAGGTGGGGTCAGTCCAGGGTTGGATACGGCACGCAAGGCGATATTTTCCCCATTGCCTAGCCAGGGATGACATTGCTTGTGATGTGGATGAGGTGATGTGGCCAGACCCTAACAGAAGGCGGGATCCATAAACCATCCACCCCATCCCTTACAATCCCTTACAATAGTATTTTTGTAATTATTTTTGTTTCCATGAGTTTACAGTTTCATATTGTATTGATTACTGCACTGTAATTCTACTTTTCTTTATGTATATTTTTTGTTGTAAAAACCTGCAATGGCAAAACAATAAGCTGTAGCCTTTCTATTTTTGTGTTCATTGAACTGTGAGTAGATGTACTTTACTGGAACTATCCTTTCACAGAAGCATGTATGAGAAAATTTAAAAGTTATACAAAGTACTTAAGACAGCAGTGTTTTGTATAATTCAAATGGTGTGTTTAATTTTGTTGCAAAATGCCATTTTGTAAAAGGATTGTTAGGTTTTGATTGCAGAGTTTCATATTGACATAGAAGTCAGATGTGTTGTGTCTTATTTGGCTTGTGTGTAGCGTTTTGACACAATGAGCCAAAGTGTGTAAGCAATCGCAAAAAACTGTAAAAGGATCTGCAGCTTACCATGAATTATTCTATATCAGGTGAGCAAAAGCTTGAAATTTCCTTCACACTTGAAGCAGCACACCAGTTTCTATTTATGAAAAAACACACACTGCCTCCTTTCGTTTTCCCCGAAGCCGCCGTCCGATTCTGCCGCTGCATGGAGAATCCACCGAGTATTCAGACCCCTTGACTTTTTCCACATTTTGTTACATTACATTCTTATTTCAAAATTGATTAAAAAAAAAATACATTCAGAGTGACCATTGGGTTCTTAGTCACCTCCCTGACCACCTCTCCCGGTTGGCTGCGCGGCCAGCTCTAGGAAGAGTCTGTTTGATTCCAAACTTCTTCCATTTAAGAATGATGGAGGCCACTGTGTTCTTGGGGACTTTCAATACTGCAGAAATGTTTTGGTACCCTTCCCCAGATCTGTGCCTTGGCACAATCCTGTCTCGGAGCTCTACGGGCAAAATCCTTTGACCTCATGGCTAGGTTTTTTAACAAATTAGCACACATTTCTAAAACCCTGTTTTCACTTTGTCATTATGGGGTGTTGTGTGTAGATGGACGAGCAAAATGTTTAATTTAATACATTTTAGAATAATTTTGTAACGTAACAAAATTGGGAAAACGGGAAGGGGACTGAATACTTTCCGAATGTACTGTATAATAAGTGTCAGGTAGCAGCAGTTGTGATGTGTGTGTAGCATGAATGTGTATGTGAGTGTGTGTGTTTGTGTGTGTGTATGTCAGTATGGGTGTGTGCATATGTGAGTGCATGTGTGCTAAGGTGCGGAGAATCAGAGCAGGTGGTCAGTCCAGTTCCAGTGTTCAGTTACCTGTAGAATGAACAGAGAGGTATCGCTCGAGTCGCAACAAAATTGAATATAACGTTGCGTATAATATTCGGAATGACACAATTTCATATGCACAGCATCTAAAGACCTGCATCACTATACGGAGAGCTTTTCAGTTTCTAAAAGGACGTATTTGGGTGTTTTTGGAGCCTTTATTCATGTTTTCTTTTCCTTGGCCCCCATACCACACAACGGGAATGCGGAAGTGATTTGGTGTTTGGGTAAAATTTCTCAAAAACAGGTGTCTGGACACTTCTATAACATTCCATTTACATCAAAAATAGAGATTTGGTTGTAAAAAAGATAACTTCTTTAACTAGTAAAACAGACAACACAGCTAAAAAATTATGCAAGTATTTCAAAACAAATATTAGAAAGCCAGTATCTTAATGCAGAAGGGGATTGTCTCTGCTGCTGTTACCAGAAAGCTTGATCTTGCAAGCTAACATTAGCCATTTAGCTAACCTTAGCATGTTAGCAAAACCCAGCTGTAGAGAATTTATTTGGCACATCTTGGATAGTTAACTTAATAGATATTAGATATACAGTGGGGAGAACAAGTATTTGATACACTGACGATTTTGCAGGTTTTCCTATTTACAAAGCATGTAGAGGTCTGTAATTTTTATCATAGGTACACTTCAACTGCGAGAGACAGAATGTAAAACAAAAATCCAGAAAATCACATTGTATGATTTTTAAATAATTAATTTGCATTTTATTGCATGACATAAGTATTTGATCACCTACCAACCAGTAAGAATTCCGGCTCTCACAGACCTGTTAGTTTTTCTTTAAGAAGCCCTCCTGTTCTCCACTCATTACCTGTATTAACTGCACCTGTTTGAACTCATTACCTGTATAAAAGACACCTGTCCACACACTCAATCAAACAGACTCCAACCTCTCCACAATGGCCAAGGCCAGAGAGCTGTGTAAGGACATCAGGGATAAAATTGTAGACCTGCACAAGGCTGGGATGGGCTACAGGACAATAGGCAAGCAGCTTGGTGAGAAGGCAACAACTGTTGGCGCAATTATTAGAAAATGGAATAAGTTCAAGATGACGGTCAATCTCCCTCGGTCTGGGGCACCATGCAAGATCTCACCTCGTGGGGCATCAATGATCATGAGGAAGGTGAGGGATCAGCCCAGAACTACCCGGCAGGACCTGGTCAATGACCTGAAGAGAGCTGGGACCACAGTCTCAAAGAAAACCATTAGTAACACACTACGCCGTCATGGATTAAAATCCTGCAGCGCACGCAAGGTCCCCCTGCTCAAGCCAGCGCATGTCCAGGCCCGCCTGAAGTTTGCCAATGACCATCTGGATGATCCAGAGGAGGAATGGGAGAAGGTAATGTGGTCTGATGAGACAAAAATAGAGCTTTTTGGTCTAAACTCCACTCGCCGTGTTTGGAGGAAGAAGAAGGATGAGTACAACCCCAAGAACACCATCCCAACCGTGAAGCATGGAGGTGGAAACATCATTCTTTGGGGATGCTTTTCTGCAAAGGGGACAGGACGACTGCACCGTATTGAGGGGAGGATGGATGGGGCCATGTATCACGAGATCTTGGCCAACAACCTCCTTCTCTCAGTAAGAGCATTGAAGATGGGTCGTGGCTGGGTCTTCCAGCATGACAACGACCCGAAACACACAGCCAGGGCAACTAAGGAGTGGCTCCGTAAGAAGCATCTCAAGGTCCTGGAGTGGCCTAGCAAGTCTCCAGACCTGAACCCAATAGAAAATCTTTGGAGGGAGCTGAAAGTCCGTATTGACCAGCGACAGCCCCGAAACCTGAAGGATCCGTATGGAGGAGTGGGCCAAAATCCCTGCTGCAGTGTGTGCAAACCTGGTCAAGAACTACAGGAAACGTATGATCTCTGTAATTGCAAACAAAGGTTTCTGTACCAAATATTAGGTTCTGCTTTTCTGATGTATCAAATACTTATGTCATGCAATAAAATGCAAATTAATTACTTAAAAATCATACAATGTGATTTTCTGTATTTTTGTTTTAGATTCCGTCACTCACAGTTGAAGAGTTCCTATGATAAAAATGACAGACTTCTACATGCTTTGTAAGTGGGACAACCTGCAAAATCGGCAGTGTATCAAATACTTGTTCTCCCCACTGTATAGCTAGCAAATATTAGTAGAGAATTTCACACAAGTGTAACTTGATCACCTCATTTAAAGGAAAATCCACTCATTTTTTTCCCACTCATTTTTTTCATCAGTCCACTGTTTATACAAAATGTTTTGCATGTCAGCAGTCAAGTTTGCTGTTTTGGGAAACGAGTACCGCTTCATAATAAAAAATTATCTAACAGGCAAAATGATGAACGCCATTTGCTTTGTCTATTACCTCGTGCACAAGTTGACTGCAGATATTTATTTAAAAAGTACAAATATCCACATTTATAAAATAATATTAACGGTACTGGAAAATCATACAGAGGGTATTTCAAAATACCCTGGGATACCGCCCAACCCTGCTCTCACCTTGATACTGAATACTTCATCGTTGGGAAAGAGCTTGCAAGTAAGAATTTCACTGTACTGTTTTACACCTGCTGTATCCTGTCCATGTGACCAATAAACTTTGGTCAAAAGTAGTGCACTATTATTGTATAGGGAATAGGGTGCCATTTGGGATGCAGATGAGGAAAGGCTGGCTTACTGTCACTGTCGCAATATAATTTTCCATATGAGGCACAGTCAGTCAGTCAAAATACTTTCCATCAGCATATCAAAATGGGGCAATCCATGATTGGCACATCCATTTTTGGAATATTAAATTAATGATATACAGCCTTTGTTGTTTTTTTTATAATGGATTTCCCCTTTAACAGAAAAGCATCCATCATAAAGTATGAAGGTGCTTTGCATCCACTGAAAATCATCCTACAACCTGCAATGCAAATACATTAATTTACTGCTCAAAAGACATCAGACAAATAACCGAACTGCTGGACGTTAAATCTGGTGAGACCTTACTGTTCTCTATGCAGCAACAGAGAGAAAATCAGGCATGAGAGGTTGAGTTTTTGCTCCTGTCATATTGAACACTGTGGTAAAAAGGCGTCAGTTGTCAGCTGAAGAGCCATTCTGCTGCTTGTAAGCAGGGTTGTTTTGACTGCCATGACAAGATGGCCACTGGAATAGAGATTTATTACGCTGAAATGGCCCGATTCTGATTGCTCAGTGCTCGTGTGTTAATGTGTGCAACAGTCATCTGTGCATGCGTGGGTGTGTGTTTGTGTGTATGCATGTTTGTGTGTGTGTACATGTGTATCCGTAAAATCTAAAGGGCCAAAAGAACATACAGAATTTAAAACATAGCAGCGTTTTCTTTGTCTGCAGCTCTGCAGTGCTTAGAGCATGTTTAGATGGATTGCACACCGCAGCACCACAGCAGTGGCTTCATTCATGACCCTCCACCACTGGCTCTACTCTGCTCCGCTCTGCCGCCAGGCAGCACAGGAAAACTAAGTAAGCCATCTTCAAAGGATGAGCAGGGAAGAAACTAAAACAACTAACTTTACCTCAGCGTGAGACAAACCTCCAACAAATGGAGGTTCGGAGAGAGAGAGAGCGAGACAGAGAGAGAGAGCGAGACAGAGAGAGAGAGAGAGAGAGAGAGATGGAGCGTGGCTCGGGATTTACAAGAACAATCAATCTATAACTTCACATTGTAACCCAGTCTACGTTCACAATCTGCCATTACATTTCAGTTGAAGGAAAAACATGTCAGTTGGTGTTTAAATATTCAAAGTCGGTTTCATTTGTTCAATTGCACCTGAGGAGATGCAATTATCAACCTTTCAGATTTTATACAACATTAATGACAAAGAAAAAAAATGATAACTTCTTCGCTCAACAATTCATTGGCTTCCGAGGGCAGTATATCGAAATGGGAGAGAAAGAGATTGTTCACTTGTGTGGTTGCTAATGTATTAAATTATGAGGAAATGTAAATGTATCTGAGCTCTGGCTCCGAATGCTTCCTGTGATCAGACTTTAATTAAGCTCCTGGAAGTAGACTATATTAGTGCTGCTATATGCTCTCTTAGTCTCAGCGTTCCCATAGAGTGTTGTAAAAGTGAAGCAGTGCTGCGGGGAGGGAGAGTTATTTTCTGACACAGGCACCATGGTGTCCACCATTATCCTCTAGCAATCTCAACATGTCACTCTTAATAGGGTGGAGATCGAAGCGCCAGCTCTCTAGAGGCGGGGCTATAAGACAGAGAGGCCTGTGATTTACGAGGGGGGTATTCATTACGCTAATTCTGTTGCAAAACGTTTAGTCTGGCAAAATGTTTTGCAAAATAAACTGTTTACTCCAAATGGAAAATGTTTTGCAACAAAAAGTTTATATTGTTTCTATTGGACAAATTCAGGTAGGTAACTCAGTTCCCTCACAGTTGCTCTGTTTCTTCTGTTTGGTTCTTAAAAGGTAAGCAGTTTCCGTTGCAAGACGTAATGAATATACCCCTGCTTTGGGTTTGTGCTATCTCTTGAACATAAGAGTAAGGTGCATGTTATTTTATATTACTTCACCTGATGAAGGCTGGTTCAGCCAAAATAAAATAATAGGTAGAACCTGTTTGAATGAAAAACAGGCCCTTTAGTCAAAAAACCCATCAGGAAGCTTCCACTGTAGCTGTACAGCACATCCTGTACAGCTGCAGGTAAAGCCTAAACAGTAGCAAATGCTGCACTGTTCTTGGCCCTACATTGTGTTTTGTTTGTTCTTTTTACTAGGTAAGACTTTGATCATGAGGATAACACCTTACCCAGCAGGCAAAACTGTCTGCAACATCATGAGGACGTCATTGCAACCAGTCAGTTTTGCAGACTGGGAAAGATCTAACAGTAATTTTTCAGCAGTGATGTACACACACTGTGTCAGAAATAGCAGCCGATGGGCCCTGGTCAAAAGCAGTGCAGGGAATAGGGTGCCATTTCGGACGCAACCATACTTGTGATGCGTACAAACACACCCTCCCTCTACTAACGCCTGCTCTTACCTGGCAGGCGTTGTAGAGCAGCTGGTGCTCAAACTTCTTGATACCCAGAATGTTCTGGAACATTTCGTAGAGTTGGTCCTTGCTGAGGATGAGCTCAGAGGCTGCACTAGCCGTCATGCGTTGCTGAGCCTTGCGTGGGTCCTCGTCCCCGCGGTAGATGGTGTCGAACTTGGCCATCCAGGAGCTGAGCACCGTCTCCTTACTCAGGCCATCGATCTCGGGCAGACTGCGGACACGCTTCTCGATGTGCCTCTTGAACACCTCCCTGCAGTCATTGGCTGAGAAGCCCCCACTCTGGACCATCTTGGCAACGCGGTCGCTCTTCAGGAACACCTGTGGACACAGAGAGGCATGTTGGAAAGGATAGATACCCGCACACTGTTGAAAGCGTGAAAATCATCTAAAAAGGAGGCGCAGATGCAAAAATATATGATATTTATTAGGACATGATGCCCTAAAACGTGCACAGTGAAATAAGGTGCATAAGTAAGGCAAATATTTTGGTTGACTTAACCACCATCGGTGTCATAAAGGGCGAGCACACACACTTGGCTGATATAAATGTAGATTGCATGACATAGTCAAACCTAGGTACAATAAATGCAAAAGTAGAGAATCTGAAATTCTACGGCAAGAGAGATGTGTCACGTAACAAGTATAATAGACTGATAGGGTCAAACTGCTGCTGCAGATAATAATACATTTCATTTATATAGCGCTCTTCATTACAAAGAATCTCAAAGCTCTAACGGTGGCATGTCTTCACCTGGAGCAAGAATGTAGAACAGCAGACCATGTAGTTGTTAAAACATAGGAACGATCATGTATAATAAAACTACTGAAACATTTACACTGCAGCTGTAAGAGGCTAACAGCTAAAGTAGAGCACCACACACATCCGTTTGCTCATCATTGTGGATCCAACGTACAGAAGTACAAAAGTCAGGGTCATCCTTTGTGTGTCTGTGTGTCTGTGGGCGGATTGAAGACATGATTGCAACCACTCAGGCTGCAATGGAATTTGAACCAATGGTAGGCAGCCATCCATGCAGGAAAAAAAGGAAAAAGGGTGTCTGACTGCAGTACCGCATCACAGTAATGGTGGAATACTGAACGATGCGGGGCTAGATGTCCTCTCTGTACTCAACAGTGATATACTGGATTAATATAATAGCAGAGAGAGAAGCATATAACATTTCAAATGTTGGGGAGTAATGTTGACAGCCATTGGATGGAAATGCACTCGTTAATATCAATATTCTCCTTCGTGGTCTCCCCCTCTCCTTCTACTCCTGAATTATTCAGACTGAATGGGGAAAACACTATTCTTTCTCATTTACTCCCAAACTGTGTGTGTGTGTGTGTGTGTGTGTGTGTGTGTGTGTGTGTGTGTGTGTGTGTGTGTGTGTGTGTGTGTGTGTGTGTGTGTGTTTTAGTGTAAATGCCTATCTGAGAACTACCTGCCAGACTTACTTTCTCTCCTCGTCCAAACCAACCTTTTATCTCCTGTGAAAGTACAGTGAGAGTGACGGGACTCTGAATTAATACCTAGTTCCTATCCAGGCAGACGGCAGCGTAATAATTGTTTCAAAGTCCGTCTTTGATATTGGTAGTGGTGATTGCTCTCTGTGTGTAGCTCTTATTGTCTCTTGCTTGACTTTCAGATTCTATGATAACCTCTCCTACTACAGTGAAGCCCATTAGAACACTGTCTGTATTCTGGGCACTACAGAGATCAAAATCAAATGAAAATGTATTTGTCTCATGCACCGAATATAACAGGTGTAGACCTTACCGTTAAATGCTTCCTTACAAGCCCTTAACCAACAATGTTGTTTTAAGAAAAAGAAGAGTTAAGAAAATACTTACTAAATAAACTAAAGTAAAAAAAAATGTTTTTTAAATTAAAGAGTAAGGTTAAAATAACAATTACGAGGCTATATACAGGCGGTAACGAGTCGATGTGCGGGGGTACAGGTTAGTCGAGGTAATATGTGTAGGTAGGGGTAAAGTGACTATGCATAGATAATAAATAGCAAGTAGCAGCAGCATCAAAAAAGGGGGGTTCAACGCAAATAGTCCGGGTAGCCATTTGATGAGCTGTTATTCAGTCTTATGGCTTGGGTGTAGAAGCTGTTAATAAGTCCTTTGGACCTAGACTTGGCGCTCCGGTACCGTTTGACATGCGGTAGCTGAGAGGTCTTTGCCAATGTTTAGGGCCTCAGAGGCCTCTGTAGCACCTTGCAGTCGGAGGCCGAGCAGTTGCGATACCAGGCGGTGATGCAACCAGTCAGGATGCTCTCGACGGTACAGCTGTAGAGCTTTTGAGGATCTGAGGATCCATGCCAAATAATTTCAGTCTCCTGACGGGGAATAGGCATTGTCGTGCCCTATTCACAACTTTCTTGCTGTGTTTGGACCATGAAAGTTTGTTGGTGATGTGGACACCAAGGAACTTAAAGCTCTCTACCTGCTCCACTACAGCCCCGTCGATAAGAATGGGGGTGTGCTCGGCCCTCCTTTTCCTGTGGTCCACAATCATCTCCTTTATCTTGATCATGTTGAGGGAGAGGTTTTTGTCTTGGCACCACACTGCCAGGTCTCTGACCTCCTCCCTATAGGTTGTCTCATCGTTGTCGGGGATCAGGCCTACCACCATTGTGTCGTTAGAAAACTTAATGATGGTGTTGGAGTCGTGCTTAGACACGAAGTCATGGGTGAACAGGGAGTACAGGAGGGGACTAAGCACAGCACGCACCCCTGAGTGGCCCGCGTGTTGAGGATCAGCGTGGCAGATGTGTTGTTGACTACCCTTATCACCTGGGGTCGGCCCGTCAGGAAGTCCAGGATCCATTTGCAGAGGGAGGTGTTTAGTCTCAGGGTCTTTAGCTTAGTGATGAGCTTTGACGGCACTATGGTGTTGAACGCTGAGCTGTAGTCAATGAACAGCATTCTCATGTAGGTGTTCCTTTTGTCCAGTTGGGAAAGGGCAGTGTGGAGTGCAATAGAGATTGTGTCATCTGTTGATCTGTTGGGGTGGTATGCAAATTGGAGTGTGTCCAGGGTTTCTGGGATATTGGTGTAGATGTGAGCCATGACAAGCCTTTCAAAGCACTTCATGGCTACAGATGTGAGTGCTATGGGTCAGTAGTCATTTAGGCAGGTTACCTTGGTGTTCTTGTGCATAGGGACTATGGTGGTCTGCTTGAAACATGTAGGTATTACAGACTCGGTCAGGGACAGGTTGAAAATGTCAAATGAAAACACTTGCCAGTTGGTCAATGCATGCTCTGAGTACATGTCCTGGTTATCCATCTGGCCCTGCAGCCTTGTGAATGTTGACCTGTTTAAAGGTCTTACTCACATTGGCTATGGAGAGAGTGATCAGACAGTCATCCGGGACAGCTGGTGCTCTCATGCATGCTTCAGTGTTGCTTGCCTCGAAGCAAGCATAGAAGTCATTTAGCTCATCTGGTAGGCTCGCGTCACTGGGCAGCTTGCGGCTAGACTTCCCTTTGTAGTCCATAGTAGTTTGCAAGCCCTGCCACATCCGACGAACGTCAGAGCCAGTCTAGTATGATTCAATGTTTGTCCTGTATGGACTATTTGTGACCCGTTTCAGGAAACTAGGCATATGTCGCAGGTCACGACTTCACAGCAGAGCCATTTTAACTTTTTATTTTTGGGGGGACAGAAATACCTTAATGTGAACTTTCATGTCCCTTAATAACAAACTTGTATGCAATCTATAAATATGAATACAATTGTTTACAAGCCTTGTTGGTGTAGCCACAGAAAAAGACAGCAACCTTCCCACTAGCCATGATAGGCTGAGATAATGAGCGAGCTGGACATGCCGAGAGAGGAGTTCGGATTGGTCTGCCTGTCAGGCTCTGGCCATAGAGAAGCTTTGCTTCTCTATATTTCTATGGTCAGAGTCTGGCAGATCTATCATTTCTATTTCTGTCTGGTGTGTGTGTGTAGGATCCCTAATTAGAGGCAGCTGCTATGCATTACCTCTAATTAGGGATCTTACTTATATGTCTGTGTTCCACTCCGTTGGCGTGGTTCATTGTTATGTTATGTCCCGTGTTCGTGCTACGTGTGTTTGTTATATTCATTTGTTATATTTGTATAGTTCGCTAGTTCGTATAAATAAAGATGTCGAACTATGGATACGCTGCGCCTTGGTCTCTCTACACACCCGAACGTGACAGAATGAACCACCAACCGACCAAGCAGTGTAAAACTGGAGCAACGGAGAGGAAGAAAGGAAGACAGCGGAGAAAAGGAGGAAACGGAGCCCGTAGTCAACCCCAGGAAAATTTCGGGGGGGGGCTATGGGGGTGGTCTGGTAAGGAAGAGGACGCACCAGTACCACTCTCCATGTGGGATGCACTGTGCCCAACATATAAATGGGGGGCGCAAAGTGAAGAAGAGGAGAATTATTTGGAGAGCCAGTTTGGAGACGTGTTGGAGGAAATGTGGGAGATAGCGGAGGAAGTTGAACGGGAAATGTCGGAGTGGAATGATCCGTGTCCTGTCGCCTACTCCACTCCCGTGAAAGAGCAGTCCGCTTTACCGGTACCCAGTCGGGGTCCGGCCGTCTGCTCTACTCCAGTGCCAGAGCAGTCCGCTCCACCGGTGCCCAGTCTGGGTCCGGCAGGCTGCTACACTCCAGTGAGCCTCTCCAGTCCGGTACGTCATGTGCCTGCTCCTCGCACTCGCCCTGAGGTGCGTGTCATCAGTCCGGCGCCATCAGTGCCGACTCCACGCACCAGGCCTCCAGTGCGCCTCTCCAGTCCGGTACGTCATGTGCCTGCTCCTCGCACTCGCCCCAAGGTGCGTGTCACCAGTCCGGTGCCATCGGTGCCGACTCCACGCACCAGGCCTCCAGTGCGCCTCCCCAGTCCGGTACGTTCCGTGCCGACTCCCCGCACTCTACCTCCAGTGCGTGTGCATAGCCAGGTTCCTCCAGTTCCGGCTTCACGCACCAGGCCTCCAGTGGGCCTCCCTAGTCCGGTACGTCCCGTGCCGACTCCCCGCACTCTACCTCCAGTGCGTGTGCAAAGTCCGGTACGTTCCGTGCCGACTCCCCGCACTCAACCTCCAGTGCGCCTCTCTAGCCCGGTACGTCCCGTGCCGACTCCCCGCACTCGACCTCCAGTGCGTGTGCCCAGCCAGGTTCCTCCAGTGCCAGCTCCACGCACCAGGCCTCCAGTGCGCCTCCCCAGTCCGGTACGTCCCGTGCCGACTCCCCGCACTCTACCTCCAGTGCGTGTGCAAAGTCCGGTACGTCCCGTGCCAACTCCCCGCACTCAACCTCCAGTGCGCCTCCCTAGCCCGGTACGTCCCGTGCCGACTCCCCGCACTCGACCTCCAGTGCGTGTGCCCAGCCAGGTTCCTCCAGTGCCAGCTCCACGCACCAGGCCTCCAGTGCGCCTCTACAGTCCGGTACGTCCCGTGCCGACTCCCCGCACTCGACTTCCAGTGCGTGAGCCCAGCCAGGTGCCTCCAGTGCCAGCTCCACGCATCAGACCGTCGGTGCGCCTCGACATCCCGGAGCCTCTCGTGATGATCGACAGCCCAGAGCCTCTCGTGATGATCGACAGCCCGGAGCCTCTCGTGATGGTCGACAGCCCGGAGCCTCCCGTGATGATCGACAGCCCGGAGCCTCTCGTGATGATCGACAGCCCGGAGCCTCTCGTGATGGTCGACAGCCCGGAGCCTCCCGTGATGGTCGACAGCCCGGAGCCTCCCGTGATGGTCGACAGCCCGGAGCCTCCCGTGACGATCGACAGCCCGGAACCTTCCGTGACGGTCGACAGCCCGGAGCCTCCCGTGACGGTCGACAGCCCGGAGCCTCCCGTGACGCTCGACAGCCCGGAGCCTCCCGTGACGCTCGACAGCCCGGAGCCTCCCGTGACGCTCGACAGCCCGGAGCCTCCCGTGACGCTCGACAGCCCGGAGCCTCCCGTGACGCTCGACAGCCCGGAGCCTCCCGTGACGCTCGACAGCCCGGAGCCTCCCGTGACGCTCGACAGCCCGGAGCCTCCCGTGACGCTCGACAGCCCGGAGCCTCCCGTGACGCTCGACAGCCCGGAGCCTCCCGTGACGCTCGACAGCCCGGAGCCTCCCGTGGCGCTCGACAGCCCGGAGCCTCCCGTGACGCTCGACAGCCCGGAGCCTCCCGTGACGCTCGACAGCCCGGAGCCTCCCGTGACGCTCGACAGCCCGGAGCCTCCCGTGACGCTCGTGAAGATCGACAGCCCGGAACCTTCCGTGACGATCGACAGCCCGGAACCTTCCGTGACGATTATATGGCCGGAGTCGCCTGCCACACCGGTGCTCAGTCCTGGCCCGGTTATTTGCCCCGCTCCATGGCCTGAACTTATTTCCCCACCATTGTTGTATCCAGGACCGGTGGGTTGCCCCTTTACATGGCCGGAGTCGCCTGCCACACCGGTGCCCAGTCCTGGCCCGGTTATTTGCCCCGCTCCATGGCCTGAGCCTTTTTCCCCACCATGGTCATTTCTAGGACTGGTGGGTTGCCCCTTTATATGGCCGGAGTCGCCTGTTACACCGATGCCCAGTCCTGGCTCGGTTATTTGCCCCGCTCCTTGGCCTGAGCCTTTTGCCCCACCATGGTCATTTCCAGGACCAGTGGGTTGCCCCTTTAAATGGCCTGAGTCGCCAGCCACACCGGGCCCAGTAGAAATGGGGAGGAAGCTAGCCACTTCGCCGGGGCCGGAACCGCCACCTGCGATCGTGTGATGTTTTTTTTTTCCTCCCTTACCCTTCCCTCATGTTTGTTTATTTTCTTGCGGCCGGGAGTCCGCGCCTTTGGGGGGGGGTACTGTCAGGCTCTGGCCATAGAGAAGCTTTGCTTCTCTATATTTCTATGGTCAGAGTCTGGCAGATCTATCATTTCTATTTCTGTCTGGTGTGTGTGTGTAGGATCCCTAATTAGAGGCAGCTGCTATGCATTACCTCTAATTAGGGATCTTACTTATATGTCTGTGTTCCACTCCGTTGGCGTGGTTCATTGTTATGTTATGTCCCGTGTTCGTGCTACGTGTGTTTGTTATATTCATTTGTTATATTTGTATAGTTCGCTAGTTCGTATAAATAAAGATGTCGAACTATGGATACGCTGCGCCTTGGTCTCTCTACACACCCGAACGTGACACTGCCATATAGAAGGCTTCTGTCTTTTAGTACCGAGTCTGTGTTGGTAATCCTGTCGAACGCAGCTTTCTTTTTAATGTGTAGCGGAGGTGCATAAGTGTTGCTCTCCACTTTCTGGAGGATCGAGTTTTGAAATCAGTGGAATTAGAGTATGATAGCTAAAGAGATGGAGAAAACACCTGTCCGGATTACATCTTCAAACTAATGGCAACCATGCATGGCATCTGACAAGAGACGCATCCAACCATGATGTATATGGGTAAGATAGTCTAGCTAGCTACATTTTCAGGTATTACACGTTTCTAATTTTGACAGATAGTGATTTTGTTTCAAGCTAAAGTGTACTGTTAGCTAGCTAATGTTAGCTGGCTGGCTCCCTAGCTAACGTTATGTGTATGACGTTATTATTCATTGTTGATCAACTAGCTAACGTTAGCCAGCTGGCTCATTAGCTAATGTTACGTGACGTGTGGTCTTACATGTTGTTTACCTTGCTAGGTTCATTGTTTACATAGCTAGCAACATTACTTAAGCTAAAGTGTACTGTTAGCTAGCTAACATTAGCTGGCTGGCTCCCTAATGTTGTGTGTATGACGTTGTTATTCGTATGCAGGGTAGTAACAAAATTACTTGGCATTGTTCATTGTTGTTTAACTAGCTAACATTTGCTGGCTGGCTCGTTAGCTAACGTGACGTGTGGTCTTACATGTTGTTTTCCATAGCTAGGTTCATTGTTTACCTAGCTAGCTAGCTAGCTAGCTAGATGTCTTAAGCTAAAGTGTACAACACCCGTTGAATATGGCCGGTGTCAGTAAACGTCAGCGTGGTGAAATTGTTGCCAGCAGAGCTAGTTAGGCTGTTTTCATGATATCCAAAGGTAAACAAATCATTGGCTAGAGCGTCAAGTGTGTGCTCTAAACGCTCCGAGAGCGACGCGAGATGGGTGGGGCTAAAGCTTAAGAGGGTGTGAACGATGCTGAATGGGTGTAGACAAAGTAGAGCTATTCACTAGACATCAAAACTTTAAAATGCCATTTTCTCAGAAGTGAGTTTACAAGCTAATCAACTTTCAAAGCAGAATTACTTTCCAATGGTTCCTCAAAAATGCAGTGTATGATATACAATTTTGTAACGCTGAGACTCTACCTTTATCCATTGTAAAAAACAGAAATTCAAATCCAGGTGGTGAGTCACATTTGCCTGTTTGATGGTTCGTTGGAGGGCATAGCAGGATTTCTTATAAGCGTCCAGGTTAGAGTCCCACTCCTTGAAAGCAGCAGCTCTACCCTCTAGCTCAGTGCGGATGTTGCCTGTAATTCATGGCTTCTGGTTGGAGTATGTACGTACGGTCACTGTAGGGACGACGTCATCAATGCACTTATTGATGAAGCCGGTGACTGATGTGGTGTACTCCTCAATGCCATCGGATGAATCCCGGAACATATTCCAGTCTGTGTTAGAAAAAAAGTCCTTTAGGTTAGCATCTGCATCATCTGACCACTTCCATGTTGAGCGAGTCACTGGTACTTCCTGCTTTAGTTTTTGTTTGTAAGGAGGACTCAGGAGGATAGAAGTATGGTTAGATTTGCCAAATGAAGGGCGAGGGAGAGTTTTGTACGCTTCTCTGTGTGTGGAGTAAAGGTGGTCTAGAGTTGTTTTTATGCTGGTAGAAATTAGGTAAAAATAATTTAAGTTTTCCTGCATTAAAGTCCCGGGTCACTAGGAGTGCCGCTATTGGATGAGCATTTTCTTGTTTGCTTATGGCCTTATACAGCTCGTTGAGTGTGGTCTTAGTGCCAGCATCGGTTTGTGGTGGTAAACAGATAGTTATGAAAACTATCTTGTTAAATAGTGTGGTCTACAGCTTATCATGAGATATTCTACCTCAGTTGAGCAAAACCTAGAGACTTCCTTAATATTAGATTTCGCGCACCAGCTGTTATTGACAAATAGACATAGACCACCACCTCTTGTCTTACCGGAGGCAGCTGTTCTGTCTTGCCGATGCACGGAAAACACAGCCTATCCATGTGAAATGTGTTTGTGTTTGTGTTCTTACGTTCAGCCCTGAGACAGAGTGGGATCAGTAGAAGGAGCCGGTGCTCCTCCATGCAGCAAGGGCAGACTGCGTGTGTGTGTGTGTGTGTGTGTGTGTGTGGCGGCAGCTGCAGCCAGGGATGGCCAGACAGTTGTCAGGGTCATCCTCCATCCCCTTAATGACAGAGTGATGGGGAGCGAGCCAGACAAGGCCATTGTCATAGCACCGGACACACACACACATCAGAATAACTGTCTATCAGGCCCCTGCATCCTCTTACACTGTGAATATGGCCACATTGTCCACTGCATCCTTTTACACTCAAATTTTGGCCACATTGTCCACTGTGATTAAACACTAGTAACACACTACAATAAGAAGACAGTAGAGTTTTAACCATGTTATGTTATGCATTTACAGCACTGAATGAAATAATGAAGTTGATGTGGGTAGGTAGAGAGAGAGACAGAAAAAGAGAGAGAGGGAGAGACCTTTCTTGCACAAGCCTGTAACCGTAAATCTATTTGTCCTGATTGACTTTGGCGCATTCAGAGTTCGTCTAGTCCCAGGAAACAGATAGACACCTGTATTTGGGCATGTCTCAGCAGAGAGGAAGAGAGGAAGTGAGATGGATGACTTTGTACGTGTGAGAATACAGTGTGAAGCAGACCAAGTGTTTTTTTTTTTTTGTATGGAGGTCAATGAGAGAGTGTTGAATTTTGTCAACATAAAATTGTAATTGCTAATTAGATAAATGAGGGTAAGTTACATATTGTTTCTGTTGTCACAATTGTACTGATATAAGTGGATATACGTGGCATCTTATAAAAGACAGAACACAGGGTTTATTTAATGATGATATTAAATCAGGTTTTTTTGGGACATAACAATAGGTGTCCAACAGGGACTGATTCTTGGTCCGTTACTTTTCACTATTTAACCAGCTGCCAAGGCTCGGTCAGAGCTTCAATCTGCCTTTATTGTCCTGCAGAAAGCCTTTGTTAAAGTTAAATTGGTACTTAATGCAGGTCAAACTAAGTACAGTGACCTCCTAAATTACTGGCACCATAGGTAAATAACAAAAAAGGTGTTATTGTTGTTTTTCTGTTTGATCTTACACTCAAAATGTCATATAAATCTGATTAAGAGTGTACTTTTAAAGTTAATCTGAGTCTTTGGGATACTTCCTGTTTCATTGGGCTATAAATATGAGGTGACACACAGACTAAACTAAATTAAAGGTTAGATTCATATGATATGTTGAGTGAAAAATCAAGCTTCTAAACAACAATTACATTTTTTTACCAGCTTTTTTTGTTCATATTTACCTAGGGGGGTGACAATAATTCAGGAGGGCGCTGGTATATGTTATTTTCCAAATCACTTAAAAATGTATCTGATTATTTATGCATAGGTACTTGGATGGTGTCCTCATTGAATGTGTCCCTGCTAAAAATATCTGGGCATTTGGAGTGACCTTTCAAAAAGCATGTTGATGAGTTAGTTAAGAAACTAAAAAGCTAAATGGGCCTCTTCTATAGGAACAGGTCCTGCCTTTCGTTAAATAGCAGAAAACAAATCATTCAGTCAACATTCATTCTGGTTATTGACTACGGCGATATCGCAAGATCTCATAGTTTCCCTGTGAAATTCAATATGGATGATTTGTGACGCATTAATTCTGCATGTTTATAGGGTTAATTCTGGGTGGGTACAGGTTTTGAAACAACTCAAAGGTTAACAGTTTATGCAATAGTGGTTAAGGTTAGTGGTATGGTTTGGGGAAGGCTTATAACAAAATAATTAAAAACTATGCGTTATTAACATCAGGTATCTTCAGTATTCTCACAGGTTGCTAGAGCATTGGGAACTGCCATAGCGCAGTGGTCTAAGTAGCGTGCTCCGGCTCTGAGCATCACGAGTTTGCTATCAGTGCTGGGCAATAGTTTTTCGTTTTTTTTGTGAGGGCCAAGGAAGGCATATATCGACGTTCTCAGGACCTTTCCAAACGTCCAAACTCACAGTGTGTTTCTAGTGCTTAGTCTGGATATAGACTACAGTGGGGAGAACAAGTATTTGATACACTGCCGATTTTGCAGGTTTTCCTACTTACAAAGCATGTAGAGGTCTGTAATTTTTATCATATGTACACTTCAACTGTGAGAGACGGAATCTAAAACAAAAATGCAGAAAATCACATTGTATGATTTTTTAATAATTAATTTGCATTTTATTGCATGACATAAGTATTTGATCACCTACCAACCAGTAAGAATTCCGGCTCTCACAGACCTGTTAGTTTTTCTTTAAGAAGCCCTCCTGTTCTCCACTCATTACCTGTATTAACTGCACCTGTTTGAACTCGTTACCTGTATAAAAGACACCTGTCCACACACTCAATCAAACAGACTCCAACCTCTCCACAATGGCCAAGACCAGAGAGCTGTGTAAGGACATCAGGGATAAAACTGTGGACCTGCACAAGGCTGGGATGGGCTACAGGACAATAGGCAAGCAGCTTGGTGAGAAGGCAACAACTGTTGGCGCAATTATTAGAAAATGGAAGAAGTTCAAGATGACGGTCAATCTCCCTCGGCCTGGGGCACCATGCAAGATCTCACCTCGTGGGGCATCAATGATCATGAGGAAGGTGAGGGATCAGCCCAGATCTACACAGCAGGACCTGGTCAATGACCTGAAGAGAGCTGGGACCACAGTCTCAAAGAAAACCATTAGTAACACACTACGCCGTCATGGATTAAAATCCTGCAGCGCACGCAAGGTCCCCCTGCTCAAGCCAGCGCATGTCCAGGCCCGTCTGAAGTTTGCCAATGACCATCTGGATGATCCAGAGGAGGAATGGGAGAAGGTCATGTGGTCTGATGAGACAAAAATAGAGCTTTTTGGTCTAAACTCCACTCGCCGTGTTTGGAGGAAGAATAAGGATGAGTACAACGCCAAGAACACCATCCCAACCGTGAAGCATGGAGGTGGAAACATCCTTCTTTGGGAATGCTTTTCTGCAAAGGGGACAGGACGACTGCACCGTATTGAGGGGAGGATGGATGGGGTCATGTATCGCGAGATCTTGGCCAACAACCTCCTTCCCTCAGTAAGAGCATTGAAGATGGGTCGTGGCTGGGTCTTCCAGCATGACAACGACCCGAAACACACAGCCAGGGCAACTAAGGAGTGGCTCCGTAAGAAGCATCTCAAGGTCCTGGAGTGGCCAAGCCAGTCTCCAGACCTGAACCCAATAGAAAATCTTTGGATGGAGCTGAAAGTCCGTATTGCCCAGCAACAGCCCCGAAACCTGAAGGATCTGGAGAAGGTCTGTATGGAGGAGTTGGCCAAAATCCCTGCTGCAGTGTGTGCAAACCTGGTCAAGAACTACAGGAAACGTATGATCTCTGTAATTGCAAACAAAGGTTTCTGTACCAAATATTAAGTTCTGCTTTTCTGATGTATCAAATACTTATGTCATGCAATAAAATGCAAATTAATTACTTAAAAATTATACAATGTGATTTTCTGGATTTTTGTTTTAGATTCCGTCACTCACAGTTGAAGGGTACCTATGATAATAATTACAGACTTCTACATGCTTTGTAAGTGGGAAAACCTGCAAAATCGGCAGTGTATCAAATACTTGTTCTCCCCACTGTATATGAATGCAGCTGCCACTGTATTTGTAACGAATGAGGGTTCCGCACCACCTCTCTCACACCACCAGAGGGAGACATCACCCGAATACTAACTGGTTACCTTTTGGACTTCATCTCCCATAGGCCCTCATTCCTGGGACTAATTACACACACCTGCAGTTCATTACACACACTACTTAAGCACTCCAGTTACACAGTATCAGTGCGAAGTCTTGTTTTGCTCCGGTGAACTTTTCTGAGCGTTTATTCCTTTTGCTAGTATTTTTCCCGTGTTTTGACTTGGACTGTTTCTCATACCCTTGGATTTGTTTGCTGCCTGCCCTGACCTTTGCCTGCCCTTGGACTCTGTTTGTTTTCTGCCTGCCCTGATCTTTGCCTACCTTTTGGACTCTGTAAGTTTGCTGCCTCCCCAGAACTCTGCCTGTCTTTGGAATTTTTGCATGTTTGCTGCCTACCCTGACCTCGGCCTGTTCCCGCTTACGCTGTCTCTATTGCATCTGTTACTGCTTGTGAGTCTGACTTGCAATAAACTGCAGATGGATCCTCACTCCGCTGACGCTTCATTACAGAAGACTTCGCCACACAGTGATCCAGCAGCCATTATGCAACTGTCATCAGAACTGTCCGCACAAGCCAATCAGCTCGCCGTACACCGACATCAGCTCAGTCACCTGACGTCACTAACAGAGGAGCTCGTCAGGACACTACGGGGTCTTCAGTTAGCCCCAACCGAGACAGCATCGGCTCCGATTGCCGCCCCAGTAAACTCCATAACCCCTCCTATCTCAGCTGTAAACCCACGATTAGCCTTTCCTGAGAAATTTGATGGAAATCCAAGTAAATGTAAGGGATTTCTATTGCAGTGCTCCCTCTTTGTTAATCAACAGCCTACTTTGTATCCCACAGACTCAAGCAAAATCTCATTTGTGTGTTCGCTGTTGAGTGGAAAGGCTTTAGACTGGGCCACTGCTGTGTGGAGAGAGGATGGTTCAATCTTCCCCTCCTTCACTATCTTTTTACAACGCTTCAGAGAGGTCTTCGAACACCCTGCGGGAGGTCTGAGTGCGGGGGATCAGTTACTCGCTCTGTCACAGGGGAGAACCACAGCAGCAGAATACGCGTTGACTTTTCGCACACTCGCGGCCCAAACCGAGTGGATAGAAGACACATTAAAAGTACTGTTCAGAAAAGGATTGTGTCACGAACTTCAAGCTGAATTAGCCTGTCGTGACGAGGGAAAGACACTGAATGAATTCATTGAACTGACAATCCAGATTGATAATCTGATCCGATCACGACGTCCTGCTCGTCCACACTTCTCCAATACACAAGTCGCTGGCTCTTATCCAGAACCCATGCAACTCGGTTACACTCATCTAACCCCAGAAGAACGAGAACGACGAATGCAACAGCATCTATGCATGTATTGTGGTAAAGCTGGTCACCTCAAGTCAACCTGTCCGATCCGACCAACTCCATATACCTCCAAATCGGTGAGTCCACAAACTGAAATGAATCATTCCCCATCCTGTATTAAAATACCTGTGGAACTATCTTTCAAAGGCAAGACAGTAGCTACTTCTGCTCTGTTGGACTCCGGGGCAGCCGGTAACTTCATATCTACTGCATTTGTGCAACAACATAACCTCACACTGACATTGTGCAATGTTCGTTTGGCAGTGGAGGTGCTAGATGGTCGTCCCATAGGAGAAGGAAGAGTCGAACATATCACGGAGGAGGTCCACATGCAAGTAGGGATCCTCCACAAAGAAATCATTAAACTCTATGTCATTCATTCGCCTAACAATCCCGTCATTCTCGGCTTACCATGGCTACGCAAACACAACCCGCACATCTCCTGGGAAGAAGGACAGATTGTTCAATGGGGCACAAATTGTCATAACCAATGCCTGAGTCAAGTCTCCCCACTACCAGTACGCTCCATTAATGTCGCCGAATTGAACACCAACAGCCCCGACCTACCGATAGAATATTCAGACCTGGCCATTGCCTTCAGCCGAACCAAAGCATGTAACCTACCTCCTCACAGGTCCAGTGACTGCGCAATTGATTTATTACCTGGGGCAGCTCCTCCCAAAGGCCGAATTTTTCCTCTGTCTCAACCCGAATCCAAGGCCATGAATACCTATATAGAAGAGGAACTAGCTAAAGGTTTCATCAGACCCTCAACTTCACCCGCTGCCTCCGGATTCTTCTTCGTAAAGAAAAAGGATGGCAGTCTTCGGCCCTGCATTGACTATCGCGGTCTCAACGACCTTACCATCAAGTTCCGATACCCATTACCCTTGGTACCCGCGGCCCTCGAACAACTCAGGCAGGCTAAATACTTCACCAAATTAGATCTACGCAGCGCATACAATCTCATCCGCATCAAGGAGGGTGATGAATGGAAAACTGCCTTCTCTACCTCTACAGGCCACTATGAATACTTAGTCATGCCGTTCGGACTGGCTAACAGTCCTTCCGTGTTCCAATCATTCATTAATGATGTTTTCAGAGACATGCTCAATCGCTGGGTCGTGGTATACATTGATGACATCTTGATTTACTCCAATTCTTTCAATGAACACGTTGAGCATGTAAGATCCGTTCTCCAACGTCTGATTCAGCACCAACTCTATGCCAAAGCCGAGAAATGTGAGTTTCACCAGACCTCCACGTCATTTCTGGGATACATCATCAGTCAAGAGGGAGTAGCTATGGATGAGAGTAAGGTCAAGGCGGTTCTGGAATGGCCTCAACCACGCACAGTAAAGGAACTCCAACGGTTCCTGGGTTTCGCCAATTTTTACAGGCGCTTTATAAGAAACTTCAGTTTGGTCGCCGCTCCCTTAACTACCATGACTAAACGCTCATCATCTCGCCTCATCTGGTCAACCGACTCCCAGCAGGCATTCCAAGATCTCAAGGCACGATTCACATCCGCTCCCATTCTTCATCATCCTGACCCAAATCTTCCTTTCATAGTTGAGGTTGACGCTTCGAACACAGGTATCGGGGCCATACTTAGTCAGCGCCATGGAACTCCAACCAAAATGTTTCCCTGTGCATTCTACTCAAGAAAATTGTCCCCAGCCGAACGAAACTACGATGTGGGCAACCGTGAACTACTAGCCATGAAGGCTGCGTTGGAGGAATGGCGGCACTGGTTAGAGGGAGCACAGCACCCTTTCACGATTCTCACAGATCACAAGAATTTGGAATACCTGCGCTCAGCGAAACGATTGAACCCCAGACAGGCCCGATGGGCACTGTTCTTCACCAGGTTTCACTTTATTGTCACATATCAACCTGGCTCTAAGAATACCAAAGCTGACGCGCTGTCTCGACAAGCGGAGGAGACGAATGTGCCCAAGTCTGAGGAACACATTATCCCTGAAAAACTGCTTGTTGCACCTGTTCAGTGGGACATCATGACCGAGATCACTCAAACCAATGCCCAAGGTTCTCTACCGCCTGAATGCCCTCAAGACCGTACTTTTGTCCCAGAACCTCTACGAAACAAACTTCTACATCAAGTTCATGCAGCTCTCAGTTCTGGTCATCCAGGTATTACAGCTACTCTACACCTTCTAAAAAATCGATTCTGGTGGTCCACGATGTCTGCTGACACCATTCAACTCGTCAATAATTGTACCGTATGCAACACCTCCAAAACACCACGTCAATTACCTGCTGGTCTTCTTCAACCTCTACCCATCCCTCAACGTCCCTGGTCACATATCGCGATTGACTTCGTTACCGATCTTCCCAAATCTCAAGGCAACACCACCATCCTCACCGTCATCGATCGCTTTTCCAAATCCTGTCGACTCATTCCCCTACCCAAACTTCCCACCGCTTTTGAGACAGCTGAGACACTCTGTAATTGTGTCTTCCGCTTCTATGGTCTGCCTGAGGATATCGTCTCAGATCGGGGCCCACAGTTCACTTCAAGAGTATGGACCGCTTTCTTCAAACATCTCAACATAAATGTCAGTCTCACGTCCGGATACCATCCTCAATCTAACGGTCAGACTGAACGCATGAATCAAGAACTTACACGCTTCCTACGAGCTTACTGCCAACAGAACCAGACCGATTGGAGTAAGTACCTAATGTGGGCCGAGTATGCACAGAATTCCCTTCAGAAGCCGGCTACAGGTTTGACCCCTTTCAAGTGCGTCCTGGGTTATCAACCCCCCTTATTTTCCTGGTCTGGAGAACCTTCCAACCTTCCTTCTGTTACTGAGTGGCTACAGCGCTGCGAAGAAACTTGGAACCAAGCACACACCCATTTACAACATGCTGTGAGGAGACAGGAACAACAAGCTAACCGTCATCGCCGTCCCAGTCATGAATATACCCCGGGGCAATGGGCTTGGTTATCCACAAGAGATCTTCGTCTCAAACTTCCATGCCGAAAACTCAATCCCAGGTTTGTTGGGCCGTTCAAGATCATAAAACAAATTACCCCAGTTTCATTTCGGTTAGACTTGCCAAATAATTATCGCATCTCTCCCACTTTCCATGTGTCACTTCTGAAACCCGCTGGTGGTCCGAGAGGAGAGTTGGAGGAGGAAGCAGAGACCCACAACCCCCCACCCATTCAAGTTGACGGCGAGGAGGCGTACCAGGTTCGAGAACTTCTCGATTCCAGGCGCCGGGGCAGTAAACTCCAGTACCTGGTGGACTGGGAGGGGTACGGTTCGGAGGAGCGATCCTGGGTCAATGCGGAGGACATCCTTGACCCCATCCTCATGGAGGAATTCCACAGGACGCACCCGGAGAGACCGGCCCCTCGACAACGTGGTAGACCCCGGCGTCGTTTGCCTCTTCGCGTCAGGAGCCGCTCACAGGGAGGGGGCTCTGTAACGAATGAGGGTTCCGCACCACCTCTCTCACACCACCAGAGGGAGACATCACCCGAATACTAACTGGTTACCTTTTGGACTTCATCTCCCATAGGCCCTCATTCCTGGGACTAATTACACACACCTGCAGTTCATTACACACACTACTTAAGCACTCCAGTTACACAGTATCAGTGCGAAGTCTTGTTTTGCTCCGGTGAACTTTTCTGAGCGTTTATTCCTTTTGCTAGTATTTTTCCCGTGTTTTGACTTGGACTGTTTCTCATACCCTTGGATTTGTTTGCTGCCTGCCCTGACCTTTGCCTGCCCTTGGACTCTGTTTGTTTTCTGCCTGCCCTGATCTTTGCCTACCTTTTGGACTCTGTAAGTTTGCTGCCTCCCCAGAACTCTGCCTGTCTTTGGAATTTTTGCATGTTTGCTGCCTACCCTGACCTCGGCCTGTTCCCGCTTACGCTGTCTCTATTGCATCTGTTACTGCTTGTGAGTCTGACTTGCAATAAACTGCAGATGGATCCTCACTCCGCTGACGCTTCATTACAGTATTGAAGCCATTGGATTGCATTTTGCATCAGAAAGATGTGCTGGCACTCTTTGAAGTCTCGTAGACCGATGCATTGTGTGCTTTTTGTCTATAAAGCCCTCTTGCATGACCTTGTACCATACCTTACCTCCTTGTTAACCTTCAGACATATAAGTTAACAGACCCGGACTCATGGACGGCTAACACTGGACATCCATTCAATCTCCACCGAGGTACGTACATCTGCTTTCAGTTGTTTTGCACCTCTCATGTGGACCTACAAAACTCCTCGTAGTTGGTGGAAATGTTGCATCTAGAGCAATTCAGACGGATGTTAGAGGCCCTTTTAGTGAAGATTGTGTTTCTATCATATGATTGTTTTTTGCTTTTCTTGTATTGTGTAATTGTTGTTTATTGATGTGTTCATGCTCGGCTCATCTGTGAAAGAGACGGTGGTGGTCTCCCTGTTTAAATAAAAGGTTAAATAAAATCTTGGAGAAAATCGATGTTACTATCTTGTCTTTATTCCCATAGTTACAGTATTGGGTCCCACCTCGTCAGTATATACACTGAGTGTACAAAGCATTAGTAACACCTGATCTTTCCATGACAAACTATGATCCTATGATCACCTGTTAAATCCAATTCAATCAGTGTAGATGAAGGGGAGGCGACAGGTTAAAGAAGGATTTTTAAGCCTTGAGACAATTGAGACATGGATTGTGTATGTGCGCCATTCAGAGAGACAAAAGATTTAAGTGCCTTTGAACGGGGTATGGTTGTGCTGCTGGGTTTTTCACGCTCAACAGTTTCCCGTGTGTATCAAGAACGGTCCACCACCCAAAGGACATTCAGCATTGGAGCAATGAAGCATTGGAGTCAACATGGGCATTATGTGGGTAACCTTTACAGTAATTCAATGGAGTCGCCGTTTTGTCTTATAAAATAAAATTGACTTTTCAAATGGATTGCTTTGGTTTTGGAGCTCCTTCAAGTCATTGCATTATTTGATTTAATACAACCTTATAATATCCATCGTACAGTGCCCTATGTAGGTACAGTAAAGAAGCCCTCGGATAGTACAGTATATTATGGGGACTCTAAGTAGTCGGTATTTTTATCTGGACCATAATTCTTCTATTGTTAAACTGGTTGAATTGTGACTGTATTGTAGGTGTGAGTACGATGGCAGCCTCTCTAGCACCAGAATAGCGTGTTAGCTAATCCATATAGTCAGTGAATAGATGTGATGTGCACACGACACGCTGCATCATCTCATCCACCATTTTCCCCCACACAGCACAGCAGTTCCCTGGAATTCAGGCCAAAGCAACACTCTGTATCTTAACTCTCGGTTTTCAGCAGCATGGACAGACTGTATCTCAACTCTGTCGTTGCTCGGATTTTGATTTATTAGGAGAAGCTCTGATAACAGGTCCGGGAGACAGAGGGAGCTGGGGGGTCTTTTGGGGACTCTCATATCTATGCTGAGAGATAGCGAGAGAGCGAGAGAGCGAGAGAGCGAGAGAGCAAGAGAGCGAGAGAGAGGTTATGGGACTGTGTCAGTTGAGAGATGATAGTTTGCTGTACCTCATAGTAGCTCTGGACTGCGTTGATGAATGCTTCGTCAGCCACTATCTGTGTGTCTCCATTGAGGAAAGCTTTGAAGCGGTCGTTGGTCTGCCGGAGCTGCTGCTCTGTTATCTGGGGAGGCAGAGGGCATACAGAGGATACTTCAATAACACAGCCATATAACACAGAGGACACCTCAATAAGAGTCATAACACACAGCCATGGGCAGGGATAAATCAACCTGTCACAGATGGGAGATGTATGGGTTATGGCTATGGAAGACAGTTGACATACATTAATCAAGGTGGTTATGTGTTTTGAGAAGATACTGTACATGTTTGGGTTGTTTGATAGCTCTTGATTTGATTTCTTCTGACGAGGGAGGGGTGTTTGCTTAGTATGAGGAAGCAATATTTATATAAACTATACATTTCTATACTATACAAACTATACAATAATCTTAGCTTATCTGAAAACTCGATCTGTATTATATATGAAATATGTTATGTTGCCCCTTCTGTCTTTGCTAGGATTTGTGTAATGAAGTACAACTGAATAATTGTTATCAATAGTTCACAGAAGAATCTTGGGTTTTTAAGGAAGTGAAACATCTTGACCAATACTAATGGTCCGCACTGTAATTATAATTACAACATCTTTCTTTTTTCTTTTCATTTCCTGTCGACGACAAGAAGGTATTTTAATAGGTATTTTCTCTCAATACTTTATGAGGCCCTCAACACGTGTAGCTATATTTTATTAAAACATTAAATCAGTCTGTGCACTTTAAATTTGTAATGTGTGCTCTGCACTTTCATTCATAACCCGCCTCAGTGTCAGCGTGTGCAATGGTCTTTCATGTTCTCTCTGAGTTTATGTCTGTATGCACACAGGTCCAGATGGAAGAACTGACTACCTCAGATTGATATGCATTATGGGTACAGTAGATCAGCAGCTCCAGTGGCTTATACATCTTGACAATAGGCCTCAGAGGACCTGCGTAGGTCTGCTAATGTGTGCAGTTCAGCTCATACAGTACAGTATGTGTGATCAATGCAAGTCGAGGAGTAAATGCAGTTTTACTGTTCAGTTCATACAGTACTCTAGGTGTGTTCAATGCAAGTGTGATGGCTAGGTGTGCCAACACAATACAAGACAAACACTGCGTCTGAAAGGGTGCCATTCCAGACGCACACAAGGTGCAAGCCCCTTTTAATTGTTCAGAGTTGGGTTTGACGTGCCAGACTGTGGTGGTGTATTGTAGAAAGAGGGAGAGATGGAAAAGTACCACGTCGTAGCGTTGCGCCTGTGAGACGTTGTGCCTCGGCACCATCTGTGTGTCTAAATCCCCATTCCCCTCACTTCTCTCCACTCACTTGCACGAACACACACTATAAAAGGAAGGCGACAACCCCCCCCCCCCTTGACCACCCCCTCCTGTGTTTTCTTTTACACCCCAGTCCCATCCCAATCCCGCTCCCAAAACAAACAGGAGAGAGAAAAAATCTATCTCTGTAAAGAACTTCTCTATCTTTGGATGACATTCTGTCTAATGTTCAAATCAAAGAACTCTCCTCTGACAAGACAACCTTTTCTGAGAGATAAAGAGAGAGAGAGAGAAGAGAGAGAGAGCGAGAGAGAGAGAGAGGGAGCGAGAGAGAGAGAGGGAGCGAGAGAGAGAGAGAGAGAGAGAGAGAGAGAGAGAGAGAGAGAGAGAGAGAGAGAGAGAGAGAGAGAGAGAGAGAGAGGCAAAGCAGAAACACCAGAGGAGGAAAAACATCAGTGAGATCAATACTTGAGATTCACACTCTGTGGTTTTGTCTCTCTACCCCAACAGCTGCTAGATCAGAGAACAGAAGAGAGTGGAGATGCTCTGACTCGTCCTTGCTGTGTCCTAATACGTACATGCACACACAAACACAAACACACACACATCCCCATGCCCTTGGCTGTCCTCACTGGGAAGAGGGGGTGTGTCTTCACTTCACCGACTGAAACAGGGAACACAGGACACACCCCTTATTGACAGCTGGGTTTGGCTCTCTCTTTTCATTGGCTCTTACATGATGAACTTCATTGTCCAATGGTTACGTAATGTAATCAGTGTACCAACAAATACTAATTAGAATGTCTATGGCTAGGCTACTCCTGTGGCAAGCTGACTGTAATAGGCAGGCAGCCTGATACCATGTAGTTGCTCAAGGGGCAGACAATCTGGGAGCAAAGGAGACAGCAAACTTATAATTCAGAATTTCCTATGTTTTGTGTGATACAAACCGATATTCGCCACAGAGGTCACATGTCTAATAAAGGTCTCATGTGTAGTGTACAGTTGTAACGATGGTTCCATTGAAACATGCCTTGCTTTACTGCACGTTATACAGCGCACCACTGAGACCCAGCCGAACTACTGCGGTCCATTCGGATAAAGAAGGGAGATCAAAAACAAACCACAAAATGTATCATTGCGAATGTTTCAAAACTGGAGCTTGCAACTGCAATGGATCCTGCAAGTGCTCCAACAACGAATGCTCCTGTTGTCCAGACAAAATAAACATTTTAACGGTTTATATGAAAATATTACATTGTGGCATTTTATCAGGTAATAATAATGTAAATGCCAGTGCCAAAGCCTGCAAACTTATCCTCCAACAAAGACATTTCTTTATAAGTGACTAATTGTCCTTTTGTCTACTGTACCTTGTGTTTATTCATACATGTGTACAGATGATATCATGTATTATTTATTTATTATTTATTATTTATATTTATTTTTGTTATTTTCACAAATCTTGCACTCCAGTATATCTATTTGCACATCATAATTTGCACATCCTTCGTTCCTGTGTTAATGATGATAATCTGTAATTTATTTCACCACTATGGTCTATTTATTGTCCTACCTCCTAACCTTACTGCATTTTGCACTACATTTTGCACTCTGTATATAGATTTTCTATTGTGTTTTTGACTATGTTTGTTTACTGTGTAACTCTGTGTTGTTTTTGTCGCACTGCTTTGCTTTGTCTTGGCCAGGTCGCAGTTGCAAATGAGAACTTGTTCTCAACTGACCTACCTGGTTAAATAAAGGTGAAATAAAAAAATAAAAATTATAGATGACGCCCGTACCATGTTTGACTATGATTGTTTTTAGTGTCTCAAAACTCAATTTGAGTGGTCCACAATGTTGTTGTTTTGTCCATATTTTGTATTTGTCTAAACTGTAAACTCTACAGTAGTAGGGTCTGGGACATTGTTTGTTGATGGGGGGGCCGGGACTCTGGGCTTCCACGTAGGGAGGAGAGAGAGTGTAAAATGCTTAAGGTAGCTGACGGAACGCTCCAGAGGAAACGCTGGCAAAACTCCCACTAGTCCAGCAGAACTGAGATCCCGCGTACCCCTTTGAATACAGATACACACAGACAGATTCATTATAGCCATTATAGGCATACGAGTGACTTGTGTGTGTGTGTGTGTGTGTGTGTGTACCTGGAGGATGAGAAGGAGAAAATACAGACATAATCTCAGATAAATTCTATTGGATTAAGGTGAGGAGTCCAAGTGGCACTTTACTCAACAGGGAGTGAAGGGAGCTACGAAATAAAAATGAATTAGAGGACAACTTGAAGAGGGTAATTGTGTTTTGTTTCCCCAAAATCAATACAGCTGTCAGATTTTCACCTATTGTTGTTGTTGCTCAGCAAACAACCAGCTTTGTTTCCTCTGACTCTCCCCACCTCACCACACACACACACACAAACACACACACACAAACACACCTAGGCTCTGTCCTCATCAGCTATTGGTCTTGGCATAGTATTAGTCTGCCACAGCTAGGCTTGGGCGGTGTACTTTATATACCGTATACTGGGGTATTTGGAAATAGCCACATTATGTTTTTTTCAATACCGTAAATATCATTTAAACTATTTATTTGACTTGTTGTTCTATCATTTTGAATATTTGTAGCTACTTTTTAAGTAAATACCTGTAGTGCAATATGTTAGGAGATAAAGTCTTACCGGCAGTCCCCAGTCATGTGGTGTTTGTTTACAAACACACGAGAGACAGGAGCCTTGTGAGTCATTCACTGTTGTGCAGCACGTGCCAGGTGATCTAGTTACAGTATGGAACTCACAACTAAATGTTTTCCACCTAGATATCTTATAACTATTAAGTTAACTGTCTAAAATGTGCTAAATGATCTGCAGTTGTGCATTTTGTTTGCTAATTTAGTAGCTAGTTAGCTATCTAGTTAATTGGTCCAAAATCAAGCTTCGCCTTGCTGTCTAATATTTGTTTTTGCAGTAAATTGTGATTGACAGACAGACAGACAGACAGACAGACAGACAGAGAGAGAGAGAGAGAGAGACAGACAGACAGACAGACAGACAGACAGACAGAGACACAGACAGACAGACAGACAGACAGACAGACAGACAGACAGACAGACAGACAGACAGACAGACAGACAGACAGACAGACAGACAGACAGACAGACACATGAAAATATAAAAATGTGTAAAAGATGAGCTAGTGGCATCCATTCACCCAGACACCTTGTTGTTTTTCTTCAAGGACTTGACTCTGAAAGGTCAACGCTAATAATACTTTCTGCTTAGGCAGTCAGTTCTGTGTTGTGCTGTTGTAGGACTTTAAGAGGCACTACTGCAAACAGTGTGTGTGTCTGTGCCTGTCTGTGTGTGTGCACGCTGTATGATACTAGTGACACAGACACAGATAGAATGCATGACACCAGATCTATACAGTGACCTAAACCAGGCAAAACTGAACCCCTTAAATATGCATTAATTTGCATATTACGAGAATCAGTTTTCAACAAATTGCTTCAAGGCATAATTTTTGTTTGTTTTATTGTGATAAGACACTCAATGGTCAGACTTTTACAGATCAGTTTATCAAAATATTGTCATTTCATGGAATTATTTAAAAAACACTACTCACATGTATGAGGGATGCATATTTTGCATATATTTACAGATAAAATTACACGTAAAGTCAAAACGACACAAGATATTTAAAAAAAGCCTCAGTAAAAGTCTGACTATAAGACCTTAGAACCTGTGTGTGGAACAATGTGAATGTATGTCCTTTGAAGACTGAGAAAAATGAATTGGCGCATGGGGAACGTCATTTTGAGAAAATAGCCGATAGGCTAATGCAATTAAAATGTACTTTCCATAAATATGACCATTCATGTCACATTAATTGAACTCTAATTCATGTATCACTTCTAAACTGACAAATAAACATCAAATATACATTTTACAAATACATTAGCGCGTTTAATACATTTGTTTCAAGCAATAGAGCATATGATATGAATACTGGTCTGTTGGTCAAATATGCTGTTTTGGGCAAATTTTCATATCACTTTGCTCAATTTGTCACATACAAGGATTTTGTATGGCTGTTGAAATATGCAGAACATTAATCTGCTGTAACTGCCCCATATGTAAGGCCCTCTTTGCGTTGTTGCTTGTGCCGCTTTACTTTCTCGACTGTGTCATGTGACCTGCACCTACGCTTGGCACAGTCCATTGAAGCAGCATCAGCTCTCACAACTCCTCTCTGATTGCTTCCAGTGTCACCAAAGTGCTGTCAAGCCACAATTTGTCCATCGCATTTGATATAGCAGTGGCTCGCTCATTGAACGTGGCTACTGCCTGCTGCGTCAATGCAGCTTTTTTCCACAAAAACAGTTTTGGGGCATCCGTGCTACATTATTTTGAGGAGGTTATCATATGATATCCTATGATATAGAGGTACCATTTTCTATGCATCCTCTCTATTAAAAAATGTATGGCTTCCATGGTTTTTGTGACCTGGTGGATCTTCACCATCTTCCAGGGCTCGCTGGTACCAGCAGTAATGAACACCTATCCTGTAGTTGGAAGTGAATCCTCTCAGTACCATCAAAGGATACATGAATGTCTATGATGGCATCCTCATTCTCCTTCAGCAACTCTGCTATGTCTGGGTCTATCTGCGTAAGCTTTTCTAATTAGCTTTGCAGCACTCTCCATTGACTGTAGCCCTCTCTGAATCTCTGCAACTAAAGTGGGGGGGGAAGTACTTATAATGTCTGTCGACATTAGTCATAACTGCAGAACTAAATATCAGCATGTTACCCTTTGTAAATATTAGCATATCAGCATGTATTTACTTTATGTAAAGCTAATTTCTCAGTAATCACGGTAGGCTACAGTGTTATTACACTGTAGGCCTATGTGACAGTCTCATTTTATACAGTAGTTATGTTTTCCTATCACTCTGTTTTATTCACTTTGAATACATTTGCTGGAGAAAGGAAATAAATATTATTTATACACAGCAAGTCACCTGACAATAATGGACTAAGCTCCCTTTTTTATTTGCCTGTCAATCTCCTGTCATGTCTCTGATATGAGCTGAGACGCAAGGAAGGAATCCCTAGGACTTATTATTTTCTTTAGAGCTGCATAACCAAGTCCAAGTTCGTGGGCTAGAAGAACCATCCTCACATTTTTATCAAATGCCACATCTCTCCTGGAGCATTCCTGCAGCCTTGAGGAAGTGTAAACACTCCTTGTCACCTTTACAGTCTGCACATTCTATCATGACAGAATTACAGAATCCCTGGTTGGTGGAGTCTATGGTGATTTTCAGTCCAGTGTACAAGTTGGTACAAGTTGGTTTATTTGTGACATGCGGAATAAAAGCCATTGTTGGCTGGCTGGCTGCTGCTGGCTGGTTTCTCGCTGCTAGCTGTCATCTTCATCTCAACTAATTTGCGTCTCGACGCGATGCTGCCTGCTACCTCCTTTTCCTCCTCTATTTACCTGTACTTCCACTGCCTGAATCGGCTGATCAGGCAAATTTTTGCATTTCATTCAATGATTTTCTCGCATTGGCTAACTGAGATCGCCTAGATTTTGGACAGAATTACGTGGAAGGCTTCATACCACCAATGATTATTATTCCCAAGCCATACAGCAAATGCTCTGGCAAACAAACAGAAACCTGAAAACACCATCCAACCTGGAACTGAGTGAGTAATGTTAAGTCTGAAGATATTTTTTACTTTCAAAATCCAAGAAGGAAAATACATTACAATTATATATTTCAATAATTAAGGACTGAATGCTAAAGGCTACCAAGCTTGCTAGAACAAAGAGATACAACTTCAATTAGCACTGACGTGTGATGCGAGAGGTGTCCAAGCCCTTGAGCCCAACAATGGCAGGAGAGTCGAACAGTCTACCCCAATCAAAGGAAGAATGATTAGAAGCACCCTCCCGCTGTTCAGAAGTAATTATAATACTGTATCCTCTGTATGTAAAGAATGATAAGACACGAAAAGAGTACAAATTGAAGCTCCTTTAGGAAAATCAAGAGACACTTTTTTGCTGACTGTTATAAAAATGGGAACATAAGCAACCTTATCTTCCACACAGACCATCCCCTGGCATGGTACGGTGCTATGTTAGGGTGGGGGGGGGTGTTACAGATGGGTGGAAACTTAGGATATTAGACAACGAGGACTCTGAGTCAGCTAATATTTATAAATCTCTATAAGTCTGTAAACAGTATTGGTACAGGGAAACCCAAAACAGGAGGAGAAGCCCTCACTTGAAAAAGATACCCCCACCCCGAGGGGGTCAGACCAGACCTCTCCATTATATAACGCCACAGACGAGCAACCCCAAGCAGAAAGCCAACCTCCCAGCACCGAGTACTACTCCCTCATTGAAATGAAGGATACATTCACCCAGCTAGAGATAAGGTAGGTGGAGCTGGAACAGCAGGTGATTACACTCCAGTCAGCACAGACCCAGACAACAGTCCAGCACAACAACACCCCCTTAACTAGACCCGGAGAGCTGGAGGTGGAGAGAGACATACAGCGGGTGAAATAAGTATTGAACACGTCACCATTTTTCTCATTAAATATATTTCCAAAGGTGCTATTGACATGAAATTTTCACCAGATGTTGGTAACAACCCAAGTAATCCATACATACAAAGAAACCATAACAAATAAGTTCAGAAATTAAGTTATGTGTAATAATGTGAAATGACACAGGGAAAAAGTATTGAACACACTTACTGATATTTATTTAATACTTTGTACAAAAGCCTTTGTTGGTAATGACAGCTTCAAGATGCCTCCTGTATTGAGAAACTAGTCGCATGCATTGCTCTGGTGTGATTTTGGCCCATTCTTCCACACAAACAAATCTTGAAGGTTCCGTGGGTCTCTTCTATGAATCTTGATCTTCAGTTCTTTCCATAGGATTTAAGTCAGGTGATTGGCTGGCCATTCTAGCAGCTTTATTTTCTTTCTTTGAAACCAATTGAGAGTTTCGTTGGCTGTGTGTTTGGGATCATTGTCTTGCTGAAATGTCCACCCTCGTTTCATCTTCATCATCCTGGTAGATGGCAGCAGATTTTTGTCAAGAATGTCTCTGTAAATTTGCCCATTCATCCTTCCTTCAATTATATTAAGTTTGCCAGTACCATTTGCTGAAAAGCAGCCCCACACCATGATGTTCCCACCTCCAAACTTCACTGTTGGTATGGTGTTTTTAGGGTGATGTGCAGTGCCATTTCTCCTCCAAACATGGCGTGTATTATGACATCCAAACAGTTCAATTTTGCTCTCATCTGACCACACTATATTCTCCCAGTATTTCACTGGCTTTTCCAAATGTTGTGCAGCAAACTTTAAACGCTTCAACATGCTTTTTTTACAGCAATGGAGTCTTGCGTGGTGAGCGTGCATACAGGCCATGGTGGTGGAGAGAATTACAACTGTTTTCTTTGAGACAACAGTACCTGCTAATTGCAGGTCTTTTTGAAGCTCTCCACAAGTGGTCCTTGGCTCTTGGACAACTCTTCTGATTATTCTTTTCACTCCTCTGTCAGAAATCTTGCTAGGAGCACCTGGTCGAGGCAAATTTATGGTGAAATGATTGTCTTTCCACTTCCGTATTATGGCCCCAACAGTGCTCACTGGAACATTCAGAAGCTTAGAAATGCGCCTATAACCAATGCCATCATTATGTTTTGCAACAATTAGGTTGCGAAGGTCTTGAGACAGCTCTTTGCTTTTACCCATCATGAGATGTGTCTTGTGTGACACCTTGGCAATGAGATCTTTTTGTAGGCCATCAGTTGGGACTGAACCAGCTGATATTAATTTGCACTGACAGGTGGCTGGATTGCTTTTTAATTACTGATAGTTTTCAGCTGTTGTCTTTGCTTTCCATGCCTTTTTACACCTCCCTTTCTTCATGTGTTCAATACTTTTTCCCTGTATCATTTCATATTATTACACATAACTTAATTTCTGAACTTATTTGTTTTGTATGGATTACTTGGGTTGTTACCATCATCTGGTGAAAATTTCATGTCAATAGCACCTTTGGAAATATATTTACTGAGAAAAATGGTGACGTGTTCAATACTTATTTCACCCGCTATATCTGCAATCTGGACTGTAGTGAGACAACATCAACAGGAGAAAGAGCAGGAGCAGGAGAAGAACAGAGCACTAGAGGAGAGGATCAGAGTTCTGGAGGAGAAGAGAACAACCCGTTAGAGAGCTGGCGACCCCCAGATCTACTGCACAGATTCTGTCAGACCTGGGCCCTGACAATAAATCTCAGTAAGACAAAAATAATGGTGTTCCAAAACACTGTTGTTCTAGAGCAAACAAAATACTATACATACCTTGGCCTATACATCAGCGCCACAGGTAACTTCCACAAAGCTGTGAACGATCTGAGAGACAAGGCAAGAAGTGCCTTCTATGCAATCAAAAGGAGCATAAAATTCGACATACCATTTAGGATCTGGCTAAAAATACTTGAATCAGTTATTGAACCCATTGCCCTTTATGGTTGTATGGTCTGGGGGATTCCCAAACCTTCCATTACAAAGCCATCACCTACAGAGAGATGAACCTGGAGAAGTCCCTTAAGCAAGCTGGTCCTGGGGCTTTGTTCACAAACACAAACAGAACCCACAGAGCCCCAGGACAACAACACAATTAGACCCAACCAAATCATGAGAAAATAAAAAGAGAATTACTTGACACATTGGAAAGAACTAACAAAAAAACTGAGCAAACTAGAATGCTATTTGTCCCTAAAAAGAGAGTACATAGTGGCAGAATACTTGACCACTGTGACTGACCCAAACTTAAGGAAAGCTTTGACTAAGTACAGACTCAGTGAGCATAGCCTTGTTATTGAGAAAGGCCGCCGTAGGCAGACCTGGCTCTCAAGAGAAGGCAGGCTATGTGCACACTGCCCACAAAATGAGGTGAAAACTGAGCTGTACTTCCTAACCTCCTGCCAAATGTATGACCATATTAGAGACACATATTTCCCTCAGATTACACAGAATTTAAAAACAAACCCAATTTTGATAAACTCCCATATCTACTGGGTGAAATGCCACAGTGTGCCATCACAGCAGCAAGATTTGTGATCTGTTGCCACAAGAAAAGGGCAACCAGTGAAGAACAAACACCACTGTAAGTACAACCCATATTTATGTTTATTTATTTGTTTTAACTATTTGCACATTGTTACAACACTGTATATATACATAATGAAACTTCTGAGTGTGATGTTTACTGTACATTTTTATTCTTTACTATCTACTTCACTTGCTTTGGCAATGTTAACATATGTTTCCCATGCCAATAAAGCCCTTAAATTGAATAGAGAGAGAGAGAGAGAGAGAGAGAGACGGAGAACAAAGAAAGAATACAGAGGAAGAGGGAAGGATGAGGAAAGGGTAGAGGGAGCTTATTATCTCTAGTGATTAATGCTTTTTTCTCAGTGCGTGTGTGTGCGTGTGTGCACATATGTGTGGATACGTGCTCATTCTTTTTTTATGTGTGAATGTCTGTTATGCTTGCAGTTACGTGTGAAAAAGCATAGCCAAAATCAACATTTACATAACTCAGAAGGCAGATTCTCATGCAATGTGCTTATTTGAACTCTAAACACGTCTGCATCTAATTTAGGCATCACAGAGCTGTTGTCCCAAGTAGTAAACTTTTCACCTGACTCACACTCACTCAAGTATCTTCCAGTCGTTACATAATTCCAGAGAGGGAGGGAAGCAAAATGGATGTGTATTCCAAAATTAGAACCAGCTAGACTACAGTACTGAGTGGCTTTATAAAGCTTTAACCACCCAGCAGTAGGCATTGGGCACATGCATAATATAGACCTAAGTTATGTCCCAAATGGCACCCTATTCCATATTTAGTGCACTACTTTTGACAAGGGCCCAAATGGCTCTAGTCAAAGGTAGTGCACTATACAGGGAATAGGGTGCTATTTGGGATGCATTCCTAAAGGCAGTAACACACCCACATCTTCATAGACCTACTATATGGTGCAGAAAATGTCTATTCAATTGAATCATATGGGGAAATAGGTGGGTGTATTTCTGTGCTGGTTAATTTAAAAAAATATATATAACTAATTGTGTGTACTGTCCTCTTTTCTCAGAAACAGGTGTCCCATAGCTTTTAAGAAGACTGATTTCATTATCTTAAAAGGTATTCTACACTCAAAAAATGCTGGGTTAAAACAACCCAGTTTGGGTTATTTGGTAACTCAGCAAATATTGACAGAACATACGCTGGGTTATTTTGAACCAGGCAGTTGGGTTGCGTGAATAACTAATAGTAAATAAATAATAATGGTTATGTTTACTTTACCCTGGCTAGCCCTGCCTGCTAATGTTGTCCTAGATTAGTACAGATGGTTAATTGAGCTTGGGACAATACAGAGCCAATGATGACTCATATTAGCCTGGCTCCTCCATTGCTCCACTTCTCACAAACACCAAAGTTAACTTCAACCATATCTTCTTCAAGTGCTTTATGTGTGCTAGGAACCCAATGTTCCCACCATGAGCATGTGAGCGGAGTTGAGCGGTTGGAAATCCTGCTCATCGCTCCTGGAAGAGCGGTCGGAAATCCTGCTCATTGCTCATGGAGCACCGTCGTCCTTACAACTGCACTCCCTCTCTTGCCCTTGGTCCTCATCTTTGTAAGTCACCTTGATTTAGCACTTGTGTGTTTCATCAGTTTCTTTCTGAAAATATTTAGTGAACTCCATGACAGTAGCTGAAGCAAGGGGCTATAGCAGCACACAATTAGACTACAAATGCATGCTGGGGCGGGCATGCCCTGAGCTCGTGAAGTGAGCGCGTGAAAAGGCAGACGCTCGTGCACCCAACACACACACGCACACTAAGACTAACACTCACACAACACACACACACACAGGTCACTCGTATGGCTATAACGAATCTGACGGTGTGTATCTGTATTCAAAAGGCTGTACGGGACCTCAGTGAATGATCTTTTAAAATCAAACAAAAAGGGTTCTACAAGCAGTGGTTACAACAGGCAAATAGCTTCAAGAGCGTTTTCCAAATACTGATGGACTCAACTAACAAAAGAATGGAATATCTGAGAGATCCAGGACCTTAAGAACAGTTTGCAATTTGATGTAGTTCTGTCCTTGAGCAGTTCTTGTCTATTAATGTTCTGTATTATGTCACGCTTCGTGTGGACCCCAGGAAGAGCAGCTGCTGCTTTTGCAACAGCTACTAAAATACCCCAAATACCAAAATACCCAGGGAGAGGTGGATGCCCTGAAAGACACTTGCAGCAAGGTGGCAACAAACTGTAAGTCCTCTCAAGATGACATCAGCACTGTATTTGAATCATTATTAACAATGACTGGGAAAACAGACTATTTAGAGGGACACTCCAGGAGAAATAACATTGTTGTGGATGGCATACCAGAGTCTTCACATGAGAACTGTCCCGAGTCTGAGGAGAAAGTAAGAAGAATGATCATTGAAAAACTGCAGATGGATCATACGAAGATTGAGGTGGAGCACACCCACATGTCTGGGATATATGTAACCATCCTAGGTGACAGACCCAGGCCAATATTGGTCAAGGTTTAAGGAAAATATGGCTGTTCTGGAGCGAGCCAAGAAATTGGTAGGAACCAACATCTTCCTCAACAAGGACTTCTCTGAAGCTGTGCGCCAGAGGTGGAAATAACTTTTCCCAGCTATGAACGCTGCCAGAGAGCATTGCTTATATCCGCTATGACAGGCTCATTTTCCACCCTCCCTCCAAAAAGACTGTGAGGAACTGAGAGAGCCAATCCTTAGGGTCTGTAGCTTCAACCCAACATCACACATACACACACACACACACACACACACACACACACACACACACACACACACACACACACACACACACACACACACACACACACACACACACACACACACACACACACACAAAACAAAATAAATAAGCTACCAATGAAAGGGCTAAGAATAGCCCATATTAATATGTAGCCTTAGAAATAGTGTTCATGAAATCAATAACTTGCTAACATCGGATAACATTCATATACTGGCCATCTCTGAAACTCACATAGATAATTCCTTTGATGATACAGCAGTAGCAAAACAGGGATATGACATCTACAGTAAAGACAGGAATGCCTATGGGGGAGGTGGTGCTGTATATGTTCAGAGCCATATTCCTGTAAAGCTTGGAGAGGATTTCATGTCAAATGTTGTTGTAGTGTTGTGGTTGCAAGTTCACCTGCCTCATCTAAAGCCTCATCATTTGGGGTGATGCTATTGACCACCAAGTTCTAAGAGTCAGTATTCGGATAATATGTGTGCAATGCTTGATAATGTGTGTGATATTAACAGAGGTCTATTTTCTGGCTGACCTGAACATTGACTGGATAGCAGCGAGCTGTCCTCTCAAGAGGAAGCTGCTAACTGTGACTAATGCCTGTAATATGACCCAGGTTATCACTCAGCCAATTAGAGTGCACACCAATAGTGTTGAATCTGTGACATCAACTTGTATTGATCATATCTTCACTAACGCTGCAGAGCTTTGCTCCAAAGCAATAACATTGCGGAATTGACAAGGAAAGCCAAAGTGCCAAAGGTTTGGCCTAAATTAATTTATAAGAGATCTCATGAAATGTTTCTCAGTGTTCTGAGTCTCAGGGCGGCAGGTAGCCTAGCGGTTAGAGTGTTGGGCCAGTAACTGAAATGTAGCTGGTTTGAATACCTGAGACGACAAGGAGAAAAACCTGTTGATGTGTCCTTGAGCAAGGCACCTAACCCTAATTTGCTCCAGGGGCTGACCCTGTAGGTATGCTGTCATTGTAAATAAGAATTTGTTCTTAACAGACTTGCTTAGTTAAATACAATTATTTTGTTGAAGATGTAAAAAATGTATGTTGGTCTGATGTGTATGAAGAAGTGACTCCATATGCAGCACTGGATGTAGTTGTACAATTATTCATGCCAATGGTTGACAAGCATTCACCGGTTAAGGAACTAACTGGGATAACTGTTAGATCACCCTGTGTTGATGATGAATTGAAAAATGTTATGGTTCAAAGAAATTATGCAAAAGAGTCAGGCTCAGCTGATTGGTTGACATTCTGACATATTGTAAACTGAGAAATGTTGTGACTAAACTTAACAAAAGAAGCAGATATTATATTACCATACAAAGATAAATTACATAAAACACAATGGGAAAAGTCTTTGGAGTACCTTAAATAATATAATGGCCAGAAATGAATGAAATGAAGCGATTTCCATCCTTCATTGAAGTTCATGTGTCATTTATAACAAAATCTATATCAAAATCATTTAAATTACTATTTCACTAGTAAAGTGGAATAACTCAGAAGTGAAATGACAACATTGAACCGTGAACCATCATATTTTTGTATAAAATATCTAATAATGAAAGAGAAGGATTGCTGTTTTGAATTTGGTCAAGCTAGTGTGGGAGAGGTGGAAAAACAATTGTCATCCATCAATAATGATGAGCCACCAGGTACAACCTTGATGGGAAACTATTTACAATGGTAGCAGACGGTATTTGTAGCAGACTGTATTGGTAGCAGACTGTATTGGTAATATATTGTATTGATAACGGACTGTTTTGTAACCAAAGCCTAAAGGAGTGTGTGTGTCCACAGGCGTGGAAGGATCTAAAGTAATTCCACTGCCTAAAAACAGTAAAACATCCTTTGCTGGCTCTAACAGCCATCCAATCAGATTGCTGCCTGCTCTTAGTAAACTGATGGAGGGGATTAGAGAAGGGCACTCAATTTGTACTGCGCTGACTAAGATGACTGATGGTAGCCTTCCACAAGCTTGGGTGAATTTTGGCCCATTCCTCCTGACAGAACTGGTGTAACTGAGTCAGGTTTGTAGGCCTCCTTGCTAGCACACACTTTTTCAGTTCTGCCCACAAATGTTCTATAGGATTGAGGTCAGGGCTTTGTGATGGCCACTCCAATAACTTGACTTTGTTGTCCTTAAGCCATTTTTCCATAACTTTGGAAGTATGCTTGGGGTCATTGTCCATTTGGAAGACCCATTTGCGACCAAGCTTTAACTTCCTGACTGATGTCTTGAGATGTTGCTTCAATATATCCACATAATTGTCCTTCCTCAAGATGCCATCTATTTTGTGAAGTGAACCAGTCAATCCTGCAGAAAAGTACCCCCACAACATGATGCTTCACGGTTGGGATGGTGTTCTTCAGCTTGCAAGCGTACCACTTTTTCCTCCAAACATAACAATGGTCATTATGGCCCAACAGTTCTATTTTTGTTTCATCAGATCAGAGGACATTTCTCCAAAAAGTACGATCTTTGTCCCCATGTGCAGTTGCAACCCGTAGTCTGTCTTTTTTATGGAGGTTTTGGAGCAGTGGCTTCTTCCTTGCTGAGCGGCCTTTCAGGTTATGTCGATATAGGACTCGTTTTACTGTGGATATAGATACTTTTGTACCTCTTTCCTCCAGCATCTTCACAAGGTCCTTTGCTGTTGTTCTAGGATTGATTTGCACTTTTGCACCAAAGTATGTTCATCTCTTAGAGACAGAATGCGTCTCCTTCTTGAGTGGTATGATGGCTGTGTGGTCCAATGGTGTTTATACTTGCGTACTGTTGTTTGTACAGATGAACGTTGTACATTCAGGTGTTTGGAAATTGCTCCCAAGGATGAACCAGACTTGTGGAGGTCTACAGTTTTTTTGCTGAGGTCTTGGCTGATTTCTTTATATTTTCCCATGATGTCGAGCAAAGAGGCCCTGAGTTTGAAGGAAGGCCTTGAAATACATCCACAGCTACACCTCCAATTGACTCAAAGTATGTCAATTAGCCTATCAGAAGCTTCTAAAGCCATGATTTTCTGGAATTTTCCAAGCTGTTTAAAGGTACAGTCAACTTCTGACCCACTGGAATTGTGATATAGTGAATTAGTGAAATGAAGTGAAATAATCTGTCTGTAAACAATTGTTGGAAGAATTACTTGTGTCATGCACAAAGTAGATGTCCTAACCGACTTGCCAAAACTATAGTTTGTTAACATGAAATCTGTGGAGTGGTTGAAAAATGAGTTTTAATGACTTCAACCTAAGTGTATGTAAACTTCCGACTTCAACTGTAAGTCATATTGACAAAGTTGTTGTGAAGATGGGAGGGGTATGTCTGATGTTCAGCGTTTTTGTCACAAAAATCAACTGTACTAGTTGTTCCAGCTCTGGTCTTGATTAGTGTCAGGTAAGATGGTCAAGTGCATCAAAGAAAGAACTAGTAAAGCTGCAGCTGGCTCAGAACAGAGCAGCACGCCTTGACCTTAAATGCACAAACAGAACTAACATCAACAACATGCATGCCAGTCTTTCCTGGTTGAGGGTTGACGAGAGATTAACTGCTTTTCTTCTAGTTTTTATGAGAAATAGTACTGTGACGATAACTCCAGATTGCCTGCATAATCAAATAACATTCAGCTCAGACACCCATACATATCCAACAACACATGCCGTCAGGGGTCTCTTCACAGTCCCCATGTCCATAACAAATTCACACCAACACACAGTTTTATACAGAGCCATGATTGCATGGAACTCCCTTCCATCTCCAATTACTCAAGCAAACAGAAAAATTACCTTTCAAACGGCTGATAAAAAAGCAACTAATGGAACAGCGGGGATTGTGGGGGAAACACACACAAACACACACAGACAAACTCTAACACACACATCATTTTTTAGTTGCATTGTTTGCATAATTTTTTTGTTGCCTTGTTTGTATATCATTGTATTGTAGATTTGTGTAAATGTCCTTGTCTGTCAGTTTATGTGTTTTGTAGGTGCTGGTTCTGCAAAAGCTAATGGGGATCCAAATATATAAACACACCCACACTTCAAACTGTCTAAGCCATACCAGCCACACCAGCTGTTAACTCCTATTCTCACTTACTTCTATATTTGCTCAGTGCTGGCTTACATAGCAGATGTACTGTATGTCTAGAAAACATCAGTCAACATGCATATTGTGGGAAAATTATGGGGGAAAAATGATCATATACCCATATGGATTCAATGAGTCACCGGTTCATTTTCAGAGGGAATGTTAGTGGAACATTTCTATTCACATGATGTTGCTATCCTCCTGAGACCCAGCAAAAAAGTTTTGGAATATACTGTATATTTTTTTGTATCAAATAGGTGTTTGGGGTTAAGTGTTTTTTTATTCTTATTATTATTATTGCATGTGCATTGTAGTGGCCATTAGGTTTCGGTAGAAAGTAAATATGAAAAATGTTGCATTACAGCAAATGGAGACAATAGGTAAAAAACACAGTTAGCGCATCCTGAGGTCCACTACAGAGGACATTTGTTAACATGGTCTTATTTAATGTGAAAAAAAAGATTAAACTGCTCTGAAAACTCACCAATATATTCCTAAAATACTTAACTATAACTCACAAAAAGTATAATTACACAATTACACACACACGTACAGTAAAATGTGGTAATTGTGATGCTAACTGTAATGCTAGCCATTTTGAAGAACCAGAAATAAAACAATATCAATGTGACAACCCCACACGTGCGATATCATTGAAAAGACCAGAATGTCTTCTCAAAAGTACTACAGGACATTACACAGTGACCACGTTTACATGCTCACCAATATAACGTTATTATTCGGGATACTCAAGTATTCTGTTTTTGGGTTGACGGATATAAACATCATATCCCGTTTACAATAACCTGAAAAAGGTTGTATCCCAGTTATGGCATGTAAACATCTTATCCTGCTTACTGTTATTTTTGCGATCTTCACAGGCTCAGTTTCACAGATTATGGGTGATGTTTTCAGCTGATTGTCAAACAAATCACTTAAAAAAGTATGCTAATTGCGCAGCTCGATCCACCAAAATAATTCCATCATAATCTAGCCTACTACAATTCTAATTAATTTACTACTGGCTACTTTCACCCTTCATTTAGGCAAGTTTCTGCTTATAATTTGGTAGGCCATATTATAATTTCTGACATTCGGTAGGACATTTGTTTGTTAACTATAGTTTGATACATGCAGCTTCTCCTCTGTCATAACTTGTTGACCTGGAAGACTAAATAAAGGTGAGCACTAAAAATAGTGCTCACCAGAATAATGGCTTTACACTGATAGAATGCATTAGTAATCTAATTAACAACGGTAAAGTTGTGTGTTTCATTTCGAGACTGATGAGAAAGCGCAATAACCCCAAAACAGTGAAAAGATTGGTCCTGTGCAAAATGTCCAAATGTCATCAGTTTGACCGGTTTTAAGGAAATGAAAAGCTGAGAAAATGAACAGGTTTCTGATAAGACTTCAGTTGGTCTTGGCTGCATATTTTATGTGGTTGAAATACTGCTTGCATAACAGTGTCAAAGATAACACATTACACACACATTTACATTTTCTCAAGAGATGCTGAAAGAACAAAATCATATTTCACCACTGCTGTTCCCGAGACAAAATTAACATTTGTTGAATGATTTCACTGTAAGAAATGCATAATTTGCAGGTGTTCATATTATTATATTACAACCAATATACCTAACTGAGGAATATTCTGTTCATGGGTACAAAGATACTCATGAGTGGGATATCAAAGGTGCATGTGAACAACTTATCCCGAATAAGACCTTATGAGGGATATGAGCTACTATCCGGAATACTGTGCACATGTAAACGTGTTCAGAGGCATGTATGGCCTTAGAGATACGTACCCAAAACTAAATTGCTGGGTCTCAGGAGGCTATGCATATGTGATTAAGTACTGTATTACCACATACAAATTGATGAGTGTCATCATGTACTTATACATATTATATTAGGTCTTGATTTCTATGTATGCCAGTATTACTTAAACATCCAAGTCCAAAAATAAATTCCATTTGACTCTACAGTCGTGGCCAAAAGTTTTGAGAATGACACAAGTATTGGTCTCCACAAAGTTTGCTGCCTTAGTGTTGATGATGGCAATTTGCATATACTCCAGAATGTCATGAAGAGTGATCAGATGAATTGCAATTGATTGCATAGTCCCTCTTTGCCATGAAAATGAACTTAATCCCCCAAAAACATTTCCACTGCATTTCAGCCCTGCCACAAAAGGACCATCTGCCATCATGTCAGTGATTGTCTCGTTAACACAGGTGAGAGTGTTGACGAGGACAAGGCTGGAGATCACTCTGTCATGCTGATTGAGTCAGAATAACAGACTGGAAGCTTTAAAAGGAGGGTGGTGCTTGAAATCATTGTTCATCCTCTATCAACCATGGTTACCTGCAAGGAAACACGTGCCATCATCGTTGCTTTGCACAAAAAGGGCTTCACAGGCAAGGATATTTCTGCTGGTAAGATTGCACCTAAATCAACCATTTATCAGATCATCAAGAACTTCAACGAGAGGTTAAATTGTTGTGAAGAAGCCGTCAGGGCGCCCAAGAAAGTCCAGCAAGCGCCAGGACCATCTCCAAAAGTTGATTCAGCTGCGGGATCGGGGCACCACCAGTGCAGCTGCGGGATCGGGGCACCACCAGAACCATCCAAGAACAGTTTGGTGACGACCAATGCCTTTTCCAGCATGATGGAGCACCTTGCCATAAGGCAAAAGTGATAACTAAGTGGCTCGGGGAACAAAACATCAACATTTTGGGTCCATGGCCAGGAAACTCCCCAGACCTTAATCCCATTGAGAACTTGTGGTCGATCCTCAAGAGGCAGGTGGACAAACAAAAACCCACAACTTCTGACAAACTCCAAGCATTGATTATGCAAGAATGGCCTGCCATCAGTCAGGATGTGGCCCAGAAGTTAATTGACAGCATGCAGAGGTCTTGAAAAAGAAGGGTCAACACTGCAAATATTGACTCTTTGCATAAACTGAATGTCTTTGTCAATGAAAGCCTTTGACACTTATGGAATACTTGTAATTATACTTCAGTGAACACTGAAGCAGCAAACTTTGTGGAGACCAATACTTGTGTCATTCTCAAAACTTTTGGCCACGACTGCAGTATGAAGACATGATATGATGTCATATCATGTCTTCATACTAGAAATCAAATGGCGCCGGGAGTCAGGGCAGCCGTTTTACGGGCGCCTAACCAATTTTGCGTTGTAACTTATTTTGTACATAATGTTTCTGCCATTGTATCTTACGGCAAAAAGGAGCTTCTGGATATCAGGACAGCGATCATTAACCTCGGATTGGAGGAGGACTTCTTCTTCAATAAACGGGACGCACATGATGTACTTCAGAGACCCAGCAAGATCCCTGTCATCGGCAGGAGGAGGAGACGCAGGTATAGGGGACTCAGAGCGGGGTGCCTTGTAAGGATCCGCCGACGGCGAGTGGGATATCTGCCCTTACCATCAGTACTGCTAGCCAACGTACAATCATTGGACAATAAATTAGATGAGATTCGATCACGAATATCCTACCAACGGGACATAAAAAACTGTAATATACGACATGGACACCATTCAGCTGGCGGGATACACGCTGCACTGGCTAGATAGAACAGCAGACTCCGGTAAGACGAGAGGGAGGGTGGCTGTGAATATTTGTAAACAACAGCTGGTGCACGGAATCTAAAGAAGTCTCTAGATTCTGCTCTTCTGAAGTAGAGTATCTCATTATAAGCTGTAGACCACACTATTTGCCGATAGAGTTTTCAACTATATTTTTCGTGGCTGTTTATTTACCACCACAGACGGATGCTAAGACCGCACTCAGTCAGCTGTAAAAGGCAATAAGCAAACAGGAAAACACCCATTCAGAGGTGGCGCTCTTAGTGGCCGGAGACATTAATGCAGGGAAACTTAAAAATTCTGGACCACCTTTACACCACACACAAAGGCGCATACAAAGCTCTCCCTCTCCCTCCATTTGGCAAATCTGACCATAATTCCATCCTCCTGATTCCTGCTTACAAGCAAAAACTTAAGCAGGTACCAGTGACTCAGTCAATAAAGAAGTGGTCAGATGACGCAGATGCTAAGCTACAGGACTGTTTTGCATGTTTCAAGCAGACCAAAATAGTCCCTGTGCCCAAGAACACTCACATCTGTAGCCATGAAGTACTTTGAAAGGCTGGTCATGGCTCACATTAACACCATTATCACAGAAACCCTAGACCCACTCCAATTTGCATACCGCTCAAACAGATCCACAGATGATGCAATCTCTACTGCACTCCACACTGCCCTTTCCCACCTGGACAAAAGCAACATCTACGTGAGAATGCTTTTCATTGACTACAACTCAGCGTTCAACACCATAGTGCCCTCAAAGCTCGTCACTAAGATAAGGATCCTGGGACTGAACACCTCCCTCTGCAACTGGATCCTGGACTTCCTGATGGGCCGCCCCAAGGTGGTAAGGGTAGGACACAACACATTTGCCAAGCTGATCCTCAACACTGGGGCCCCTCAGGGGTTCGTGCTCAGTCCCCTCCTATACTCCCTGTTCACCCATGACTGCATGGCCAGGCATGACTCCAACACCATCATTAAATTTGCAACAGTGATTCACAACAGTGGTAGGTCTGATCACGGACAATGACGAGACAGCCTATAGGGAGGAGGTCAGAGACAACATCCTCTCCCTCAACGTCATCAAAACGAAGGAGATGAGGAGGACTGAGCACACCCCCATTCTCATTGACGGGTCTGCAGTGGAGCAGGTTGAGAGATTCGAGTTCCTTTGTGTCCACATCACCAACAAACTAGAATGGTCCAAACACACCAAGACAGTCGTGAAGAGGGCACGACAAAGCCTATTCCACCTCAGGAGACTGAAAATATTTGGCATGGGTCCTCAGATCCTCAAAAGGTTCTACAGCTGCAACATCGAGAGCATCCTGACTGGCTGCATCCCTGCCTGGTATGGCAACTGCTCGGCCTCCGACCGCAAGGCACTACAGAGGGTAGTGCGTATGGCCCAGTACATCACTGGGGCCAAGCTTCCTGACATCCAGGAACTCTATACCAGGTGGTGTCAGAGGAAGGCCCTAACAATTGTCAAAGACTCCAGCCACCCTAGTCATGGACTGTTCTCTCTGCTACCGCATGGCAAGCTGTACCAGAGAGTCAAGTCTAGGTCCAAAAGGTTTCTCAACAGCTTTTACTTCCAAGCCATAAGCTAATCAAATGGCTACCTGGACTATTTGCTATCCCCCACCCCCCACCCTCTCTCTTTTACACTGCTGCTCTCTGTTTACCATCTATGCATAGTCACTTTAAATAAGCCTGCATGTACATATTACCTAAATTAGCCCGACTAACCGGTGCCCCTGCACATTGACCCTGTACCGGTACCACCTGTATATAGCACCTGTATACCACCTGTGTGTATATATATATATATATATATATATATATATATATTTTTTTTTTTTTTTTTTTTTTTACTGTCATTTTACAGTTTTTTATTTCTTTACTTATCTATTGTTTACATAATACTTATTTTTTACTTAAACTGCACTGTTGGTTAGGGCTTGTAATTAAGCATTTCACTGTAAGGTCTACAACTGTTGTATTCGGCGCACGTGACAAATAAACTTTGATTTGAAATAAGTCTGTGCAATGATTTCCACACACTAATTAGAAATCACTTGTGTCCCTACTTTCCTATCACATAATCTGTATTCACTAACCAATAGTTAATAGAGGGCGGCAGGTAGCCTAGCGGTTAGACCGTTGGGCCAGTAACCGAAATGTCACTGGTTCGAATACCTGAGCCGACAAGGTGAAAGAACCTGTTGATGTGTCCTTGAGCAAGGCACTTAACCCTAATATGCTCCATGGGCTGACCTTGTAGGTAGGCTGTCATTGTAAATAAGAATTTGTTCTTAACTGACTTGCCTAGTTACATAGTGTTGAGTGTACAAAGTGAGTAAAAAGTATAAGTGTTAAAAGGTAGAGTGTTTGGCTCTACCTGGTAACCTCTTTCGCCATTAGATGGTGGTTGGTAGAAAGGAGCGTGGTATAACAACCCAACACTGTATTGTTGAATGGGAGTGATTATTGCTTCTAATGTAAAATGAGATGGCTATTGTGCAAGCTGAAGGTCATTGTGCAGCATAACAGCTATTGTGCTTGGTGAAGGCTGTTTCCACAATATTGACCAGGGATAACAGATGACTCCACCAACTCACATCTGAGCAAACAACAAACAAGAGAGGTACAGCATCCAGTGACAGACGCACACACCAGTGTTAATTTTGTCAACAATAACTATGACTAAAAATATTTATCAACAACCTATTTTTCATGACTAAAAATAATGACAATAACGAGACGAGACAACCTTAAAAAAATCTACATGAAGCTACTGTCGTAACTTTGCCTAATTAAATTGGTGACTGCTATTTATTGAATAATTACCTACTATGTCTAATTATTGGATTAAATTAATCCTGCAATAATTAGCTCATTAGGAATCCTGGGGCACCACGGAAAGAAGTTTATTTTTACTGAGTTGCCACTTTCTGAATTTAACTCGGATGTATTGTCCTATCTTTCGATATATAGTAGTCCCTTATTTAATGTCTGTCGCCTAATCAATCTCGTTCTAAACGTTGTAGAACCCGAAAATCCGCACAAACCCCAGCCTAACTAATCCTTCCGTAATACACAAATTGGTTTAATGATTTATTTACTAACTAAATGATAATACAGGATTCACACAGTAATGGGTTATCAAATATGGTTCTCATACAATGAAACTTAATATGATAACGAGCGGACCAACACAGTATGACACTTAAACACGATGGAGAGAGAGAGAGAGAGAGAGAGAGAGAGAGAGAGAGAGAGAGAGAGATCTAGGAAGAGAAACACCCTTCAATAGATTTGGAGACTACACTTAGTTAGCCCTAATACCTTGCCCGCACTGCCGCTTTATGGGTCAAAATGTAATGCATGTATTTACTTTGTTGAGGGTCTTCGATAATAATCTCTGTTGTCCACAAGCTTCCTAGAACTCATTTTTGAAGATTGGTCTTCTGAGGGCGGCTAATCAGCCGTGGTAGATACCCCCTTTGATGGATATGAAAGCAGTGTAGAGCGCGATGACTTAGAAGAGAGTAAACGTGGTGATTCTGCTCGAATCCACCTACTAGATACAGTTCTCGACCGTAGAATTGATTGTTCCAAAATATTATTTTGTTGGAACCTCGTGTTGTCTTTTTGGGGGTTGTGACGTTTCTGTCTTTTATGACCGCTCCATGAATTCCCTGAGCGTAGCTTGGGCAAGCAAGGCATTAGAATGAACTATGATCTTGTGTAAACAGCTAATATCGCAGTCTTATCGTGACAAAAACATTCTCTTTAATCTGGATATTTTCCATCATTTACACACTATGAAAACTCTTAAAGGTACAATGTTTCCATCATCACGACTTCATTTAACTTTTAATGACATCACATAATCGACATTCATATTCATATGCCAACAGTCCTCACTTTCTCCATTTCGGATAAAAGTAATCATGTTCCAATGTATTGTTTCATAGGCATACAGTTTTGGTCTTAAGAACAAAGGATCATAAACTGGGGCTCTTCTCTTTTCCTGTGGGGGATAAGAGGGTCTGGTTGTCTTTAAAGGGGTCAAACCCTGTTTAACCTCAAGTCATGACACTACCTTTCATCTGTTTTGTCCAATCATAAGCATGCATGCCTTGCATGCAGAATATTTAATGCGATCTTGTCATTGGCCGATAACATATTTATGTTGTGTGGGCTGTTTGAGCTAAGCCGGCTCTCTCACACAGCTCCTGGGCAGCCACTTCAATCACTTGTCTCTCTTTTGAACTGATGTGCCAGGACCTTAATTGTAACTTACCTCAATTTGATACAATAATGTCTTTGATAATCTTTGCTTTCATATACAGATGTAGAATCTTAATTTGAGCCAGTTTGCTACAGCAGGAAAATTATCCTGCAGCAACAGGAAATATGAATTATTATGTGGATTATAGTTAATGGCCATTTTTTGCAAGGGCAAATAAAGTCTGACATTTTAAAGTAGTCATAAAACCTTGAATACATTACAAGTTTGCATTTCCTGCTATACAGGAGTGTATTAAGACCCTACATCTTTACGCCATTTTTGCTCTGATCAAATCAGAAGCTCTATTTTGCCATGTGCGCTATTCATCTCATCTGTGCTGCTGCACATATGTGACTAAAATGACTGTGACTAAAACTAGGCTAAAATTTTTGTCAACTCATAATAACTAAAATTAATGGATAAAATGACTAAAATGTGACTAAGAATAAAAGGTATTTTAAAACTAAGACTAAGAGTAAAACTAATTCTAAGACTAAAAATAAAATAGCTGCCACAATTAACACACACACACACACACACACACACACACACACACATACACACACACACACACACACACACACACACACACACACACACACACACACACACACACACACACACACACACACACACACACACAGTCCTTGTCTGAGTCGGGTACTGTTTGCAGCTCAACAAACAACACACCACTGAAAGGAAATGGGCAAACTGCCCCTTCCACAACCTATTACCTATCCCCAGGGAAGACTTTGACCCACAACTTATTCCCCAGTCTCCGGCCCACAACACAACCCTATCGCTGTGAGGCTCTCTGAGACTGCTCTATGGAGAGGAACACCATGTACAGCTCTCCCCCTCTCCTTTCCTCCCTCTTCTATCCTCCCGTCCCTCAGCCCAGATTCACAGCTTAGAGCGCCCACGAAGCTGCTGCTCGTCAGGGCTGGTTTCCTTCTCTGAGCTCTGTCACTCTCTCTCACTCCCTCTCTCTGAGACCACTGTGCTAGTTCGCAGTTTCATCAGAATAGATAGAGAATATATTGTAAACTAAACAATATCCGTATTCGCTCTAACCCAGTTGCATTAACAACCGATTTCAGTTGCAATATGTTAAGAATCAGCATCCATATTGGCTCTAACCTAGTTGCATGTAACGGACTTCACTTGCAACATGCCATGTTAGTTGGATCTTGAGAGTGAATGGGAAGATGGCGGCATCAGGGTGGATGATATGTGAGGCTCAGGGAGAAGCAGGGAGAAGTAGAGGGTTGATGTAAAGTGATTAAAAGCCGATTGGCATGCTGCTGCCGTACTGTAGCTACAGAGCATTGAGCTAGCTGGAGTTGACTGTGCATGGGCATGTTTGGCACAAACACACTCTTCTGATTGTGCACCTCCTACATCAAGTATCTAAGAAACAGATCCCAGGGCCGTCCTCTCTCTTTATCTCATCTTTCTCTCGTTGTCTTTCTCAAGCTGTGTGTGAACGTGTGTGTGTGGGTGGGCGTATCATCTGCCTCCAATATGAATCCATTTTGATGTAGAACTATGGGTCCTGTTTGATATTGAACAAGGTTTGAGCTAAATGCAGGCTGGCATGAGTCTTCCACAACGGGAGGCATATCAAGTTTCCACTGGAAAGGCTAAGAACAAAGACGCGGTAATATTGCACCTGCTTGGATCAGCAATACAAATAAGATGCATATTACAGGGTTTGATTGAAAGTAAACAGATGAAAGAGAGAAGCTAAGCTAATGCCGCCACAGATATACAGTTAAATGAATGAGCTGTCTTCTACAGTAGGTTCCACAGATATCAGGACAGCGATCGAAGCAGGAGACCTTGTGGAGACTGCCTCCTCTTTCCTGAGTGAGTGAACAGTGTAAAGGCTCTGTTAAAAACAGGTTGTGGGTTAAGAGAGAATGCGGATAAAAGGCGGGTTGAGGGAGTGAACGGCCCTGTACCTCACTCACACACACGTTCACACAACACACACGCAGCCCATGAAGAGCCTTGGCTGCTAATCCACACTGGTGTTGTTGTTGAGAATGGGAGAAGGTGAAGGGAAGTACAGGAGTGTACGTGTCGTAGGAGGGGAGGAGGGGAGATAGGGAAGAGGGACATGAGGGGAAGGAGAGGAGAGGGGGAGGAGGGGCAGGAGTGTTTGTGTCGTAGGAGTGAAGGAGGGAAAGGAAGGTTGGAAAGAGAGGAGTGCATGTGATCTAGGGTTAGGTGGGTACAGCTGAGGATGTTAATGATCCAGCTATAGCTTGTGAGCTCATGCCCCTGTTCCTCTGTCGCTCCACTGGGACAAGATCATCCACTGTCCAATCACTCCTCTGATTCTGTTCTTTGTCTCATCCCTGGGACAAGATCATCCACTGTCCAATCACTCCTCTGATTCTGTTCTTTGTCTCATCCCTGGGACAAGATCATCCACTGTCCAATCACTCCTCTGATTCTGTTCTTTGTCTCATCCCTGGGACAAGATCATTCACTGTCCAATCACTCCTCTGATTCTGTTCTTTGTCTCAACCCTCTCCTACTTCAATCCGTTTCTCTTCTCATCCCTCTTTTCTCCTTCAATCCTCCCATTGCTCCAGTGAGCCTTAGACCTCGTCTCAGAAAATAACAAGCAGATGAATGGCACTGGAGATAGTGTATCTGTCCAAGCCATTCATGGGAGAACACTCAGATTAGGACTTCAAATCAACCGCTGAACATACTGTATATCATTTAATTGCTCGCCTAGCTCACAAAAAACACAGCCTAAGCTTTAGCTCAGTGGACTAAAACAGTCTTGTGGTAGGCATGAGTCTGTCACACTCAGTAAAAGCATAGCTATGTTTTCCAACAGGACAGCCTACAGATGTAGGATCTTGATTTGAGCCAGTTTGCTACAGCCGGAAAATATTCCTGCAGCAACAGGAAATGTTAATTGCTATGCAAATTATAATTAATGGATATTTTTATAGTAGTTGATGCATTTTTCATAAGGGAAAATCAAGTCTGAAATTTCAAAGTGGAAATTACAAACTTCAGAAGCCTTATTAAATATTTTAAATGTCCTGCATTGCAGGAAAGTTGTCCTGCAACAGGAGATCTTCTGTTGTGATTTGTATGTGCTTTCCAGAGCCACTGTCTAAGGTCTGTATTGTAGGGGTGAACCAAAACCGTAGGCGTGGGTGGGTTCCCATTAATTTCAGTACTAATTGAGCTGTCCGTTAGGGAGAAGGACAAAGTAATGTACAGGCTTTAATGGGCTCCCTGGGGCCACATAAAGTGAACATAGATTTACTAGTAATTAACGAGTTACAGTACTGTACACCTTGAATAATGCCTGCCTGATTTAGGCCTGTTAAAAAACAGCTCAGAGCAGCAGGAGCAGGGTAACCGTGGCACATCACTGCTAATATAAACATAGACATACATACTGTAGGAACATGCACACACACACACACACACACACACACACACACACACACACACACACACACACACACACACACACACACACACACACACACACACACACACACACACACACACACACACAGTAGGAACACACACACAGTAATTGCAAAAAGAGGCCTAAAGTGCATGCCAGAATCTTTATTCGCACACAATACAAATAAATAAATAAAAGCACACACCTCTACAACCCAAACATAGAAAAATAAACATACGCACTTCAATATCTTAATCTTTAAAAACATTACCCTTCCTGTACATGAGCTCTTGTCTTTTCACATTTCCTGTTTTTTTTTCTCCAGCTAGATAGCTGTCAAAACATGGTTTAACATGGCTGAACATAAACATGCTCATATGTTTGTTTTATTCATACAGTCATGCAGTGGCGGACTGGCCGTCGGGAGCATCGGGACATTTCCCGGTGGCCTGGGCGGTCAGAAAAGTAAAGGTGGAGCAGAGAGAGAGAGAATAAAAAAGAGAAAGGCCCTTGCCACAGACGCAGCTAAATGCTGCAAAATAAGCAACATGTTCGCCAGTAAGGGACCAGGTCAGTCAAAAACACTAGCTAAAACACACACACTGACTAAACAGTTTGCAAGTCTTACGTCTTCGTGGAGGAATTATATCATAGCAATGAGTGCAACATAGCGATAATAATATGACATTGAAGGTAACATGTTTCAACTAGTAAAAAATAGTAAACCTAGACTATGGACTTGCCAGCATTCAGTCATGACTCATTCTACATAAGCTAGGGAAAGTGCACATACAGTACACTGTTTAGCGAAACAGGCTAGAGTAACGTAACCATAAAACATCCATGAACATAACACAGTAGCCTGTGTGACACAGGACTGGCAATGACAAAGATCATTAGCGTCATTAGGAGTCGGAAGAGGACGACGACGACGTGCTTCTGTTCCCTCACTCGTGGGGACTCCTGGAAGAGACCTCACAGGAAGGGGATTGGCGATGGAGAGAGGAAGATAGGGGCAGTCACAGCCCTCCAAAGCCAGTTCCCAACTCGGTGTCTCCAGCGCTGTTCCAGAGCTCGGTTCGGCCCGTGCCGACTCCGCGCACCACACCATCGGTGCGCATTCAGAACACGGAGAAGCTGAGGGAGGGGGATCGCCCACCACTTCGTATGCCAACGATCCATGATCGAAAGAAACCCGAGGGGTTTTATGAACACCCGTAGGAGGAACAGACGAGGTGGTGGAGAGCCTGGGTTGCTCTTCCTCTTGAGAAGCAGACGGACCCGCTCATTTTACAAATAGAGGAGGAGCAGCCCGGAACCTCCAGCGAAGGTCCGCAGCCCGGAACCTCCAGCGAAGGTCCGCAGCCCAGAGCCTACAGCAAAGGTCCCCAGCCTGGAACCTCCAGCGAAGGTCCGCAGCCCGGAACCTCCAGCGAAGGTCCGCAGCCCGGAACCTCCAGCGGAGGTCCGCAGCCCGGAACCTCCAGCGGAGGTCCGCAGCCCGGAACCTCCAGCGGAGGTCCGCAGCCCGGAACCTCCAGCGGAGGTCCGCAGCCCGGAACCTCCAGCGAAGGTCCGGAGCCCGGAGCCTACAGTGAAGGTCCGTAGCCCGGAGTCTACAGTGAAGGTCCGCAGCCCGGAACCTCCAGCGAAGGTCGGCAGCCCAGAGCCTCCAGCAAGGGTCCACAGGTCCGGGGCCGGTCGTCTGCTTCACTCCAGTGCCAGAGCAGTCCGCTCCACCGGTGCCCAGTCCGGGGCTGGTTGTCTGCTTCATTCCAGTGCCAGAGCAGTCCGCTCCACCGGTGCCCAGTCCGGGGCTGGTCGTCTGCTTCATTCCAGTGCCAGAGCAGTCTGCTCCACCGGTGCACAGTCCGGGGCCGGTCGTCTGTTTCACTCCAGTGTCAGAGCAGTCCGCTCCACCGGTGCCCAGTCCGGGGCCGGCCGTCTGCTCCACTCCAGTGACAGAGCAGTCTGCCACACCGGTGCCCAGTACGGGTCCGGTCGTCTGCCCCGCTCCAGAGCCGGAGCCACCTGCCACACCGGTGCCCAGTCCGGGTCTGGTCGTCTTCCCCGCTCCATGGCCGGAGCCGTTCGCCAGACCAGGTCCCATTCCAGGACAGGTCATCAGACTTGCGTCAGGGAGGAAAGTGTCCACTTCAACAGGGCCAGAACTGCCATCGAGGTGAATTGTCCCTCCCCAACCCTCCCATGTCATTTTTTGTATTATTATAATTTTTTTGAATGTATTTATCGCGTTCGGAAGTCCGCGCCTTAGAGGGGGGGTACTGTCAGGCTCTGGCCATAGGGAGCCCTTTGGCTCCTCTAGATAGCCAGGGTCAGAGCCTGACAGATCTAGGTCCCTAGATCTAGGTTTTATGTTTTGTGTTGAATCCCCAATTAGAGGCAGCTGCGAAGCTTTGTCTCTGATTGGGGATTCTATTTAAGTTGTTCTGTCCCACACCTGGGTGTGGGTCATTATCGTATATCGCAATGTCACAGTAAAAGTAAGTGTGTTTCCGTTTTGGTTATTGCATCGTTGTTTTTGTTTGTATAGTTCGTACATTTGAGTTTTGTAAATTAAATAAAACTGTGTCGAACTATCGCTGCACTGCTCCTTGGTCTCTCCCTACACCGACTCGTGACAATTAGTACCAGCATTACAAGTTACTACAATAATATACAGCTCTGGGAAAAATTAAGAGACCACTCCAAATTAAGAGACCAGTCTTAATTTTTTCCGGAGCTGTATTAATGTAGCCTACTGATACACTAATGATAGTGAGTATGATAATATAGTCTTTTCTTTGCAAAGGTGGAGAAGGAAGTAGCAGCAGCACTAGAGCTTCAGGTGCTCCTGCAGAACTGAAGATGGTGGTCAGTTCAGAGTCAGACTCAGAGCAGTAACCTTCATCAGGTACTACTTAAGAGCACAAACCTAAACATGTAGGCTATGATTTTAGATTAATATGTGCTTTATTTATGAGATTATCAGGAGGACTGTAATACAATCGATGACTGCACAAGTAATACAAGTTTAAGTTTAGGTTATTTATGTTATGTCAATGTTAATCTCATTCTGCAGAGAGAGAGAGAGAGAGAGAGAGAGAGAGAGAGAGAGAGAGAGAGAGAGAGAGAGGTTCAGAGCCCAGTACAGGGAAAATAGAAAGGGACGCCGAAAGCACTCAAAATCCATTTGATTATTTTGCCCGTCCTCAGTCCAAGGATTTTGACTTCTTTTTTCAGTACCACCCAAAACAAACCCCTCAAAGAGTCATTCCCAATGTATTCCACTCCAAAGATGGCAAAAAGAGAAAATGGCTGACATACAATGAAGTAACTCACTCCTTGTTCTGCTCAGTATGTCTTGCATTCGCAAAACCTTCAGCCAGAGTACAGGAACATGAGAGAAGCAAGACCCATAGAGAAAGTGCAGAAGCCTTTTTTCCTCAGAGCCAGCAAAGCAGACATCCGTACCCTTCTGAGTGCTAAGCAAATGTCAGTTCAAAGAGACCAGGTCAGAAAGATGAGGCAGGTCATGGAGTGTGTGATTGATGTAGTTAAAGTTATTGGTAAATGTGGGCTTAGCTACAGAGGACACAGACACACACACACACACACACACACACACACACACACACACACACACACACACACACACACACACACACACACACACACACACAGTCCTTGTCTGAGTCGGGTACTGTTTGCAGCTCAACAAACAACACACCACTGAAAGGAAATGGGCAAACTGCCCCTTCCACAACCTATTACCTATCCCCAGGGAAGACTTTGACCCACAACTTATTCCCCAGTCTCCGGCCCACAACACAACCCTATCGCTGTGAGGCTCTCTGAGACTGCTCTATGGAGAGGAACACCATGTACAGCTCTCCCCCTCTCCTTTCCTCCCTCTTCTATCCTCCCGTCCCTCAGCCCAGATTCACAGCTTAGAGCGCCCACGAAGCTGCTGCTCGTCAGGGCTGGTTTCCTTCTCTGAGCTCTGTCACTCTCTCTCACTCCCTCTCTCTGAGACCACTGTGCTAGTTCGCAGTTTCATCAGAATAGATAGAGAATATATTGTAAACTAAACAATATCCGTATTCGCTCTAACCCAGTTGCATTAACAACCGATTTCAGTTGCAATATGTTAAGAATCAGCATCCATATTGGCTCTAACCTAGTTGCATGTAACGGACTTCACTTGCAACATGCCATGTTAGTTGGATCTTGAGAGTGAATGGGAAGATGGCGGCATCAGGGTGGATGATATGTGAGGCTCAGGGAGAAGCAGGGAGAAGTATAGGGTTGATGTAAAGTGATTAAAAGCCGATTGGCATGCTGCTGCCGTACTGTAGCTACAGAGCATTGAGCTAGCTGGAGTTGACTGTGCATGGGCATGTTTGGCACAAACACACTCTTCTGATTGTGCACCTCCTACATCAAGTATCTAAGAAACAGATCCCAGGGCCGTCCTCTCTCTTTATCTCATCTTTCTCTCGTTGTCTTTCTCAAGCTGTGTGTGAACGTGTGTGTGTGGGTGGGCGTATCATCTGCCTCCAATATGAATCCATTTTGATGTAGAACTATGGGTCCTGTTTGATATTGAACAAGGTTTGAGCGAAATGCAGGCTGGCATGAGTCTTCCACAACGGGAGGCATATCAAGTTTCCACTGGAAAGGCTAAGAACAAAGACGCGGTAATATTGCACCTGCTTGGATCAGCAATACAAATAAGATGCATATTACAGGGTTTGATTGAAAGTAAACAGATGAAAGAGAGAAGCTAAGCTAATGCCGCCACAGATATACAGTTAAATGAATGAGCCGTCTTCTACAGTAGGTTCCACAGATATCAGGACAGCGATCGAAGCAGGAGACCTTGTGGAGACTGCCTCCTCTTTCCTGAGTGAGTGAACAGTGTAAAGGCTCTGTTAAAAACAGGTTGTGGGTTAAGAGAGAATGCGGATAAAAGGCGGGTTGAGGGAGTGAACGGCCCTGTACCTCACTCACACACACGTTCACACAACACACACGCAGCCCATGAAGAGCCTTGGCTGCTAATCCACACTGGTGTTGTTGTTGAGAATGGGAGAAGGTGAAGGGAAGTACAGGAGTGTACGTGTCGTAGGAGGGGAGGAGGGGAGATAGGGAAGAGGGACATGAGGGGAAGGAGAGGAGAGGGGGAGGAGGGGCAGGAGTGTTTGTGTCGTAGGAGTGAAGGAGGGAAAGGAAGGTTGGAAAGAGAGGAGTGCATGTGATCTAGGGTTAGGTGGGTACAGCTGAGGATGTTAATGATCCAGCTATAGCTTGTGAGCTCATGCCCCTGTTCCTCTGTCGCTCCACTGGGACAAGATCATCCACTGTCCAATCACTCCTCTGATTCTGTTCTTTGTCTCATCCCTGGGACAAGATCATCCACTGTCCAATCACTCCTCTGATTCTGTTCTTTGTCTCATCCCTGGGACAAGATCATCCACTGTCCAATCACTCCTCTGATTCTGTTCTTTGTCTCATCCCTGGGACAAGATCATTCACTGTCCAATCACTCCTCTGATTCTGTTCTTTGTCTCAACCCTCTCCTACTTCAATCCGTTTCTCTTCTCATCCCTCTTTTCTCCTTCAATCCTCCCATTGCTCCAGTGAGCCTTAGACCTCGTCTCAGAAAATAACAAGCAGATGAATGGCACTGGAGATAGTGTATCTGTCCAAGCCATTCATGGGAGAACACTCAGATTAGGACTTCAAATCAACCGCTGAACATACTGTATATCATTTAATTGCTCGCCTAGCTCACAAAAACCACAGCCTAAGCTTTAGCTCAGTGGACTAAAACAGTCTTGTGGTAGGCATGAGTCTGTCACACTCAGTAAAAGCATAGCTATATTTTCCAACAGGACAGCCTACAGATGTAGGATCTTGATTTGAGCCAGTTTGCTACAGCCGGAAAATATTCCTGCAGCAACAGGAAATGTTAATTGCTATGCAAATTATAATTAATGGATATTTTTATAGTAGTTGATGCATTTTTCATAAGGGAAAATCAAGTCTTAAATTTCAAAGTGGAAATTACAAACTTCAGAAGCCTTATTAAATATTTTAAATGTCCTGCATTGCAGGAAAGTTGTCCTGCAACAGGAGATCTTCTGTTGTGATTTGTATGTGCTTTCCAGAGCCACTGTCTAAGGTCTGTATTGTAGGGGTGAACCAAAACCGTAGGCGTGGGTGGGTTCCCATTAATTTCAGTACTAATTGAGCTGTCCGTTAGGGAGAAGGACAAAGTAATGTACAGGCTTTAATGGGCTCCCTGGGGCCACATAAAGTGAACATATATTTACTAGTAATTAACGAGTTACAGTACTGTACACCTTGAATAATGCCTGCCTGATTTAGGCCTGTTAAAAAACAGCTCAGAGCAGCAGGAGCAGGGTAACCGTGGCACATCACTGCTAATATAAACATAGACATACATACTGTAGGAACATGCACACACACACACACACACACACACACACACACACACACACACACACACACAGTAGGAACACACACACAGTAATTGCAAAAAGAGGCCTAAAGTGCATGCCAGAATCTTTATTCGCACACAATACAAATAAACAAATAAAAGCACACACCTCTACAACCCAAACATAGAAAAATAAACATACGCACTTCAATATCTTAATCTTTAAAAACATTACCCTTCCTGTACATGAGCTCTTGTCTTTTCACATTTCCTGTTTTTTTTTCTCCAGCTAGATAGCTGTCAAAACATGGTTTAACATGGCTGAACATAAACATGCTCATATGTTTGTTTTATTCATACAGTCATGCAGTGGCGGACTGGCCGTCGGGAGCATCGGGACATTTCCCGGTGGCCTGGGCGGTCAGAAAAGTAAAGGTGGAGCAGAGAGAGAGAGAATAAAAAAGAGAAAGGCCCTTGCCACAGACGCAGCTAAATGCTGCAAAATAAGCAACATGTTCGCCAGTAAGGGACCAGGTCAGTCAAAAACACTAGCTAAAACACACACACTGACTAAACAGTTTGCAAGTCTTACGTCTTCGTGGAGGAATTATATCATAGCAATGAGTGCAACATAGCGATAATAATATGACATTGAAGGTAACATGTTTCAACTAGTAAAAAATAGTAAACCTAGACTATGGACTTGCCAGCGTTCAGTCATGACTCATTCTACATAAGCTAGGGAAAGTGCACATACAGTACACTGTATAGCGAAACAGGCTAGAGTAACGTAACCATAAAACATCCATGAACGTAACACAGTAGCCTGTGTGACACAGGACTGGCAATGACAAAGATCATTAGCGTCATTAGGAGTCGGAAGAGGACGACGACGACGTGCTTCTGTTCCCTCACTCGTGGGGACTCCTGGAAGAGACCTCACAGGAAGGGGATTGGCGATGGAGAGAGGAAGATAGGGGCAGTCACAGCCCTCCAAAGCCAGTTCCCAACTCGGTGTCTCCAGCGCTGTTCCAGAGCTCGGTTCGGCCCGTGCCGACTCCGCGCACCACACCATCGGTGCGCATTCAGAACACGGAGAAGCTGAGGGAGGGGGATCGCCCACCACTTCGTATGCCAACGATCCATGATCGAAAGAAACCCGAGGGGTTTTATGAACAGACGAGGTGGTGGAGAGCCTGGGTTGCTCTTCCTCTTGAGAAGCAGACGGACCCGCTCATTTTACAAATAGAGGAGGAGCAGCCCGGAACCTCCAGCGAAGGTCCGCAGCCCGGAACCTCCAGCGAAGGTCCGCAGCCCAGAGCCTACAGCGAAGGTCCCCAGCCCGGAACCTCCAGCGAAGGTCCGCAGCCCGGAACCTCCAGCGAAGGTCCGCAGCCCGGAACCTCCAGCGGAGGTCCGCAGCCCGGAACCTCCAGCGGAGGTCCGCAGCCCGGAACCTCCAGCGGAGGTCCGCAGCCCGGAACCTCCAGCGGAGGTCCGCAGCCCGGAACCTCCAGCGAAGGTCCGGAGCCCGGAGCCTACAGTGAAGGTCCGTAGCCCGGAGTCTACAGTGAAGGTCCGCAGCCCGGAACCTCCAGCGAAGGTCGGCAGCCCAGAGCCTCCAGCAAGGGTCCACAGGTCCGGGGCCGGTCGTCTGCTTCACTCCAGTGCCAGAGCAGTCCGCTCCACCGGTGCCCAGTCCGGGGCTGGTTGTCTGCTTCATTCCAGTGCCAGAGCAGTCCGCTCCACCGGTGCCCAGTCCGGGGCTGGTCGTCTGCTTCATTCCAGTGCCAGAGCAGTCTGCTCCACCGGTGCACAGTCCGGGGCCGGTCGTCTGTTTCACTCCAGTGTCAGAGCAGTCCGCTCCACCGGTGCCCAGTCCGGGGCCGGCCGTCTGCTCCACTCCAGTGACAGAGCAGTCTGCCACACCGGTGCCCAGTACGGGTCCGGTCGTCTGCCCCGCTCCAGAGCCGGAGCCACCTGCCACACCGGTGCCCAGTCCGGGTCTGGTCGTCTTCCCCGCTCCATGGCCGGAGCCGTTCGCCAGACCAGGTCCCATTCCAGGACAGGTCATCAGACTTGCGTCAGGGAGGAAAGTGTCCACTTCAACAGGGCCAGAACTGCCATCGAGGTGAATTGTCCCTCCCCAACCCTCCCATGTCATTTTTTGTATTATTATAATTTTTTTGAATGTATTTATCGCGTTCGGAAGTCCGCGCCTTAGAGGGGGGGTACTGTCAGGCTCTGGCCATAGGGAGCCCTTTGGCTCCTCTAGATAGCCAGGGTCAGAGCCTGACAGATCTAGGTCCCTAGATCTAGGTTTTATGTTTTGTGTTGAATCCCCAATTAGAGTTAGCTGCGAAGCTTTGTCTCTGATTGGGGATTCTATTTAAGTTGTTCTGTCCCACACCTGGGTGTGGGTCATTATCGTATATCACAATGTCACAGTAAAAGTAAGTGTGTTTCCGTTTTGGTTATTGCATCGTTGTTTTTGTTTGTATAGTTCGTACATTTGAGTTTTGTAAATTAAATAAAACTGTGTCGAACTATCGCTGCACTGCTCCTTGGTCTCTCCCTACACCGACTCGTGACAATTAGTACCAGCATTACAAGTTACTACAATAATATACAGCTCTGGGAAAAATTAAGAGACCACTCCAAATTAAGAGACCAGTCTTAATTTTTTCCGGAGCTGTATTAATGTAGCCTACTGATACACTAATGATAGTGAGTATGATAATATAGTCTTTTCTTTGCAAAGGTGGAGAAGGAAGTAGCAGCAGCACTAGAGCTTCAGGTGCTCCTGCAGAACTGAAGATGGTGGTCAGTTCAGAGTCAGACTCAGAGCAGTAACCTTCATCAGGTACTACTTAAGAGCACAAACCTAAACATGTAGGCTATGATTTTAGATTAATATGTGCTTTATTTATGAGATTATCAGGAGGACTGTAATACAATCGATGACTGCACAAGTAATACAAGTTTAAGTTTAGGTTATTTATGTTATGTCAATGTTAATCTCATTCTGCAGAGAGAGAGAGAGAGAGAGAGAGAGAGAGAGAGAGAGAGAGAGAGAGAGAGAGAGAGAGAGAGAGAGAGAGAGAGAGAGAGAGAGAGAGAGAGGTTCAGAGCCCAGTACAGGGAAAATAGAAAGGGACAGCGAAAGCACTCAAAATCCATTTGATTATTTTGCCCGTCCTCAGTCCAAGGATTTTGACTTCTTTTTTCAGTACCACCCAAAACAAACCCCTCAAAGAGTCATTCCCAATGTATTCCACTCCAAAGATGGCAAAAAGAGAAAATGGCTGACATACAATGAAGTAACTCACTCCTTGTTCTGCTCAGTATGTCTTGCATTCGCAAAACCTTCAGCCAGTGCGTTTGTCAAAGGAGGCATGCAGGCCTGGAAACATGCCCATCAGAGAGTACAGGAACATGAGAGAAGCAAGACCCATAGAGAAAGTGCAGAAGCCTTTTTTCCTCAGAGCCAGCAAAGCAGACATCCGTACCCTTCTGAGTGCTAAGCAAATGTCAGTTCAAAGAGACCAGGTCAGAAAGATGAGGCAGGTCATGGAGTGTGTGATTGATGTAGTTAAAGTGATTGGTAAATGTGGGCTTAGCTACAGAGGACACAGACACGAAGCTGCATATAACTTGGAAAACATGGCCGTCAATCATGTGAAGTTTCTTGAGCTTATATTGTTGCTAAGCAAATATGATGTCTGCCTACAAGAGCATGTTAGTGATTGCATTGAGAAGAGTGAGAAGCAGATGGGAAGCAAAGGAAGAGGGTCCTTGGTAACTATGATGTCCAAAACAACAGCAAATCAAGTAATTGAAGTCATCAGAAAGTTGATTCAGCAGGCAATTGCTGTTGAAGTGAGAAAGGCAGGGATGTTCTCAATACAAATGGACACAACACAGGATTTAACATCCAAATACCAGTGTGCAGTAGTTCTGCGATATGTCACTGATGTTGTCCACGAGAGACTCATTGCGGTCATTGACTGTGAGTCATCGACTGAACAGTACTTTGTGGACCTTGTGAAACAGACCCTTGAGAAGATGGACATAGATATCAAACAGTGTGTTGGTAATGCAACAGACGGAGCAGCTAATATGCAGGGACAATACAGGGGCTTCTCTGCATTGCTCACAGGAGATTCACCTAACCAAGTACACATATGGTGTTACTCACATGTCCTCAACCTTGTGCTAACTGACACCACTGGGGTTGTTGTGGCAAGTGAATCCTTTTTCTCAATACTGAATGACATTGCAGTGTTCGTTCGAGATTCCTACAAGTGCATGAAGCTATGGGAGGAAACCAGTGAGGACAGGAGACACAGACGGCTGGATGTAATTGGTGAAACACGCTGGTGGGCCAAAGACGAGGCCTTGAGAAAAGTATTTGGAAGCTTTACAAAGCCTGCCATGATCTGTTTCACCTGTCCTTGTCCATCCGAAGCAAGGCCCAAGGGTATAAGGATGCTCTCCTTAAGTATGAAACCATACTTACTGCTGAGGTTTTTGTCAGGATTTTTAAGCAGACGTCCCCTCTCTCTAAATACTTGCAAACAAGTGGCATGGATATCGTAACAGCACAGCACTTGGTGACGGGAACGGAGGATAACCTGAGAAAGTGTGCCCGAGACATTGAGGGTGTGAAGAGGTCAAAAGACGACTTTGTTGAGTGGGCCAATGGCATTCTGGAGGAGCAGCAGGACTGTGATGCCGAAGCTCAGACTGCTCTCCCAGAGAAGAGAACAAAAAAGAAGAGAAAGCCAGGTGACTTGGCAGAAGTCGAGCCCATTGCTAATGCAGATAATGCAGATTACAAAATCAAGATTCACAATGTGGTACTGGACACTGTTGTTGAAAGTATTCACTGCCGTTATGCAGCAAATGCAGTGCTGTGTGCAGATGTCTCCTGCATGAATCCAAAGCATTTTCCTGAGATCAGAGAAAAGGGCTTTCCAAAGACAACCATGAAGAAGCTCAGCAAATGCTTACTGAAATTTGATGAACATGCCACTGTTGAGGCATTGCAGGCTGAACTGATCATCCTTGCACAACAGTGGGAAAGACTGAAACAGTCAGCATTGGAGGAGTACAACACCAGGGCCGCAGCCGCCAGTGATGAATCAGGGGAAGGCTTTTAGGATCCTGATCCTGAGTTGTTGAGCAGAAGTTGTTCCACATGTAAAAACTGCCTGATATGCTGCTATCTTCTCCTGTCTCAGTAAAATCTGCTCACGGATGTGTATCACATCATTGGTTTGGGCTACAAGTTCCTCCTCACCATATCCATCACTCAGGTGGCTTATGAGAGGACCTTCTCCATGTTCTATATGCACAAAAGCTTATTTCTCTCAAATGTTTTACAGGAACATGTCCACCAGAGCTGTTGCCAAAGAATGTAATGTTCATTTCTCTACAGTAAGCTGCCTCCAACATAATTTTTGAGAATTTGGCAGTACGTCCAACCGGCTTCACAACCGCAAACCAAGTGTAACCACGCCAGCCCAGGACCTCCACATTCAGCTCTTCACCTGCAGGATTGTCTGAGCACTACCAAAGAATTTCTGCACAAACTGTCAGAAACCATCTCAGAGAAGCTCATCTGTGTGCTCGTCGTCCTCACAAGGGTCTTGACCTGACTGCAGTTCGGCGTCGTAACTGACTTCAGTGGGCAAATGCTCACCTTCGATGGCCACTGGCATGCTGGAGAAGTGTGCTCTTCACGGATGAATCCCTGTTTCAACTGTACTGAGCAGATGGCAGACAGCGTGTATGGTGTTGTGTGGGCGAGCAGTTTGATGATTTGTGACTCATGGTGGCAGTGGAGTTATGGTATTGGCAGGCATAAGCTACAGACAACAAACACAATTGGATTTTATCGATGGCAATTTGATTGCACAGAGATACCATGGCGAAATCCTGAGGCCCATTGTCGTGCCATTCATCCGCCGCCATCACCTCATCTTTCAGCATGGTAATGCATGGCCCCATGTCGCAAGGATCTATACACAACTCCTGGAAGCTGAAAATGTTCCAGTTCTTCCATGGTCTGCATACTCACCAGACGTCACCCATTGAGCATGTTTGGGATGCTCTGGATCGATGTGCACGATAGCGTGTTCCAGTTCCCGCCAATATGCAGCAAATCTGCACAGCCATTGAAGAGGAGTCGGACAACATTCCACAGGCCACAATCAACAGCCTGATCAACTCTATGCAAAGGAGGTGTGTCACGCTGCATGAGGCAAATGGAAGTCACACCAGATACTGATTGATTTTCTGATCCACGCCCTTGCCTTTTTTTTAAGGTATCTGTGACCAACAGATGTATATCTGTATTCCCAGTCATGTGACTAAGTAATTTATTTCAATTGACTCATTTAGTTATATGAACTGTAACTCAGTAAAATCTTAGAAATTGTTAAATGTTGCGTTTATATTTTTGGTCAGTACATATACTGTATATATTTTCACGTACCCCCTGCAGAACCTTCTAAAATCATTTAATGTGGATATTTAATAATGCATTTAATGTTTGTTTTTTTATAAACCTAGATTATTTTTCAAAAAGCACTAATCACTCATTACTAGTAACAGATTCATCTTTAGGTGGGCTCATACTTGATTTTCTACCCTTCTCCAGAAGTGTGCACTCGTTCACTCACCCTCATAGGTTTAAAATAATTTCATTGGTGCAAGGTTGGAGAGCTTTTCCACCATATTCCTCACACCAGTCCCAGTTTAATAGTATCCACATGGCAGTCATAGACACTGAAATACATGGATATTGAATTGATAAATAAGCAGTAAAACATTCAAGTTAAAATATAAGTGAAAAAAAATACAATATTTACATTTACGATTAAGTGGAAAATACTTTAAATCCATGAGGGACAGTGTACAAGCGCACATTTTGGGAGTGAACAAGGGGGGAAGGTGGATGGATGGAACATCTTATTGGAATAAAATGCAGCCCTGCATGGCTATTTAAAACCATACTGCACTACCTACCGCCATCAATTCCCATTATCCCAACTTTTATACATCGCCCATATCTGACCCTGCCTACCCGGACCACGAGACTGCCTGTAAGCTGGGGCCGATCCACTTCACTTTTAATACAGCTTTAATGCTCCAAATCCTAACCTTTCATCAGGGTCTCTCCTCACTGAACAGATGTGTCCAAAATGGCACCCTATTCCCTACACTCTTAGAAAGAAGGGTCCCAAAAGGGTTCTCCAGCTGTCTCCATAGGATAACCCTTTTTGGATCCAGGTAGAACTATTTTTGGTTCCAGGTAGAACCCTCTGTGGAAAGGGTCCTACATGGAACAAAAAAGGGTTCTACCCGGAAACAATAGGGTTCTACCTAGTACTAAAAAGGGTTCTACAAAGTGTTCTCCTATGGGGACAGCCGAAGAACCCTTTAAGGTTTTAGATAGATAGATAGATAGATAGATAGATAGATAGATAGATAGATAGATAGATAGATAGATAGATAGATAGATAGATAGATAGATAGATAGATAGATAGATAGATAGATAGATAGATAGATAGATAGATAGATAGATAGATAGATAGATAGATAGATAGATAGATAGATAGATAGATAGATAGATAGATAGGTACTTTATTGATCCCCCGGGGGGGGAAATTTCATTGTCAAGCAGCTACAACAAAACACAGGGCAGGTGCAAAATGCCACAACGAAAGTACACAAAAGACAGATACACGGTACATGATACATAGAGCGGTAGTATGAAAAAGTATAGAAATACAAGATATCTGGAGTGCAAAAAAAAGCTATAAAAGGACATTGCATAGTATGAGTGGTTGGCTGAATATGTACACCATACATTGGTGGATGTTGGATGGTTAACTATACTATACAGGTCGATGGCAGAGAAATACTTCAGTAGCTAAAAATGCGTATGATATGAGCGAGGGTAATAATAGTTTACTTAATAGACAGACTGGGTAAATGAACAGGTAAGTGAAAATTTTGCATGGTTAAATTAGCTGTACAGTTAGGTATACAGTTATATTTACAGATAAGTGAATACTTGCATGTTTACACAAACTGTACAGGTAAATGACAGGAAGAGATACTTTAATAGCTAAATGTGTGTATGATATCATTTGGGGTAATAATAGTAATTCCCTTAAAATACAGTCCTTAGTGCGCAGGGTTTAATTACAGACAACTGCACTTATTGCACATTCGATATACTAAAAGCAATGAGAAAAGGTGCAACTGGCAGGATACTAATATGCATTCCTGAGTGAATGCCTACGTCCAATAATTACTTACAATATTGCATGTGATATAATATAACAACTGTACATGAGTATGTATATACAGACCTGTATGAATAAATAGGTCCTGAGTGGATGAGTGCTGACGGACCAGAGTTACTCACGGATGGATAAACTAGGTCCTAGCACCCCAACAGTTCCAGATCTATGTTGCCGACGGCACGGCACCCCGGTGAGGCATTATATAGTCTCATAGCCGCCGGCAGGAAGGACCTCCTGTAGCGCTCTCTGGCACACCGTGGTGGGATCAGTCTGTGACTGAAAGTGCTCCTCTGCGTCATAACCATAGCGTGCAGAGGGTGGGTGACGTTGTCCATGATGGCCACCTATAGCACCTTTATATATATAACAGTGTATTTAGAGCACTAGTAGTGAACTATGTAGGGAATAGGGTGCCATTTGGGATGCAAACAACTTCACTGCACCTCCCCACTCCACCTCCGACTTATAGTCAGAGTGTTGGAGGGGATCGGTTTAAGCAAGAAGAGGCACAGTGGCACAGAACCGATCATCTTGATCACATAATGAGTACTTCTTATAGGAATGCAGGGTGATTTTGCAGATCAGTGATTGTATATCAGGGACTGCATCCACTGATTTTGCAGATCAGTGATTGTATATCAGGGACTGCATCCACTGATTTTGCAGATCAGTGATTGTATATCAGGGTCTGCATCCACTGATTTTGCAGATCAGTGATTGTATATCAGGGTCTGCATCCACTGATTTTGCAGATCAGTGAATGTATATCAGGGATTGCATCCACTGATTTTGCAGATCAATGACTGTATATCAGGGACTGCATCCACTGATTTTGCAGATCAGTGATTGTATATCAGGGACTGCATCCACTGATTTTGCAGATCAGTGATTGTATATCAGAGACTGCATCCACTGATTTTGCAGATCAGTGATTGTATATTAGGGTGTCACGCCCTGATCTGTTTCACCTGTCCTTGTCCTTGTCTCCACCCCCTCCAGGTGTCGCTCATTACCCCCCTGTGTATTTATAACTGTGTTTTCTGTCTCTCTGTGCCAGATCGTCTTGTTAGTTCTTGTTGAACCCCTGCCTACCCGGACCACGAGACTGCCTGTTCCTTTGTACTACTCAGACTCTATCTGGTTGATGAACTATTGCCTGTCCCTGACCTGCTCTTTGCCGATTCCCTTCATATCGTATCGGAGCTCTAACCATCTGCCTCCTGTGTTTGCATCTGACTGAGAACTCCTAGCGGTTAAGACGGCACTGGAAGAGTGGAGGCACTGGCTCGAAGGAGCTGAGCATCCGTTTCTGGTTTGAACTGACCATAAGAACCTGGAATATCTCCGCCAAGCACCTTAACTCCAGACAGGCCCGGTGGGCTTTGCTGTTTACCAGATTTAACTTCCCCATTTCCTACCGCCCAGGGTCCATAAATGTGAAGCATGACACCCTCTCCCGCCTCTACAGTTATGTTGCCACACCATCTGTGTCCGAGGCCCTACATCATGCCTAGCGGCTTCAGTGGGTTGGGGTATTGAGACCCTGGTCCGTAAGGCACAATGTTCCCAGCCTGGACCTGGAGGGGTTCCGTCTAATCGGTTGTTTGTTCCCGATTCAGTCTGGTCCCGGTTCCTGGAATGGGCTCATTCCTCCAGGCTGACCTGTCATCCGGGTTCCTGCTGAACCCTAGCCTTCCTCCGACAATGTTTCTGGTGGCCCACAATGGTCTATGACATCTCTGATTTCGTCTCCGCGTGCACTGAGTGTGCTCAGAACAAGACTCCGCGGCAAGCTCCTTCTGGCCTCCTTCAGCCACTACCTGTCCCTCATCGACCCTGGTCCCATATCTCTCTGGACTTTGTCACTGGGCTTCCCCCATCTGATGGCAACACCGTCAGTCTGACGGTTGTTGATCGGTTTTCCAAGGCCGCCCATTTCATCCCTCTTCCCAAACTTCCCCAAAGAGACGGCCCAGGTCATGGTGCAGCACGTCTTCCGGATCCATGGACTCCTGGTGGACATGGTCTCTGACCGGGGTCCTCAGTTCTCGTCTCAGTTCTGGAAGGCGTTCTGCACCATTATTGGGTCGTCGGCTAGCCTGTCTTCTGGATTCCATCCCCAAATCAACGGCCAGTCGGAGCGAGCTAACCAGGATCTGGAAACCACCCTAAGATACCTTGTTTCCGCCAACCCCACTACATGGAGCCGACAACTTGTCTGTGTGGAGTATGCCCAGAACACCCTTCCCTGTTCTGCCACGGGACTCTCTCCTTTTGAAAGTTCCATGGGTTATCAACCTCTGTTCTTCCCAGAACAAGAGCAGGAGGTCAACATACCCTCAGCCCAGATGTTCGGCATACCTGGAGAAGAGCTCAGCACTTCTCAAAACCAACTCCAGGTACCGTCGGACCGCCGCAGAACTCCAGCTCCCTGCTACCACAATGGGCAGAGGCTAGGCTCTCCACACGGGACCTGCCCTTTCGGGTGGAGTCCCGCAAACTGTCCCCCTGTTTCATTGGTCCTTTCCCCATCTCTAGAGTCCTTAGTTCCACTGCTGTCCGTCTTTTGTCACCCCCTACCTGTTCCATTGTACTACTCAGACTCTATCTGGTTGATGAACTATTGCCTGTCCCTGACCTGCCTTTTGCCTATTCCCTTAATTATAATAAATATCGGAGCTCTAACGATCTGCCTCCTGTGTTTGCATCTGGATCTCGCCATGTATCGTTATATCCGGGAGTAATGTACAGCTGTTAACTACTTCAAACCTGATTGTATCTTTACTATCTATACAGTATCTACAGTTCTTTGTTTAAAATGAAACACTCCATAAATATTAGTCTTTATTTATCCTCCTTAGATGTCTGTTTACTCTCCACTAATCTTTACTAACTCTGCACTGTCATCTCGTATATGTCTGTTTACTCTCCACTGATCTTTACTAACTCTGCACTGTCATCTCTTATATGTCTGTTTACTCTCCACTGATCTTTACTAACTCTGCACTGTCATCTCTTATATGTCTGTTTACTCTCCACTGATCTTTACTAACTCTGCACTGTCATCTCTTATATGTCTGTTTACTCTCCACTGATCTTTACTAACTCTGCACTGTCATCTCTTAGATGTCTGTTTACTCTCCACTGATCTTTACTAACTCTGCACTGTCATCTCCCTATATTGATTTGAATCCCTTTTCATACCTTGTGTAATTTTAATCTCTCTCTCTCTCTCTCTCTCTCTCACTCACACACACTCAGGGCCTTGCCGTTCTCCCTGGATGTCTACAGTAACAGGTTGGATTCCTCTGAAAAGGACTGAGACCGATATTATTCTTATATCGATCCATATCCAACTTTAAATCCTTCTGATCGTCATCTCACATTTTGTTTAAACTCTTGTGTTATAGATGTCTATCCATGGGGTTTATCTGTTACTACTACTACTAAGATTATTATTATTATTATTATTATTATTATTATTACATGGAAATATTGAGAATATGATTTCACACTAGAGTATGTAACTTTTGGTACCTGACACAATTGACGCATGCAGTGCATGTATTTTTTAAATATTTTTTTCTTACAACCTTCCTCTCTCTTCGCACTCTCTGAAATTAATATATCAAGCTCTGCCAAACAGTTACTTCACTACATCTCTTTCCCTGCCCTTTCTTTCTTTCTTTCTTTCAGATTTCTTGTCAATTAGTGGTCTCGCTTCCCTCTCTGTCTGCGTTGATCGAACAAACGGCAGCCAGTCTTCATTCCATTGAAGAATCTGACCATTACGCTCACTTTATCGTCAATCAATATGATCTTTGTAGCCCACTCTCTTGATCTGTGTCCGATGTCATGCACCACATCACTGGTAGTATTAGTAATGAGAATTAGTCTTTATTTTGCACAAAAAAAAAACATTGGGAAATTATATTATGTTATACCAACACAATTCCTCAGAGAGAGATTTTATCACCTTGCAAGGATATTGGCACTGAGCCTTTTAATATGAAGAACACATTTGGAGGGATCATAGACCATTGCTCCATACAGAGTCTTTCCAGATCCTTGATATCCTTCATCTGCGCTTATGGACTGCCCACTTCAATTGAAACCACAGGTTTTCAATGGGTTTCAAGTCCAAAGACTGCGATGGCCATTGAAAATGTTTTAATTTTGTGGCCAATTAGCCATTGCTTTGTGGATTTAGATGTGTGCTTGGGGTTATTGTCTTGCTGGAAGATCCATTTGCAGCCAAGTTTCAGCACCAGGTTTTTGGCTAAAATGTCCTGGTACTGGGTAAAGTTAATATAATTTCCATACAATATACAGGTAACCGAAATAATGGAAACACTTGAGTAAATTGAAAGCGAGTGCTTCCACAAAGGTGTGGTTCCTGAGTTAATAAAGCAGCCATTATTTTGGCTACCATGTCTATGCCTACATAAGATGACAATGTCCCCATTCCAAAGGGCACGAGTGGTCACTGAATGGTTTGATGAGCATGAAAACGATGTAAACCATATGCCATTGCCATCTCAGTCACCAGATCTCAACCCAATTGAACACTTATGAGAGATTCTGAAGCGGCGCCTGAGACACCATCAACAAAACACCAAATTATGGAATTTCTCGTCAAAGAATGGTGTCGCATCCCTCCAATAGAGTTCCAGACACTTGTAGAATCAATGCTAATGTACATTGAAGCTGTTCTGGCTCGTGGTGGCCCAACACCCTATTAAGACACGATATGTTGGTGTTTACTTTATTTTGGCAGTATTTTTATTATTTATTTTATACAGTAATTTTTGCTAATCTAGATATAAACATGCACATTCTGTCCCACAATAACTTCCAAAGTCAAAAGAAAACACACACCAACACTAGCCATGCTAATTTACATACTACTTCGCACATTTTCATCTTCACCAGCATCATTAAAAGACCCGTGAGGACCAATCGGCAAGCAGAGGATCAGAGGAGCAAAGTGAATAGAGGCTTGACTACTATATTACAAGAATGCTAATTTAATCAATCTCTCAATGTGCCACTGATTTGCATCCCAATCTGGTTCACATGAAATCATCAGGCTTGCGTTGCATAGCTCCCCTTCTCCTGTTCCCTGTTCCCAGGCAGTTGAGGAGTAGCAGCGGAGCAGCGGTGGGGCGCAGGACCCAGGAGTCAGGGAGTTAGCTCATCTCATGACGGTCTACTGTGGAGAGTCAGCAACTCATAAGCAGATGGGTTGATGGAGGTTTGAGTATAGTCTCAACTGCAGGGAATTGGTGTTTCTCAGATGGATGGATGAAGGAAGGAAGGAAGGAAGGAAGGGAGAGAGGGACCCTCTACTGATCATAGCACCCACCCCCTCTTCACATACTAAGGTAAAATTTGGTGTGAGTAATCCACTGACATCCCTAATACCCAAACAAACTCAGACACTAATGTTAGCTAGATATGTAGCTTGCTGCTAGCAGGACGTCATGTCATTGGAGGAGTGGGTGAGTGACTGACCTTTTCCCCTCATATTGTTTTTTGGTGGCTACACAGCTAGACATGCACATGTCAGCTAGAGATCTTTTGGTTAGCTAGCAAGAAATGTGAATCACTTTGCTAGCTAGCTATGCTGAACGACTGTTATTCAGTTAGCATATCTCTTGCGTTTGCAAATTCACTTTGGCTAGCTATCTACTCCGATTTCAGAGCACTCGTGCATCTCTAGCTGACACATGCATCTCTAGCTGTGTAGGCACCAAAAAATGTTATGAGGGCAAAAAGTCAGTCACTCACCCACTCCTCCAATGACATGACGTCCTGCTAGCAGCTAGCTACCTATCTAGCTAACGTTAGGCTCTGTGTTTTTAGCTTGCTACATAAATAGATATGCTAGCATATTAGCCACGTTATGACTGACTTGTGATCATTGTCCTTGCTAATTTGATTGTATTGACATTCCCAGCCTTAGTTACATTGGTCCATTTTTTCCCAAAATATTGAGTCATTGAAACTGAAACAACCGAATGGAGGCTGCAAACAATGTACCAGGACAGCTTTGATTTACAACCTGATAGCAATATTTTTTGGACTACCAAGAAATGTATTGATTAATTATATTAATCATGCATTGAACATCCATCTATTCTGCCTTAGTGTACGTCATGGAACGTTGAGTCAAACAGAAACTATTTTAAAAACCTCTGGTTTTGTAGCATAAACTGTGAATTTGATATTTTTGACTGATTTTATGATTGTCTGTTTGTTTCATATCTGCAAAGTAGTAAAAACACTGTCAGTTCCACTTTAAGTAAGAGTACTGTTACTTAGAATGTAATTTACTCAAGTTAATGCAAAAGTAGCCCTGTTAAGAAACTATTCAGGTAAGAAAGTGTCTGGTCAGAAAACGACTTAAGTACTAGTTACAAGTTGTGTTTTCACACCTTATGGTAAACTGTGACAGCAAACAAAAAGAACAACAACTTAGTGCAATTGATTTGACATTCATTTATTATTTAAACCTATTTAAGCCAGTAAAGGGGGTTTACTATTCTTGGGTAGCAGAATGACTTTACCTTCCCTCCAGGCCTGAGGGCACACACTTTCTAGTAGGCTTAAATTGAAGTTATTGCAAATAGGAGTGGCAATATTAGCCAGTAAAGGGCTAAAACCAAAGTTGCGCCCCTGGTTAGAGTACAAGTACAGCCGACAGTAACTAGAAAATGACTAGTTCCTAAAAAAAAATGACTTGAGTACATGTAACGCGTTACTTGTAGCATGACACTACCCACGTCTGCATTGAAATAATGTAATGTATAAATAATGCACATACGTCTATAATATATGTATATGCAAACACACTGACTCAAACATGTTTGGTGATTAACAATACACACACTGACAGCACAGCACAGAGAGAGAATAAGAGCTTTCAGACTGAATAAATTATTTTTCACGGCCCTCAAAAGGAAGCGACAGTCAGTAATTGCCACATTGTGTTGTGTCTTTCACAGGGTCACTGTACTGCACTTCAAGGAGCAACAGCCCAGTTCATGTCTCTGTAACCAGGCCTGTTTCACACTGATAGCCCCAGTGAACAGTTCTGTTGGTGTGCCAGCCACAAGTCCTAATAACGGATTATGATGCTGCAGCCTAGCTGCTCCTCTCCTCTCCTCCGCCAGGCAGCTACACAGAGGGGCTTTCAAGTCCTTTCATTACCCAAATTCTTTCATCCTATTCCTGTGACTAATCTGGAACTATAGGAAAAAGGCTATAGGCTGTATATTATTTCTGTATGTATCCACCATCTGGGAATTATGAAGAATTGCGAGCCATTGGTTTGCTTGTCAATTGGCTTCCAAAGGGAAATGATATGTAAGGACAATTATAAATGTAAATATGGATTCATGAGAAAGGGTCATGACTACACAGCAGTTAGTTTTTATGAGGAATGAATCGTGTGTAAATGGATGACGACTATAATTAAAAAAAACATTATTTATTTGTTTAAACTTATAGCTTTAAATGTCTTTGATCAGTGATCAATGACCTTCCTTCTTTAAAATGAAATATCTGAAACAAGAGGTTCTGGAGAAGACCTGTAAGTTCCATCTGTAGTGCTTGTTAAGTACCTGTAATTTGACTCCTTCACTACTACAAAAATGCTTGTTGCATAAAATTACAAATACTCATGTACTGTGTTTAGTTTTCAGTGAGGTTTCAATCTGGAGCCATAGAAAATACTATCTTTATTAAGTCCGACGCCAAACTCAGTCACAACAATAAATCAGTGAAGTTCAGAGCAACGATTTCATCTTTTAGCTAATGGTCTCAGTAGGTAGTGACATTTATGACTCATGGTGCTGAGTAGACTGAGTCAGAGGCTGTTTCCCAATGTCAGTCTATTCCCTATATAGTGCACTAGGGTCCATAGGGCTCTGGTCAAAAGTAGTGGACTATATAGGGAGTACAGTGACATTTTATATGCAGCCATTGTTCCACTGTGTGGTTCCCCTGTGGGGCTCAAAGCGTAGGTAGACAATATGGTAATGACTGGTAAATGTGTCTGGCTTATCAGTTCCCTAACTAGAAGTTGAGACTTACAGTAATATCAGACTTCAACCTTTATTTCAATTTAAACCCCTCTGCTCAGTGTCCAGTGGATTTGGTAACTCTATATCATCATAGAGACATGGTTGGCTACAGTGTTCGTCTTGGGCAGGAGCTCACCGTAGCTGAGTACCGGTACCTCAAATGTTCTACTGCTTGAGCTCCTGTTCCTGTTATAGAATATTAGCTCAAAGGTATTGTGGAGCTCCTGCACCTAAATGTAAACAGTATTGGCACCTAAAATGAGTACCAGCACCTATTTCAGTCCAAGTCAAGCACTGCTTGGCTATACAGTTCATGACCCCTTAGAAAATGTACAACTGCATGCATTTCGTGCATACAGGGAATGTACAGTATGCCATTGAGCTGAAAACACGTCATGTCAACAGGTCTCAGAATTGCTTGCATTCCATCATCAAAGGCAGCATCTCTAAAAAAGGATCACAGAGAATGCGGCATCCATTCAATCTACGTATAATACACTCCATAAGAACTGTGATGGCGTCCATTCAATCTATAAATACATTCAATAGGATTGACACACCTCTACATACAGTTTATACATTCATATACACCCCTGATGCAAGTAGTGATGGGGATAGGAGACAGTGGTGGCTGGTGACTCTTTGAATTAGAGGACGGGCTCATAGTAATGGCTTGGAATTCATTGAATGGTATCAAACACACCAAGCATATTTCCATGTGGTTGATTCCATTCCATTCCATTGACTCCATTCCAGCCATTATTATGAGCCGTCCTCCCCTCACCAGCCGTAGGTTGGCATTTATTGGGATGACTCATGTACTGGAAGCAGCTCTGAAGGGTAGTCACTAGCTGTCACAGCCACAAATTCATAAAATCTGATTTTTAACCTAACCTTAAACCTAACCTTAACCACACTGCTAACAATATGCCTATAACACTAACCTTAAATTAAGACCAAAAAGCACATTTCTGTTTTCATTATTTTTTTTTACAAAAAACAGTCCATTTAGATTTTGCAGCTGGCCCATCTAGTGGAAATCGCTCAGCTCTACCTCCAGGACAAGATACACCCCAATAAGCGTCAACCTGCTCACCAGCCTCCTCTAATAGGAGATAATAATATGTTAATATGCTAAATGCACTTTATCCCATCATTGGGTATAATGCAGTACTGTGCTGACGGACTCACATGAGTCATCAGAAATATGAAGAAGCGTTTGTTTGCCATTGAGTGAACAAGAATTAACTGAGGCTTTATCCCAAATGGCATCATATTCCCTTTATAGTGCACTAATTTTCACCAGGCCCCATATGGCTCTGGTCAAATATAGGGAGCCATTTGAGACGTTGACTGAATGTGTGCTGTGCTCACTGAAGAACAAACAGATAGCTTTGAGACCAGTACCACATTGACATTTTCCTCTTGTGGTGCAATGTCTCTGACATGACAGGAAGTACTGTATGTAGATATTATTTTTTGGAAAATGATGAATATAGGCTGGTGAAATGGATGTAAGACAGTAGAAAATTCAATATTACACCAATGGTATAGAGTGGGGTTATTGCAACATTGAGGCAAAATAAGAAACATAGACATACAGTGCCTTCATAAATGATTAATACCCCTTGACTTTTTCAACATTTTGTTGTGTTACAGCCTAAGCATGACCATCATCCATATACAAATACCTAGGCATCTGGTTAGACTATAAACTCAACTTCCAGACTCACATCAACCATCTCCAATCCAAAATTAAATCCAGAATTGGCTTCCTATTTCGCAACAGAGCCTCCTTCACTCATGCTGCCAAACATGCCCTTGTAAAACTGACTATCCTACCGATCCTTGATTTCGGCGATGTCATTTACAAACTAGCCTCCAACACTCTACTTAGCAAATTGGATGTAGTCTATCATAGTGCCATCCGTTTTGTCACCAAAGCCCCTTACACTACCCACCACTGCGACCTGTATGCTCTCGTTGGCTGGCCTTCACTATATATTCGTCGCCAAACCCACTGGCTCCAGGTCATCTATAAGTCTTTATTAGGTAAATCCCCGCCCTATCTCAGCTCACTGGTCACCATAGCAACACCCACCCGTAGCATGCGCTCCAGCAGGTATATCTCACTGGTCACCCCCAAAGCCAACACCTCCTTTGGCCGCCATTCCTTCCAGTTCGCTGCTGCCAATGACTGGAACGAATTGCAAAAATCATTGAAGCTAGAGGTTCCTATCTCCCTCAATAACTTTAAGCATCAGATGTCAAAGCTGCTTATCGATCACTGCACCTGTATATAGCCCTTCTGTAAATAGCCCACACTACTACCTCATCCCCATATTTATTTTTGTTTATTTTTCACTAATCTTGCACTCCAGTATCTCTATTTGCACATCATAATTTGCACATCCTTCATTCCTGTGTTAATGATGATAATTCTGTAATTTATTTCTACTCTATAGTCTATTTATTGTCCTACCTCCCAACCTTACTGCATTTTTGCACTACATTTTGCACTCTGTTTATAGATTTTTCTATTGTGTTTTTGACTGTTTGTTTAATGTGTAACTCTGTGTTGTTGTTTTTTTTTTTGTCGCACTGCTTTGCTTTGTCTTGGCCAGGTCGCAGTTGCAAATGAGAACTTGTTCTCAACTGACCTACCTGGTTAAATAAAGGTGAAAAAAATAAATTAAAAAAAATACAACATTTTTTACCAAACTTGTTTTTTTGTGTTAGCAATTGTTCATAGGGGGGGGGGGATAATCAGCTAACCTCAGTTTTGGTGAATATTTTGAAGCATTTATTTAATCAAAACAAGCACAAAACTGACTGATATTATCTCATAGAACCAAAAGTAAAAGCCATCCTACGCCTGTATTAACCTCAGGCCTTATTTGTGGCGTACATCCCTAAACCCCATTCTTTCTCCATTAATTTCCCCAACCGGAATGTCTAACAAACCAGAGGTTGAAAATGCTAACTCATTTCTGTTTTTTAGGACTACAAGCTGGCGAGTTCTATTGGTGTTGGTTTGTGCACTAGGTAGGTGGAGGTAATGATATATATAATGATAATACCACAGGCTAATTGCACTAATTGCATTTTGGATTTTGGACATTATTTGGAAAATTGTAATTTAGGTACCGTTGACTTGCATTGCAGTTTCCCCGGGGGGCTAGCTACCCCATGTTACCCTAAGATCTCCTAAGCCTGTTTTTACCATGGACCTTATTTTCAGCATTTATTCAAAAACCCTACAAAAAAAACATTTATTTCCCCATAGGCTTTGGCCAACGAGCCATGGTGGAGTTAGCCTCAGTTAGTAATTACAAAAAGACGACATTATGCAAACTGATATGATTTTAGATAATCACCATGGGTCAATAGTTTTGCTTTTGATCATAGAAACCATTGATACAGATACATGCATCAAAATCGTTATTACAATGGGTATGATTAAATGTAGCGATGTACAGTGCATTCTGAAAGTTTTCAGACTCCTTGACTTTTTCCACATTCTTTTCCTTATTCTAAAATTGGTTAAATGTTTTTTTTTCCCCTCATCAATCTACACACAATACCCCATAATGACAAAGTGAACACAGATTTTTAGAATTTTTAGCAAATGTATAAAAAATTAAAACAGAAATACCTTATTTACATAAGTATTCAGAACCTTTGCTATGAGACTCAAAATTGAGCTCAGGTGCATCCTGTTTCCATTGATTATCCTTGATGTTTCTACAACTTGATTGGAGTCCACCTGTGGTAAATTCAATTGATTGGACATTATTTGTAAAGGCACACACCTGTCTATATAAGGTCCCACAGTTGAAGGTGCACGTCAGAGCAAAAACCAAGCCATGAGGTCAAAGGAATTGTCCATAGAGCTCCGTGACAGGATTGTGTTGAGGCACAGATCTGCGGAAGGGTACCAAAACATTTCTGCAGCATTAAAAGTCCCCAAGAACACATTGGCCTGCATCATTCTTAAAAGAAAGAAGTTTGGAACCACCAAGACTCTTCCTACAGCTGGCCGCCCAGCCAAACTGAGTAATCAGGGGAGAAGGGCCTTGGTCAGGGAGGTGACCAAGAACACAATGGTCACTCTGACAGACTTCTAGAGTTCCTCTGTAGAGATGGGAGAACCTTCCAGAAGGACAACCATCTCTGCAGCACTCCATCAATCAGGCCTTTATGGTAGAGTGGCCAGACGGAAGCCACTCCTCAGTAAAAGGCACATGACAGCCTGCTTGGAGTTTGCCAAAAGGCACCTAAAGGATTCTCAGACCATGATAAACAAGATTCTCTGGTCTGATGAAACCAAGATTGAACTCTTTGGCCTGAATGCCAAGCGTCACGTCTGGAGGAAACCTGGCACCATCTCTACGGTGAATCATAGTGGTGGCAGCATCATGCTGTGGGGATGTTTTTCAGCGGCAGGGACTCGGAGACTAGTCAGGGTCGATAGAATGATGAACGGAGCAAAGTACAGACAGAGCCTTGATGAAAACCTGTTCCAGAGCGCTCAGTACCTCAGACTGGGGTGAAGGTTCAACTTCCAACAGGACAAAGACTCAGCCAAGACAACGCAGGAGTGGCTTCGGGACAAGTCTCTGAATGTCCTTGAGTGGTCCAGCCAGAGCCCGGACTCGATCGAACATCTCTGGAGAGACCTGAAAATAGCTGTGCAGAGACGCTCCCCATCCAACCTGACTCCAAATATTTCTAAAAACCTGTTTTTGCTTTGTCTTTATGGGGTATTGTGTGTAGATTGATGAAGAAAAAAACAATTGAATAGATTTTAGAATAAGGCTGTAACCTAACAAAATGTGGAAAAAGTCAAGGGGTCTGAACACTTTCCGAATGCACTGTAATATTGAAGAAACCGTTATTCCGTTAACCATTATATATTTTTCTGGTTATCTTGTGGACATGTTGCGTCGGTTGAGCAGCATCCCATTACCGTTGATAAGTGTCCACCGACAGACCAGTACAATATGTTCTCAAAATCCACCATATCTAGCCTACACAGTAGCCTACACTGTAACAGAAAACTGTAAATGATACAGTAATTTGGGGTATTATCAACAGTAAAATACTCTGAAATATTTTACAGCCACTTACTATAAATTATGGTTCATTGTGGGAAAATGTTGTGAGTGGTGCAAATAATTGCCGTATTTCGAATGGTACTGTAATTCAAAAACAAAAACTTTGACCACTAGTGGTTGCATGCAATTGTTGTATTTGGCTCATATACTAATTTTGAGGCGAACCTTGTGAGAGGCTATTTTTGTTGCACTCGTGACTAAGAATGCTGTACCAAACTCCTATGTGGTTATAGTGCACCATCAACTTGTATTGGGTACAAATTGGAGGGGCAGCAAGCCTTAAACCTTAAATGGTTGAGCATTTTGCAATGTCCTTTTGGTCTGTTTTGCCCTGTAGTCGCTGACAGTTTAGAAGCCTTTATTAAGACCTCTAAAAGTGCAAGTGACATAAAATAATAAATATGTATTAATATACTTTAATGTGTAAACATTTCACCTAGCAGCCAACCTTATAATTACAGTAAAATACTGTGAAATACAAACCACTCCCCTCAATGAATTTCATTAAATCATCCATCCATTCATTCATTTCGATTACAGTAGCATTTACTTGTTTTTTTGTATTTTTGTATTTTTTGAATTCACCAAACAGGGCGAGAAATAAACCATAAATGGCCCTATCTAAACAATAGATAGGTCACGTATTGTGGGCACGTGACCAAATCAAATATTAACAGAAACTGATTATTTATTTATTTAATTTCTTTGAATAAAAATATATTAAGCCTATGCTATAGGCTGACTGTATTATCCCCGCTAAACAGAAAATATACAGGCCTTCCGAATGTTTTCAATGTTGTCCGGATGTTTGGGTCTTACTATAAGTCACCTTGGGAAAATGAATGAACGGGGCAAGTGATGGTGCAAAAAGGCTACAATTTCATCCAACAACCGGAATAGCATACACAGCTCTAGACCTCGAATTAAAACTAGTCACATGACTATGGTGGTGCCTAGAACTGCAGACACTTTTTTATTTTGGTTATATTCAACATATTCCCCTCCGCAATATAAATGTATAAATGACACGGTGCTCGGTGCATGGTTTGGATGATGTGCCAGGCCCTGCCGTTGATCACTGTGTGTAGAACCGAATTTTTTATCTAACAGCCATCTGCATGGCTCTGCAGTGCTATGATGGTTCCATACGAACCCACATCATTTCTGTCTGTGCTTCAAATCCTTGCATTAGCCTATGCATGGCTGAATTCAGCTACATGCTACATTCATGTAAACAGTGTATGAAGGAGAAGGTCGGTGTTTGCAATGTCTAGCTATTGCTGTGATATGATGGTAGGTTATTTAGTGAGAGTTTGTGGGATGGTATAGACTTATTATTGATGTAGCCTTTATACGGCCCTTTTTTTAATGTCCTGTATGAGAGCATCTAGCTAATCATTGATGTGAAAAGTCGGCTTTCGTTTGTTTACATGTGGTGATTTACGTCCCTTCTACCGTGGGTGGCTTACCTTCTGTTGTCGCCTAGCCATATCGGTGGGCTGTTTTGCATTGAAAGGGTATGCAATGCACCGCATCACAAAGACATATAGTTGTAACTTCTTTTTGCGCTCCTCTTCTTCCTTCTGCAAATTCGCCTCCTCCACCTTCTCCTGCTCGCTGGCAGCTGACGGGCTCGGGCTGGTCGGGCGAGCGCTACTGCGGCTGCTGCTGCTGGGCGCAAGCCCGCCGGAGCTCTCGCTGGTCCGGCTTGGAGAGATGCGGGCTCCGCTCTGGGGTGCCGATGCCTCCTTGTGATGGTGTTCCTCCTCCACCATCCCACCATCCGATTCCTCCTCGCTGGATGACGGATCCAACATCTTACTGTCTTACAGAGGTTGTAGCCTTGCAGAACTCCTATTCTCAAAAATTGTGAAATTATACGAATTCGGATGGTGACCTAAACTGAATTTAAACCGGTATCTGCTTTAGAATTTAATATAATCATCGAATCGAAAGAGACCTGAATTTGGTGAGCCTTTTCTGAAGGATGCCAGAAAATACTATTTATGCACAGAGAGATCTGAGATGCTGCACGCGCACAGACACAGCACATCGATCTATGCCTGCACCACAGACTCGTCGCTACCTACGTGTTTTTCTCGCTAGTCACAGTCGCCGATGTCTATGAGTGAAAGCAGCTCCTTCAATGAAAAGCGCGAGCGATGGCCTCTTCCTGTCAGCAAAGCTCTAGAACGGGCGCAGGCGCGAGAATAGGACCTGGCCATGGTGCTGAATCTGTTCACTGGCGTCTGCCTTCTGTCGCGTGAAGCAGGGCGTAAACCCATTGACTTTGAACTAATGCCGATTATTGACCACTGTATTTGTTGATGTTTTGTTACAGTGTACTATATCCACTGTGCAGTTCACATGAGGCCTAAATTGTTTCACATATTCCATTTCAACTGTTGAGGTCTAAGGTACATGTAAATATACCCTATATGTTTTGTTTGGACAGTGAGGCTAACATGCTGACCACACTGCTCGCCTTACGTGCACATACATGTAATGCCCACTGCTCATATGCATGTAGCCAGACGCTAAAATAGAACCTTGTTCTATTTGTGACGCCTGGCGCGCTGCAAGTCCCGCATCTCCCATTTCCTCATTGGTTTTTAGGACCATATACCCACGTGGGTGATTGAAAGATGAACAGAGGTCCCCACTCCAGTCCAGTTAGTTGTGGTAATGCACCTTAAAGTTGGTTGCCAACCGCCATATAAAGTCCAAAGAAGAAGAAGAAGCCTGAATGTGGATAGATTACTAGAAACGAACTCGGTTTACCCTTTTATCTGTGGATTAATTGGCGGAGTAGAGGACCTTTTGCATTTCAGGTAAAATAACAACCCAATCTTTATATCCCAGGACAAATTAACTAGCAACAGCAAACCACTAGCTAAATTGCCATAAATGTTTAATTGTTTTTAACCTGTCCCCAAATCAATATAGTTCAGAGTTCGTTTTGATATTTCAACCTGCGTGTCCTGATCGTGTCTGGTGTGGGTGGACAAAATCAACATGCGCGCAATGTGACACATGGACACACACACGCGCCAGGTGTAGTCAGCATGTAATCTTTCATTTTTGCTCCATATTCCAGGATTTTGGATTTGAGATCAAATGTTTCACAAGGCCACAGTACAGAATGTAACCTTATATTTGAGGGTATTTTCATACATAGGATATCTGTTTTACCATTCAGAAATGAAATAACTTTGTGTATCTAGCACCCCCATTTGGTATTTGGACAAATTCACTTATATGAGTATTAAAGTTGTCAAAAGTTTTGTATTTGGTCCCATATTCCTAGCACACAATGACTACTTGTGACTCTACAAAGTTTTGGATGCATTTGTTGTTTGTTTGGTTGTGTTTCAGATTATGTTGTGCCCAATAGAAATTAATAGTAAACAATGTATTATATAAGAATATAATATGTTTCTGAACACTTCTGCGTACATTCTACATGGATAATCATGAATTAATCATAGGTAATGATGTGTAAGAAAGTTACAGAGGCATACATATCATACCCTTGTTATTGGTACTGGTGAAAGTTTAGCATGTATTGGGGGTATGTTCTCAAATCCAAAATGCTAGAGTATAGAGACAACTTAAAACGTTTTATCTTCACTGTCCAAATAAATATGAAGGGGAGTGTATGCAGTGAGTGACAGTGGTGGATATATTACCATTACTCAACACAGATAGGCAATTGAATTACCATTAGGAATGACATACGGTAAACATAACCTACTGCTCCTGCAGATTAAACGTCCTCTCAAATGAGCAATCAGTGTTGATGTCTGTAGATAGGAGTAGGCCTAAGACATGCACACCAAACAGCAGTCTATTTTTATGGTGCACTACTTTTGATCAGGGCCCATAGGGCTCTGGTCAAAAGTAGTGCACCATATAGAGAATAGGGCGCCATTTGGGACACATAGACAACAACACTAACAAGCCAATTTTAAGCAATTTATTATTTACAACGCCATTAAGAACGCATCAGTTCCTGTACCTGCCTGCTAGTATTGTCCATTTCAGTTAGGCTATTCATATAAACACATCATTATGGCTTTACTCAGCCTTGTATAATTACTGACTTAACCAAGTAAACCTTAGTAGCTTTGATGGAATTATTCTGTAGACATCCTTGGTAGCTCTGTATGAGAAATATGGTAACATGAACATTACATGATAGGTAATGTTATAGGTATAATGCATTATAATGCCGTTATAATGCATTGTTAGATTTGTTATGCGCATGCTGTATGACCCTATTATATTGTCCTGTTAAGTGTTGACAAAAATATATTTGGATCAAGTCTTTAAAGTTAGTCCTTAATTTAAATAATAACAAAGTGTCACCCCACCTCTGTTTTGGTAAAAAGCTGAGGGATGGGCCTGGATAAATGTAACCACTCAAATTCATAGAGCTATGGATAAAAGGATTGATCGTCCATGACATCAAAATTATAGTTTTAACCATGTTTTGAGGCTATACAGGGTTTCTTTACATTGAATTTGTTTACAAACATTGGAGTAAAACAAGCTTATATTATGATGTGATACGACAGTTGAAGTAAGCTCATGTGGCATTTATAAGTTATATTCTTCAAAATGTAGCAATTAAGTATTCAAGCTTTAAGGATTAGTTGATGCAAGAGCGTCCAACAGTGTCCACTTTTTTTTTTATAACACTACACACCCTATTTATAATTCTATGACTCATCATGCAAGACACACAGTAACAACACCTATATAATTGCTGTCATATTCATCAAAGATTCTCTTGATATGTTCCACTTTTAGCTGATCCTAGACCTGCGTGTGCTCTGTGTGATCGGAGGTGATGAAATCGCTGTCTAGAAGTTACTTGGTTTTCACACTCAAGGCTGTGTCCCAAATGGCGTCCTATTCCCTATTTAGTGCAATAGTTTTGACCAAGGCCCATTGGGACCAGGGCCCTTAGTTCACGATAAGGGAATAGGGTGCCATTTGGGATGCACATTAACAGAGTGTTGTTTTACACTAGTTTTCCCTTTCTCCCATTTACTCTTTGCATTTCATGGTGAGTTTAAAATTCAGAGTTTGCCTTCCATACATTTAATGGAAGTTGTCTCTGGTCAAAAGTAGTGCACTATGCTATTTGGGATGCAGAATTTGGGATGCAGAATGTTTTGCTGATGGAAATTGTTTTACATATCATCAGATACTCTGCTGTTAACTGATTGAATCCAACTAAATAATGCATTACATACATTTTGAGTGCAGTGACCTAACGATAAATATAATGTTTTTTTTTTCTCACTTACTAGTCTACACAGGATTCCAAATTGTATTTATTTTTTATAGTATGCTTAAAACCTACACCCAAGCACTCCATGCTGCCACCTCTAGTTTCTTGGCCCTCCCACCACTACGGGGGTCTGCTCCCACTCAGCCCATTCAAAGCTCTTCTCTGTCCTAGCACGCCAATGGTGGAACGAGCAGGAGTCCCTGCCCATCCTCTGGAAATGTCTGAAACCCTACCTCTTCAAATAGTATCTTAAATAAATCCCACGACGATGAAAAACTGTACTTGTCTTTTCCTACTAGCACTGACTTGGCTAATAACTTCTTTATTGAGGGAAAATGTACTTGCTACGTCTGTGACATGTGGTTGTCTCACGTAGCTATGCACAAATTGAATGCATCACTTGTAAGTCGTTCTGCATAAGAATGTCTGCTAAATGACTCAAATGTAAAGTTAAATGTGTTGCTTATTAGAGATTTGCTGACTCCACAATGCCAAACATTAAAGGGAACCAAAAATGTGTAAGATAGTTGAGAGTTAATTTTTTTAAAGCAATATGGCACTATATAGCTGGATAGTATTTGAAAGTGTGGGGAGATGCTTTGAAAACTAAACTGTGCAGGTTGACTGTTCTGTGTGTGTGTGTGTGTGTGTGTGTGTGTGTGTGTGTGTGTGTGTGTGTGTGTGTGTGTGTGTGTGTGTGTGTGTGTGTGTGTGTGCGTGCGTGCGTGCGTGTGTGTGCCAGTTGACATCTTCTTGAGGTGGTTTTTGATCTGCCATCTGACTACTTAATTAAGAGTATCAGTTTGTTGTCATGGCTGCCGGTTGATTGACAAATAAATGACAGCACAGAATCTGGCAATTAACAATCAATATGGGGCAGACAACTCAATAGAAACCTCGGCCTGACTGTTTCTACATTACAACACTAGCTACATGTTGCCTTACAAAAATAAAGGGGTTTCGCCATACTTTAAAAAACATTATCACATTTGAGCACATTTGCAGACTATACGTACAATCCATTGCAAAATACAGTGTGGTCCAGAATCATTGGATCCCTTGATAAAAATTAGCAAAAAATACTGAACTATATTGTATGCTCAAAAAACAATAACCCCAAGCACACATCAAAATCCACAAAGAAATGGTTAATTAACCACAACATCTACATTTTGCAATGGCCATCTCAGTCTCTGGACTTGAACCCCATTGAAAACCTGTGGTTTGAATTGAAGAGGGCAGTCCTTAAGCGCAGATTAAAGATATGAAGGATCTGGAAAGATTCTGTATGGAGGAATGGTCTAAGATCCCTCCCAATGTGTTCTCCAATCTCATAAAACATTTTAGAAAAATGTTCAGTGTCAGTTTCCTTGCAAGGTGAGGTGGCTGGAGTATAGAAAGCAGGGGATCCGATAATTTTGGCCTCTTATCTTTTTGAGAATGTTTTTGTTAAACACATAAAAATATAAACGATTGTATTAGTATAAAATAACATACGTTTTTTTTTTTTTTGTCACGTCCATGCCAACTACCTCGACGGTGCTCCTCCCCGGCGCTCAGGCTCGCCGGTGTACGAACCACCTGCATGAGGACGATGGCAGCCTTATCCAAGCGCCCATCACCTGTTTCATATTCCCCTGATTCCACCCGTCCACACACACACCGGTTCCCATTCACCCCATTACACTCCCTATTTATGTGTCCCTTCCCCGTGTGTGGGGGTGGATTATTGTCTTAATACGCATGTTGAACTTTATTAAATACATTACTTTACGCTATTCCTTTTGTTTCACCTCCTCCTTTTTTGCGCCTCGCGTCGTTACACTTTTTTTTTACATACAGTATAGCTCAGTAATTTTTTGCTCATCTTTATCAAGGGATCAAATCATTCCGGACCACACTGTATCTTATAAAATATTTTTGTGACAGTTCCTCTTTGTGTGTGTGTGTGTTATTTTTGTGTCAGTTCCTTTTTGTGTGTGTGTGTGTTGTCTTTGTGTCAGTTCCTTTTTGTGTGTGTGTGTTATGTTTGTGTCCATTCCTCTTTGTGTGTGTGTGTGTTATTTTTGTGTCAGTTCCTCTTTGTGTGTGTGTGTGTGTGTGCGTGTTTTTTTGTGTCAGTTCCTCTGTGTGTGTGTGTTATTTTTGTGTCAGTTCCTCTTTGTGTGTGTGTGTGTGTGTGTTATTTTTGTGTCAGTTCCTCTTTGTGTGTGTGTGTGTTATTTTTGTGTCAGTTCCTCTTTGTGTGTGTGTGTGTGTGTGTGTGTGTGTGTGTGTGTGTGTGTGTGTTTTTGTGTCAGTTCCTCTGTGTGTGTGTGTTATTTTTGTGTCAGTTCCTCTTTGTGTGTGCGTGTGTGTTATTTTTGTGTCAGTTCCTCTTTGTGTGTGTGTGTGTGTTATTTTTGTGTCAGTTCCTCTTTGTGTGTGTGTGTGTGTGTTATTTTTGTGTCAGTTCCTCTTTGTGTGTGTGTGTGTGTGTGCCCTTGATTCATTCACTCTACGGCTCCTTGGGCTGGTTGGCTGGAGATCCTGTAATCCTGTAATGTGTTCTGTGGGTGTCCAGGCCTATTTGATTTTACAGCATGTTACAGAACAAGTCTATGACACAGTAGGGCTGTGTAGCTAAGGGAATGAGTCTGTGTCCAGCCATGGTCCTGAAGCTGGTACTGGTCACTCACAACTGTCATGAACTGTCATGTAACCACATATCACACACACACACACACACGCATACACACACAATAACACACACACACACACACACACACACACACACACACACACACACACACACACACACACACACACACACACACACACACACACACACACACACACACACAACAACAACACACATAAGAACACACACACACGCAGAGCCATGAAGACCCTGACAGGTGTGCTGACCAGAGTGCTGAGCAGAGAAGAGATGATAGCATGTGACTGATTCCTACAGTGGGTAAATAAGAGATAACTTGTTGTGACAGAAGTATTGGAGGGCTACAAAAGGCTTGGAAGACATGTCTGAATGGCCGCCAAAAAGCTGACATGGTGTGACGATGTACTGAAACCGCCCTCTTTATAGCACCATTAGTGCAGTTCAGGGCTTCAGAGCAAGATGCTATAGGTTTGGGATAGCACTTTTCGGTGTCCAAGTCTGCAATTTTCAACCTTTATACGGGTACGAGTGTAAAGGGCTATAGCTATAAATACACTGAGTGACCAGGTGAATCCAGGTGAAAGCTATGATCCCTTATTGATGTCATCAATCAGTGTAGATGAAGGGGAGGAGACAGGTTCAAAAATTATTTTGAAGCCTTGAGACAATTGAGACTTGGATTGTGTATGTGTGCCATTCAGACGGTGAATGGGTAAGACAAAATATTTAAGTGCCTTTCAACGGGGTATGGTTGTAGGTGCCAAGTGCATCAGTTTGAGTGTGTCAATAACTGCAACGCTGCTTGATTTTTCACGAACAACATCCAGCCAACTTGGTACAATTTTGGAAAGCATTGGAGTCAACATAGGCCAGCATCCCTGTGGAACGCTTTTGACACCTTGTAGAGTCCATTTCCTAAAGAATTGAGGCTGTTCTGAGGGCAAAAGGGGGTGCAACTCCATATTAGGAAGGTGTTCCTAATGTTTTGTACAGTCAGTGTATGTTTCTCATTTTGACTGTGAAATGTTTTGGTAATAGGATGTTCTGCATGACTGCTGCAGTATATGTTTGATATGTGTGTGCCGTGTGTGTGTGTGCCTGTGCGTGCGCATTTGGCTGTGCCTTGTGTGTGTGTCCATATGTGTGCAAGCACATGAACTGCATGTATGTGTGCCATCGTGGGAGCGTTCGTAACTCCAGGGGGGTTTTTAACCATAGAAATAGAATATCTAGAATCTAGAAAAAAGCCTCAGGATAGTTGACTTGAATGTGAATGTTCATTTTAGTAATTATATTTCTAGCATTGTGGGGATGTGTCAGATTATAACATCTCAATATAGTGTTTCCTGGTCCCCATAAGGAAATGCTATAGATCATTCATCAATGACTAAAAACCTGCGCAGTTGAGGTTGATGGATAAGCAGTTTGGAACATGACAATATTCCTTTTGATTAATTAAGGCTTTGCAGTACGTAGCACAATCCATCCACCACCTCTGACAATATTTCACTCTCCGATGTGAAGCTGCACTCTGCATACTATTACCTAGAGTATTACATAATACCCAGCTAGCACATTGGTTCCTTGGAAGTTGTGGGAACGTATGTTTTTGCTTTCACGTTGGTTGTGGTAACAAAGCCATTGTTTTGTAAACGTTCTGAGAACTGAAGTGAACATTTTGCCTGTTCTTGGAATATTTATTTTTAAGTTGCAAGGAGGTTCTGAGAACGTTTTACTCTGGTCCCTGGAAAGTTTTCCTGGGAGGTTTTATTAATGCTCTGAACACGGACATTCTAGGTTATTTGGATGTTTTTTTAATAACTTCCTTAAAACTTTAACTGAATTTTTCAATCAGACTTTTAAGAACTCAAAGCACAGATAGGACACATTACATTTATTTCCTTAGGCATTTATCATGCAAATATTTCTTTTTTTAGTCCACTGTGCAAAAAGGACAGAGCTAGCATGCCATGTTTTTTAAATAACATTCTTTGAATGTTCTCTGAAGCTTACTAAATGTTTCTTGTGGTTTTTATGGAACGTTTTCTTAACATTAGGAAACATTGTGCTGAATTAATGAAATTCCCACAGAAGAGTTGTGTTTCTTTTTTGTGACTAACTTTTATTTCATTTTGGGGGTTACAGGTACAAAAACAATCAAATAAATGCATACAAAGATAATCCCGGCCTATTCCCCCCTCTGAGTCCCCAACCACCCTCCTGCATCCTCCCTCCCCACCCAGAAACCATGGTTTCCAACCCCCTTAACCCCCACCCTGAAGAAAGCATGCCTCCCACTGCTTCCCATCCCACCCAGCAACCGAGGTTGCTTATTAGAACCCCTCCCACCCATCCATCCCAAGATCTAAGAAACATTTGGTTCTCAGAACATTATGTGCTAGCTGGGTAGTCCTATATGCAATTCATTATACAATCTGAGTTTGTTTTTCTATTTGGGAGCTTATGAACATGTTGCTTTTATAAATCATCTAGCTAATCACCTAGCTAATCAAGTTCCACCAAAGAACTGTACTGTATTGTATCATTGCTCCCTCTAAAGCAGGTTGTTATTGTGTAAGATAATGTATTCTCTATAGGTTACTTTGTTAATTAAAGGCAATAAATAAATCAATAGAACAAAGATAGCAATTTTTACACGGAATAACATCTTGCTGAGGCCTTAAAGAGGGAAATAGGAAGTGCAGCTCAGTTTCCACCTCATTTTGTGGGCAGTGTGCACATAGCCTGTCTTCTCTTGAGAGCCAGGTCTGCCTTCAGCGGCCTTTCTCAATAACAAGGCTATGCTCACTGAGTCTGTACATAGTTAAAGATTTCCTTAATTTTGGATCAGTCACAGTGGTCAGGTATTCTGCCATTGTGTACTCTCTGTTTAGGGCCAAATAGCATTCTAGTTTGCAGTTTTTTTGTAAATTCTTTCCAATGTGACAAGTAGTTATCTTTTAGTTTTTTCATTATTTGGTTGGGTCTAATTGTGTTTCTGTCCAGGGGCTCTGTGGGGTCTGTTTGTGTTTATGTACAAAGCCCCAGGACCAGCTTGCTTAGGGGACTCTTCTCCAGGTTAATTTCTCTGTAGGTGATGGCTTTGTTATGGAAGGTTTGGGAATCGCTTCCTTTTAGGCGGTTGTAGAATGTATCATCTCTTTTCTGGATAATTAGCGGGTGTCAGCCTAATTCTGCTCTGCATGCATTATTTGGTATTTTACGTTGTACACAGTGGATATTTTTGCAGAATTCTGCCTGCAGTCTCTCTCTCTCTCTCTCACTCTCTCTCTCTCTCTCTCTCTCTCTCTCTCTCTCTCTCTCTCTCTCTCTCTCACACCATACAACTCACCTTCAACATACTACATCTACAGTGCAGGGCATCCTCCTCCCCTCTCCCATCCTCCTCCCCTCTCCTCTTTTAAATCTATTAGCTAGGTATGAGTGATTAGAAATATACTAGTAAGGTTTTGCTCTCTTTCTAACTAAAGATACCACCTCCTCCTTTTCTATCCTCTCCCCCTCCTCCCCTCTTCCTCCTCCCCTCTGTCCTCCCCTCTTTGTGCTGGGCTAGTGCTACCCATGGTGCTGCAGGCAGGAAGGCTCGGCTCAAGCTCAGCTCAGTATGTGCTGGATGGGCAGGCATGATGCTTTCATCCTGCTGGCTGATGGCACAGATGACATTGAATCTGACAGCCGGTCCAGTGAGCTGACTGTCTGACTCTTCCAGATGTTGCCCCAGTTAGCGCTTCTCTCTCTCTGGCTTTCCAGTTACAGAAACTCCCTGTAGGTAACTAATCATGCTTTCAAGGATTCCACATCCCCTTGACTACCCTTGGAGATGCTCTATGCCCTGGAAGTTATATCATCTATGGGGACTGGACAGAGTCTACACCTCTAGCCTGAAAGGACGTAGATCTTATGTAGGAGTGGACAGGTAATAATAGCCAGGATGACAGTACCCTTACAGCAAAATGTCACTTGATGTATTTAATTTTTAAATCTTCACATGAGTCAGACAAGTGGTTTTCAGACACATCTGGTTTCTCCTCCAGGGGTCAACCAGGACCTACCCTGCTTAGCTTCAGAGGCAAACCAGCAGTGGGATGCAGGGTGCCATGTTGCTGGACTGAATGTGCCAAAACTTGCTACTGGAAAAAAGAAGGAAAAGCAAAGGCCGGGTAAGGCACTTTATTTAATTGCGTTATCAGAAAAAATGTATACATTAAAAATTATTTAATTGCAATATTTTGTTTTGCTATCAATACTTTTGGGTTTATGTTTTCCTTTTAGTATCATTATTTTTGTTTGCAATAATAAGAATTGTTTTCAATACTAAGAACCTTTTTGGGTTCGATGTAGAACCCTTTCCACAAATGTATCAAATTAATGAAGTAGGTTACCTTCTATATTTGTACAAATGATGAGCCTGTGAAAGCTGGTCCCCTCAATCTTAGTTAGCTGACTAAAGTTATACCGCATCTAAAGTCAATCTGGCGACAAAAGGTTTCCTACTAATTATTTGCCTTCTTTTTAAATGTTATCATGTTTTCAAGCCAAATCCGAGTTGTATTGAGGTAGGCTAACGTTAGCTAGCTTGCTAGTTAAGTAGCTTGCAAAATAGTTAGGTAGCTAGCTAGCTACTTAGGTAGGTTGCTAGCTAACATCAACTATGCTAGCGATGATAGTGATAATAATCATAAAAATATACATAACCAGATGCATAACACCAGTCAATGGTCTAGCTACCGGTATACTCTCCACCATTGGGGACCAAGTAACTCCACCCACCTGTTCTGCATGATAAGGTCCATCAGCAGGGCATGCAAACCATAGTTGGCTGTGCATTCTGCTGGAAGCATGCATTGTCGAACCAGAACCGGAGGTATGGTCAATCCGTATAGGTTCCAAACGGCCGTGATCCTTTGAACGCATTGGAGGAGATGAAACAACAGAGCCCCTTTCAATGAAAGGAGACAAAGTGGGCGGCGGCAAAAGGGGGCATGATCTGTTGACATAATTCTAGTCAAAACACAACCTTCATTTACTGGTTGTGACGCACTCAGATTCCAAACTCCGTTTTTGACTTTATGACCAAAATGATCCTATTTACAATTTTTAGTCAATACTGACACTAGAATACATGTTTCTGACTCATATCGATGCCACATAGGCCATTTTCAAAGGGATTAGTTGTTTTTAGGGGCAGTCATTCTTTAAAGCGGCAATCTTTAATTAAAATATTAAGAAAGTGTCGTCCTCGCCACCGTTTCAAAAAAAGCTGAGGGATGGGGCTGGAGAAATGCAACCACTCTCAAATTCATATACTACGCTATGGATGCAAGGACTGACCAACCATTATATTTACTTTTTTACAAACATTGGAAAATAAAAAAAGCCAACATTTTGGGTTCTGATGGGGTACAACAGTTGAACTAAGCTCATGAAGCATTTATACTTTATATTCATTATGAGCCACTGGGTACATATAATTAATTTATAAGTCCAAAAATGGATGCAACAACTAATGATTTCTCCTTTACAGGCAGTGACCTAAAACAAATCTAATTTGCTATTTCATATGTGAAAAACGTTCACAAGTAAAAATCTCACTTACAAAAGTTCACATGTGAAAAACAATCACATGCAAAATTGCAAATTTCACGTGAAACTACAATCCACATGTAAGGTGAAAAGATGTTATTCTCCTCACGTGAAAAGTTGGTGTTAACACATGCAATGTGAACATGTGGTTTCATGTGTGGAATTTAAGCTCAACGTGTCGAAAACAGCTATTCCACATGTGGAAGTAGTTGTTTTTGTGATGGGGCGGTTTCGCGGACAGAAATTAGTTAAGTTAGGACTTGGCTAATTCTACTTAAAAAAATTGCTTTCTGAGACGTTGCTTAACAGATTAATTAGTGCCAGACTAGGGAGTCCCAGACTAAGGTAACTAAGGTAAATAAGGACTAACGAGTTCATCTTCTGTGAAGCCTGATTAGATTAACGATGTGCACTTGGTGCTGACTTGGGATGAGACACGAAGACATAAGCATTGTGTGTAATTGTAGCAAGTCATCTAAACCAAGCAATGGACGGAGGTAAAATAAAACGTTTAAAGAATTTCTGACTGAAAAAACCTTCTTGAACGAATTGTGTCAAACCACCCAATTATCGAAAACAAACATCATGATTAATCGACAGAAAACAAGAAAAATTATGCCTTGACTACCATTTGTAATGAAGTCAACTCAAATGAAAAAGTAAACAAAAGGACGCTACGACAGCTTCAAGTGAGATAATATATTTATTATTGGCCCACTTTTACAAATCAGAGTCACTTTAAAATGTTAGTTTTCTTTTGTAACACAACACAGTGGGGCCTAAATGCATTTGTGTGACAGAAATGTAACACAAATAATATCATACATACACTGCATCCGGAGAGTATTCAGACCCGTTCCTTTTTTCCCAAATGTTATGTTACAGCCTTATTCTAAAATTGATTAAATATGTTTTTTCCCTCATCAATATACACATAATACCACATAATGACAAAGCAAAAACAGGTTTTTAGATTTTTTTGCAAATGTATGAAAAAAACAACAAAAAATATAACATTTACATAAGCATTCAGATCCTTTCCTATGACACTCGAAATTGAGCTCAGGTACATCCTGTTTCCATTGATCATCCTTGATGTTCCTACAACTTGATTGGAGTCCACCTGTGGTAAATTCAATTGTTTCAAATTATTTGTAAAGGCACACACCTGTCTATTTAAGGTCCCACAGTTGACAGTGCATTACAGAGCAAAAACCGAGACAGGATTGTGTCGAGACACAGATCTGGGGAAGGGTACAAAAACATTTCTGCAGCATTGAAGGTCCCCAAGAACATTCTTAAATGGAAGAAGTTTGGAAGCACCAAGACCCTTCCTAGAACTGTCCGCCCGGCCAAACTGAGCAATCGGGGGAGAAGGGCCTTGGTCATGGAGGTGACCAAGAACCTGATGGTCGCTTTGACAGAGTTCCAGAGTCCTCTGTGGAGATGGGAGAAACTTCCATAAGGACAACCATCTCTGCATCTCTCCATCAATAAGGCCTTTATGGTAGAGTGGCCAGATGGAAGCCACTCCTCAGTAAAAGCCACATGACAGCCTAATTGGAGTTTGCCAAAAGACACCTAAAGGATTGTCAGACCATGATAAACAAGATTCTCTGGTCTGATGAAACCAAGATTGAACTCTTTGGCCTGAATGCCAAGCATCACGTCTGGAGGACACCAGGCACCGCTCATCACCTGGCCAATACCATCCCTTTCGGTGAAGCATAGTGGTGACAGCATCATGCTGTGGGGATTGGGAGACTAGTCAGGATCGAGGGAAACATGAACGGAGCAAAGTACAGAGAGATCCTTGATGAAAACTTGCTTCAGAGTGATCAGGACCTCAGACTGGGGCGAATGTTCACCAGTCAGAGCCCGGAATTGAACACGATCTAATATCTCTGGAGAGACCTGCAGCATCCAACCGGACAGAGCTTGAGAGGATCTGCAGAGAAGAATAGGAGAATCTCCCCAAATACAGGTGTGCCACGTTTGTAGCGTCATACCCAACAAGACTCGAGGCTGTAATTGCTGCCAAAGGTGCTTCAACAAAAGTACTAAGCAAAGGGTCTGAATACTTACAGTGGGGAGAACAAGTATTTGATACACTGCCGATTTTGCAGGTTTTCCTACTTACACAGCAGGTCTGTAATTTTTATCATAGGTACACTTCAACTGTGAGAGACGGAATCAAAAATCCAGAAAATCACATTGTAAGATTTTTAAATAATTAATTTGCATTTTATTGCATGACTTAAGTATTTGATCACCTACCAACCAGTAAGAATTCCGACTCTCACAGACCTGTTAGTTTTTCTTTAAGAAGCCCTCCTGTTCTCCACTCATTACCTGTATTAACTGCACCTGTTTGAACTCGTTACCTGTATAAAAGACACCTGTCCACACACTCAATCAAACAGACTCCAACCTCTCCACAATGGCCAAGACCAGAGAGCTGTGTAAGGACATCAGGGATAAAATTGTAGACCTGCACAAGGCTGGGATGGGCTACAGGACAATAGGCAAGCAGCTTGGTGAGAAGGCAACAACTGTTGGCGCAATTATTAGAAAATGGAAGAAGTTCAAGATGACGGTCAATCTCCCTCGTTCTGGGGCACCATGCAAGATCTCACCTCGTGGGGCATCAATGATCTTGAGGAAGGTGAGGGATCAGCCCAGAACTACACGGCAGGACCTGGTCAATGACCTGAAGAGAGCTGGGACCACAGTCTCAAAGAAAACCATTAGTAACACACTTCGCCGTCATGGATTACAATCCTGCAGCGCACGCAAGGTCCCCCTGCTCAAGCCAGCGCATGTCCAGGCCCGTCTGAAGTTTGCCAATGACCATCAGGATGATCCAGAGGAGGAATGGGAGAAGGTCATGTGGTCTGATGAGACAAAAATTGAGCTTTTTGGTCTAAACTCCACTCGCCGTGTTTGGAGGAAGAAGAAGGATGAGTACAACCTCAAGAACACCATCCCAACCGTGAAGCATGGAGGTGGAAACATCATTCTTTGGGATGCTTTTCTGCAAAGGGCTGCAACGTATTGAGGGAAGGATGAATGGGGCCATGTATCGCGAGATCTTGGCCAACAACCTCCTTCCCTCAGTAAGAGCATTGAAGATGGGTCGTGGCTGGGTCTTCCAGCATGACAACGACCCGAAACACACAGCCAGGGCAACTAAGGAGTGGCTCCATAAGAAGCATCTCAAGGTCCTGAAGTGGCCTAGCCAGTCTCCAGACCTGAACCCAATAGAAAATCTTTGGAGGGAGCTGAAAGTCCGTATTGCCCAGCGACAGCCCCGAAACCTGAAGGATCTGGAGAAGGTCTGTATGGAGGAGTGGGCCAAAATCCCTGCTGCAGTGTGTGCAAACCTGGTCAAGAACTACAGGAAACGTATGATCATTGTAATTTCAAACAAAGGTTTCTGTACCAAATATTAAGTTCTGCTTTTCTGATGTATCAAATACTTATTTCATGCAATAAAATGCAAATGAATTACTTAAAAATCATACAAAGTGATTTTCTGGATTTTAGTTTTAGATTCCGTCACTCACAGTTGAAGAGTACTTATGATAAAAATGACAGACTTCTACATGCTTTGTAAGTGGGAAAACCTGCAAAATCGTGTATCAGCAGTGTATCAAATACTTGTTCTCCCCACTGTATGTAATGTGATATTTCAGTTGTTTTTTTTTTTATACATTTGCTAAAATATAATTTAATAAATTATAGAATACGCCTGTAACGTAACAAAATGTGGAAAAAGTCAAGGGGTCTGAATACTTAACGAATGCACTGTAATTACTAATATAATTTCTATATTGTCTTGTCTTTCTTAGGTCCTGTGGACAAACATACAAAGCTACTTAAAGACCAATGCTGTTGCTCATAGGGAGCGTTTCAAGACTGGTGTCGTACCCCCATTAAGACCAGAGACAGATAAGCTATAGGACTTGTTGACCGGGATCCTTGATAGCCAGCAACCCCTGGAAGGTATCCCTGATGATGACCATTTGGACAGTTCAGATGGGGGACTGTTCCAATCCTCATTTGGTAGGACAGATTCCTTCATCATGTGCCATCCCAGGACTGCAGGGAATATGTCATGTTGTCAGTCATCTCTTACACTTCCATAATAAACTGAAACCTTGAAGAAATAATTTTCTCTAATGCAGCAAATGTAATCTTTTACTAGAGGCAGATGATCACCATAGCTTTGGAGGGGGATTTGTGTTAACATGATGAAGGTCAGCCCGCTACATCTGCAGCAGCCAGGAGGGACGATTGCGTCACTAACCCGGGCCAGAGGACAGGGACAAAGAGGCTGAGCATGCATAAGAGAAACTGGTCATGGAATTTCATGAGCTCAAACCAATGTATTTAAAAGAAGAGCATGATATGAAGATAATAATCCTTCATGTTGGAGAGAAGCAGCAGCAGTACCAATGTTCTTCTCGAACCACCACCAGCTCTGGGTCCCGATATTTCAATTTGTGAATGAAATACCTTTTTTGTTAGCAATCCATAGCTATATTTTGCTTCAATCACTTGAGATATCTTTGCTGTGAGAAGTGCTGTATAGCAAAAGCATCTCTGCAGGCTCGTCCATTTTTATTATTGTCTGCCTCAACCATAGGAACATCTGGGTCATCCTCATCTTCAATGCAAGGATCTGGAAGACATGCTTGGGAAGCACTGCTGTTGCAATTATGACAATGCAGCATATTTTTGGTTGAAAGTGCAATGTGTTTCTGAGACACTGGAAACGACTCTTCCATACACCAAACATGCGCTCCACTACACCTCTGGTACGGACCTGTAGCGCTAACATCCCACATCATGAAGACCCTGGAAAGGTTAGTCCTCGCTCACCTCAGACACCTTGTGTGTACATCACTGGACCCCCTTGCAGTTCGCACACCAGCGCGACATCGGGGTGGATGATGCAATCATCTACCTTCTGAAGAGGGCCTACTCTCACCTGGACAACACAGGTAGCACTGTGAGGGTTATGTTTTTTTTTTTTACTTCTCCAGTGCTTTCAACACCATTCAGCCACTGCTACTGGGTGAGAAAATTAGGAGGATGAAAGTGGAAGTCTCCTGGGTTACGGACTACCTGACTGGTAGGGCACAATTTGTACAGCTACAGAGCATGGTAGTGTCCCCCTTACTGTCCGCCTTACCACTTTCAGCTCAACATCAGCAAAATATAGGAGATGGTTGTGGGCTTCAGGAGAACCAAGGCCCAACCGACTTCACTCACTATACAGAGAATGGATGTAGAAATGGTTGGTTCATACAAGTTCCTGGGAGTCAATATGGACAGCAGGCTGGAATGGGCTGGTAACACCGGGCCAGAGCTGACTCTACTTTCTGAGGAGGCTTAGGTCCTTGACCGTGTGCAGTAAACTACTGCATACTTTCTACCAGTCTTTTTTGCAGTGGTGTGCTGGGGTGCCAACATAAAGGCCGGTGATGCTTAAATAAGCTGATCAGGAAGGCCAGCTCTGTTCTGGAGATTAACCTTGACACTCTAGAGGAGGTGGCGGAGAGAAGGATCCAGGCCAAACTGCTGGCCATCATGGACAACGTCACCAACCATCTGCATGCCATGGTTATGATGCAGAGGAGCACCTTCAGTCACAGACTGATCCCACCACGGTGTGCCAGAGAGCGCTACAGGAGGTCCTTCCTGCCGGCGGCTATTATACTGTTTAATGCCTCACTGGGGTTCCGTGCCGTCCGCAACATAGACCTGGAACTATTGGGGTGTTAGGACCTAGTTTAACAATTAGGCATCCATCCATCCATGAGTAACTCTCTGGTCTGTAATCGCTCATTCCCTCAGGAGTATTTTTTTTCATTGCATTTAGTATATTGAATGTGCAATACGTGCATTTATCTGTAATTAAACCCTGTACTAAGGACTGTATTTTAAGGGAATTATTATTATTACCCTAAATTATATAATACGCACATTTAGCTATTTAAGTATCTCTTCCTGTCATTTACCTATACAGTTAATTTAACCATGCAAATATTCACTTACCTGTACATTTAACCAGACTGTATATTAAGTAAACTATTATTGCCCTCACTTATATCATACACACATTTAGCTATTTAAGTATCTTTCTCTGCCATCGACCTGTATAGTATAGTTAACCATGCAAATATGTTTTATTTATTTATATCAACTTGCAATATTTGTATGATTTTTTCACCTAACACTCTGTAACAATGTATAGTGTACATATTCAGCCATTCACTCATACTATGCCATTCCTTTCTATAGCTTTTTGCACTCCAGACTTCTTGTATTTTTATACTTTTTCATACTGCCTCACTATGTATCATGTATCGTGTATCTATCTTTTGTGTATTTCGTTCTGGCATTTTGCACCTGCCCTGTGTTTTTTGTTGCTGCTGCTGTCTGTCTGTCTGTCTGTCTGTCTGTCTGTCTGTCTGTCTGTCTGTCTGTCTGTCTGTCTGTCTGTCTGTCTGTCTGTCTGTCTGTCTGTCTGTCTGTCTGTCTGTCTGTCTGTCTGTCTGTCTGTCTATGCAGGCACTTTGTACATTTATTGAGAACCAGTTTTGAAGATTCCTGTACTTCTCAGTATCTGCTGTAGAGGGACACTTGATGGGAATATGACATACATCTAAACAGACAATGACTCCAGGGAAGTTCCCATATTCATACAACTCTACCTTGTAGTTGGCTTGCAGCATTGCAGACTTTGTAGACTATTCTGCATACAGTCGGTTCACTTACACCACACAAATCTCCTGTTTCACGATGGAAAGTTCCAGATGCCAAAAACCTCAAGGTGATCAGTACTTGTGGGAAAGGAGGGATGGGCCTTCCCCGAAGAGAGTCAGATGAAAGCCTTGGCTCAAGCAAACAAATAATGTCAGATTCATTTTCTTTGTACAAAAGTAAATGGATGTAATCCAAATCATTCAGTGGGTTGCACCTGTCTATAACCCTTCCCTTCTGTCTGGCCTTGGATCATCATTGAAATAGTCCTCCATTGCCAAGGTCAACCTGGGAGCTAACATTCATTCATCGGAAGTTAAACTTAGATCTAGATTAACTCTAGTCGTACTTTTGGAAATCATCGTTTTTAAATCTAGACAAGGGCAAGTCTGAGACTATTTTAAACCATGTCTGAGAAATGCAATTTTAGTTAGTCCAGTTTAAAACGGCTATTTAGTCTAGGATTAGCCTTAATCTGTGACCGCGAAACCACCCCTAATTTGCCAGCGTATGGTCTAAATTAACAATGATTAACTGATAATTATCTGAAATGAATACCTACTTGCACGTTTTGCAGGCTGTGTATCCATCTACCGGATTTCTGTCTTCCTTATCCACAATGACTCCAAAATCCTTCCAAACCTGGGATTTTACTTGGCAGCTCCTGTTTCTACAATGGTGTATTCCACCACCATAACCTTACTTTTTTTCTATGGTAAGGCTATGTTAGCCCTTTCAGCTAGGCTAGCCACAGAAAGTAAACTTGGCAGTGTAGTCGTGAACGGGGGGAGGAACATGAGATTAGGAATGTTTCAGCACCACAAACATAATGGACAGTTCCCTGCTCCACTCCGTGTGTGGCTGGTAGCCTAGGTCTATAGGCTAACCTACGTCTGCCTCACCACTCACAGAATGGAATTCGCAACACAATGTCACATAACAAGCTCCTGGGTAAAAATGTGTTTTTATTATCTTGATTTAAAACATTACTCGCAATGTAATTGTTCTGTACCGCGAACCGACCCATGGGTTGAAAGACTGTTTTCACCCGCCAACTTTTTTTCTGGTACCGTGGGTATCCCACCCAATGCAGGACTCTACTGGGAGGTCTATCACTAGTTAGTGTACAGCTGCAGCACAAACTTTCTCTCTCTGTCTCTATTTGTCTCTCTCTGTCTATCTCTGCACACAACCACATCAATATTAGATGTTTTCTCCGCGTCTACCTCAGAGTGTGTACACTTTAATGTTCGTGTGCATCAAAGTACAGCCAGAGGAATGCAAGAGCTTTAATTGCACTTATACGAGCCGTATAAGTGATAAATCTGTCAGTGTGCATAAGCAAGGCACTTAATCCTACTTGCTCCTGTAAGTTGCTCTGGATAAATCTGCTAAATATTTTTGTTATGTATGTATGTTTTCCTATACATACATACATACATACATACATACATACATACATACATACATACATACATACATACATACATACATACATACATACATACAGTGGACATACAGTATTTTCTTATTTGGTAAGTCATGTGAACATGAAATGGTTTTAAAACTTGTGGTAGTGTGTAAAAATGCTACATGAATCATAAACACACAACATACATGATACATACAGTACATCCATACTGCACGACATCATGTCTGAAAGAAAAACTGACAGTGTGATATTTTCTTTGTTGTTGTACCTAAAGAACAGATATTGGATATCTACAGTAATACTTTGGAACATGTTGCCAAAATGCATATTTTTACATTCCAATTCACCTCACAGACTTTCGAAGTACTTCGCAGAAGTTATTCTTCCATTCTCTCGACCGCAAAAAGGGAGCGAGGGAGAGATAGGGAGGGAGAGAGAGAGAGAAATCAGTTATTAATAGTGTGATTTAGGGTGGCCTTGGCCTTGAACCTCTTCCACTCCCCTACTCTATCTCGTTTTACTCCCTCTGATGTGACTCTGCCTTGAACACCCCACTACTGACAATGCCATAATCACTTCCTTTATAGGACTCTTTTGTAATTCCCTTTACATCCCTCACCTCTTTATTTCCCCGCTCCCTCTCTCTACGTCTCTCTCTCTCCCTCTCTCCTCTACACATGCCATTTCTCGGTTTGAATACAGAGGAGTACTAATCACACGGTTGAAAAGTTTAATATCTTTCTGAAACATTTCCTTCTTTTACACAGGCCAATATTGACTGTTGGTCAGGGTAGTGTGAATGTTAGCCGGTCTGCAGCCTCTCTCTCTCGCTCGCTGTCCTTGAATGTGTGATGGAATCTCCTGGGTCCTGCTATAATTGTACAAATAAAGAACTCAAAAGCAACGAAAACACATTTGACCTGATACATTCATAATTGAGAAATGGGAATTGAGTGTGATTTTGGAAAGAACGCATTGTATTAATCATCAGTGCTACGTGTTTTACTTTATGTCCTAACAAAACCATATTCAACGAAAATACAAAGGCTATTTCCTTTGGCAACTTCAAAGCTGTATGCCATTGATTGACACAGGAGTATATAGTTAAGAGCCACACTCGCGTGATGAGTGACCTTGCCTGAGACCCAAACACTTGCAGTGGCTCCCCAAGCTATTGCCTAGTCTAAAGATCAGTGGGCTGTAACAGTCTTGTGATTAGAGAAGACACAGGTTTCAAACCCCAGTCATTCATACAAGGAGGCAGAATGTAGCCTCATCATAATGCCCACTCAGTTATAACTCCTGTAAACCAGAACTGGGTTTCAAATACTTTAAACATAAAGTTAAACGCTTTATCTGTGCCTGAGCTTGTGGCTTAAATATTTTGTATAATTTCAGCCAGTAGTTTTGAATCTAGCGTTTATGAGCCAAAATGAGTCCCGTATGCCCAAAAAGAAACAAATAACTCGGTTGTGTGCATGTGGGGTCTTATCCCGCAACCTCATTGGACAATACTGTGTTGACCTGATCCCACCTCCCACTTTAACCTTACCATCTCATTGGATATCATTCCACCTGCCAATCAACATTGTCCGTCACGTTTGGCTGTTGCAGGTTAGTTCCCATTGTAGCTCCCGTTGAAGCGTGTGGTCTCATCAGACCAGTGACGTGCATTTCAACCCAAGTATTATATGTGATGATGATGAATCAACGTGGAAAACGGATTGGATTTGCAAAAAGTCACCAACGTAAGGGAACTTTTTACCTAAATCCAACTAACTAGTTAGCTGACTATATACAGCTAAGCACTGCAACTATTTCCATGAGACAGAGCAATCATTCGAGCTCCTGCTCCACAGCTGATATGCTCGCCTGTACCAACCAAGTGATCATCACATGATTTGCTAATCTGAGAGCTATTCCCCAAGATTCACAGCATCAAACATCAACAACACCATTGTATATCTGCTTTTTACTTATTTCACTCGCCTCGAAATCATCACTTTCAAAGTGCACAGACTTGTCCAAATCTGTATCACCAACCAACATAGATACAACAAAATGTTAAGTAAAATTACAGCATTCCCTGTTTCCGGTTTCTGGTTGATGACAATAGCCACGCAAATACGATAACAGATTGTTAGCAAGTTAATTTTGAGATATTGACACAGATATTATTGTTAGTAAACAAGGCTGTTTGCAGCCGCAATAGTAATTTAAAGAAAGGCTGTCTGCGGCCGCTTTGGGTTTTAAAGGGTTTAAAAAAATAAAGTGGTAGTTTTAAATCTTCCGGAACATCACTTTAATAAACCAATAGAAAAATCCCAAAACTGCAAACCCCGCCCACCTGGCACTCCGGGCAGATTCAAGCAAACACTCAAAGGATTGTTAAAGTATTTGAACCCATGTCTAGATTAAACAAAAAGACAATCACATATCCTAGACTTATCTTCCCTCCAATCCAACATGGAGGTCAATTTCTGAAGGTTTCTCACACATATTTAATTAAATACCCTCTCCATATCCTTGACAGAGGTGTGAATCTTTTTCTGGCTGTTCATTTTCTTATAGTATTACAGCGAGTGAGACATTCACTATGTTTCATCTGCAAGATTTTAATTGCTTTTCATTTCTGAGTGGTTAATAGAGACATTTTGAAAATCTGGAGCAGAAAAAAAATCACATAACGCTATACTGGTAATCAATCACCAGAACAAGGATTTACATATTCATGCTTTGCTCTGCTTCTGTAGTTGCCTCCCCCACAATTTCTCTCTCTCTCTCTCTCTCTCTCTCTCTCTCTCTCTCTCTCTCTCTCTCTCTCTCTCTCTCTCTCTCTCTCTCTGTCTCTCTCTCTCATACACACACACACACATCTCTCTGTCTCTCTGCTCCAGACATTCATCAACGAGAACCATTTTAAACATGCTGGAGATTTTCCCATGCATTGTTTTTAGGGCATGTGCTAAATCTACATACTTTATGTACCACTATTATTTTACCTTACCTTACATTGACGTGCAATGTATATAAATAATAAATAACCATGGATGGTTTTTAATGTTTTTTAAAAGTGTTTTTTAAAAGTCCTGCACTTCATGAATTATGTATGTTACCTTTAATTTACCATATGTGTTTTTGAAACTTTGTGCTGAAAGCTGTCTTTAAGCCCTCAGTTGTATAGACATTTATTCACATTTAGCGTTGGTTATTTTTCTAAAGAGAGTGTTTTTTTCTGTTTCATCAATGCATTTTTGTTTGCTATACACCAATATGGTTCAGGGGCGGAGTCTGAGGGTTTAGCTACACGTTAAGGCAAATATTTAAACGCTGGGATTGTTTTTAACCTGAGATTGATGGAATAGGGTCAGTGTAGTACAGTAACTACCTTACAGAGTGCTGCTTCGCACAACAATCAGACGATGCAGGTCACCAGCTTTGGAAGGCATATTATTCACATGATGGTTTGTTCTACAGCAATAATACTTAAACGATTCCTGTTTTGTGTTGAGCGAGGCAATTTTGCATGTATGAGGTGAACACGACTCTTAACATTTGACGGCTTCACAAATGACTCTAGAGCGGTAACCCTTATTTCAGAGGGGCTAACACAAATCCTTCTTCCTAGAGATTGTATCACCCTACTACCCACAATCCTTCATCATAAGCTAGTTTCTTATGTCTGTATGTTTTCCAAAGCCCCTGACCCAAGGTCCCAAAAGAAACACAAACACACGTCCTTGGCTGACGTTTTTACATGAGTCATGATTGTATGTCGATATCAAACCATAAAAAGATGAACCCTGCATATTCTTCATGTGTTAGACTCATTTGACTCAGATGTCAGACGTCTGTTGGTTTTACTCTCTTCAAAAGGGAAGGGCTTAAAGAGACATCTTATTAAGAGTCTGCATTCTGATCAAATTTAATGTGAAGTGGAACTGGAAGCACCAAAGCTTTGAGCTGCTCCCCCTGCCTGCCTCCCTCTCCTCTAACCTGAGCCTCAAGCCTGCTGTCAGCTGTTTTCTAAATATAGCACCCCATCCGGCCCAGGGCCTTGGCTGGTCTTATGTACAGTTATTAAGACAACAGTTATTTCTCTCTCATCTCACTGTTGTGCATTTCAGAACTTAGCGTGAATCATCATCTCTGCTCATCACATCTCTTTTGGGTCAAGGAGGTTTGTGGAAACAGGCTGATTTCTGCTCTGCTCCACCTCCACTTTTCCTCTTCTCCTCCCCTTTCAGTTTTCAGGCTGGAGAGATGGAGGGGGTAGAGATGGAGGAAGGGAGATGATGCCGGAAAAAGGATCCATTAATAATGCAGTGAGTGGCTGTAGCCCAGCCTCGACACAGCCCAGCCTCCACACAGCTTCAGCCCCCCAGCCTTCACAGAGCTTCAGCCCCCCAGCCTCCACACAGCCCAGCCAGCCTCGACACAGCCCAGCCTCTCCACAGCCTAGCCTCCACACAGTTCAGCCTCCACACAGCCCAGCCTCCCCACAGCCGTCTCTCCACAGCCCAGCCTCCACACAGCCCAGCCTCCACACAGCCCAATCTCTCCACAGCCCAGCCTCCACACAGCTCAGTCTACACAAAGCCCAGTCCCCACTTCCCAGCCACCCCACAGCCCAGCCTCCACACAGCTCAGCCTCCACATAGCCCATCCCAGCCTCCTAGCCTCCACAAAGTCCAGCCTCCCCATAGCCCAGCCTCCACACAGCCCAGCCTCCACACAGCTCAGTCTACACACAACCCAGCCTCCACACAGCCCATCCCAGCCTCCTAGCTTCCACAAAGTCCAGCCTCCCCATAGCCCAGCCTCCCCACAGCCCAACCTCCACACAACCCAGCC